>CM050416.1:9047151-9667151 GCA_027564155.1 Gymnocypris eckloni scoliostomus | reverse complement strand
GGAGCAGCTCGGTAACTTGAGCATAGATGTATTATGTTCTCCTTAAGATACATTAAAACTATAAGGTTCATTCAGGGCTGACAGATGGTCCCTCTGCTGTGTTTCAGACGCTAACTCCCGTAAGCAGGAGGCAGAGTGGAAGGAGAAAGCGAAGCTGGAGCTGGAGGAGTGGCACACCAGGCAGGACGAGCAGCTGGAGAAGACCAAAGTCAACAACAGGTACACGGCACTATTCAAGCAGCTGAAATCTATTGAAGAGACCTAGTTTCTCTCGCTGTTTTGGTTACAAAAGCACTAGAAAGTGCACAGCTTCTCCATCGTACTCGACATCAAGGTGTATGTTGATTTAAGTCTATTCAAAGGGAAATATTATTTGTCTTAAAGGAATGGTTTACTCAATGAAAATTGGCTGAAAATGTACTTCCAATCTAATCTATGTTTTGGATGGCCTGAGGGTATCTTCATCAGAAGAGATTTGAATTTAGCATTACATCACCTGCTCACCAATGGATCCTCTTCAGTGAATGGGTGCCGTCAGAATGAGTCTAAATAGTAGATAAAAACATCACAATAATTCACAAGTAATCCACACCACTCCAGTCCATCAATTAATCTCTTGTGAAAGCCTTTTAACTTTAAACTGTTGCTTCTGGCCAAACTATAATAAATAATAATGCTTCCAGCAAGTTTTTTGGGTGAACTGTTCCTTTAAAGTGTAGTTCACTCAAAAATGAAATTTTTAATTTACACAGCCTCATTTTTCTGTGTAGTAAATAGCTTAAACGTTCACAACATTTTTTGATAAACAAAAGTGTTGGTAAATGATTCCGGATCAGTTTTGAGAACATTTCTATTATTTAGTCTTAACCATTCTATGATGTGACTATAATGATATGAGAGGACAGTGAAGAAGATATCTGACCTCGTTGAATGGTCATGTGATTGTGTCCTTGGACACTTCTTCAGTGTTTTGGTCACATGATCATGCCTCGTCCAATCCGAAGCAGTTACTATATCTATGATTGCCACAAGATGTTGCATTCAGCTATTAGACTGGAATAAGCAGCTCTAAGGAAAGCTCTTTCTGCGTCAGTGAAGCATTTAAATGAACTCTATCAATAGATGTGCTGAAAGGAAAGTAAGCGATATTGGGTCAAATGTTAAGTTTCTGTTCGATCCCAGTGGAAATGGAGTATGTTTTGGTACAAATAAAATACAAATGACATGTCTCCTCTTTCTGTATATCTGTCCTAATTCCTCTGAATGAGTTCCTTGTCTCTGTATGTCCTGTATGTCTCTGTCTTGCTCTCTCGTGTGCCGTGTGCCGTGTTGTACTTGGTCTGGTCTTAACACTGGTATGGTAACACTGCAGTGTGTTTTGGCTCTGTATGAGTGTCATTTTTCTCCTTTTTACCACTCTCTCTGTTCTCTCCTGCTTCGCTGCTCTCCTCTGGGACTCCCAGGGTGCTGGATGAGGATTTCTACAAACAACCCTTCGCTGATCTGATTGGTTATGTGTATGTTGCTAAACTAACATCCTTTCTTTTCACATGCATCTCTCAATAACTCATTTTCCTGCATCTCATTTTTTTTTCCATCTCTTGTTACTCTTATACATTTCTAACCAAACTTTTGGTTAAATTCATATTGAAAAGACAGGGTGAATTATTATTTTCTTTTTTTTTTAAGACTAATTGGACAAATAATTCTGCAAACTATGCATGTTGTCCATTTTTCATCCCTCATGTTTGTTACGTAGCAGATTTTTTTTATCCATCTTGCTCATTCAGTCTTTTCATTTGTCACTTTTTTTTAATTGTAAATATTTCATGGTCATCTACAAAATGTTTTACCATTTTGTTTTATGTTTGTCATGCATTTGTCACTGTCTGCATCTTCTTGATATTCAAGATACATCTAAACATTTGTATAGATTAATCAATGTTATTTATTGTCTAACATTAATATTAATTGAAATTGATTAAACTAGTTGTATTTAGTGCAATAGAAGCGTCTCTGTAATACAGCACTAGTGAATTTCTAAGCAACTATGTGTCTAGCCTGTCATATATATATATATATATATATATATATATATAAATATAAAATAAAAACCAGCCAGTGGAGCAATTACTAAAAATATATATTTTCCCCTCTTATGTTTCTTTTTTAATTTGAACGTGTTGCCAAAGTTCAACATCTTTTGCTTTCTAAATCCTTTTCCCCCCATTTTACGTTATGGTGCACTAGGTCATTTATTTGTTTTCATTTTTTTTTCCTATTTTTATATCTAAATATTACATTATCAGTTGGCAAGACTGTCAATTGATTTGATACTGACTTTGATCACCAGTTTAGTTTCTTCTCTTTTAATCTCCCATTTGTTGGACGATTCCAATCTCAACATGGTCAAATGTTGAGAAGTTGATTTTGTTTAAAAAAAAAATTATATATGTAAACCAAGACTGGTATATGTACGTTTATCCCATGGTTTGTACTTTGGCCGGACACCTAGTTGCTTTTGTTAGATGGAATATTTTAGAGTACGGTGTGCCTAGGTTGAGCAAAGCTGTCCCAGACTAGAACTGTAACTGTCCTCTTAGTTCTGCAGCCCTCATGTTCATCATGGACCTCTTACCGCTTCTGCGTATTCTGTAGAACTATTATAAACATTAGCTGCTTTTCTTTTGCTTGGTAAATGTCTCTCAACTGGCGCTTCAGTTGAGATCGCTGAAGCAGCGAGCAGTGCATACATTAATGACGGCTGCAAGCTAAGCGCACTTAGAAACACTCCTAAGATGACTTGGGTTTTGAACAGTGCATGCCTGCTTTGGTCATCTGCATAAATCTCATTTCTTTTGGTTTTCTATATATCTGACTTGTGATCTGTTTCTCCTTGTTTTTCTTTTCTCTATGCACCTTTAAGCACTCACATTAACCATCCTTGCTACCGCCTAGACCAGTTAAGTAAAAAAAGTACAAAAAATAAATAAAAATAAAGACAAGAGAACCAAATATGCTCGGGAAACAAACACCATTTATTGGACATTTATTCACCAATGATTTGCTGTCTTTATTATCAACATGTTTCTGCTAAAAATAAGATTCTGGATGTCTTTTTGTGGTGATGTGTTGGTGCACTAGTCCTGTGCGTTGATGTAGTTGATTGTGACCGTGATTTACCTCATTGGCTTTTCATACCCATTTTGCTGTGTATATTGTGTGATAGTGGAGAGGCTAATGCAACTCTTCTGGACTGAGTCCACGGCAGCGGAAAGGGTTGGTAACGGGCCGGGAGGAAACGAGAATAGTCGAATATGGTCTCCAAAAGCTCTCAGAAGATTCTTTATTTTTTTTGTGTTAAGAGCTCTTAGCGTTTGGCTTGCCAGAAACTTGGTTTAATTCCCCCATGCTCAGCAGAAGGCCCCGCTTTTGGTCACTGCCAACGCATGGCACTTTCAGCCTTTGCACAAAGATTTAGTGGTTAAAATAAGCTAATTGGCCTGTCAATCGCTAAGTTGAAGGTGACATTCCTCTGACCGTCAAGATACGAGGAATGTCCTCCAATACAAGGACTTTCAAAGTACAACGAATTGTTTTAACCAACTGAATCACTGCAAAATTTGATTGTGGCTGTTCTGGAACCTTTTCCTGCCTTCAAGATTAGTTCTGGTAATCGTGGGTTGGGGGCATGATGCTCAAAAACTACCATCTGTTTTGGATGTGGTCACCTCTATGAATGTATTCTTGTTGGATGGAAATAACCATTGAGTTTCATCCGGACACAGCTGCTTTGGTACACTTGCCTCTTACCTCCTAAAGAAGAACTTCAGGAAACATTTGAACCAATTTTAGAAGCTCATTTTGGTAAACACAATTTAAAAATCCTGTGAGTTTGCTGGAAAGTAATTTTTCAGTCATGTCAAGATCTTTAGTTTTTCTCATGATGTAAACATTTAGGAGGTCAGCAGTTGTGTGCTTAAGCGGGACGTGTCCGAGAGTGTTGCCGGTTTCTGTCCCAAGCTGATTGTGATTTTTCTCGTCGGCAGGGCGGCCGAGGAAGCCATGGTGTCGGAGCTGGACGAGAACAGTCCCGGCACGGAATGGGAGCGCGTTGCACGCCTTTGCGATTTCAACCCAAAGTCCAGCAAGCAGGCCAAGGACGTCTCCCGCATGCGTTCAGTCCTCATCTCTCTTAAACAGGCCCCGCTCGTTCGCTAAGCTCCGCCTCTGGAGTCTTCAAAACCACAAGTCCCAGCAGCCATTGGGTTTCACGGCATTGATCGATTCCTTTGGGGTCCCATCCGAATGGCTTTGAGCTCAATTTCCATAAATAATCTATATTATATTATTACATAATGATATGGGTATATCTATAAATGTTTATATATACATTTCATCTATAAATATATACATATAACAATGTTTTTATTTTTGGTGTCTATTTTAAGGACCAAACTCCATGTTAATTTTTCCATGTAGAGACGGTGTGTGTGTGGCATTGTGACACTATCAATCTATGCATTTCCCTCGTAAGTTGTTCGGAATACAGTACTAAACGTCTTGTGTATGTTGTATACAGATGGTGGATATTAGCCTGTGTGTGTAACTATGTACATAAAGAGCGGTCCTCTACACTTCAGTGTGAGATTATGGCACAAGTTGTTGAAGAACAGAGCTGTACCCCAGTGAATGTCGCCTCATGTTGTCCATTCCCTTTCAGTATGATTAAACACATTTGAAATGTTGTTTGTGAATACATTTTTGTTGTTTATATTGTTTTGGAAAAGAAAAATTAATACTTTCTGTAATTATAAATATTTGGGGAAAAATAATTTGTACATGCAAGAACAAATTGGATGACTGCTCGTTAAGCTATTTAAGCATAATCCAGGTTTGGAGTGTTACTCCATGATTACCATTGTTTAGATGTTTTATTAGGTTATTTTTAGCATTTGACTGTTTTAATTTGAATTGCCATGCATTTATCTAGACTCCAGGAGTCATGATCCCTCCCCCCCCCAAAAAAAGATGAGGGGATGAACGAAGGCATATCTCAATTTTGTTTATTTTCTTTCATGTTTTGTTATGTCACCCTTGGAGGTTTGCTGAAGCCCTGTAGTGGGTTCCGGTCCCTGGTTAAAACCACTACCACTATAGATAAAGATAATGTAAAAATATATGTTTTTTTCTTGCTGTGGTAGGCTGCAAGGGTTTTTGAAACAACTTGAAGTGATGTGGAACTAATGCAGTCAACACCTGCCTGCGGTTACTTTAGCTGTGAAGCACTTTGAATCAAACATACAACAACCATTTGGTATAAATTATTGCATTTATTGGTCAATTCTTACAATGGCACAAGCTAACCAGAACAAAATCTGTTCTAGGAAGACTATAAACCCATCTGCACGCAGTTTTAAAAACATTTGTATTATTGGTAATTTGTTGAAATTTGGTAATTAAACTTCAGCTTGGTAGGAACTTTTTTACACGATTCCATCAAAGTAAATTTACATCTGGTCATTTGTACATTCATTAAGACAAAAATAACATTACTTTAGCTTTAGTGGTCATTAGCATCACCACTAAAGTAATTAGCATTAATTGTCAATGAACAAGGGGAAACTTGCCAGTGAAAACTCTAGACACAACACCGTGAAGCCCAAGAACAAACTGATCAGGGTGATTCTTTTCAGAAGTTGATGATGTGACCAAAACCAGCTGCTGTTTATCTAAGATAAAGTCTCAAGATCCATCATGGACGCAGCTTTTCTCCGTTGTGATATCACACTCAGCTGAAACAGAAACCGTAGTTTAGAGGGATTCTGTACAACAACAGTTGGGTTCCACATGTAAAAACCCCCATGCAGCTTCTCTATTACAGGAACTGATTTGTAACAATAATTTATAAACATTTAAAGAGACTTACTGTGAGCTACAGAGTTATTAATTAATTGTACATGCTGTCAGTCTAAATTATTTAAATTAGTTTTTTAAATAATCTTATTGAACAGCAGAATTTCTGGTGAAAAACTACATCACCCATGATAATGTGAAAAAATCTCCAATCATATAATTGCAATTTACGCCAATTTTTGTATAAACTTTTACACTTTGTTGTTCTTTCCATCCTTTTAACTGTAAAGTACACAGTATTGTACCTTTGTGTTTTTGTCAAATTTTTAAACACTTTTTTTAGTTTCAAATCAAAGTCTAATATAGCCCTTGTTGCTGTTTGGTTTGGTCATGGCTTATAAAATCTGAAAGGATAAATACTGCTAAAAAGTGAGAGGCCCCTGTTGCATTTAATAGGCAGGAAGCGTGTAAATATCCAGTATGGTGTGTATACCTGTTGAGATGCACTGGCCGCACGTTGCTCTGCCTGAGTAAGACGCCTCTGTAGACGCGTGTTCTTCTCCTGCTGCTCTGAAACCTGCCTCTCATACTACGGGTAAAAGTGAAATAACATGACACGCTGGAAACCCAACACAAATTCAATCACTTACAGCACACAACATCTAAGTAGAAACAAATGTGCACATACACACCTCCAGTATCTTCTGATGATCAGCTTCCATCTGGATCTCCAGTTCCTGAGCGCGCTGTTTCTGTCTGTTCAGCTCTGACCTGCAATGATCAAAGTCATTTTAACTGAGCCTTCCTGATGCTGCGATCCAGAATTGACCTGCTTTATTCAATAACTTCACATTATATGTAATCAATTAGCTTGTTATATGGTAATTACTGTCTCAATACAATGAAAATAAGTATGAGCAATAACATGTTTCAGCCGTGATAGGGTGTTCTGGGTATCATTCATCCATTTAACTGTAGGATGTAGATTTTTAATACTTAGTGGTCTGTCAAGATCGCTAACCCTAAATACGAGTAACAGTAATAGTGATTTTTTTCCTTGCCAAACAATACTTCTGCGGGATCTGTGCGTGTCAAGTGAGCGTTCACCTGAGGCTGTTGAGTTTCTGCTGGAAAGCCTGTGTGAGGTTCTTGGCCTCGTCTTTGTAGCGGCTGATGGTTTTCTGTTGAGCGAGCAGCAGTCTGGTCAAACCAGCGCTGGAGTTTTTACTGCTCTCCTCCATCTCTCTCAGCCTGGACTCCAAACCCTGCTCCTTCACACACAGCTCCTGCTGCATCGAAGACACCTACACACGCAAACAAAAACCTGTGAAAGATGCCATATCCTACACTTCTAGTGCTTCTATTTTCCCCTAAAGTCCATTTATGATGTTTTTTGCACTAAAAGCTAGTTTTTTATTAGGCTATTTGAGATGATCTCTGAACATTAGAATTGCAGATGCAGTTCTTGTGCCTTAAAATGTTAGTTCAGCTGAAAATGTAATTCTGCTATTAATTTCTCACACTGAAGTCATTGAAAACCGAACATTTATCTTGGAAGCATAAATTAAGGTATTATGAAACCTGAGATATTTCCGACCCTGAAAATCCATTCCATCAAATATGGTAAAAGGAAATTGAACCGTACTTGCATGACATGCGAGAGCAAACCTCATTTGTTTTTGCACATCAAGAAATCGTGTTTGAACTTTTGTTTACCATATTTGATGTACTCTATGTATGTGCATTGATCAGTGTCTGTATGTGAAGAAGAGCTTTAAATCTGTTCATCATATCACCGATTAAACTGCTCAATTCTTGTGGACTACTTTTATGATGTTTTTATGAGCTTTTAAATCATGAAAGTTCTGGGACTTTCAATGGAGCGACAGAAATCTCTCAAGTTTGATGAAAAATATAATTTGTGTTGATGATGACGGCGTGTGTTTGGAATAAAAAAAGGCTGAATAACTGATGACAGATTTTTGGGTGAACTATTACAACTTTATGTAAATGACCTCTGTTATGATTGGTTAACCTATGCATATCAGTGTAGTTCACATTGTTGTTCATCAGGTTGGGCCACATTCCTGAATACTTAGTTAATATATAAATATGGGTGCTGTGCTAATGTGCTCACAGTTGTGACGTCAGTATCAGAAATCCGGTTTTCTATGACACAACCTTTAAATATTACTTAAAGGTATAGTTCACCCAAAAACACCTTTTTTTCTTATGCTGTTTCAAACATTCTTTCTTCTATGGAACAAAAATATATACACACTCACTGGCCACTTTATTAGGTACACCTTGCTAGTACTGGGTTGGACATTCTTTTGCCTTCAGAACTGCCTTAATTCTTTGTGGAATAGATTAAACAAGGTGTTGGAAACATTTCTCTGAGATTTTGGCCCATATTGACATGATTGCATCACGCAGTTACTGCAGATTTGTCGGCTGCACATCCATGATATGAATCTCCTGTTCCACCACATCTCAAAGGTGCTCTATTGAATTGAGATCTGGTGACTGTGGAGGCCATTTGAGTAAAGTGAACACATTGTCATGTTCAAGAAACCAGTCTGAGATGATTTCAGCTTTGCGACATGGTGTAGTATACTGCTGGAAGAAGCCATCAGAAGATGGGTACACTGTAGTCATAAAGAGATGGACATGGTCAGCAACAATATCCCCCGCACCATTACACCACCACCACCAGCCTGAACCGTTGAGACAAGGCAGGATGGATTCATGCTTTCATGTTCTTTACGCCAAATTCTGACACTACCATCTGAATGCAGCAGAAATCGAGACTCATCAGACCAGGCAACATTTTTTCAATCTTCTATTGTCCAATGTTGGTGAGCCTGTGTGAATTGTAGCCTCCGTTTCCTGTTCTTAGCTGACAGGAGCGGCACCCGGTGTGGTCTTCTGCTGCTGTAGACCATCTGCTTCAGGGTTCGATGTGTTGTGCATTCAGAGATGGTATTCTGCATACCTTGGTTGTAACGAGTGGTTATTTGAGTTACTGTTGCTTTCATCTCTAACCAGTTTGTCCATTCTCCTCTGACATCAAAAATGCATTTTTGTCCACATAACTGCTGCTCACTGGATATTTTATTTTTCGGACAGTTCTCTGTAAATCCTAGAGATGGTTGTGCATGTGAAATCCCAGTAGATCAGCAGTTTTTGAAATATTCAGACCAGTCTGGCACCAACAACTATTCCACGTTCAAAGTCTCTTAAATCCTCTTTCTTCCTCATTCTGATGCTCGGTTTGAACTTCAGCAAGTCGTCTTCACCACATCCTGATGCCTAAATGCATTGAGTTGCTGCCATGTGATTGGCTGATTAGCAATGGAACAGTGTACCTAATAAAGTGGCGGTGAGTGTATATTTTTTAATATTTTGAAGAATGTTTCTATTTTTCCAAACAATAGAAGTAATTGGGTCCAAAATCAATGGTGAACCCACTGAACGGACAATGAAACAAACAAACAAATAAATAAATTAGATACACTGTATATATTTTGTGTTCCATATTAGAAATACAGTCATGCAATATTCAAATGATGTGAATGTGAGTAAATTATAATTTTGTTTGGGTGAACTATCCCTTTAAGGGCAAACAACAGCTTCGTATGACTGTAAATGAGAATGCAGTTCTTTGTAACCTGTTGTTTGGCACGTCTCTGAGCGAGCGCACACTCTTTGCGCAGTGCTTCCATGTCTCTGTGCAGTTGCTGGCTCTCTTGCTGCAGTGTGAGTCTCTCCTCACTGATGGCTGTACTCTCCTGTCTTGCACTCGTCAGCGTGGACTGCAACCTCCGCACCTCCTCCTGACAGCGCGACAGCTCCTCCGAATACCTACACAAGCACAGGGGAGACAGCAAACTATTATGGATGCACCCTTATATTTGCCCTCTATCTAGTTTATGAGTATGTGTGCGTGTTCTCACTCCATCTCCATCTTCTTCATCTTGTTTTTAGTGCTGTTGAATGAGAGTTGCATTTCGTCCTTCAGTCGTTCAGCATTTAAACATCTCTGATGAAGAGCTTCCATCTTCCTCATCTCAGGCTCTCCAACTCGGCCCTCTTTGTAGACCTACAACTCAAACAATTTATTTATTTAAAAAATGCTGGTAACAAAATAGTTAACGGTAGCCATTGACTTCCACTGTATTTCCATGCTGTCAATAGCTGCCATCAATTCTTTGGTTACCAACATTCTTCAAAATATCTTCTTTTGTGTTCAACAGAAGAAATACATTTGTGTTAGTTTAGAACAATTTGAGGGCGAGTAAATGTTGACAGAATTATTTTTTTTTGGGTGAACTCTCCCTTTAAATATGATAATATCACAGCCTTAGTACATTTAATTATGGGTGAGTAAAAATGTGCATTTATTTTCACCTTCTCCAGCTCCTCTTCCACAGCGGTTCTCTCCCGATGGGCTCTTTCAATCTGTGTCTCTTTATCGGCACATTCCTACACACACAACCACAGCAGATATGTTGATATGCAATGGTGACAGTTGTAGCTATACACAGCTGTACATATGCTGATGAATGTGTCACCAGTTGCAAGGCAGAAAGCTCCTCCGCCATACGATGAATCTGAACGTTACACTGCTTACGGACACTCTCTACCTATAAAAAGAGGAAAAGAAAACATTCAGTATAATGAGCCACACTCAAAGATGCAAATAACAATATATGTATAATAAAATTAGAAACTAGAATGACGCTGATTTGATTGTCCCATAACCATGCTGTGCCAGTGCTAACAGTCAGGCTATTTTTGACTATAGAGCTCCACAAGGTTCAAGGAAGTACATTTGCTTTGAATCTTTAATGCTGTTAAAGATTGTGAGAAAATAAATTCAATTTGGTTACAGAAGTGCAAGCCCAAATTCACAGGCTTGCCAAAGAGAGACAGACAACAGGATGTTTGAGTTTCAGTCGAGATGCTTAACTTGCAGTTTCTTCTCGACAGGTAAGCAAAACTCAAGCTTTTGCCACACACAGATTGATAAAATAGTAAGATATTGTAAGGATAATAACAATGGTAAGAACATGGTAGGGCGTTGTTTGAAACTGCTTTATTTAAAAGGCATTCCTATAAACTAAAATCGTTCCTAGCTCCTGCA
This sequence comes from Gymnocypris eckloni scoliostomus, assembly GCA_027564155.1. NCBI lineage: Eukaryota > Metazoa > Chordata > Actinopteri > Cypriniformes > Cyprinidae > Gymnocypris > Gymnocypris eckloni. The sequence goes on along the minus strand of CM050416.1, from coordinate 9,656,149 downwards.
GTGCAAACACGCCAAAAAGTGGGTGTTTCCACCAATAGTTACAGGAACTATAAAAATGCTCCTCCATGGTGCCTAAAATATTATCTAGGTAGGCTCACTAGGGTTGGAGCCTAAGCCTAATTTAACGTGTCTGAGAGTAGACCTGATGCCGTATTCTGTTGTCTCCCTTTGAAAGATCAAGAACATTAGCAGTGATCACCTCTTTCCTGGTGCGCATGGCAGCATCCTGGATCAGCTGCTTCATGGCATCTTTCATCTTCTCCAGCTCTTCTGCTCTCTGTTTCTCCCTCAGCTGAGCCTAAAGTAACATATTATAAACACACCAAAATCATTTTAGATTGTGAAGTGAGGTACGTATAGAAGAGCTCTTGAATTGGGCCTGTGCGGTGTTTATTTGGAGCGTGACCTGTTCTCTCTGAAGCGAGGCTTCCTCAGCCAGCTGGATGGAGTTGTGGAGGCGACTGAGGGCTTCAAATTTCTCCTCTTCCAGAGAGGCGCAGCGACCCTGCAGTTCTCCCACTTGCCGCTCCCAATCCGTCTGCTTCCTGCGCACTGACTCAGAGTCCTGCGTTGCAGCTTTGAGTCTGAAAAAAAGATTAAAATAACATATCCATCCATACTTTCAATAAGATTTTTTAGTATATTTTTTCTTTTTTGGAGGCTGGGTCAGTTTAAAAAAAAATAAACATTTCAAATGTACATTACTTTCCAAAAGGTTGGGTTTGGTTTTTAAAATGTAATTTTTAAAATGTATTATTATTTTTATGGTCACCAAGACTGCATTTATTTAATCAAACATACAGTAAAATAATATAATATTAAACTGTAAGAGTACATACAAATTTTATTATAAAATATTATTGCAATTCAAAGTTTTCTATTTTAACATATTTTAAAATTAAATGTATTCCTGTGATGCAAAGCTGAATTTTCAGCAGCCTTTACTCCAGTCTTCAGTGTCACATGATCCTTCAGAAATCGTTATAATATGCTGATTTAAATCTCAGAAAACATTTATTATTATCAATGTTGAAAATGGTTATGCTCCTTATTGTTGTGTAAATTTTGATATGTTTTATTAATTATTTTGATGACTAGAAAGTTCAAAAGAACATAATTAATTTGAAACAATTTTTTTGCAGCATTATAAAATGGCCTTCATCTTATTTAATTAATTTTACAGATCCTTGCTGAATTTAAGTATTAATCTCTTTAAAAAAATCATATTGACTTCTATATTAAACTTCACCTGGCTTCTAGCTGCTTCAGTGCTGCTTGTAGTTGCTGTAGTCTCCGATCAGATGCTTCTTCTCTACCCTGAGCTTCTGCTGTGTCCTCTTCCTGCACCATTACACAAACATGACATTATTAGAAAAACATTACATAAGCACAACAATAGCAGCATTATCAGTGTACTCAAGCTGTCTGTCTCTCACCCTCCTCTGCATCTGATCCTGGACATTCTGCAGGAGTCTGGTCATCTCCTCCACTTTAGTCCCAGAAGATCTCTGCTCAAGCTTTGCTTGCCTGAAACATCACACACACATACACACTCACACATCATAAATTATTGATAAATTCTTCTAATCCAATCTTCTAAAATCAGAAAGTTTTAGAGGCATTTTAAAAGCAGTGAGGAAACCCATTTTCATGTGTAATAAAAAGTAAATGTGACTGCACTAAAGTTGTGTTAAAATCATGATAAACACACTGAGCTGACTTATTATAAACTGAATTATAAACACATGAGCCAAACTCAAGTCAAGGTTAAGTCTTGGGTTGGTCATCTGGAACGCTACCTGAGTTGTCTGCGTAACTCCTCCAGCTCACTGCTCTGTTCCGCCACCGTCTTCAGGAACTGCTGATTGGTCTGAGTGTGACAGGACAGACATGAACGCCGGCCAGGCATTATGCCAAACACACACACTTCAAAGAGGTTTGCATGGATGAAGGACAAGTACAGGGTGGAGGGGTTTTGGAGGTCCAGATGGGATAGGTGAGAGAAGGTTGGGTGTGTGAGAGCTGCACTGCTCATTAAATATTAACGAATAGAGTAGTAATTCTATCCTCAACCAACACTCAGTCAAACAGGTGGCATTCTGACTAGTGTGATAAAAAGCTTGTGACTAAGACAGTACAAGGATTAGGCCTTTAAACCATTGAATAACAACTCACTGTACATGGCAATGATATCACCAAAGAAACTCTTTCATAAAGATAACAATATCTCTCAACATATTTTTAATAAATCAAATTTCAGTGGGAAAAGGGGATTGATTTGATCCACTTAGGTATGATTGGATCATGAAACGTGGCTGATGACATATATAAGGGATAAGGTACAGGCCATTATAACAAAATAAAAAGGATTTATTCACAAAACAAATACATAAATAAACATGAAACATATTGTTATGATTTAATTATGTGAGAAACTAAACAATTACATTTTTTATTTGAATTTTTTAAACGTTCTTATTTCAAACCAGGAGAAAATAAGCCTAGTCCCAGACTAAAAAGCATGTCTGGTCTGTTTTAACTGAAAGAAATGTCCACTCACTGATCCTAAAATATATATCAGTGCCGTTGTTTTGTCACGATGCACACAATACATTTTATTTTTAAGGCACATTTATAAAAGATACTTAAATGTTCTAACTAAACTATGGCCTAATCCTGGCTTAACCTAAGCCCTGTCTGTGAAACCAGGCCTTAGATTTGAACCAGTATTGTTTACATACTGAATAAGGAAGTCTTACTGATTCCAGCTTCTGATTGGTCAGCTGGAGCTTCTGGCTGTGTTGCTGAACCTGCGCCAACTGATTCTAAAACAGCATAGAGATTGTCAGTAAGAGCACAGACAAAACATTTCAATAATTCATTTATGTGTATTATACTAAGCTTCAAGCCACAACTAAGCCAATATTATACAGCCAACAGCTAATATTGAATTCATATATTCAAATAATTCAGCCCGGCATGCCTTCTGGTTTATGTATAATTGTTGGAAAATGCCATGGGCCTGTTTGTTCTGTTAACTGCGCCTGTGTGTAGTTAAACACTGCCCTTGTGTGTGATTAAACACTGCCCTCTAGTGTTCAATCATCATATTACATATTCTAGAAATATGTGAGAAAATTAAAGAGGATATTGAACTGTTTTCAGAAACCAAATATGCGTATGGAAACCAAATATGTGCTGTTGAGTTAAAAACGAAATCTATGACCTCCCACATGCATTATAAATAGACTGAACTTGAACATGAAAGTGTTCGTAGGTAAACACTGTAACCTGCATATGTTGCCGTTCAACTGCGTGTCTTTGTCCGTCACTTATGGAGCTCTGGTGCTGGGTCTGAAGCCGATCCAACTCCTGTGAAGCTGCCTGCCACATCTGAAGAGCCCGTTCTTTCTCCTGGAGACACACACAGAACAAACTGAAGGTAAACAGACTATGATTGTGGCCTTCCATGAATGTGTATCTAAACCTCTCTCCCAATGCCACTGCTATCTGAGACGCAATTTAACTGAACTAAATTGATAACTTTATACTGTAGCACAACTTATAGAGAATTTAATTCAATTTAATGCAATAAATGTCAAGTCATGAGATTTCTTGGCAGGGAATAGACACATTTATCTTGCACTTGTTCCTTTGAAAAGCATAAAGGAGGAGATTTTGAGATTTGCTTAATTACAGTAACTGCAGAAACAATTATATTTTGGTGTAAATACGCTGAATGCACGAGGTTTTTATAACAGCAATTAAAGTTTATAAATGGTTTGGCTATGACTCAGAACGCATTTAAATTTCATTTTGACGCAAATTGACTTCAAAATGTAAAATGTCTGTGAATACTCCTGAGTATTAATGCAAATGAACTGCTGAATTCAAATCGATTCATTAAAACGGACAGTTTGCAAAAGCTGATTTGCATGAATGTATCTTATTCCCAGATCTATCACCCTTTTTGCTAATGAGTTTTAAACCAGAGATGCTATTAAAATATTAGTCTTAATGCTCTCATTCTTTTTGCAAAACAAGTAGTGGAAAACAGCACAGCTTGCAAATATTCTTAATATATTAATTTGATATTGGCAAACATCCAATATATACTAATACATAACAAATACATGTAATTATAATATAGCCATGCAGTTACTATTCTTCTTTTCGACCCCTTTCTGTATTACCCTCGTATCGATGAGAAAGAGTTCCTGTGGCTCAGTGGTTAGAGCATTGCGTTAGCAGCGCAAAGGTTGTGGGTTCGATTCCCAGGGAACACATGTACTGACCAAAAAATGTATAGCCTGAATGCACTGTAAGTCGCTTTGGATAAAAGCGTCTGCTAAATGCATAAATGTAAAGAGGCAGAGAGATGTTTCATTTACAGCTAATTATTGCATTCTTAATTAATTAGGAAATTAGAAATGTGAATATGAATTGAAAAGTCCACAAACTCAATAAGTCACTTAGACTTGACTTGAACTGATGCGCTCTCTAGAGAGGTTTAGATGTGATTTGCAGCATAACATTCTGGTGAACTGCTCCCTAAAGAAGGGCAAAGATGCGCGATGTCGGGCTGAAAGTGGAACGCTTGATGAGTGACGCACTAATATCTCATTACTCTGTAATGTCAAGTGTTGATATGCACTCCTCAGGAGCACCTGGAGCGTACTCCACGCTGATTAAAACCCTTTCCCTCAGCACAACCCGACCTGCACCGTCTCATCACGTATTAACTAAAGAAGGAAACTTTAAAGCAGGAATAACCCCGGATCACCTCTCCACCCTTTGCACATGAAGAGCAGGGCCAGGAAATGCCACAGAACAACTCATGGGAGTTTAGAGGTGTTTTTGGAACAGGGCTGGATATTCACCTCCACGGCACACTTGACCTGTTCCTCGAGATTACTGATGGCGATTGCGTCCGATGTCCCATCTCCTCTTGTTCCAGTGGACAGAGACTGCAACTGCTTTTCAATGGACATTCTCTGCTCTGCATGAAGCCTGCAAATAAAAATTAATAAACACAGTTATTGCAAAAGGTCAACCTTCGTAAACCTTTGGGAATTATATGCGGGCATGCTATAATTTGTTCTGAAATATTAACTGCCTTTTATGACTTTGAGGTCCTAGTAATAGATTGGCAGGCGTACACATAATCAAATTAAATCAGTATCAGAAGAAAGTGGATACGGTTCAAAGTAATGCTTATAGTCTTTTAGTTCATTTTAATATTTAATTTCATCATTAAATAAATGCAATGATTTAAGATTTAATTGTCATTTTGCTTTTCCCTTTTCGTGTAAATATTGTCAAATCTGTTATGGTTAATTTCTTAAATTGTCTTTTTTTGTTCTATTACTATACAATACTGACAATTCGATTATGATGGGGGTGCATGTTTATCTAGTAGGGCCCTATGAAATCAGTTAAATATTTATTATATTTTAATTAATTTCAATTTTTAAAGACTGTATTAATGTTTCAATAAAAAAGTTGGAAGCATGTCTAACTGATTGAAATCATGACACTAACTAAATTTAACACCAACTTATTAACATTAACAATTTATGAAATATTTAACATTATGACATATGTTTTAGTCCCCATTCCTCAAATTATTTTTTTTGCTTTATTTGTATCAAATTCAGTTTTGTATTATTATTATTTAGTTTTCTGGATTTCATTTTCCTTACATTTATAATAATCAAAACTCAATCTTAAATTAATCAATTTGATAAAAAAATATATTTATTATTATTATTTTATCTTTTCAGGAATACTTTGTTGTGTATTCTTTTTTTGGTAAACATTCCATACAAATATATTTTTATAATAATTGTATTATTTACACTATCAGTACATTAAGTAATATATTTCTGTCACAGTTTCTTCAAGTTAAACCAAACTTTTATTTTGACAGGCGGCTGTATTTTCTGATTGTAAATTATATGACCATAGTTTTCTCAAAAGAAACCGTACAAGGCTCATAAAGTGACTCTCAGAGCAGTTCTAGAGATTATGTCCATGTGTTCATGTATTCATATGTTGAGGCAGAAAACACAGCGAGTGTGCACGCTTCAGCATGTGTATAATAAATGAAACTGCACGTCTGTGCCATTCATTCACATGGAGACACACAGAACATGCAGGATCCATATTTACACTAGCATTTTTGCGGCCTAATATTCTCAAAAAATAGTCCATTTGGTGGTTTGATTTTAGTGCACTACCCTACTTTTGATTAATTCATCCAAAGTTTGGCAAATTCCGTGAAATTCCAAGTTATACAATTTTTTTATATAAAATTATAATATTCAAATATAAAATATTATATCGTTTTGTGATTGGATTCCGTGATTTTCACATCGCTGTAATCATATGGCCCTACTCTAGATTGGGGTACGAAACTTTCTCCCACAAATAAAGTTCATTCACATAAAGGGTGGGCTGTGATTACCAAAGCCACCTCATCCTGCGGAGCAGAAGCTGTTAGCACTGACCGACTCTGATGATAAATCAGTGCTGGATGGAGAAATCAGCAGGACATCCATTCCAAAGCTCTTACCGCTCGTTTTCCTTAACCACCTGCTCCAGGCTTGCTTTGACGTCTGTCATCTGCCTCTGAGAGTTTGACAGGGAGAAACAAGCGCGTGAGTGAGTGGTGGGAGGAGGATGATTGAGAGAAAGTGTACTCTTGAATGGCAAGCTTATTATAGGACAAATTCACTTGACTTGGGATTAAACTGCAATTTAGAGCGGACAGCATGAAATCAGCCCCATCAAGCCCCGACAGTCGTAAAACCTCACTGTAATGTGAGCATTTGTGTAGGGTAGCAATGTGTACCTGATAGAACTTGAGCTGCATCTCCATCTGTTGCATGTGCCGGTCATATTCTTCTATAAGAGGAGCCATTAGACTGAAAACACACACCCAGGTCAGAAAACAACATCGTAAAACATTTACGATCATAGGTTATTAACATTTAGGGTGGATTACATAGCAGTACGGTTATAAAATACTGTAATCACAGTACACTGCTATCAATAATTTATCATTTACATGTATTACATAATTAAAACGAAACATCAATACCACATTTTATGTTTTCTAAATAAAGAAATGTGCAAAAATATGAAAAAGTTGTCAGCACAATAAAAGAAGGTAAAAGGTGAGATAATTAATCAGAATATTTATAATAATGAGTGCACACATACAGTTCATACAAGTTCAGTACATATCTCAGCCACTCTTTCAAAATTAGATCATTTACAGTGACATGTGTTCATGAAAAGGCCTGGTTTCTTTTTTGATTACGAACTAGAAGCATGGTTTAAATAGTAGAGGACTTGATTCAGAGACTGCAGTAGCAGGTTTTAATTGGCCTAGGAGACTCACCCTCTGTCAGAGAGCCAGGGAGCGGCAGATTCCATGACCACGTCACCTGTCTAAAAAAAAATGAAAGATTTGTCTACAGATCATTTCCCAAGTCCTTCAAGCCTTTCTTTATTCTGGGTTTCTGCAGGTTTATGAATTTAGATTAAGACTTTAAAGACCTTTGCAAGACCAAGAAAACTTATGGAATAAATTGAATGGAAAATGATACATCAGTAAATATTCATAATTGTTTTTGTCTTGTTTTCTAGTGCAAATGTCTAAAAGATTCTTAAATAATATACTTAAGAAGTACAATGATATGAAATAAAGAGTCTTGTTTATGGAGAAATTGATCAGAAAGTGAGAGTTTATTATTAAAACAAGAATAAAAATTTGCCAATGGGCTCAAGAAAACTACCTTTATTAAATAGGAAAATAAGATTTCATACCCCATTGATGGACATTTGTTCTTGTTTTAAGCATAACTCAATTTTGTTCAATTTTCTCTGAAAACTTTATATGTTCAATCTGCATCTCAAGTAAACATGTCTTGATTTAAGGATGTTTAGATATTTGTTTAGGAAAACAAGGCAAAAATACTGAGGAAGATATTCATTATTTTGCAGTGCATTCAACATTTAATGACGTATGGAAAATAATGCAGTGACAGTGAATGGCGACTCAAGCTGTTAGTTAGTTCTCACATTCCACCTTAACATATTTTGCATTAGCAGAAGTCAAACAGGTTAGGAACAACGTGAGGGTGAGAATGAGAACATAATTTGTATTTATGTAGCAATTTCTTCCATTTATACTTAACAAAACATTCATTATAACCCATGGGACCACAATGCCATTATCTAGAGGTAATCTTCTAAAAAAAAAAACCAACAACAACCATTTAATCATAAAACTAACCTGTGACACCGAGGAGGGAGGAGGAAATTCATCCTGATATCGACCCAGGACAGAGTTTAAACGATTCACTGATAAGACACACAGTTTAAGTGCTGATGAATATGCATGATTGTAAACCTGAGCATGCACAATATCATTTCTGAGATCTAGCGGAATTCACCTTGATCTCGAAGAAACTCGACTTCGGTTGACATTTTTGCATCTGCAACAGCAAAAAACTTTGTTAGGTCAAACGTATCTGAAAAATGTATCATCAACATAACTATAATAACATTTGGTAGGTGGGTCGGTATGTAGGTAGTACGCAGCGGGGAACTTACTGATTCCGAAGCAGTCAGTTTATACACAGCCAGCACAAATGATCCCTGGAGACTGTCTTTGTGTGCGGATATTGGTTTACCATTGAATTAACTGACTTTATAGAATCATACCATTCATCAATTTGGTCTAATCGAGAAAACGTACATTATTAAAGTGGATTATTACGAAATGACATTCTTCAATAGATTCATTGAAAAAGAAGCGAATCTGGCGTGTAATCTGAGCAACAGCATTAAGCATCATTGGTATCTAGGTGGAGATTTGCATTGGCTAAGTTAGCAGGCTAACGGCTACACATATTTCAACATTCATTATAAACGTGCTGAACACTCTGCCATAAAACTTAAGTGATTTATAAATGTTTATTTTTACACCGCGTAATATGAGATGACAAAATAGCATAAATACGTAAATAAATGTAACGTTATAAGTATAGGTACCTCCAAATCCTTCCGCCTTGTAGTTTAAAGATCCTACCAGCCAATCAGATTCATGTTGACGAACGCTCGGATTCAACCTCAGAGCCAATCAGATTCATCCTCAGGAACGCGGTGCAACTTATTAAAATGTTCTCGGGAAACTTCAACACGCTTGCGTTCCGTGTCGTTTATGAAGTTCCTGTTTTTTCATGGTTCTTGAATTGAGGAACTATCAAGATGAGAAACATCGATGTGATCGAGTAGGGTAAGACTTGACTTCACATTTTTCTATCTATTTATTTAATTTTTATTCTGACTATGTGGCTGACTGCTGAAAAACCTATCTGAGCTTTTTAGTTGATGTGTGTCTGAAATCAGGAAGTGTTCTTCGAATAACACCAGGTGTTATGTTTATGATATCAGATAAGATATTGATGTCTTATCAATGCCTGTTGAACTTTTCATATCAGACAGTCCTGTGTCCTGAGCTGCTTAAGACACATTAGAGCACAGAACTGTGGATATATAGACCTTATATAAACACACATATTACAAGAATCTAATTTTGAGAAATTAACCAGATATATTTGACCTTTAAATAATATTTGACCATGCTTAACAGTGTCTGCGTGGGTTGTATCCTCCTGACTGCCATGGAGTTCCAGATCAAACGTACCTGGGACAGCTTACCTGTGGCTCATAAGCCGGTAAAGATTCGCTTCTCACCTGGTGAAGATGGTTTGTTAATGCAGGTGACTGCTCCTTTCTTTAATGACCCCCCTGCACCAGCCGGACCACCCGGAGAGCCGTTCCCTGGTCTCTGGGACTATGAGGGTAAGTTCATCTGTACTTTTAATAAAGGGACTTTTTTGTCAGTTTTGGTTTAGAGATTGAGTTTCTTATTTTTAGATGACAAAGTAGTGCAATAAGTTGATCATGTTGCATACACGTGCATTTACCAACCTTGATCCTTGGACTGATTAATTACCCGATAAATCAAAGCTATTTAACTTTGGTTGAAACTTCAATTAAAATTAGAGGAAAAAGTTAATGAAACTCTAATTAAATGTTTACCTTTCACTGATTTTCTGTGAATTTCCAACTGACAATTTTATAATTTGTACTCTTTGATGAATTTTTCAGTGGTGGAGTCATTCTTCCTGAACAGCATCACTGAGCAGTATCTGGAGGTGGAGGTCTGTCCGTAAGTTACAGTGTTTACCAGACAGCAGGAAGATTTTTCATCGCGTGTAATAATAATATTTTGATATTACAGTCATGGACAACATCTTATTCTGCTATTGAATGGAAAACATAATGCGTTTATGGTAAGAAAATACACATTGTACATCAGTTTATTAATATTTTCAGTAAAAAAAATAACAACAGTTAAAAATAACTTTCATATTTCAATATGTTAAAATGTAATGTATTACTATAATGCAAAGCTGCATTTTTCAGAGCCATTACGCCAGCCTTTAGTGTCACACGATCATTCAGAAATCATTTTCAATCAATTAATTTGCTGATTTGGTGGTCAAGAAACATTGATTATTATTATAGATGTTGAAGACAGTTTTGCTGCTTAATATTTCTGTAATTTCTGAAATAGTGATACATTTAACAGTGCTTTTCACATTTGATCAATTACAGTTAATAACAGCAATTGTCTAAATATTAAAATGCTGGACTGCTTAATGTAATAATAGCCTATGGGAGATAAAAAATGCAGTGAAAGGAAATGTTCTTATGCTTGTTATTTTGCAATAATGTTTATGCTATACATTTTTTCAGCAACAACTCCCTCTATCATTCAAAGCCAATGTAAAGAACAAGACGTGGAAGGGAGAAGCACTTCTACCTTGGAGGTATTTCCCTCAGGGCATTAATAAGATGAATTCCTATGCCATCCATGGGTCTGGAGCTGGGAGGACTTATGAGGCTCTCTATTCTGTTCCTAGAGGAGACCTAGTTGAAGGACAGGGACCAGACTTGTAAGTTTAGATATCTTAAAATGATTTGTTTCCTTTTAATGTGTCTTAACATCACCAGGTTCTTAACATGTCTTCTCTCATCCGAACAGTCATCGACTTGAGTATTTCCAAGACTTCACTCTGCAAAGTATCATGGGAGAAGACTGGGTTCAGCCAGAATCTGAGCTGTGGGATTTGGCAGGCAAATGACTAGCTGAAAATCACAAATGAAGTTAAAACTGTCTTCTAACCAGTTTTTAATGCAGTAATGACTTGCAATTTGCTGCATGGCTATGTTAGAGCACAAACTCCACTGCAGTCTAATCAAAGTTAATGATGTGGCTTGTTTTAATGTGGGTGTAATAGCAATATAATGGCTTTTATTATCACAATTTAATAAATCTTCTTCAGTAATGGGGCACTAATCTAAGCAGTAAGTACTCCACCAAGCACCTAATATCTATGCTATATGTAGCAAACGGGAATTGTTCATTTAATATAAATTACTGAAACAAAAATAAACATTTAATAATGGAGATGGTAAATGTGGAAATTGAACATTAAATAAACAAAAGACAACATTGACGTTTTCCTTGTCTTGTTTTGGAGCTTGGTAAAAGATGTGATAACATTATTGTTACATATGGCATAGTGCTGCTATATATGAAATATATAAGTTCAATATACGTGATGATTCTTCAGAGATTCTCCTAGGTTTTCAAGAGAAAAATGAATAATTATCCATTAACACGTGCCACTAGACCACAAGAAGATTCCTTAAATCCCTTTTATGTGTTGTTATTAGGTCTGCAGCAATCTCGTGCAACCTTTGTGTATCTGACATTAGCTGAAGGAAAACTTAGCCTGTTTCTGAGATATTAAACCTCTTCTAAAAACATCCGAGCTTTAACTCTCTCAACAAACCCATGCCTAATCAATAGGCGCTGCGTAAACTACAAATTAGCTGCTAATAAGACGGAACACGGGTTTATAATTACAGCCCCTGTCCATTAAATGAATATTAACTGTGACTAATTACCGAGTCGCTGCTCTCGCGCTGCAGAACTCCTGACACGAGCGCGCTCTGCGGGCGTGAGCTGAATGCGCGCGCCGTACCTGAGAGCGAAGGTCATGGCTAACCAAAGGAAGATTTTGAACTTATTTTTTATACAAAAATGTTTCTGATATCATAACTTAACTTTAAGGGTTCGTGTTATAGTGCTATTACTTAAACACCAAATTCAAGGAAACAAACTGTTTCTAATCTGTTGTGTAATTAATAAATGCTTAGTTTATTTATTTATTTTATTAACAATTATTCATGACATACATTATTTATAGCTACACACATACACAAACACACATTAATTATATACAGAGTATTTTATAATGACTTATACTGTATATTATATTAATGTCTGTATTCATAAATATGAATTGTTTATATATAGTTTGTGTAACATGGAAAAAGATGTTACTCAAATTCATCTGTTGGGAATGCAGGGAGGCATGACACATTAATATATTTAGCCTAAATAAATAAATAAAACTGAACCCAATAGGAAAAGAATCACATCCAGGCTCTACTCAAATTACACACACAGACTCGGAGTAATCGCATTTGTTCTCTCCTTCATGCAATCTATTCACTGGAGGAAATAGCGGAGTACAAATTGCTTCTTGTTAGGAGCAGAGCGAAGTCAATCAGATGGCCTTCCACTCATGTTTTTTAAATCAGGGAGGATTTATGCGCTGACATTTTGTAATTGATAGGAGGCCTGTTCAAGACTGAATGGGTAGATTGTGCACTGTTATGTTTTCAGAGGTATTCCTGCTATAGCTGAACAGCGTTAGCCGCACGGAAATTGAATAGATTTCATCGAATACACATTAGATACAACCCTGAACGCCGAAGGGAGGGGTAAATATTGTCACTCCTTTAAAAAAAAGAGAATGAATCATGTTTGTTATTTGATTCCATTATATCCACAATGGATCTGTTTACCTGTCGCTTTTGCCCCTTCCGTCCATTTGTCAGAGGCAGGTAATATCTGCACTAAAATATTGATTCCCATCTATTGGAAAACACATTAACAAACAAATATTTTGAACATGCAATAGTGTCTAGTGGCAGTTTTCAAAGCATTTTTTTCTATCAGAGATAATTTTGATATATTCTTTTGTTTTGTTCATCACTAAAAAATATAAATCATTGCGCTCCGAGCTAAAAAAAAAGTATTTCCATGACAACAAAAGCTTTCTTGGATAAAAGGGGCTGTCAGGGAGGATATTTTCCTTTATAACTCTGTCATAATCATAAACATTAGTACAATACACTCTCTCTCACGCACGCACATCAGTGGAGCCCATTAAAGGCCACTATAAAAGAAGGAGGCCTGAAAGAAAAGGATGATAAAGAACCACATTCGCAAAGTGGAGGTTATTTTTACAGATTTTAAAGGGAAGGGGAAGATGATAAATCTGAGTTGGAAGGCAGTAATAAGAGAGGATGGCAGGCAACACAACATTATCAGGCTGTTTGTGCTGTGTGGAAGTGCTGGAGGGGGAGGGCCGCCGAGGAGAGCCTTTACCCGCGCGACACCCTCTGATTGATTGTGGAATAAAGGTCGTTCCGTGTGATGAATGAATATTTCGATATAACCCAATTACGGTGCACAGGAAAACGAATGACTGGATGAGAACAAGATGAGCGGGTCCACCGAGGGCACGGCACGTAGGGCCAGCAGAGACACTAAATCACAAAATAATAGAATTGAACTTTATATAGCCATACATGGTAGAATATGTGGAGAGATAGGGCTGAAAACGATACCTGGATACTCTCAGCTTCCTGTCAATACTAAACCCATGAAGAAAGAGAAAGAGGCAGGGGAGACGCGAGAGACGGAGCCAAGAGTCTTTCCGCAAGACATTTAGAGGTCATGCTCTAAAGCGAACGTGGTAACTGTGGAGTTGTTCATAAAGTGGTTAACTCACAGAGAGACGCTCTGTTTGTGCACGAGGGTCAGTTTGATGGAATATCAGTCTCCCGTTTGTCTGAGAGCCACAGATGGGCGAGCTGAAGACGAATGCTGCAGTTAGAGAGCCAAAACAGCATTTCCATCCTCCTGATGTGCATGGAATTGTACTGATTAATATCACAGACAAAACTAACTAGCTACACAACAGTTACGCTCTTATGGGAAATGAAAAGCCTGCAAGGACGAGATAAGTATCTGTTGTTGCACATTAGATGACAAGTGAGTCACTGAATCATTCATTTCTACTGATTCTTTTGAAACACGGCTATGTCCCAAATAGCAAACCATTCTTTATTTGTTTTCAACCATTTTATTTTGCAACATGGGAACAAGATGCTTTTTGTGAATGTGCAAGATTTCTGAATCATTAGCTGTAACTAGAAGAATAACAAAGTGCAGTAAAACTATTTGCACTACAAAACAGTGTTTATGAATATTATGAGAAATACCAGTTTGCAATATGAAGTAGAATAACAGGCTATTTGTGTACATTTAAAACAAATAGAAGCTGATTACACCAGAAGCCTTGAGTACACAATATTGTTGTGTACCAGTAATCTATTGTTTCACATAAAAGCCACCGCAGAATCACACCTATATTTTGTGTCTCTGTAGTGTTCCTGAATGAATCATTGTTTTTTAATGATTCGGTTGAGTGAATAAATCACTTGTTTTGTTCCTGTATGAATAAGGCTGTGTCTATAATCACCTTCATACCTCATTCACTATTCCCTACATTACTCGACTAACATAAGCCAATGAATGAGTGACTGAAAACAAGTGAGTGAATTTGGACACTGAGTGTGGCGGATGCATTTTCTGCAGACACATAGGAAATGATCTGGTGCATTCGCTTACTTGGACTAACTCATGGAGTAGTGTAGGGAATATTAAATGAGGATATGGGGGATATTTTAATTACAGAATTATATACATCAGGAACGAAACAAGTTTAGGTAAGTCATTGAATTATTAACTCAACTGAATCATTCAAAAAACACTTATTCATTCAGAAACACCATGCACTTCAGAAATGATTTGATTTTGTTGTGGTATTGTTTGGAATTATTATATAGCTGCCAATAATGTGTCTAATATGCTAGTGTGCATCAAAGTAACATCACACTCACAACCGTTCGATTCTGGAATTTCTTCTATAATGTGTCTTAAATGATCTTCATATGTTACTGCAGGAATATCTCTGGCTCTGCAGCCATTTAGACAGATTTCTAATTAATTGTTGAATAAGGCTTAATGGACTGTGCTACATGTTAATTACCCTACAAAACATTAAATTACCATTTTGGAAAACATCAAAGTAGTCAATGGAAAATCACCAATTAGTTAATCAAGTCTCTTTGCTTAATTAACAGAAAATGTCTGAGGCATCTTGCCCTTTTCTCAATTAAAAAGCTCCACATAAACATAGAAAACAAGAGGGCATTATTTGCATGTCAAGTACTATCATACTAATATTTCATGAGCTATCATAAAGCGGATGACTAAGCCTGGGAGAGAGAGAGAGAGGGTGAGAAGGAAATGTGTTATTATTGTTTTGTCATTTGCTTCTCTATCTTCTGGCTGTGGTTATATCAGAATGCCATAGAGAAGATATAGCAGGCAAAAGATAAAACTTACACGTCTCACTCCAGTTAACTCTGTTTCTCTTTCTGCCGACAAAAATGCTCATCTGCATGTCCAACAGGATCATCTCTTGCACTCAGATTAAAGACTGAAAAGCTCAGACATATCTGCTCGCTTTTAGTCCTCTTTTCTTTTTGTGTCACTTTGCTTTCTGACACAGTACATCTGTCTCACGGCATGAGTTTCTCAGTATTATCCAATTATCTAAGAGGCAAGGCATGTACTAATTAGGTTGCTACCTTGACAAAATCAATACAAATTCATAATGTCTGATACTACTGTCTTCGGAGCACACCGTGATCTTTGGTGAAGAGAAGAACATTCAGAAGATTGTGGTCATGGAGAGTAAGGACAAATGACAATAAAGCAAAGCTGGACAGTGGAGTGCAATTGGGTTCCGTGAATCAAAACAAATAAGGTTTGCTTTCACAGAGTATGCTGGAATTATTCAGTGTTATGAACACAATACACAGAGTGCAGGAAGTAATGGACCATTACAAGAAGAAGAAATGTCTATTTACACAGAACAAATGATGGGAAAGGCCCATGCACTGCTGGCACTTTCCACAAATAGGGTGTACACTTAGATGCACAATAATATTAGATTGGAGAGATAAAATAATAATAATAATAATAAAAACATTAGCATAAGAAATATAATTAGTTTTCAATCCATCAAAGTCTGCCCTCGCCCTTAAAATAGATTGTCCCACATCAATTTGTTTTCAATAATTATGAATACTGTATTTGTCAAGCTCGACCAAGTGACATCTTAATTTAGACTAAATTTACAACCTGTGTGTGTTTTTATTTTCAACTAATTATTTAAAATAAGTTCATTCAACTTTTTTATTGAATTTTCTGCTAATTATTTAATATTAGTTCATTCAACTTTGAAATATATGATATATTTATTGCTAAAAAACAAATCATGTTTGTTAAACTAGCAAAATAATTGCTCTCCATATATTAAATCAAAATAAAATAAAGGTTAAAACATTGAAGATTACTGGATAATTACATTAACACTGACCATTTATAAACAGTATAACCAGCTCAAATAAGAGGTTGTCGTTTGATGACGAAACTATTGCTATCCAGTGGAAAACCTGATTTTTTCCATATATATTTGTCTGTCTTCTCTTTTTATTCTCTCTCTCTGTGTCTCTCTAGCCTGATTTTCTTTCTTCTCTCATCCTCCGCTTTATCCACCTTAGGGAAATACTTCCACCTACACTGTAATTCATACTGTTTCTCGTTTATTTATTTCATATTTATTTACTTCTTTATTTATAACACATATCTCAACTTTATGTCTCAACCATAAAACAGCTGCATGCCTGTAACACCATCACTGCAAGTATGAACACTCAACAGACGATTAAAAAAATCATCTACAAATGTTATATATGTCATTAATAATATAAAATGCATAACTTGCATAACATGTACCATAGTATTGTTGCTTTTCTGTAAATAAATATAATTTAAAATGTTCTAAATGGTGTAAGCTTTTACTGACACCTAAGTTGGAGCAACACCAATACCTGTAGTAACTGTGCTACTTTGGGAGAACTTGGTTACCATAGTTATGTTTTGTAAGGGTAATTACAAGCAATCAGAGAGACATACGGAACCAATATGCACAAATAAATGTGACAAATCAAGTTAAACTGCAATCTGACAGCACCACATGTGAGAACAAAGAAGTGATGATGGAAAGTAATGTTTATAGTACTAATGAATGACAGGTAATGTGCTAGAACAGGGCAACATCATCCAAGATTGCTATGTTTATGAAGAATATTTATAAAAACAAGCAGTATTAACTTATTTTAAAAGACTGAAACATTTAAGAACTCTAATAAAATGCTTGTGATACATAATTGATCTTAAATCATTAAAATGTCATGTCACTTTGTGAAATATTCACACAGGCTGCCATTGAGATGCACCAGAAAAGTGTTTCCAGAGTTAAAACACTTGCAATTACCAAATACATCCGGAAAAAATACACATTTTAGAATGCATGCACCCATTACAACTACATCGACTTCAAAAAGAAATGTTTCCCATTTGATAGGAATAAAAAAACTTCATAAGCACAAATCTTTCAGCAAGACCATCATTCTGTGATTGCTTTAGGGCATATATTTGATATTGACATATCCCAGCTGCCATAAGACATCTGCATGCATCCGATGCCATTCTGAATTAATTACAATTCATTTTACTCAGTGCTGAGTGCAACCAGCTAATCAGGACTCCAAGTGCTCATACGTCTCAGAGAAATTGCACTAAAAATAAAGATACGCGTGCCAAGATCAGAGGGACTTCACCATCACGATTCATCTAATGTGTCATTTAGAATCAAGAGCCCTCCCTTTGGGATCATCAGGACTTCAACTAGAATTTCAAATGCTTTCGGATCTCAGTCTAGGAATTGGAATTCATAGGCTAAAAAGCACCGAAAAGGAGTCCCAGAGGGATGGATCTTAATACAAATTGATATACTGGTGTGACTGAATGATTAGGATCATTATAGATTTTCATATATACATATGTATTTGCACTACCAGTCAAAAACCCATAAACAGCTCAAACAAATTATATACATATACAGCAACTGTAATAATGTGAAATATTATTAGTGAAAATATTAGTTTTATTTTTTATATATTTTAAAATGCAGTTCAAGCTGAATTTTCAGCATCATTACTCCAGCTGTCACTCTTCAGAAATCATTCTAATATGCTGATTTGCTGCTCAATAAACATTTATTATTATCAATGTTGAAAACAGTTGTGCACATTTTGCACAATAGAAAGCTCTTGTATCATTACAAATGCCTTTACTGTCACTTTTGATCAATTTAATGCCTCCTTGCTTATTAAAAGTACTAATTAAAAATCTTCTGAAATAATCTTTTGATTGGTAGTGAATACATGTAAAAAACAGTGTAGTAAAAATACCAGTTTAATATGGAGCTATTGTTTCAGCTCCGGGAATTAGTTATTAAATATTTAATATGCTCGATTAAGCCCTATTAATATTTCTTTACAGTTTACACCTTATTAAGTGCTTGTCCAGCAATCACTAAAAGTACATTCTGTTAATCTCAATTAAAATCTCGCTTACATTCCGTGGCCCCAGGTAACGATACGAGATTAATAATTTCTAGTTTAGAGCTAGGCTGCGTTATCTTTAGGGCAAATAAGGATAAAAATGCTTAAAATCACATTCCAGAGACAATTCTTTATGAAATGAAAAACGATTTATTCGTGATATTGCTATTCTAACATAAATGGATTAACTGAGAAGACATAGACATACACACACACATAGGCATACGAGAGTTTTGAGGTTAAGGTTTAAAGAATGACATTCTTTACTATTTCATAACTTAACCAGCCAGCCAAAGATCACGACGAATACGTATGTTTCGTTACTGCATTCAGATCAAAATTTTAACCAGTTCAATCAGGATTAGGAATTCAGTTTGTACTTGCTTGGATGGGTTTAAAGCAGGCTCGGAGTTGTTTCGTTTTCCGCGTGAGTTCAGTTCTTTGTTTGGTGTCACGTGTTCAGCTCGGGCTCCTTGGTCGTTCTCGTGGAGACTTGAGATGGCTGCGTGGCGTCACCGGAAAGCTCTCCTCCGCAACCGTTGACTTCGTGGCTCCGTTACGGCTTTGGCACGGTCTTAGACCCTCCGATGGTTGGTTTCGTGTGAGAGTCCAGCGGGCCGGCTTCCAGGTCAGCCTTGCGGCGTTTGTAGGGCGTACTGTTCAAGCCATGTTCAAGAGTCAGGCGCCAGAAGAAGAAGAGAGGCGGCGCGCCGCCGTCTTTTCAACTGTCCGGTTTGGACGCCGCCCACCGGCGGCTGATCGAATCAGATTGTCCGTATGGGAGCTCCACCCATGTCCATGGTTTTCTTGCAAGGCATTTTCAATGGAGAAAAGAATAACTTTTGATCCCTGTATTAAAACTTTTATCAAGTTTACACATTTATAATATCACCACATTCGTTATAGTACTGATTCATGAAGTTTTGCAACCATTCATAAAAGTCTAAACACTGCAGCCTACACATTCCAGGTTAAAGCACGATTAGAAATCAGCCCACGTTTTCTTAAATTAATATTCATATTCCACAAGCATATGAGAGAAAGAGTACACATTAATATCCATATATCTTCTTTGTGGATGCTTTGCAAGTCATGAAATGAACGAATGTCTTTGAGAAGCGTTCCCGCACATTCCTTTTGTTCCACAACAGGAAGAAAACGCGCGCTTTTGCGCTGAGGCGGAGGAGGGGCTTTTAGAGGGCTGCTGATTCTTTAGCTGCCCCCCTTCTGGTGAATTCCTGCCGGTATATAGGTTACATATCCCCCTTGGGCTTGGTGATGTTCCCCTGATGGAACATTGTCAGGCCCTGGAACAAGAGGCAGGAAGAACAGGCACATACAAGACACAAACATCATTCCTATCACTGACTAAAACCTGGTGCAGGGTAATTTGGGAAGGAACAGGTTAGAAACTTGAGAAGACATAGGGATGCATTGTTTATCATTATTGACAATTGGGTCATTTTTGACTTTTAATTGTCAGGGGCTCGACGAGGCGGTATAGGCATGATCTCAGTCAGGTTGTTCAAATTCTCGGGTTCGGGGTCTCGGTCGGGATTACCACGTCGAAAAAGGCGAGGGGCGCCTGACGTGCATTTGTTGAGAGACTCTTGGGACGGCGTTCACTCGCTTGTGTAGGAGGAAGGCCAGTGTCAAATTCATAACATATCCTACGATAGTAGAGATACAAAGCGCCGTGTCAGCGGCAGACCAGGACCGAATAATTGGCGCCGCGGCGGGCGCGGCGATAGCTTCTAGCGCTGTCAGCGGTGTCAATTCACTAAGAGATTTCGATTTCAACCTGATATTCATCGTCGGTGAGGTGATACAATGCTAACTCGTCAATATGGAGGATCACGCCCCGGGACAGTGATCCATAACATTTGGTTGGGCAAATTAATGCGGCGTGGCGTCGTGTTAATCGCATGTGAGGGTGGCTGGTCGTGCTGGGGTACTGACCAGCCAGCGGTTTCTGATGATTTCGCTTGCGTTACCTCAACTTGAGAACGTGGTGTTGTTTGGCGGGGCAGCTAGTGTCGGGTTTAATGGATTCTAAACCGCAGATGCCCTTGGTATTATCGCGTCGCAGAGTTTACTCGGGTAGGGGAAGTGAATGTCCTAAGTGAGCGTGCCCATCTTTGAGTTTGGGGCCAGATACAACCGTTCGTTGTTCTCGTAATGCAGCGACTTTAGGAGTTTGGATTTTACATAGGTTTTCCCTTGCCGTAATCCCGCATTCACAACGCCTTTGAGCCGGTAAACATTATTAACGCCGATAATGGGCAAACTGAAAAGGCCACTAAATCACCTGTTTCGGGTTTGCGTATATGGGAATAGCGCTACCGGAAAGGCGAGATGGGTTTGGATGAGACTAGCGGGGCCCGCGGTGGCGAAGTTACAACGTTTGAACAAGGCTAAGAGGTATCGTGTACGGAATCCTATTCATGGCTACGTTGTCAATCGAGGAACTTACATCGTGTATCATGTCGTTCATGATTTTGGCGGGTGGCCTCGATCGGTCGACAGCGGTTCTCACAGCGAATTACAACGACTTTACTGACGGAAGTCGATCTCAATTTCAGGACCTGGATTCAAGGTTTGGTTAAGGGGTTCAAAGTGAAAGAGAGGAAAGGAAACACAAAGTGAGACACGCGATAAAGAACCCAAAGCGATAAAGTAAAAAAAATTAAAAAAAAATAGTTTTAAACTAAAAATAAAATAAAAAATTAAAAAAAAAATTAATAAAAAAAAATTATATAATAATGGAAAAAAAAAAATTGAGAGTAACTCCTCTCTACTAGATTGGTCCTAGCAGTGCTGCGGAGGAGAGAATATGGGTTGTGTCTAAGCATGGTTGCTATATGTTTTCCTAAAATGACAATAATTATGCTTGTGTGGTGCATATGGTTGTCGGTCTGTGTCAGTGGGTCGGATCCTCCCCCTTTTCCTGTCGGTGGTTTGGATTTGCCGGTTGGCACTGGCAACCCATCATGGTGCATCGTGCGTGTGTCCATGTACTCCCCTCTGGCCGTGAGGAACTACGAGCTGTGGCGCAGTGAGTGGCTCAGGGACATGCGATGTGGACACCGTCTTGCAGATGCAGCATGTAGTCGACAGAGTGGAGCTTGCGGAGCTCGGAGGATGTGTTATCATGGTTTTGACATGTGAGCTGTCATGGTTCGTAGTGACGAATCCGCATGTGAGGGTGAGGAGATCGTCAGCAGCGAACTGAGGTGGTATGGTAATGCAGGAGGGCAGGGTGTGCTCGCCAGTGGCGTGCTGGCGGCGGGTTACTGCTGCCACTGTAGGGTTGGGTGGGAGGGCATGAAAGGTCCAGGACTCTTCATGTGATGCACCTGCTATGGTGAGGGCATCGTTTTGGTCATTTGAGGGGCTGGAGTTTGGGAGGAAAGCGTTTAGGATGTCAGACCTGATCTGGTGTTCTCCGGAGGAATGGCAGGTGACTGAGACAGCACTTTCAGGAACTTGGAGTTTCATCAGCAGGTGTTTGTTGGGCTGCTGTGATTTGGAGTATTGGGTGTTGAGTTAGTGTTTAACTCTGTTGCTGGGTTTTCAGGTGGGGTTTCATGTCCATCTGAAGTTAGGGTGTTTACTGTCCTCTGAGAGCAAGGTGAAGCGGTGCTGTTTTCTGGGGCTGATTTGTTCAGCTTGTCACTGCCGTTCTGTCTGACAGCTAGTCAGGCTGACTCTGACGTCCACGCGGTCCATCCCATCGGTCATACCTCTGTTCAGGTCGGGTGTCAGCGTGTGAGTCTCGTTCTCTGTTGGACGGGGGTGCATTCCATTCTCTGTGTGGTGGCTTAGCGCTGTCTTGGCGTTGGGTGCCCTCTAGAGCCAGTTCATGGTGTTGCGTGTTGAAATCAAGAACTGCTGGGGTTTTTGCTCTTTTCTGAGGCCATCTTTTGTTTGTAGTAGGCCTTTTGCACCAAGTCTCGCAACTGCTGAGTGTTCATCGTTCGTGGACATGCGAGAACGCCAAGATGGTGGCTTATGCCAGGATGAAGATTCCTGAGGAAGAGAGTTTTAAAGTTCAGTTCATCTTCCATGTCAGAATCATTGCGAGTTCCAAAATATGCTTGTCTGAGTCGACTATAGTAAGCTTGAGGAGTGTCGTGGACGTCCTTGTCTCGTCTCCAGGGCAGCCACTAAGCCTTGATCGGACTCAGGGTCGGCGAACTCTTTAATAAGGGCTTTTCGCAGCCGTTGGTAATCAGTCTTTGTGTTAACAGGCTGCCGGTCCAGGAAGCTGCGTACTTCAGGGCTGGATGTCGTTCGGAGTAAATAGAGTTTATCTTTGTCCGTAACGTTAGGTCGCATTTCAGATGGAAATCAATATCTTGCAGATACGCCTGGACCGTTTGGCTGTTTGGCACGCTGGGGTTGAATTTGCTAACGTTTGGGCGAGCTTGTCAAGGTCTTTTAGGTCCAAGCTGTGCGACGATCTGCGGCTGGCTGCAGCAGATTCTTCTGGTTCTGTCGTGATATAAAGTTCTTCAGGCGGCGCTGGTGACTGTTTTAACATCACCCCTCTGTCTTATGTTCACGTGTCAGTCCAGGCACAGGTGACTTGGTCCTGCTTGGCAGGGGTGCGGTTGGTGCACGTCCTGTCCTTGACGGCTCATGGCGTGGTTCGTAAGGCGTGCTTGAGTTCCTCTTGGAAACTTTCAGACTCCTCTGTGACGTAGTCGAGCTGTTGTGTTAGGCGGCTGATCTCGTTTCTTGATTCAGCCAAATGAGCTTCGAGGGCCTTGATTCTGCTGTTTTGTCCCTGAAGTCAGTCTTTGCCTTCTCTAGTAGCTTCTCTGCATACTGTAGCTTGTCCACGATCAGCGAAATCCTCTTTGAGTTGCTGCATTTCGTGGCTGGTAGCTTCTAGAGTTTCTTTTAGCCTGTTGATTTCCTCATCGGCTTGCTCCACCTCATCGGTCCCTTCCCGTCGTACCTGAGCTTCACGTTCCAGCTGCTCTGTGCGTCGTTGTCGCTTGTCAGCTCCTGCTGGCGTTGTGCGGCGTGCTTGTCGCTCAGTTTGAGGGTGGCGATGAGTGTGTGACTTAAGCTTGAGGTGATCTTGGCTAATTCTTTGTGATTGTAGTTTTGACTTGGGTCTTGTCCCATGATGCTTGTGATGTTGTCATCTAGTTGGTCCTGTGTCTGATGTTGGAGTGCTTCAGCAGCTTTAGGGAGGATGCTGTTTGTTGTAGCACTTAGCCACATTTCCAGTCCTTCCCAGTGACCGACATGTTCTGGCTGGTGATACATGTTCTGGCGGTGATGGGATCTTGGACCGAACTGACACAGACCTTGGATGGGAAACAAAGCAAAACAAAAACACAAACAAAACAACAGGGGTGTGAATGTGCACAGTGTAGTGTATGCTAGTGTTGAGTGTGATTCTGTTTCCGTGGTCCTCTGTGATGGGGTGCGTGTAATTTGCAGCTTCTGCGTAGAAATTGCGCCCACGTAGAGGCAGCACTGTTGGGAAACAGAAAGAAAAGCACACTAACAGAATGAGTACACAGGGACAATAACACTAGACCGATCTCTCTTTTAATAGCAGATTCTCTCTTCGCTTTGTTAAGTCTGATTTAGAAGGACGCTTCTAATCAGAGGATTGTAGGAGTTTCTCTTTTGTAACAAGACTGGTATTGCTATTCCAATTTTCTCCTTGATGGAGGAAAACAACAGCAATGACAGTACTTGTCCCTGAATGGCAGGATTTTACACCGCATACGCTGGTCAGCGTGTGTCACGCGCGTGTTAAAACTTTTGCCGATGTCTATCTTCTCATTGCGCCTGCTTTAACCTGGGGGAATAGGATTTCACAATAGAGGGTAAATGATAAACAGTTTGAATGTGGTTCTCAAGTTTCATACATATGTTCAATTGTGACATTTCGCTCTATTCGTGATCTTCCCCTGGTCAGCTTTAAGCAAACAAGTCAAATTAGAAGTTAGTAACAGGGAGAAAAGAAAAGAGAAATTAAGATTTATTCCCAAGATTTAAAACTAATACGTTGGCACAAGGTGGTGCTGTTGAGTCGCTATGCTAAGGTTACGTTTCATACTCCAGATTGGTGAGAAATGACTTTGACTGTATGGTGTCCCTGTCACTTCTCCAACACAACGCTAGGGGGAGCACTATCTACTCTCAGGCCTAAGTAAGGAGGACTAATTTTAATTTAATAAAATTATTTTAATAAAATTATTATTAATTTTTACTTGAGTTAATCAGATCACCTAAGGAAATGAAGTGTGGCCTACAGATAGAGCCGGACTTGTATTTAAGTTTGGAATTAGCATTAAAAATTAGAATTTGGTTTCTAATTAAAATTTATGATGTTATAATTAAAATTAATAGGATTCACTTAGGATTAGAATTTACAAATGCAATCTGCAATTGAGTTGACAAACCAATATTGTTGCAAAATGTAGACAGGAAGTGTAATTAATTATTAAATGTAATTAGAATGTTCGAATTCATAATTAATTATTAAATTAATTTACAGCTTCTAAATCACTAGTTTTGGATTCCCATAATAGTAATTAAAATAATTTCCAAACTTAAGCATTCCTCTCATTGTCCTTAACACCAAAAAAAAAATAATAATAATAATAATTAATCGGTATCCTACTTGTAAATGAAATAAAAATTTCTGGCCCTCTAGATAACTTAAGGTTTTATTGTAGTGGTCAAATTATAAGCGTTTATGGTTCGTAAATGGATGCTGTTGTTGGAAGCAGGAATTGAAAATTTTATTAAATGAAATTAATTCAAAATTAATTTGTAATCAATTGTGACATTCAATTAACAATTAAAAATTCCTAACAATAGCGCTCATCCATTGATGTGTTATGAAATCATAAAAGCCATTATAATTGGACTAAATCAACCTCACTATGTTATCAAGTAACACTGAATTATCTTCTAACAACCTAGGTTATTAAGCTGGTCCCACAAAAGGTAAGAAGACTTTAATCAGCTGTTATATTAAACCAACCTGTGAAAATGTCAACACTGATGATTGGGAAACATTAACACAGCCAACTTAAAACGTGTTAGTCTTTTAAATGAGAGACTAGAGAGAGGGAATTAGTGTTAGCTGTGAACCACATTTCCAAACACACTGCATTCAAGCTTTAAATGCTATGTGCTAATCGCTAGCCGTAATGCTACCAGCATGGCTTTTGCTACAATGCTACAGTTTCTTTGTTAGCTTAGCGCTAATGCTATTTACACGTGGCTAAGCTCACGTGGTTAAACTGTCGCTATGGCGAGGCAGTGCCTGTAGGCAGAAGGAAAATGTGCTTCACGCTTCAGACTTGAATTTTCTATAGCACATATAATCTCACTCATTTAGGACGAGATACATTTATCTACGGGTTACTTATAACCCAACAAAGCCTCAGCGGCTATTATGTGAATATTTGTCTGTTTAGACCGCACATATAACAAAACAAACAATTAAATCGATTTGCAAAATGTCTCCCTTTCTCAAAACGACTGGCCACTCCTTTGAGCCGTGCGTTTGAATTTCACTCGTGAAATCAAAAATTGGCTGAGAATTACTTAAATAGCTACTTTAATATTCTACAGCGGGGAGTCAGGTGGCTGGGTTTGCAGTGGAACACGCACTAACAAAGCATTACCACGAAGGCCTTAAGAGAGGGGCAACAAGGGACACGCTTGTTCGCCTCTCATGCGCTTTAGAGCGACTTTTATTAATTATTTACTGCAGTTTAATTTCTTCTCGAACTCGAGTTAACAGTTACACTCTCTTTCATTCAACCTCACTGTGTTTCGCAAACAAGCATGCAATATCACCAATAACCGTTTGTTTCTCTATATTTACTCAATTCTTCCGGATAAAAGTGAGAAATATGTATGTTGTCTCTGGTTTGACTTATCAGATTTAAATCTTTAATGCCCGCTTTTGTCCTCCACCATTTATGTAGTAAAAATACCAGTTTAATATGGAGCTATTGTTTCAGCTCCGGGAATTAGTTATTAAATATTTAATATGCTCGATTAAGCCCTATTAATATTTCTTTACAGTTTACACCTTATTAAGTGCTTGTCCAGCAATCACTAAAAGTACATTCTGTTAATCTCACTTAAAATCTCGCTTACATTCCCCGTGGCCCCAGGTAACGATACACGAGATTAATAATTTCTAGTTTAGAGCTAGGCTGCGTTATCTTTAGGGCAAATAAGGATAAAAATGCTTAAAATCACATTCCAGAGACAATTCTTTATGAAATGAAAAACGATTTATTCGTGATATTGCTATTCTAACATAAATGGATTAACTGAGAAGACATAGACATACACACACACATAGGCATACGAGAGTTTTGAGGTTAAGGTTTAAAGAATGACATTCTTTACTATTTCATAACTTAACCAGCCAGCCAAAGATCACGAACGAATCGTATGTTTCGTTACTGCATTCAGATCAAAATTTTAACCAGTTCAATCAGGATTAGGAATTCAGTTTGTACTTGCTTGGATGGGTTTAAAGCAGGCTCGGAGTTGTTTCGTTTTCCCGTGAGTTCAGTTCTTTGTTTGGTGTCACGTGTTCAGCTCGGGCTCCTTCGGTCGTTCTCGTGTGGAGACTTGAGATGGCTGCGCGTGGCGTCACCGAAAGCTCTCCTCCGCAACCGTTGACTTCGTGGCTCCGTTACGGCTTTGGCACGGTCTTAGACCCCCTCCGATGGTTGGTTTCGTCGTGAGAGTCCAGCGGGCCGGCTTCCAGGTCAGCCTTGCGCGCGTTTGTAGGGCGTAGCCGCGAAAACGGGAAGCGTAGCTTCAGAGATGTTCAAGCCATGTTCAAGAGAGTCAGAGCGCCAGAAGAAGAGAAGAGAGAGAGGACGCTTTTCAACTGTCC
The DNA here is from genome assembly GCA_027564155.1 of Gymnocypris eckloni scoliostomus. Classification (NCBI taxonomy): domain Eukaryota; kingdom Metazoa; phylum Chordata; class Actinopteri; order Cypriniformes; family Cyprinidae; genus Gymnocypris; species Gymnocypris eckloni. Next base: position 9,628,419 of record CM050416.1, on the reverse strand, counting down.
GGTTTGGACGCCGCCCACCGGCGGCTGATCGAATCAGATTGTCCGTATGGGGCGGAGCTCCACCCATGTCCATGGTTTTCTTGCAAGGCATTTTCAATGGAGAAAAGAATAACTTTTGATCCCTGTATTAAAACTTTTATCAAGTTTACACATTTATAATATCACCACATTCGTTATAGTACTGATTCATGAAGTTTTGCAACCATTCATAAAAGTCTAAACACTGCAGCCTACACATTCCAGGTTAAAGCACGATTAGAAATCAGCCCACGTTTTCTTAAATTAATATTCATATTCCACAAGCATATGAGAAAGAGTACACATTAATATCCATATATCTTCTTTGTGGATGCTTTGCAAGTCATGAAATGAACGAATGTCTTTGAGAAGCGTTCCGCACATTCCTTTTGTTCCACAACAGGAAGACAACGCTTTTGCGCTGAGGCGGAGGAGGGGCTTTTAGAGGGCTGCTGATTCTTTAGCTGCCCCCCTTCTGGTGAATTCCTGCCGGTATATAGGTTACAACAGTAATATTGGAATGATTTCAGAGGAATCATGTGACACTCAAGAATGGAGTAAAGGCTGCATATTAAAACAGAAGAGGTGTTTCTATATTTGTAATTATATTTCATAACATCACTTTAACTTAATGTCAAATGACAAATCCAAAGAGGAAAGATATGTGTGATCCCTTGTGTGTGGTTATGTCAGTGTGAAGGGTTCTCTCTGAGGTATGGACTAGACTTCTGTCATCGGTAGATAAGAAGGGAAGAATGAAGTAAGCACTTGGGGTTTGAGGAAAAAAAAATGACATTAAAAAACCCGACAGCAGTAAGGATGACCACACACCGAGCGTTACTAGCCACCAAACGGACAGCAGCAGCATCCCTTAGCAACTGTTTCATTTCCACTGTGACAGAACCACTGCTGCAGTGATATAGCTCACTGACTTTATATCAGGCTGACCATAGACGTGACCTTCACTCTTCCGTTTAAGGAAGTCAGCTTTCCCCCATCTTTCTCTTCTGTGCATTGACTTTTACACACACACACACACACACACACACACACACACACACACACACACACACACACACACACACACACACACACACACACACACACACACACACACACACACACGCACACACACACACACACACACGCACGCACACAAATGTTGTTTTTTATGGTTTACGAGGACTCTCCATATGCGTAAGGGTACAATACTGTACAAACTATATGTGCTATTGCCCTACACCTACCCTACACCTAAACTTAGCCCTCACAGGAGACATTTTCCCCCCAAAAAACTCACTCTGTATGATTTATAAACGTTTTGAATTGTGGGGACACTGAAAATGTCCTCATAAATCACCTTCTCCTTATAATACCTGTCATACCCATGTCATTATACACATTTGTGTCCTCATATACCACAAAACAACGCCATTTATGTTGACATTTTATGGATCAGTGGACTATCCGGAGGCTTCATAGGTGAGTTCCTTCAGTTTTGTTGTTGTTTATTTAGTTGTTGGTGGTCTGACAAAGACACTGATTGTACCTGCTGTGTTGATTGTATCTTAAAATGGTTTGCATTGTTCGAATCATAAGAATCTCAGATTTCAAAGGATATATGACCTGTCCAGCTTTTTGAGTTTTTGTGTCTGACGACTTTACCCCTGACACCACTAGGTGTCCCGCTGGCGGGACGCTGGATTCGTAACAGTTAAAGTACATTCTATAATTTCTATCATTTTTATTGCATGTTTAAAGTACTTTGTTATATTTTTAACTGTAGATTACAATTGAAGTTAATCTATTTTATATACAGGTGCATCTAAAAAAAATTGAATATCATGAAAAAGGTCAATTTTTTTGTCACTCATTTCAGAAAGTGAAACCCATGTATTATTTAGATGAATTACACGTAGATTGAAATATTTCAAGCCTTTGTTTTTTTTACATTTTGATGATTATGGCTTACAGATAATGAAACCCAAAATTCAGTGTCTCAGAAAATGTAAATATTACATAAGATCAATAATTTTTTTTATTTTAAACAGAAATGTCAGGCTCCCGAAAAGTATGTTCATTTCTATGCACTCAATACTTGGTTGGGCCTCCTTTTGCATGAATTAGGATTAATCAACTAAATTAATTGTTCCAACAACTAAATAAACAACAACAAAACTGAAGGAACTCACCTATGAAGCCTCCGGAGAGTCCACTGATCCAATCATTGTCATCTACATTGTCGAGTCTGGTGTCACTCATCTTCCTCTTGACAATACCCCATTGATTCCCTATGGGTTTATGGGTCTATGAGTTTGCTGGCCAATCAAGCATAGTAACACCATGGTCACTGAACCAGCTTTTGGTACCTTTGGCAGTGTGGGCAGGTGCCAAGTCCTGCTGGAAAATGAAATCAGCATCTCCATAAAGCTTGTCAGCAGAATGAAGCATGAAGTGCTCTAAAATGTCCTGGTAGATGGCTGCGTTGACTGTGGACTTCAGAAAACACAGTGGACCAACACCAGCAGATGACATGGCAGCCCAAATCATCACTGACTGTGGAAACTTCACACTGGACTTCAAACAACATGGATTCTGTGCAACTCCACTCTTCCTGCAGACTCTGGGACCTTGATTTCCAAATTAAATGCAAAATTTACTTTCATCTGAAAAGAGGACTTTGGATCACTGAGCAACAGTCCAGTTGTTTTTCTCCTTCGCCCAGGTAAGATGCTTCTGACAATGTTTCTGTTTCAGAAGTGGCTTCGTAGCCCTTTTCCTGAAGATGTCTGAGCGTGGTGACTCTTGATGCACTGACTCCAGCCTCAGTTCACTTCTTGTGAAGCTCTCCCAAGTGTTTAAATCGGCTTTGCTGGACAGTATTCTCAAGCTTGCGGTCATCTCTGTTGCTTGCTCATATTTTCCTACCCAATTTCTTCCTTCCAGTCAACTTTTCATTTAATAATCTTTGATACAGCACTCTGTGAACAGCCACCCTTTTCAGTAATGACCCTCTGTGACTTACCCTCTTTGAGGAAGGTGTCAATGATTATCTTCTAGACCACTGTCAAGTCAGCAATGTTCCCCATTATTGTGATTTCAAAGAACAAGAAATACCCAGAATTTAAACTGTACGGATAGTCATCTATTGAAACTCAAATATTTTTGAATTTCATTAGCTGTAAGCTCAAATCATCAAAATTAAACCAAAAAACTTTTGAAGTGTTTTACTTTATATGTAATAAATCTAAAATACACGAAAGTTTAACTTTTTGAAATAAGTTACTTTTTCACCATATAATTTTTTGAGATATACCTGTATAATAAATTGCAACTTTATAAGTACAAATTGTATTACATGACCTACAAGTTTCAGTGTCAACAATATTAAAGTATTCTGCTAATACTACTGTAATAATAAAAAAAACAACTCAAATGTAACTACTTGCATTTAACAAATTTAAACTACATTTTAATTTAAATGTAATGTCTGAAAACAACATATTCCGTTCACAGTAATCTTTTAAACTATATTATTTTCGACTATCAAAGGCAAAGCGCAGCGCAGACGTTCTGCTAAATTTCTCCTTTTGAGATCCATGAAAGAAAAAACTCATACGCGTTTTGAACAACATTAAGATGAGTAAATAATGTCAGAATTTTAATTTTTTATTTGCTAACTGGAGGATCCAGCAGTAAAACTATATCTATCCTTGGTTTGCTGTGGCCTGGTGCTTCTTCGGTCTGATTGGACATTTTTGCGTGTGCTGACCCCACACATTAAGTCTTTATGGGGGATTATTACACGCCATTAGCTGGTGTATTGTGTATGAGATGATGTAAGACCTTAAAGAGGACCCACTGGCCTGTGGTAAATGGTCATCCTCTTTCTCCCTATCTCTGCCTATCTATCTCTCTATCCGGCTATCTCTCGGGGGGGAGTGTAGCTATGTAAAGGGCTAAATGGATCCACTTACGGTTCTGATGGTCTCTTGCTAACCAAAATGGATACGGTGTCCTGACCTTGACTTAGCCATCTATGTTCGCCTTGGGAACATCCTAGCACTAGAATGTGTTTGCTTGTAAGTTTAAAGGTGAAAAAAAAAGGTCCAGCGAGGAAACTTGTCTGTTTTTGTACAGAGTGATTTTCTGAGTTTTGGAGTCTTTATAGCACTTGTCACATCCTGTTACGGAAGATGTGAATAAGAAGGTTGAGTGTCTCTTTTAGCTGATCCCACCTGATCTTCTTTCCCCCATCACTCTGAACTCCTGACAGCAGCTACTACGGCTGCCTGTGTTTCCTTGAGTATTATTGTGATTTAAAACGATGTCAATCCTCCCACACATATGGGTTATCATCATTATTGTGGATGTTCCCAAAACTGGTGAGCTGCATGAATAAAAAGAATGTTAAGGCAACCAAATTTATCCTTTAAAAAACGTAATCCCACAATGCATTGCGTCAAGCTCAGGGGGGTAAAACCCAAGATGGATAAAGGTCATTATAAAGATTTGTATACTTCATTCAGCACTGAAACAAATGCATATAAATCAGTGTTGTTATTATAAAACTAAAGCTATTCATTTTTTCGATACTTGAAATAAAGCTGAAATAAAATAAAATATGTTAGATGAAAAATGCAACCTAACAGCTTAAACGAAAATAAGCAATGTTGCTTTGGCAACTAACTAACTAAAACTAAAACAAGTACAATTACTAAAACTGAAATCCAAATAATAAAAATAAACATAAATGTGGTACAAAATTTACAATAATGTCCTATTTGTTAATGCTAATGAATGTATTAACTGGTATTTTTTTATTTCTGTTAATGTTCATTACTAAAAAAAAAAAAAACTATTCATTGTTATTTCGTGTTCACTCAGATCCATTAAATAATATTATCAGAGGCAACTTTTGATTTGAATTAGTAAATTCTGAAATTAACATTAAAAATATTTATTTTTAATGATTAGTTCATGTTAATTAAAGTAGCAAGCTAATATAAAAAATAGAACCCAACTATAAAGTGTTACCAGAAATATTTTAAAAATAAAAAAGATTAAAAGCACCAAACAACATCATAAAACTAAAATCAAAATAAAAAAATGGAAAATCTCTAATACTAAAATAACACTGATATAAATAGTAGAAGTATTTTTCATTGTTAGTTTGTGTAATGTTCACAAATAGAACCTTATTTGAAAGTGTTGCCAGAAAAAAAGCATATGTTAAAAGCACATAATACAATGACTAAAACATAAACATTTATAAAATAAAATAAAACTACTCCAAAATATAAAAAAATCCTATAATCGTATACATTTAAGTAAACGTATATATTGTGATATATATCAATTTGACTTTGTGTGCATGTACAAATTCTTCTTCATCGTAAATGATAATAGAATAGCATATCTGAGGTATTTGAGGATCTTGGGGCTCTCAAACGAACACTGAATTGCTCATTTTTCCTCTGTTTGTCACTTTCCCCTCGCTGCACATCCACAGCCTCACAGTAACACAAACAAGCTCCCTCTGCAATGTAGCACTGCCGTGTCTACCTGTTATTGATACGAGGGCACATGATGGAGGAGGCTGTCTCGGCACCTACCATGACAGAGAGAGTACAGGCTGTGTGATCAGTAGATGGCACTGTGGCTCTTTTTCATATGGTTAAGTGTATGTATATGTGTGTGAAAGTATGAACGTGTGTGTGTGTGTCTGTCAAGGTCTGAGCTGTACTTAATTACACTGAAGCAAAATCATCAAGATATAATGAAGCACAGGGGTTTAAACACAAGCACCTTACATACACACAGCCCTTGAAACATGTGATACTCCTCCTCAAGCATCTCGTTTCATTTCTCATCGTCTAAATGACCATTTTGATAAATCATAAAAGAAACACTGCAATTAAAACAATTATTAATGACACAGTATTAAAGTCAATGAAACACATAAAGTATTGTCTTGACATACTGGAGTTTGTTTTTAATTAAATAATTAAATAAATTAAATAACAAATTAAATAGTATATTGTTAGTTGTCCTTGCTAAGGCATACATTACTATTTGATTTATTATTCCCAGGGTTAGATGACAGACAGATAACCTTCATTAAACTTCGGTGTGTAACTGTACAGAAATGATACCTGAAACTGTATCTTTTTTTTCTTTAAAGGAGAGGTGTGCTATTACTTTTCTGAGCGATCAGACTATTAGTTTTCACCTGCTGGCTGATAAAACGAGAGAGAGAAAAATCCCATAGATTTAGAATGAAAAGAAAGTAAAAAGTATTTTAACACTTAAAACATGTTACGATGTTTGTAAATTTGGAATTTGTAATTACATTACAACCTGTTAATTAGTAAAATATCTTACCATATACAGTGAAAAACTAAATAGTTTAACATCACATTATTATCAACATCAATTGTATGGTCAAATACTATAAAATGCATGGCATTTGCAAGTAAAACTATAATTTACCTCATAATTTACAGTCAAACGGAAAGGAAATTCCATAACACATTATATATGATTATATAAAAATCGTGTTTCTTCTTTCTTAATCAGTAATGTACATGCAAACAGTGTTTTATGTTATATTTTTGTTATTTAATTAAAACTCCTTCACAGAAATTGTAATACATAAGTTGTAAGGTTATAAGTAAAAAATATAAAGGAACCAATAAGCCATACTGTAATACTGTATATGATATATTGTCACCGGTGATTTTTGTAAATTTTAATTACTTTTTAATGACTTGCAATATGTCTTTTATGGTTTCTGGCAACCACAGCTAACATTTTTTTTCTTTTTTTAATTTAACAGAACATTTTTAACAGTGTCCCTTTATGTCCTCTTGAACACATTTGACTTTCATTGCATTTTGCATTTTACAGAACAGAAAAAACACAAGTTTGGAATGACATGAGGCTGGGTACTGACAGAACTTCCTTTTGGGGTGAACTTTTCCTTTAACATGTTCATGAATATTGTGTGATGGAAAAACTGACTAGCTTGCCTGTCTCAAAGTCGGACAGAAACAGAATTTTGTGTCTTTCTCTGTCAGGTCTAGATGAGTCCGACAGCGTCTCTGTGAGAGAGCGAGACGCCGTGTTTATAGTGCCGTAACTGTCTAATGACCAGGCGACGGAGTGACAGATCAACACAGGCCTGGGCTTTGTTCAGATTTATGGCTTGACAGGGACACCCTGCGTGGATGAATTTCGTGTCTGTACGGCTCAGAGTGTAATGGCACAGCCGACGACGGGCTTAGGGCTGACAAGCCAACACCTCCCACAGAAACAACATGCTTACGGTTCATCTGGTCACCACGGGAGACCACATCTAATGGGTAAACAAACGCGGCCATTACCAGGTCAGAGTCGGAGAGTAAATATAAAAATGACTGTGGAGAAAAGGGCAGAAAAAGTCCTAACACAAGCAAGTTTACATTAGACATACCCAAGACCCGGTGTATATATCAAGTAATTAATTACAAATAGAAAAGGTCGGTCTGTGAGTGTTTGTGTGCATAAAGAGCACGACAGTGTCGGGATCGCTGAGTGACGGGGGAGACTGAGGGGGGAACTTTGTGCAGAATTCAATTTGGGTTGCGATGCTGGGGAGACAATTAAGAGTGACGCACACAGGATGACAGAGGAAAGGAATAATTACATGAGAGCACGAGGGAGAGAGAGAAAAAGAAAGCTGTTGAAACATGGAAGGTGGGATGGACTCATGTGGAGAGACAGAGGGAGATGCACTGATGTGTGACAGCCCCTTCTGCACACACACACACACACACACACACACACACACACACACACACACACACACACACACACACACACACACCTAGTCAGGCACCTAGATTCTCAAGCACACAGGTTGGAAAAGTCATACAAGGTCCACTGGTGTAGAAAACCTTATTGATCATTCTGACTTTCAAAAACATAATACAAACATTGATATAAAAGCATTATAGTAGATGCTGTGGTGACTCTAATATTATCTTTAATACAACACTGCCACCACAATCCACCCAGAACATTCAAATGCTACTTGAAAGCAGACATTCTGTGAGATTCAACCCAATCAAAGCCAAAATGTCTTTGGATTTCAGAACCGGAATGCAAAAATAATTTTTAGAGCACCGTCAAAGATACCCTATTAAGCACAGAGTACAGACGTTTATTAATTTGTTTCAAGCCACAGAGCGGACTGATGAAACCTGAATGAAGTCAATTTAATCATATTTCTCCACTCTGCTCTTTCTGTCAGAGGAAGAGGAATTTATTGCACATTTATTCTACTTTTGTTCTTACTCTAAATAATTCTGACTTCAAGTAACAGCTTCCCTATACTTCCTGTGTTCCTTCCATAAGAAACATTTTGTCCATTCTGATGTTTCTGATAATAAGTTAGATGATGTCTTAAAGTGTATTTGTATGATGGGTAAATATCTTATCCACAAAGCAAGATACATTAAATTTAAACCCAGCTGATCTGTATTTCTTCTGATCTGTATTTATTATTGTCTTCAAAATGTTCTGAAGACATCACATAACAAAAAATAAATAACAAAATAAACCTGAATTTGATGCAAACAACAGGTCTACATAATATGCAAACATATGCAGGGAAATAATGTATTAGACCTACAGTTACAGCATGAAACCATATTTAAACAATATTTTACATAGATAATTTAAACATATAAGAAATCTCCCATTTCTGAACTTTTTTTCTTGCATTGGCAAGTTTATATTGCCAAATTCAGCCATTATAACTTGCAATTCTGAGTTTATATATATAAACTTAGAATTGCAAGAAAAAAAATCTAAATTGTGAGATTTAAACTGGAAGTTAAATTTTACTATAACCAAAGAAAATATCTTGACACAGGGCACATGTGGTACTCAAACAAAAATATGGGTACTCAGAAGGGGAACACATTATAAAACAAATTGTAAGTGGATCCTTTTGCAAAACAAGAAAATCCACATCCAGACACTCACATAGTTAGAAAGGTAAAAAGCCTTTAATATAAGACACGGATACATAAAATGACACCAATGAGTATCAGCCCATAAGGCCTGGATGCAGATTTTCTTGTTATGCAACAGGATCTACCTACCAGTTATACAGTTTTTTTACTCTTTAAAATCTTGAAGAACATTATAAGCTCTTAAGGTAAAAAATAAATCACTATTGAAGCGTAGGACATGGTGCTTTAAAACAGGTGGTATATCACAGGGAGAAAGCACCTGTATGAAACATTTGCAAAACTTCCCAACATTTTTTTGTTTGACATTTGTGCAGATTTTACAGATGTCTAAAACTTTTGTAGCCCACATGACCAGAGGGAATATGACAGAAAGGTGGACTCAGTGAGGAATAGGTACGGTACATTTGATGGTGCGATTAGGAGAGACGGCAACTGGACAAGACATGAACAGAAGTAATATTTCACACACACACACACACACACACACACACACACACACACACACACACACACACACACACACACACACACACACACACACACACACACACAGCTCTTCCAGTCAGATGAGGTCGCAGACAGTCAGACAGCCAAACTTGGCAAAGTCTCTGGGGTTCTGAGGGCTGAAAGGGTTTGAGTGTGTGTGCCGTCCAGCTGTGATCTCTCTGCTCCTTGTCCAGTCAGCCATAGACAGCTGCCCTACTATGCTCAGAGATGTGACAGCCTGTCCAAATAGATAGTGATCCCACACTGTGTGTGTTCTCTCTGTGTGTGTGTGTGTGTGTGTGTGTGTGTGTGTGTGTGTGTGTGTGACCATGCTCTGAGATGGATGACCACCGTTGGACTAGCCATCTGACTTATCTATGTCTGGCTTGAATTCAGTTGCCCATTAGCAAAGTTTTAGTCTTTTAAATAAAAAAATACTATAACAAAACTTAGAAATATTTACACATAAGATAAGAATTTGTTTTTGCAAAATAAGGTAAGAAAAACAAAATAATTATGTTAATTTAAATAATCTGAAATTTGCTAACTGTTTTATAAAGCAGAAATATAACAAAACTTAGCAAGATTTACTCCTAAAACAAGAAAAAAAATACTGTTTGCAACATAGGGTAAAATATACATATATATATATATATATAACCTGCAATGTTGTAATTTTTGTTTTATCCAAAAGCTTTTTTTCTATATGTACAAATAAAACAAGAAAGGGTTCGGATAATAGGGTAATAAATACTAAATAATTAAATGAAGTATAATAATCTGCAATTAACCAATTTTTTTAAGCAGAAATGTAACAAGACTTAGCAAGTTAAACTTAGCAAACTAAAATCAAATTAATTAATTAAAACGAAAGAGCTTTTTTAAAGCTGAGATATAACAAAATTGAGCAAGATCTACACATACAAAAAATATGAGTATGAAAAATGCATAAGTAAATACATTTTTTTGAAAAATGCAAAAACTCATCAATATGCTAAGTGCTGTAATAAGGCAATAGTAATTAGGTAATAAGGTAAGAAAAAAAAGAAAAAAAAAGAAGATAATGAAAATAAAAGTACATTTTAATTAAATGTATATTGTTTTGAGGATGATATTTTTCTACTGTCAAAACAAATTGACTTAGAAGGTGTTAGAAACACAATTTGTTTTATTGGTGAAAAACATAACTTCTACTAGTGTTTTTGTGCACAGAAAGGGAGCTCTAATTGACAGCGAGAACTACTTGTGAATGTAGACCACATTTCTGAAAACACTACAATTGTCTGGCCTGCATGATTTCCCCATGGTTCAATTTGACGAGAGAAACCGAGACGAAAAATGAGAGAGAGAGAAAGAGAGGAGTTAAAATGAGGGTATGTGGCAGCGTCTTTTTAGCATATGTCACATACCAAAATCCCCCCTCTCTCCCTTTTATCTCTGTCAGTATTTCTTGCCAGATCCACAGTAAATCTAAGCCGGACTCCCACTAAACTACAACCTGTCAAGGTCACAAGAAGCAGTGGCTACATTCACCACGCTTTTCTCATGGGTGTTGTGTTCTTTCATGTGGGATTTCAGTAACTCGCAGAGATAGAGATACGTCAGTGTGTCGTCTGAACGTTTTAGATTCAGTCACCGTCTTTCCATCGGAGTCGCTCTCATCAGTTTTGACCCAAATGCTGCGCTTTACCCTCGAGTAATAAATCAAAGAGCATTCAAAGCCACTTTCGGTCAATTTAAGGTTGACAAATGAACTCATGTCAGTTGAACTCATTTATTAAATAACAATGACAAGACTTCTGTGTTATGGAAGTCACCTTTTTGATATTTATTTTCGTCACTGTCGCTATGTTTTTTTCATTCATGATTTATTTCATATTGGATTCGTACTACATGATCTAATCATACTCTTGATTACTTGAGGACATGTGTGAAATGTGTTTATTTATTGCAGAGATCTTGAAAAACTGTACTGCTGTTGGTTATAGCTCTCAGTGTAGGCCTGAAGGCCAATATTGTGTGTTCTTGACTAGAAATGGCAATTTAATGCACATTCACATCTCACTGCAGTCTTTTAGTTCACCAAGGAGCTATTTCTCTTCTCTTTCATATAAAGACATGTGTATTTATATATATAAAATGATGAGCTCATCAAAACAAATGTCATTCTGCAATGTTCTTTAGCTTGTGAAGGCTCATGGGGTTTGTTGGAAGGGATGTAAAGAGTAAGAAAAGAGCAAGATGGAGCATTTTACTGCTGATTTGCATGCTTTTTATTCTCAAACACATCCTTTCTCTGCTCATGCGTCACTGGTAAGGCAAAATTGAACACAGGTCAGGTTTTTGTTTACCATTTTAGTTTGCCACCAAAGGGTGTAATTCCACCAAATTGTAAAAATCATGACTGTTTTCAAACAGGTTTCTCTCTCATGTACATTATTTGCTTGAGCGAGCCAGTGATCAGGATGCAATGATGCAAAGCAATGTTTGTTTGCAGCATACAGCCACAGTGTTTACACTTCTCTGTGAAATAAACCAACAAACTGTTTGGATAATCATTATTTTTTCAGGTCATTTTTTTTTCATTTGGCACAGAAATGCAGCTTCAAAAAAATGCAGTTTCAAAAAACAGCTCAGATTGGCCATGACTTTTCAAATAATTCCTGAATCAATTTTTTGATTCTCGAGACCCACTGAGCTGAAGGTGAATTCTGCTCACTACACTGTGATCTGATAGTGTAATTAAATAATTTGGAATTCTCATTAATTTACATGTGGGCCGAGACTCACAAATGTCAGTATATATTAAAACCAAACCTGAGGAACCAAAATGAATGTCTTCGAAATGCTACAAAGTATAATAATCATGCTTTTGCAGGTCACATCTGCTATCAAAATGTGTCCTATTTGGACTTCTGCTTCACATATCCCCCACACTTATTACATTTTTATCAATTTTGGAGCTTGACAGCCTGGCAGTGTTATTTCATTATTATTTGTCATTTTTATTAAACTTTTTTACTAAGCTTAAATTTCGTTTGTAGTCATTTTAGTTCTTCAACTTATTTGAGTCAAGATCATTATTGTCAAAGATGATGAACAATTAGCATACAGTTTGAGTTAGCTGTATATTTCTGTTCTGGGCAAAAACGTCCTGCCCCTCCACGCAGCCTAGCATGGATAAGAGCAGAGGGAGCAGCGATAACACCCTTTTGGTTAACAGAACCAAATGTAGCAGATATCATTAATGCTCTTAATGAAAATTGAATGTAACAACATAATTCAGGATAAAAGAGTCTGATTCAGTGAGGAATATCAGAATGCCAAGTCCTGACTGTGGATGAAAGGAGGAGCTGGGGATGGAGGAGAGTAACTCCTGAGCACAGATATAAGCTGCTGAATAACACTGAATGGATCTTATATATGGAAGTAGTTATAGGCGTTGTATTCCTATAGGTAGACGTAAAGTCAGATGATGCACGCTTGAACCCTATGATTTAATCCAGTTAGCCAAGGCAACATTTCTAATTATCGTTGAAGATTTTTAGGTTTACAGTTTACATAACATTTCCTTTTATTCAGTTTCATTTAAATGGCTGAACATGATTTAGTAAAATTATTTAATAGTTTTAGTTAACAATAGCAACACTCAATTCATCAATTCACTATCAAAATGAGTCCTTTTAGGTCTTCTATCCTCATTCCATTTGCCCCACAAAATTCATAACCTCATTAGGTTTTTTTTTAACCTGAATTGTTTCTTTACCATTACTTGTATTAGAATATTAAAATGTAATTTATTGAATTCGTTGTCATTTTAGTTTAAGGTTTTCATTTAGATTTTTTTATATTTATATTTATATTTAGCTTTATTTTTATTTCAGTTTTAATTAATTAAGTACTTTAACTTACACTTATTTGTTTTAGTTAATTCTAAGGTTTCCATTACTGAATTACTTGTAAAGTGTAAAGTGTAAGTGTAAAGCTTGTTGTAGTAAACAAAAAATGTAACTTAAAACTGTGACTTTCTGAACTCTATCCCCTATTGCTTTCTTTAGTGAAAAAGTGGTCTCATCTGAATCAGGAGAGAAATATGCACCAATCAAATGAGAACAGTCCAAAATGGTACTGAAGTCTTACCCAAGCGGCAACCTCCCGCTCTCTCTCGTGAAGCCAACACGGAAGTGACTAAAACTGCAATTCATCAACTGGCCGCTGGAGGCTGGCTGCAAAAGGGAGTCAATCCCACAGAAAAAACATGTTTACAGCCTGGTGCAAAAAATATTTTGATCTATATAGCTAATTTTGCCCTTTATGACAACTGTAAGGGCAGTGAATTTTTTTATAACTCATCCGTTTAAATCATATTAAACCTTAAAGTTCTGCATAATTAAGGGAGTGGCCACTTGAGTGACAGGTGGATTGCCGCTGCTGTCATCACTGTTGCGCTTGGTGGGCGTGGTTTCAGCAACCAGCTCCACCCACATCCCGCCTTTTTGCCCACTTTCGATTATCCGGGAGTGACATGCAGCCAAGATGGCGACGGCTGTCTCCGCCTACTTTGAGCTTCAAAAATGCTCTTCAGAAACCTACACCTGACACGTCACGGACACTACGTCCATGTTTTTACATTTACATTTACATTTAGTCATTTTGCAGACGCTTTTACAGTCTATGTTCTTGCCCCTTGTCACCGTTCACTAAGATAGAAAACAGCACTTGCACCCTTAAGGGTTCAATCTTGAACAAGCTCCTAAATAATTGCCTTCGTCGTGACTGAAATTTGGAATGTATTCTCCAGTGCTGAAATGTGAAACAGAGGTGAGGAGTATTGGGGGAGACAGATGAACACAGGGAATATGAGAAAAAGAAAGAGCAGATCCAGAAAGAGGAGAGAGAGAAGCTCTTTTCTAAAACAGTCCATCCATCACATAGCGTATGGAGCGGTGAGGAGGAACAGATTTAACTCAACGAGAGGCGTGACGGTCATACACCCACATCCACACACGCAGAGATGCCCAACTCACAAGCACAGTGAGGAGCAGGACTGTCCACACACACAAACAGATACACACCCTCAGCGGCCCCAGTGGGAGTGGAAGGAGGCCTTGCCAAAGACTGAGACAAGGACACACACCAGCGCCTGCCCTCCACGTGCCGGTCACGGGTGAAGTGTGAGCGTGTGTGTACGTGTGTCTGGTAGACCTCTGGAGTGTGTTTGCATGGCCCCGAAGGTGTCGGAGCGTGCTGGGCTCACAGCGTGTCGGTTTCCCACCGGGATTGGGGTGAGGGAGTGTCCCACTGGGGTTGTGGTGTTTAATAACTTGAGTGGAACGCAAATAAACACAAACTCTGTAGACCAAATATAGGCCTAGTCTGAGATTCTAAGACTCACATTCACTTATCAAAAACGACTGTATAGTCACGCCATGATTTTTTCATGTATACCTAAATTACTGCTATTTTTATGTAATATTTATGTATTGTCACAGCATTCCGAGGTACTTAAAGTCATAATCGGCCAAAAATAAATATTCTCATATTTGATCACCCTCATGTAATATTAAACCTGCTTTCATGCCTCAAAGGAATCAAAAGCACAATAAAAGATGCTTGTATGACTTCTAAAACCATTATAATCTACCGCTCCTGTGAACTTCACTGCAAGTGGATCACTAAACCAGTGAGTTGAACAAATCAGTCTGATTTGAATCATTAAAACTGTTTTTATGGACAGGATCAAATGATTCACTAAACAATTCATTACTGACTTTGTGAAATTCTAAATGCTGTTGAAAGAAGCCTCTTATGACTCTTATAATTTGATGAAAAATACAGTAAAACAGTAATATTGTGAAATTTTTTACAATTTAAAATAACTTAAGTCTATTTTGAATACATTTTAAAATGAAATGTATTCCTGTGATGGCAAAGCTACATTTTCAGCAGTCATTATTCAAGTCAAATGAGCCTTCAGAAAGCATTCTAATGCTGATTTTGTGCTGATTACGTTTACATTTATGCATCTGGCAGATGCTTTCATCTAATGTGACTTGCATTAGATTCAAGGTACATATTTACATTTTATCAGTTCTTCAGTTCTTATCGCACTCCTGTCTCAATCCTTTCAGCATCCCACCACCATCCAAAGTCTATTTCTATTTCCATTAACATTGTAATCTTCGTTCATTCAGAAGTCCAAAGTGGGAATTTAGAGTTTGCATTAAGCCTTGTGCTTGATTTCTCCATGATAGACAGCAAGAATCATTCAATACGTATTTCATTACTTATAGTACTTCACCAGAGGGTCTCAGTTAAGCTCATTAATATCAGCAGTCACTACTTTACACAGAAAGTTTCAAAATTCAAATGGAAACCAATTTTATAGACAGCAAATTTGACATGCAGTGTAACAAAATATACTCTTCCCTGCTGGAAATACCAGCTCAAACCAGCATGAAGGTTTGGCTAATGCTAGTTTGGTGCTAATTTAGCGGATGGATGAACTGAGCCATGCTGTTCACTTGCAAAATGTATCTGGTGAATCTAGCCAGTCTTGACCTCTTACTGGTTAAGCTAGTTAAGCAGCACATCAGTACTTAATAACAGACTAGCATCCAAAAAACAGTTTTTCAGCAGGCCCAAACAAGGTCCATTTTCGAATTATGTCAGCTAGCTGAGAGAAATGGTTTCATATAAAGCGTATGAGAGAATTTCTCTTTAGGAGGGCTGATGCAGCCTATATTATTCTTGATTCTCCTGTCGAAACATTGTTCTGTGGAGAAAGCTCTACAAGCTATTGATCACAACCTTTTGACCCATTCTCCCCATGCTAATGTTAAACTATATCACCTGCTATTGAACATTGAACATACAACAGAACATTCTGGTCAATGTCTATCTATTTATCATATAAAGGAGAGAGTGAATACAGACTTAGATACATCACACATTTTTTAAAGACACTGTTTATTCGGGAAGACATCTCATAGGCTTCTATATTATTTTTATATCATGTAATAATAGTTTCTACTGCCTAAGCCAAGCCTCACTAGTAAACATCACCCTCACAGAAACATGTGCATAACAGATTTTAAAATAAATATGATTTAGCCAATTTATTGTCTTTTTTTAAAAACAATTTTACTATGTTCTTCAGGTTTCACTATATTAGACAGGACATTTTGGACCTAATATTCTATGAACTTATTTGACCTTCACCAGACCTTCAATATTCATATACTGTATGAAAATCAATTGTAAAATTAAAATCTTTATTTTTTATTACCTTTATTTAAACAGGAAAAAGACTCGCGGTGATACAAAAAAGAGTAAAAAATGTGTGTTGACAGATTATTCACTGTTTAGTCTTTGCACACTTACTTACCACCTAACTGATTATCTAAAATCATTTTCTGATATGCAGATTTTACTCTTAAAAATGGTGCAAATTACATTTTTCATTAATGTGGCAAATACATAAAAAATATCTTTATTGACATCCAAATTTTGTGTCGATACTATACCAAAAGGCCCCCAAAATATATTATTATTATGATTATAATTTATTTATCATGATTATTATTGTAATGATGCTAACAAAAATGTAAAAGTACCATAGTGTTGTCATGGTATTACAACCAAGACAGTGATGCCTTTAGGTCTACTATGATACTGCCTACTATGCTGTTGTTTGGATATGGGAAATCCAAACAATAACATTTTTATTTTCTATTTTTCTATTTTTATTGGAAGTCTTGAAGACCTGCAAGCCGTAGTTCAGGACTCGACACGGCACAACTCGACTTCAACTTCAACCTCAGACTTGGCTCAAGTCAGATCTACTCTCACACACTCCCACACACACAAAGAGGAAAGTTATATAAAAGACATCACTTTAAAGCACCCAGCCAAAAAACACACGCACAGTACTCTCAAACAGACACAGTGTGAACTGTAATTAGTGCTGTCTCTACTTCACTGCACCTCATCACACGTTCATGCTTTCTCTCTCTCTCATGCACACATACATGCATACACAGTAGGATGTGCAATTAGAGGTGTCCTGCTAAGCTCTGTAACTGCACTTCGTTGCCGGCATGTAACATCACCTCACACAGAGCAATGTCGCTGTCTTTCTTTCTCTGTCTCCTTACTCTACTGCACCTTGCTTCTTTCTCTTATTTGTCTAACTCTTCTTGAAACTTCACATTTGTTTGCATGCTTTCTAATGAGAATGTGTTAATATTTGTGTGAAACACTGATGGTGAAATATTGCAGCAGTGTGTTTTGGCTCATGTGTGTCTGCCTCTCACCCTATAATGATATACACTGCTAGTGTCCCGAGATAAAGAATCTCAACAGAAGTGTCCTGGCCAAGACAAGCAGCAGCAGATGTTCTCATGATGTTACTTAAAGGAATAGCTTACATAAAAATAAACATTTGCTGAAAATGTAATCATCCTATGGCTACTCAAGATGTAGAGTTTGTTCAGAACAGGTATGGAGAAATTTAGCATTACTTTATCACCAATAGATCCTCTGCAGCGAATGGGTGCCGTCAGAATGAGAGTCCAAACAGCTGATGAAATGTAACCATAATCCACACCAGTCCAGTCCATCAATAAACTTCTTGTGAAGTGTAAAGCTTGTTGTAGTAAACAAAAAATGTAACTTCAAACTGTAACTTTCTGAACTCTATCCCTATTGATTTCTTTAGTGAAAAAGTGGTCTCATCTGAATCAGGAGAGAAATATGCACCGATCAAATGAGAACTGTCCAAAATGGTTCTAAACAAATGGTGAATTTTGATGTGAGAGGACAACAGGAGATGGACTTTTTTACCAGAGTAAGCGTAATTATGGATTCTCATTCTGACGGCACCCATTCACCGCAGAGGATCCATTGGTGAGTGAATGATGTAATGCTACATTTCTCCAAATCTGTTCCAATGAAGAAACAAACTAATCTACATCTTGGATGGAGTAACTTTTTAGCACCAAAACATTTTTTAACAAAACATCAACACATGCAGATACATAAAACATTTGCAAATCAATTATTCATTTACCAGTTTACAGATAAAAGATTTGTTTCACTTCAAGTAATATTGTAAATTATTCCAATCGCTAAGTGCAGGATGCCAAAAAACTTGCTTCTTTAAGTTGGTTCTTAAAGATAGAACTGAGAGGGTATACAATTTCTATGAATGTAAAGAATATGTCCCAATAATTTTCTCCTTGGTAGGTGGACAAATAAATGCAATAATTGCAATAAAGGAACAAATATTTCAAGTCTGCATGTCAGCAAAGAGGACCAGCCTTTTATGCATCTCACAGTGATGAGTTCTGTATTTGAAACTGGCTAATGTAGGTAGTCCCTGTATGGCATTTACATGCTCATAGTTTTCTATCAATTTTTATTAAGAAGAGTGTTTACTGTATCATGTGTCCCAGCTGAGTCTGGTGCAGCCATGATTGAGCTCATTAAAAGCAGACATTTTGATAATGACTTATATTTACAGTAACATTATTACATTTCAAATTTCTCAGCTAAAAATGTTTTAGCATGCCTTCATAAAATGCTATTTATTAAAAGCAACTCATATTAGCATGTGCGCATGTTTTCATGTGGATGCTAAAACTAACTCCCAATGAAGTCCTAAATATATAACTATTTAATTTACAATTGTTTTCTTCGGTAATGACAATAACTTCATTTTTGAATGCATTTTTTGAACATAGTCTGCTGTATTGTTAAATATTTTAATGATTGGCTTTACAAGCTGTCAGAATCATAGAAATAACAGCAACTGCACCAAATTGCAACTTTTTGCTCAGTTTGGGCCTCCTCGAGTGTGAGCTCCACATTCTCCTTTATACTGTAGCTCAAACTGTTCCATTTTTAAAGTTAAAATTGATTGTGCTAACAAACTGACTATAATTTTAGACATATTATTTTTAAATTGTTGCTCTGCCATGGCAATACTTCACCTGAAAGAGAAAAAGGACATAAAATATGAGTTTGTGCACATCTTGGATTTTTTTCTTTACTGACTAAATTCAGACTCTTACTATTTCTACCATTCAAAGATACAGAATAAATATGGAGTGTAGTATAGTAGAATACATTTATGAAATCAGCTACTGAGCTCAGTGCACTCTGGTGTTCACCATAATCGAAGTTCTGGCTAAAATAAGGTAGGTCTATAATAGTCATATTACCTTTTGGAAAAGCCTTTGTGTTAGTGGCACACACCGTAAAATGAATCTACTGCTGGCAGTTCATCTACCGTCTCTCAGGCATTTTGTGAAAATAGGTTTTCTAAGAGGAGACACGAGGACAGTAACAAGGCAGGGACAGAAGCGGTGCCTGCGGAGGTGCCTCGTTCTGTTTTTGACCAAATCTCTTCCTTTTTCTTTCTCACTCCATCCTTTTCCCTGCCTGTGTTGAGCACAGTTGTTGAGCATATTAGTGTATTCAGGCTCTATGCTCCTAATTGGCTGTTAGCACTAAACTGCAGGCAGGTCCCTGGGAAGCCAATCTGCCTCAGAAAAGAGTAAACACAAACACATAAACACAAATAAACACATAAAGAAAAGGTCTGCCAAGCACAGAGGCACAGTGGGACTTCACTTTCCCAAATGTCACGTAGCACCGAGCCATACATCATTACTTTGACGGATGTTTAAACATATCTGAATGAGGGATCAGCAATGGCAACGGGAGAGCAACAGGTTATGTTTGTAATGGAATACTAGCAGTATACTGTGCAGTATATACTGTATTACTGCCTGCATGAAAAAATATGTGGAAATGGTATGCTCCTTATATAAAAACAAATGCTTAAAATAGTAGTATGCTGCATTGTTAGAACTATGTTGCATGTGCAGTTTAGCGAGTGGCATTCAGCGAACACCTCAGAAATAAAACAATATTTAGAATTTTAAATATATTGCCTATTTTGCATTTTTAAATACGCAAATATGTTTATTTTCCTTTTTAAAATATGAAATAATAGTCAGAAAAATATTTTCAGATTATATATAAACAAATTCAAAATAAAGTTTGCGTTTGTGCTTTTTTGGCTCATATAATATGATATGAAGAATATGGAGTGCATACTTGAGGAAAAAAACACCTTAGTTTTATTCAGAGGCCCAAAGTGAGCAAAAATATGCAACTTGCAGATTTGTATAGTTTACCAGACTACTTGCATAAAATGCATATAAAAATCAGTCACTCCAAAGTATATCTCCAAATATAATGTCAGCAAGATGATATTTAAAGGCTTGGCTTTGTGACCAAAACTCGTTTTTATTGTGGGGGCAAAAGATGCAGTGCAATAAATGATGATTGAGAGATGTACAATTAAACGTTCCTCAAGAGCTGGATGTGTAATATTTAATGCTCACATTTGATTTATTTATTTACCTCTTAAAAAGTCCAGCAAAGGTTAATCTTAAAATATTACTAACAATATATATGTTTTTCATACATTAATTATAAAGTAAAGATTTTATGGACAAATAACACGTGTACCAAAACTTGAAGGTGGATATTTTTACAATTATACTACAAAACCTTTTACTTACTAAAAACTACTAACAAACAACTGACAGAATGTGTGTATTAGATTGTGTACAGGTTTTTCAGCTTGGTCATGTTAATCATTTAGAGTATGCTTTATACGGTTCATTCAGTTTCAGCCCTATAACAAGCTTTTCCAAACACAGCCTAAACGTCGGCTTTGTCATTGGACAGAGTCCGCTCTGTTCTCCTTGAGAACACAGGTAGTGGACGGAGTCTGTGCACGCTCATGTGCCCTATGTATGGATCGGTTCTGCTCTCCTCTCAGTACTCATTACGCTGCTGTCAATGTCTCAAGGCTTCCAGCCGAGCCTGAGTCCTGATACGTGCCTCATATCCATCATTTCTTTTCATAGTGCCTGTCCATAAATGCTTTATCTTTTATGTTTTATCTTCATATTCTCTTTTAGGAGCAAGCCTTGTCTGAAATACCGAATACACAATTAAACACATCATGCAGACAATAAAAATATAGATAAAAACAGGGACAAATGAACAACGACGGCGTTACCCACATATGTACTCACGCACACACACACACACACACACACACACACACACACACACACACACACACACACACACACACACCCCACACACACCACATACACACACGCGCACACATCACATTTCTGTCTGCCTACACTGGGGACTTAATTATTGGCTCAGACTTGACTGGAGACAGACTTTTTATATTATTAACATCACTTCATTTCCATATTAATACTAGAGAACGTTTCTTATAAAAGAAAAAAGAGCCCATCTTCAAACACATCGGAAGAAAGCACCTGCTGAAAAATACATCACTTTGTTCAATGTGCTCAAGTCAAACTGGGTACAGCGTCGAAAAGCGGAAGGTCTCGTTTTTGTAGAAACAGGAGATTATACAAAAAAGAACATGATGACTTTTATATTCTAATAAATCTATTTGTACTTCTCTCTCTATCGTACCATATCCCCTGGGTACTTAGCTTTGATTTACATCCACATCGGTTTTTCTTCTCTTCATCTGACATGCTTAATACCTGCGATATAACAGCGATGTTGCAACAGTGTAGTTCAATCAGTCATCTATGTCTACTCTTTGCTGTGTGAAGACTCTTACAGTGGTAGGTTTGGCTGGTTTGTCTGCGAGCGTGTTTTGTTGGGAACTTTTCCATGATGTTTGAAGAGACTTTCACGGCTCTGAGCCAAAGGTTGTTAAAACTGAATGTCTTCAGGTGTTTCAAAAACTGTCAGGCCAGTTACAAGAGAAAATTCAACGATGAAATGTGAGCGAGCAAAAATAGAATAAAAGCATTTGTTCAAAATATACACTACAGTTTGGGGTTGGTAAGAATTTTTATATATATTTGAAAAGCATCTCTTATGCTCATCAGGGCTATATTTAACTTTTACATAAAAAACTGAAATATTGTGAAATGTTATCACATTTCTAAAAAATGTTTTCTATTTTAATATACTTTAAAATGCAATTTATTTATGTGATGCAAAACTGATTTAAGTTTTAAGATGCTATGTTTTTTTTCAAATCCTATCAATTTTTGTTCCAAAAGTTCAAAAGTAGCAACTGTAACAATATAAAAGTGTCTGCTGTCAATTTTGATCAATTTAATTAGGCCTTGGTATATATATATACGTATGTATTGCTCTATTAAAAGGATCTTTTACTATTCTTAAGCATAAAAATAGACACTTATCATACATTTCCAGCAAATCTGTTATCTTCATATAAACAAATCATATACCTACTTAACACATGTGCAGCTTAGTTCATACAAGTGCAGAAAATCTCTTGCTAAAACACTTAGATGCATGCAAATGTTTGATTCAATGGTTAATTTATCGTTTCCAGAATAAAAGACTCAGGCAGAGCATTAAGTGTTTTCTAATGAAAATTCACAAGAATATATCCATGTAGGATTCTAATCATATTCCTATCCTGTCACTGTGAATCATAAATAACAATAATATGAGATCATTCTGTCACATCTCTGATGAGTTATCCCACAAATTAGTCTCATTTATGACAATTTCCATTCAGGGAAACATTTGGTATTTGTTCGCTAAGGGCAATTATGCCTCATCACAAAAACACAAGACATGTCACATTCACGCAGAGACATATGTAGAGCATTAGAAAGTTCTTCAGGATTCAATGATCTCCGCGAGCATATGTATAAGTGATCGTGTACACACAAACCTAAAGGGGATTCGCCCTGATGACAACTCCACATGTTATGGTGCTAGCGCTGCAGGAGGCTGTCAAAAATCCTGGTATACACAAACAAACACACACTTACCCATAATCCCTCACTGATGGGAGACTGACATGAAACACAATGTCGAGACATAATTAATGAGCCTGTTTCACTGTCTGTCTCTTCACTAATGTATTCAGAGGCTTCAGCTGCTCGGCTGTGACAGCTTGTTGGTTTAGATTGCGAGAGTCAATCGTACCAGATCTTTAACACTTCATCAGCCTGTTAAAAGACTTACAGTATCAGCAAAATGCTGTTACAGGTAGAGCTCATCCATAAATGCAAAGAACTGCCATTATTTACGCACCCTCATGTCATTCCAAACCTGTTATTTAGCTTTTTAGTACACATTTAATGAAATAAAGTGCTTCTGAATCCATATCATATCTTTTGGGATAAGCCTGAACATGAGTAATCCGACTTGTCAGGTCTAAACTGTCCAGTTTTTCTGTTTAATATTGGCTGAGGCTCAGTGAAGTCAAATTTAAAGCCTGTAATTTGATGAGGATATTCTCTCCGTGAACCAATTACAATCAACTAGATCTTTTCATTTCATTTGGTTCCATTGTTGTCCCTCCTGATATTTCGACATGAGCAGCAGCACGACACCATTATGACCAGAAAGCATCCTCCCTAGACAGTTTTTATACTTCTTATAAGCTCTAAATCGATTAGCTTCTCATAAATCCCAAAACGGGTCATATTACTATGTTGCAAGTATGGTTGTCAGAAAACAATTTTTAAATATATATATTTGAACCCTTTTGCGTGTAAATCTAAAAGATGAAAGGTAATCTATGTGAAAGGAATAATATATAATATACAGGAAATCTAATTTTGGTCATGACAACTCTCAGGATTAGCAAGGTTGGCAAATGACAATGTTAATGTATTTGTCTTGGTGGAATAGATATGCTACCCTGCTGCTGTGGCAGAGCAAGTACCGAGACTTGCTACTGCCAATACATCCACACATGCTGCTGTGAGCATGTAAGAAACTGCTGCTGCAAACATAACATACATGAAATAACCCCCTAAAGCATACATGAATCACCTCGTAGCAGATCTATACAGGTGGAGCTGGGGAAGGTGGAGGGTTTCTGAAGCACAATGTGAACGGCTACAACAAGCGCTAGTCATATATTTGAATGTTGAGCAGAGAGCTCATTGGCTACCGATACAGGAGAGAACCAATCAGCTGTGCCATGTGATAATGATGTCATTAGGTCAGATAATAATATATTTATTATAAATATATATATATATATATATATATATATATCATTGAGAGATGTTAACTCACAATTGTGAGAAAAATGTATAAGAAATAAATTAGAAAATAATCAGAACTATGATATATTGACTCATAATAGGGAGGAACAAAGTCAGAATAGTGAGATAAAAAGATGCAATTACATTAATTTTTTTATTTCATGACAAAAATAAGCTTCCATACATAAGGGACTTCTTCAAATCCCCAAAATATAAATAAACATCGGAATGGTAGTGTACACACACACAAGAGAGAGAGTATATATGTAGACGTTATTTTTATTAACATATCACACATCTGAAGTCTAAACAAGTACGTTCTTGCCTAAAAAAAACTACATCCCGTGACACAACAACAGTATTATTTGTATTTTATTTTAGTGGATTTAGGGCATCTGCCATGACACTCCCCGTGAGAAATACTGCAAGCAGAGTGATACAAATGGTGAAACAGTTGGAGTTTTATTATCACTAGAATATAATAGATAGACTCTTATCAGCTAATCAGATTATACACACACACACACACACACACACACACACACACACACACACACACACACACACACACACACACACACACACACACACACACACACACACACACACACACACACATTACCCGAAAATAAACATTATGACAGAATAGCATTCTGTTCAGTGCATGGCAGTGCTGCAATGCTACTTTAATGTCATTTTGTAATTCTGTGGAATGTTTTGCAGGATTAACATGGGAAATTCTGCTCCATTAGCCTGTAGCCTCTGAGGCCGAGACAGACGGTTCTGGTGCTCTAATTACAAACAACACAAGTGAAGCATGACATTTTATCAGCTGTGCTCTAGAATCAATAAATGATTATGATGGGGAAACACAAGGGGGACATGCTTCCAACTTCCCCACTTCCATCGTTTTGAACATGCTCACCATTCCACTGAAACAAGAGGGCATGTTGAAGCTAAACATTTCTTTCTTTATGTCTTTTTCAGACACGCCTACATGGACATACATTGTCCTGGCACATCTAAGATTGTGCCCTCATACAACAGAGCACTGTACTGCTTATATTACACAACAATCTTTCTTGCCATCAGTCGTGTTGTTGTCTAAGCAACAGAACAGAGGTGAGGTGTACAACATACAAGTTCTTGGCCAAAAGACACCAAAATACCTGTAATACCAACATATGTTTCTCAAATAAATACACACAAGAAATGGGCAACTGATCTTAAGACTGTGCCAGAAAAGACAGTGTCAGAAATTACAGTATTATAAAGGGACAATTTTCCTATTGGTTATTTATTAGGGATATTTTTGATTAAATCTATTATAAACAAATAAAAACACATAGTATCATATTTTAGTGTCAGATACTCTATTAAGAAATAAAGCAATAAATTATTAATATGAAATGATTAATATCTATTATAATATATATTATAAATTAATATATTATATATTAATAAGCATGAATATACACTATCGTCTTCTTTTTTTCCGGGAGTGGGGGGACATGGGAAAAGTCATGTGCCCCAACACATGTGGGGTGATATAAAAAGGGCACTGCAAAAGTGCCTGACAACTCATCTCTCTTTTATAACTAAAAACCACTGAACAGACAATACTTGTTCTCAACTTCTTTCATTGTCCAAACAGACAGTGTGTCTAGTGAACTTTTTGTAAACATTGCTCATGTTCTGTTGCTGCAGATAGATGGCTGCTGGTGTGGTCCTCACTGGCCCTTTCTGGCCGGCTCTGACCTGTGCTTCCAGGTTCAGGGATAATTTGCTGGCCTACTTGCCCCTGCCGGGTGGATTGGCTCTGGCCTGCACTGTACTGTACTGCATCTACCTGTCTTTGACATGGTTTCTTCTTGAAGAAATCTTGAATGTATTGCTGCTGTGCCTTACTTTGTTCCCTTTTCATCCTTTTTTACACATCATTTTGTCTAAAAAAAACTTTAAATAAAACCCTAACTTAATCCTCAATATCACACAAATAGTATATTTAATAGCCATATTATCATATGATTAAAGACAAAATCATTTAATGTGAAGATGTTCTAGGACATTGCAAATTAAAATAAAAAAATATAAGACACGCAAAAACGTGTGTTTATTCAATACAAACAGGTGTTTACTATTCTTAATTTTAAAATTCTAAGTGTTAGAACGCAAATATAATTAAAACCCCACATTTTAGAGTTTACCACGTTACTGCAGACTAGTTGGAAAAGTGTTTGTGCCTTTAATCTTTGAAACAACAGGAAGAAATGTAATAATGATTTCTATTTTAAGCAGTGCTGGTGCATCGCGGCAACACAAATAAGCACAAACCCTAAGGAGCTTTCAACATACAGTTTAAGCTTTTCAACAGGCCTATAATTATAATTGAATAATTACAATGAACAGAGACGTGGTCTGCAGCCTGCGAAATCATGCTTCTCCTTTTTGAGCAGTGAAATTGACAGCACTCCAATTCAATGGCATCGTATTCGGGACCTGATTGGCAGCGAACCAGACAGTGAGTAGGTGTGTTTTACTCATAGGTTCTACTTCAAGCGGTGCTACGCAGTCGATTAATGTATGACATCAGCGCGTGAGATTTTAAATGCACCCAGACTGCTCCTGCACTGCAGATTATATACTATGATCAGTCTGCTTTGTTGGGGGGGGCACAAGGGGGGGCCAAGCACATTTTTGAGGGGTGACCTTACACTTTTTTGATCGAGTTCAAGAAATTAATTAGTTTTGATTATACGGGAAGACTTATCGTTTTTTAATCAAATTTCACTTTATGTTGGCTCCACATACACAGATATCTGTAAACATGCACAAATATAATAAAAACATATACAATTTTACAAATATGAAAGTTGAAAAATATAATTTGCAAGAAAAATTCAAAAAAGTTTGTTCATGCTTACTTTTTTTCCAACCAAATAATAGATTTTTTGAATTGCTCATACTTAACATGTGCCAGTGACCAGCGAGATTGTTGAAGTGTTGAAAAGCATGTGATGGCTTAACATTAACTTTACAGCACCCACACGTCCCTGGTACTCAAGACATCTTCTCTAATCTGATTTACCCAGCAGGCCGTGGGGTAATCCACTTATAACGCATGTGTCATCATGTGATGTCTTCCATGCTCTGCTATTGGCCGTAGGGCATCAGTTCACTTTGCCAGAATGGTTGACAGTTAAAGACCTCCAGGGGCTCAGGAGCATCATTTTAAAGGTTACCATGTAATAAAGTGAATCGGGTGCCACACTCTAATATCGATTCAGACTGTGCCGTCTATGTGTGCATGTGTACTGCTGTGGGGCAGAATATTAATTCTCTCATTGTTAACCTTTCCTTTTTCCATTTTCTTCGTTCTCTTTTTCTTTTAAAATCCACATGCAGTCCAAATCCCTAACTGTTTACATAGAAAATAATAGTTTCATAAATTATGGCCAAAATTCAAAAGTTTAAAATGAATAACACAATTCTCAACCAATTCTACATTATCTGAGAAATATACATTCACATACTGTCATACACTGTATGTCCACAAAGGTCTGTTGGCAAACGTCCTGAGTATGTGTACCAGGCACAAATTATATTTGATAGCTATAGCCATATCTAGAGACCAAAATATCAAAGACTTCCTTTGAGGTAAAAGGAAGTGTGCTTAAAAGTTATAATAACAATAATAATAATAATAATGTGTGTGAATACACACACTGTGACCCTAATATACAGAAGCCTAATACTGTGGGCCATTTGAAACTGCACAGCCTAATATCAGTTCATCAGTTCATTAAATTAAGCCTCTGTTTCTGCTTTATTTGTTTTGACCTGCACTAATAATCTGATGGAAACGTGTGTGTTTCACAGTACTTTCATATCTCTCTGGCTTTGGCTTATTGAAACAGTCTATGATGACCTTATGACATTTCGAAAAATTCTAATTCATATATGATACACTTGCTTACCTGTGTTTGTGCTGCTTGGAGTGAGTACTGATGGCAATATCCCATGACTGCGGCTGAAAATTTCATATGCCGATAATCTTTCCTCAGGACATCACTAAGCCATCAGAGAGAATGCTGGGTAATTAATCAGCCGTCCTTGACTCTGTCACCGCATACTAATCACAATTCACGGGGCTGGGACTCAGCACTGACATTGAATTTTTATCTGAGATAGCAAAAGACTGATAAAATGGCACAGTTTAACATGCACTCACAGACTGCATACAAACTAACATGCATAATACTATAACGTTTTCTATAGACTTATATAGTATGTTCTCAAATTATATATATGTGTAGTATATACAGTGCCCTCCATAAGTATTGGAACAGTAAAGACAAAATTACTCTGTTGGCTGTGGAGTCAAGACATTTGCAAATATGATTAAAAGATGAATATGAGAAAAAACTACATAATGCCACATTTGATTATTAACACATACATGTTTTACCAAATAAAAAGAACAACACTTTTAGAGTTCATCCCACTCATTGATGTGAGCATAAGTATTGGGACAGTTGAACATAAGGCAGATATAAAAGATTAAAAGCTATTATTTAGTTGCAGATCTCTTGCGCACAATCACAGCAGTGAGTCTGTGACCCGTAGACATCACCAGACTCTTGGTCTCATCCTTTGAAATACTTTCTCCAGCCTTTAATGCAGCCAATTCCAACTTTTGCTTGTTTTGGGGAGTTTCTGCCTTTACTCTCCTCTTCAGCTGATGAAATTCATGCTCAATCAGATTTAAATCTGGAGATTGACTTGGGCAATCAAAGACTTTCCATTTCTTTGCCCTTATACATTCCTTGACTGAACTGGCAGGGTGTTTTGGGTCATTTTCCTGACGCAACATGAAGCATTTCCAATGAATCTGGTGACATTTTCTTGAACATTGGTAGGCAAGATGGCTTTGTACCCTTCCAAATTCACTCTTCTACTGTCATCATACATGAAGTCATCAGTAAAGTTGAGAGGGCCTGTTCCAGAGACAGCCATGCATGCCCATGCCATGATAACACCCCACCATGCTTTACAGATGAGGCTGTATGCTTGGGATAATTTGCACTTCCCTTTTTTCTCCACACTTTTGCTTTCCCATCACTTAGATAAAGGTTCATCTTTGTCTCATCGGTCCATAAACACAGTTCCAAAACTCTTCTGGCTTACCTTTGTGCTTTTTTGCAAACTCTAATCTTGCCTTTCTATTTTTGGTGCTGGTCAGAGGTTTTCATCTTGCTGTGTAGCATCTGTACTTCTGTGTCAAAGTCAGAAATAATGGATGTAACTGATACAACACATTCCCTGCGTTTAATACCTGAAGAATTAATGCAATAAGACACAACTGATCACTTAGAAGGACCTGTGAGGCAACTGTTCCAATACTTATGCTCACACCAGATAGGGGGATGAAACTGTAAAAGTGCTGATCTTCTTATCTGGTAAAACATCTATGAGTTGAATCACCCAATAATAAAATGTGACATTCTGTAGTTTTGTCTCATATTCATCTTTTAATCATATTTGTAAATGTCTTGACTCCACAGCCAACAGAGCAATTTTGTCTTTACTGTTCCAATATTTTGGAGGGCACTGTAAACAAACACACACACACACACACACACACACACACACACACACACACACACACACACACACATCACATAATACAAAAATTCAGGTTTAAGCTATTACTTTTCCCATTAAAACTTTTTTCTTCATTAAGGGTTTAACGATGCTTTCAGAAATAGCCCTCAATAGAAGTGTGTTGTTCACAAACATTTGCATCCTCTAATAATATTTTATGTGTTAATTCAGAAATAGGTCTACTCCTTCAGAAGGGAAAGTGGCTCATTAAAATTAATCACACACACATGCCCACATCTACATACACACTCGTAAAAACACACACACAGATGTCAGAGACAATGTTGTTAGGTTAGTGTTGCTGCCCTGATTGAGACCTTGCCAAATCTTTGATGTGTAGTCATTCACTGCCTATCTGCCAAAAGCATTTCATCTCTTCTTTTTCCTTCACATCTTTTTTTTTCTGTTCGGGGAGCATCAGACTGAGACAAGTGCCATGGCGACAAACACACACACACACACACACACACACACACACACACACACACACACACACACACACACACACACACACACACACACACACACACACACACACACACACACACACACACACACACACACACACACACACACACACACACACACACACACACACACACACACACACAGCCAGAGAGCCGTTTGATCAGGATATAATCATTGTTTTACTTAATTAGTACATTTTCCATGCTCTAATATTTCAACGGCTATTCAAGAACAAACAACAGCCCAGTAGAGGAGAACAAATGTGACAGACAGAAAGAGAGAGAGAGAAAGAGCAAGAGAGAGATGTAGCAAGGAGATGCTTTCCTTGAGGATGAATTAGATTAGTTGAGACAAAGCCTCATGAGTGTCGGGATGGCGCTGGTTTAGCCAGATTCACAGCGAGTCCATTCAGTCAGGGGTGTGTTTCCTGAAAGAATTAGTAGCTAATATGGTCGCATGTACAGTTATTATATTTCAACACTTCTGTGTTTCCTGAAAACATAATTCAAATAAACATTCACAATAGGATCTCAAAGTTGAGTACAGTAGTTGGAACTTCAGCTCTGGATGTGGTTAGAAGCATAGGTTGTTGTTATTATGACACGTGGGTTTAAATGGATCATGCACTAGAGCAAAATAAGCAAGCTAACATATATATTTTATTCTATTTAAATATGCATATGTTTCAATCTATATATTTTAGCATGCCAACAACCAGCGCTTTTGAAGAGTATGCAGTATGCATAAATGCATAAGTGAAACCAGGAGTGTGACATAAAATTAAACTTGTAATGAAACAAACACCAAGTAGAGCAAACCAACATAACATAAATAGTGAAGTAGTCCTCAGAATCCATGTTCATCTCTGAGAAATTACATTGTGGAGAAAGCTGCTGAATGTACCATATATAGCCAATTACATACTGCATGTTAATGTGAACTAACTAACTAACTAAAATAAATGGTAACACTTTAGAATAAGGACCAGTTCTAACGAAGTAGTTGCTTATTAGCATGCCTTTTTTAACATACTGGCTGTTTATTAGTAAAGCATATTGTGCTTGACCATATTTTACATCCCTAACCCTACTCAATACGTAAACTTAACAACTACCTTACTTACTTTTAATAAGCAGCAAATTAGGAGTTTATTGAGGCAATAGTCATAGTTAATGGTGTGTTAATGGCAAGAATTGAACCTTAAATTGGGACCAAATGAATGAATGAATAAATGACTGCTTGTTGTTTCATGTAAATTATCTTTAATAATCTGATATAAACTGAGATCTTGAATTGATTAGCCTAATTAGAAGTTATTACTACAAACTCTTCACAAAAATAGCAAAGATGCAACCGTGTTTGGGAAACTAGTTAATTTCTACAATGATATTTGTACTACAGTAAACAGTGAGTCATGTTGCTGTAAAGGAAAACGCACCCAGAGCTATTGGAATAAACTAATGAAACAAAAACCTTAGCAACTCCCCAAAATAATTATAGCTCAAATACATGCATTGCCATTATATTTCTGTTGTCGATGCACTCTCAGAAAAAAGGTACAAAACTGTCATTGGGGTAACCTTTATGGGTAAATAAGGCACAAATATGTACCTTTTAGGTTTTGTACCTTAGTGTACCAGCAGTGACAGTTTTGACCTTTTTTATGAGAGTGTATTTATTTCTATGGTTGTGAAAGTATTATAGAATTATACATGACAAAATATTGTCTCAAAAAGCCTACTG
The DNA here is from genome assembly GCA_027564155.1 of Gymnocypris eckloni scoliostomus. Classification (NCBI taxonomy): domain Eukaryota; kingdom Metazoa; phylum Chordata; class Actinopteri; order Cypriniformes; family Cyprinidae; genus Gymnocypris; species Gymnocypris eckloni. Next base: position 9,595,898 of record CM050416.1, on the reverse strand, counting down.
AAATGTGTACACATCATAATATTGATAAATTGGAGTAAAATACATGTTCAATTGAAATTTGAGTAGAAGTATCACCTTCTATCACCAAGGCCATTTTCTGGCCTCGACACAGTTAAAAAGGAGAACACAGATTGTTGAAATATCTTCATCATGAGGCTCCTAGTATTGTGTCAGGTTTACGTCAGCATATTGATTTTCATACTTGAAGCCTCTTTGAAGGATCTAAGAGATAAAACGTTTCAGATTCTGAATGCGTAAATGCTTAAAAATGCAATTGCGCAGACATTCTCCTCTGAGAGTTTTACACATCAAAAAACAATATTATACAGACTGAAGATAGCATTCAGTAAATATTATTGCAACGGTTTTGTCAAGCATACAGATGCAAACCCAAATGCACCTTGGTCATTCTTTATATTAGCCTATATATTTCCATTTCACTATTTGTTTCAAATATTCCTGAGAGTATTTACATTGAAAATCAATTAATTGTTTTTTTCCAGTGTCTTCAATATCACTTTCCATTTTCCTAATCATTTGAAACATCACAAGCCTGCTTCCATATTCCTCCACAAAGTGATACATTTTACTGTGAATATAATAAAAATAAAAATGGAAAATTGTTAGAAATTATTTGTTAACTGTCAAGAACAGATTACACAATCAGTCAAACTCAAGAACCAGATCAGTCCAATTTGTGAACAAATCAGTCTCTTTTTTAGAACTGAATCAACCGATTCAATGAAAGTTCTTGTGGGACTTTCTCTACATTCACATTATCTACATCTAATTACAAATTAAATGAACTCAATTCTCGTTACGCTTCACCCTTTTCACAGGTGAAATAAAGGACATACTAAAAAACTATTCTCTGTTAGTTTCCTCTCTGTTTGAGTTCTTTCTCACAAAGCCAAGGAGAATTAAAAGGTGAGTGGATGTGTTTGTGTACGTGTGATTTCTAAGGTCCCACTGCAAGATTAATGTGTTAGCATGTCTGCGGTCGAGGTCCCATTGCACTAAAGTGTGTACGTGTGATATGTTCGGTCCCTTAGCTCAAATTGATTCCTCTGTTGAGCTAAATGAAAGCTTATGTTGCTGCTCCAGGGCTGTATTTTCTATCATATTTAAACACAGGCGAGATTAGCACGGCTTTATATTTATTTGCAGCTAAAAAGCCTCTGAGTATTGAGTCTAAAGCGCTGCTTTTGTTTCCGTCTCCTTCCATCGCTCTTTCATCTGTCGTTCTTAGCCTTCTTTCTTAATTTGATTCCTGTGCTCTTGTGGGTCTCTCATAGTACCTACAACATTTCTGAACAAATTGTGCTTACTACCCAACAAAGCTCCACACACTCTTTCACAGATTCTCAAGTCCTTGAACCTTATCAACAAACTCATACTTATGCAAACGTTCACACATTCTTTAACAAGAAGCACTTGATCGTATTGAATGTTTACACTTCAAATCTTAAAAGTATATAAATTATTAATAAAATTAATATTAATTAAATAAAAGGCCACTCAAAAGTGTTAATATAACATGTTTCTTAGCAATTATATACACTATATATATATATCAAATTGGGTAACACTTTAATTCGATAGTGCACTTTAGAAATTCTACTAACAGTAAGTGACTTTGCAACTACATGTCAACTAGCAGTCATTCGATTATTTAGACTGTCTGCTTAATATCTTCTAACACTTTATATTGATGGGTCCACAACATACAACATATCGACTATGAGAAACTTTGCCAGTATATATATCAACTTATTCTACTAACCCTAAACCCTAACCTCACAGTCTACTCTGAGAGTTAGTAGACATGTAATTGCAAATTAATGAGAATTAGTTGACATGTAGTCACAAAGTTATATTTAGTAGAATGTCTAAAGTGAACTATCAAAATAAAGTGTGACCTAAAATTGCACTTATACTTTAAAGTACATTTAAATCAACATGTATTAATCCTGTCATACTTTTAAAGTACACATATTTTGATGTGTTGACAGTAAATAATTATAATTTTGACTTTAGTGTTATTTAATATTACATTTAAAGTTAATATATTTTAAAGGTACTAAATCGCAGTGTCATCCTTATATATATATATATACACATTTAAATAGATGACAAGCATACCATGCAGTTAAACGCAGGGTAGGTGATTTGGTTCAAAAACATTTTGATATGCTGTTTGAAAATCTCTTCACATTCCGATAGCAATATGTATTTATATGTATTTATATCATCTGTGGAAGGTGACCATAAAATGTTAGTCTGAAATCACCTTTAAATGTCTGAAAACATTGTCTAGAATGTATTCTTTTAAAGTCTATTATCTATTATATTCTAAAGTGTACTTTTTTCACACAGTTTTTTTTAGTTCTTTAATGTGTTTGGTTTTTGAAGTTTGTTAATTAAACTTAAAACTGATTAGATCCTGCTTCAACTCTCCTGCAACTAGTCACGACAGCATTACATGTAAGCTATAGAATCTAAAATGGCTTTTAAATAATGTGAATTTTAATTATATAAACTTGTTATTGCAGTTTTGCTACTTGTTTGATAATATTGAGTTTTTTAAAACTAAAAACTAGACAAATAAATTGATCAAAATGTGATTTATTAATTAATAAAAATGTTTGCAGTAAAACACACTTGTGGCAAAACAAAATACAAATATGAAGCGTTTCACAGACTGTAACCGAAAGAAAGACAGAAATTCACTTCCACCAGACATGTCTGAGCCTAGGCCCTAATTAAACATCAAACCCCTATCACTCCAATGGGCGTAAGTTGCTCTCCATCAACCTGATGCAAAAAGTGTGCAACCCCTACGAGAACACATACATGCAATAACCATCTCCTCACTCGAACCTGACACCCAGTCACACATGCATCCCTTCAAAACTCAGCTTCAAAGCATTTCACTGATACCTCCTTTCACTTCTCACAAATAAATATGCAGCGATGCCTCCTGCCAGCCATCACATCAATGGCAACAGGACGGAGAGAGTGAAAGGAGAGAAGTGACGAGGGAGTTTAAACTAAGATCATTGTGCACATGAGCTGACAGGGATGTGATAGCACATCTGAAGGACAGGCTTTGTGTGCAAGTCTGAAATTCACTCTGCATCAAGGTCGGATTGAAATATCATTTTTAATTAAAGTCCGCCACATGGCTGATTGTAACACAAACGTTTCAGAGACAAGAGAAAAGAAACATGGACCTTTATGTCATCTGTTACAGAAAAAAAAATATTTAAAGTTTTTAATACATTTTATTTAAACATTAATATAAATACACTACCAAGAAAGAGTAATTTGTTTTCTCACCAAGTCTGCATTTATTTGACCAAAAAACAGCAGTAAAAACAGCAATATTGTGGATTATTAAATACAATTTAAAGGAACTGTTTTCTAGTTTCATATTTGACCAAATATATTCCTGTGATGGCATAGCTGAATTTTCTGCTGATTTGGTGGTCAAAAACATGCTTTAATATTTTTGTGAAAATGTATTTTTTACAAAACAAAAATACAATTTTTGATGAAAGTTCAGAAGAACAGCATTTTTGAGACCGATTTTGTTTTGTAACAATAAAAAAAAAAACGTACTATGACTTTTGAACAATGTAATGTATCCTTGCTAAATAAAGGTATTAATAAAAAAAATGAAAATTGCCTTTTAAAAAAAAAAAAACTAAGCAGGTCAAATTGTCACAATATTCCAATTAAGAAGTGTTTGAAACCAAGTGTCTAAAATCAACGTGAGACTAATTGGACTACTGTATAATTGGACTAAGTTACTGAGACATAGTTCAGCATGTGACAGTTTGCCTTGGTCTCTCCCATAAATATACACCCATAAACAAGCAGAGCACATACCCCAATTTTCTTCTACTTTGAGCACTGGAAAGGACATAAGGTAGAGATCAGAGATGGCGAGAGAGGGTAAAATGAAGAGTGGCAGAGCTGGAGATGAATAGAGAGATGGAGAGAGTGGGATGCTCTTGACATGTGAGCCAGGTGAGCAGAATGATGCAATGAGTGTGGGAATGACAGAGGGAGTTCAGATAATGGCCATCCAGTGGAACAAACACAACAACACTCACAGACAAATACACAGAGGTGTTTAGTTAAAGGGCTCATATCATGGATAACAGGATTTTTTTGGCCCTTTTCAGATGCAAGAGTTTGATGTAGCTACAATTGATTTCGCGTCAATACCCATAATTTACACTGGATATCAAGTGGTGACACAACACTGTACTAAAACAGTTAATTGTACAGTGTCAAACCAAAACATCCCTCATGTTGTTTTAGGTCATTTTGACCTAGAGAGCATTTTATTTTTCACAAAAATGCCAAACTAAAACACACAGACTTTGCTAATGACAGGGTGTAACACGTCGTGCTGGTTGTAGGTGTCACTGATCTAAGATTATGGCCACAGTTTTTCCAAATTAAAAGAAATTGAAAGAAAATAAGTTGACAACAACATTGAATTCAATATTTGCCAATATTATAGCATAACAATAATATAATTTTTTTAGGACAGCCATTTTTGATTGGGAACACCAAATTAGGTAAAGGATATTTTTTGGATAGCACAAGGGTTAAAATAAAACACAAATGCATTGAATCTGAATCTGCTCCCTACTTTAGTAAGTACACTGCCCAGTGCACTGAAATGTTTGCTCCCTAGAGAATTGCAGAATGTACTGCCAAACCATGCCATGCCTTTGATTTTGTTAAAGGGGTCATATAATACTTCATGCACTTTTACAAGTTGTTTGAACTGAAATGTTTGTTGGCAGTGTGTGTACACAACCACCCTATAATGAAAAAATCCAACCAGTGCTTTTTTTGTAATCTTGTTAAATGTTTTCCTTTTTCTCAAATCGAGCCATCTGTCCTTGTGACGTCACACGGACGGAGGCCCCTCCCATGATTGTTGATTGACAGTAGCATTTCAGCACAGACTGCACTGGTGTCTTACCTCTCAGACCCGCCCTGAGTGAGCTGTCATCAGTTGCTTCACCGCCAGAGCAGATGTAGACAAGAATGACTCCTAAGCGATTGTGGTGTTTTGTTGTTGGATGTAATAATGAACATAGCAGTAGACATTTACTCCCGTCATCTGAGCGCTGAAGAGGATTACTTTGGTTCTGAAGGGAATGCGGCCTCGATATACCTAAATCTATGTTCGCGCGAATCATTCATGATCCAGCTTCATCTACAGAAGAAGTGAGTACAAGTTTCTTTAAATGAATCTTTGCAAATCGCCTTTTCTAATAATGTGCTACTTAGCAAGTTTCAGGATTAATGCACTAAAAGCAAACAGTCCCTCGGGAGAGAGCTTGCTCTAAAAAGAGCTGTTTTTGACAGGTTATAAAATTTGTTTTTTACACTACCAATGAGAAATTTTAACCAAACTAAGTTACAGACTTTTCATTAAGACTCTAAAGAATAATATCAACTTGTGGAAATGGGCATTATATGACACCTTTAATAAAAAACAATGTTTTAATGCACAATCTCTCAATATTGACTGCTGAAAGTCATCTGTGTCATCCTATATGTGATTGGTTGAAGCCCTTGCTAGAGTTTACAATACAAAGAGAAATAAGGAAGGGAATGTTCCAGGATGAACATCATTCTTGGTATAGATACTGAAAGACTTTCATTGTATGGAAAAACAAAGATGTTTTTCATAACATCTTTTGTTATGCACATTTGAAACTGGAATGACATGGCGGTGAGTAAATGATAGACTTTTCATTACAAGTGAACTATCCCTTAAGTGGTTAATGTTAGAGACTGTTTCTTTGGAAGGAATGTTGATCTACAGCCAACAAAATATGCTGCAAAATATGTTTAAAACATTCTTGTTGGCAAAACCACAGTCTCTTGTAAAAAAAGAGGTCATTTACAAATCATCATGGGATTGACAAGCAGGAGCACATTTACATGTGATTTACATATAATGCATATTCAGTACAGAACAACTTGGCCTGCAATGATGAACTACAGTGTCAGCTATGCAACTAATTGGAGGTTAACCAATCATAACTGAGGTTATTTACATACAATAAGTCTTAAAGGTGTAGTAAAGCACCATAAAGTCTGTTCAGAACAGAGATGGGATATGATCACAATCCTGACAATTCAGCTATCTTCATGAACATATGAGAGGTGTTTTGGTGTGTCCGATAAATCACACATGTTTATGTTTTATATCAGCCACCATGCCTCCTATCACTGATTCTGGGGAACCATACAGGAAAGATAAAAGTGCCTTATTTATATACCAGAAGTAAATCATTATAATCTTAGTTTGCCAGAGACTGCCAAACCCATTTAATTATGCAATCCCTTCTTTCACTTTTATTCGTTCTGCCACCACGCTCCTGCGCTTTCTTCACCTCCGCAGCGCCATGCTGATTATAGACCCCCCACCACCTTATTCCTCAGAGAAAGCATTCATTCACTCAGCTTTGAACATGAAAGGCAAGAGAGACACACCAAAAAACACAGAAATTAGAGAAAATGTGGGAGTGCGAGTGTGTTTGCTTGAGGTTGTTGTTTGGGTGTCTGAATATAAGAAAAGAAAAGAAGGTTCCTTATTTCAAGAATAACACACAAACATGTACAGTACATTTATACATAAAAAAAATGTTTCTTGGGTACCTAAGCTTGGTCAAATTTGCATACTTTCCTAAATAGTATGCAGAATTGGATTTAGTACATTGAAAATACCAAAGTTTTCTGAGGTTGTACTGTTTTTGGATGTTTAAAGTGTTGCTTTTTTGGGTAATATTACTCACAACCCCTTGAACTATAAAAAGGGGAGGAGTTTGTATGCTATTTATTCCCTCCCTCACTAACTTCCCTCCATCTCAGGGAGATGTATGCCATGTACATTAGATGTTTCAAATGCTCATCACTGCTTAAGTTGCGCAACTGCCCACAATTGGTGGGATAAGTGTAATGTATTTAAACTAAATGAACTAAGCCTTTTGATCTCTTGAAATCTGCTATGGAGCTGATTTATTATTTACAATCTTTTCCTTATGCACTGTCTTTACACATATATGCTTGGGATGTTGGAGAAGATATATCTTTGTGCAGTTCCTTGGACAATACTATAACATGACCTCAAAAAGTATCAGCCATAGTGCGTTTGCATCACATAACCAGCTCCATGTATTCGGTTTTCTAATGTAGTAAACTTGCTCGATAGCACACCTGGTAGAGCACTGCACTTGTGTAATGTGATGGAACGATCGGGTAAAAGAAGTCTTGTGAAATATGTTACTTTAAAAGCAATGCTTTATAATATTGCGTTACTCACTAAAAGCAGCCCAACTTAATTACATTTTTCTAGAAAGTAATGCATTACGTTACTTTTGCATTACTTTTTCTCATTTGAGCTGGGCTTGCTTGTTTGTTTTTTAATATAAAAAGTTCTGTTTTTGAAAATGCAAAAGCCCTTTCACACCAAAATTGAAAGGAATAATCCTCAGCTTGCAGGAAATGTAAATTCACATCTGTATAGAAGAGGGCGCAGCTCAAACAAACCTTTCGGTCGTGCTGCCATTCTGGATTATATGAAGAATAGGATGCAGGAGTTGAACGTTCAACACACTTCAGCAATAAAAACAGAAAGAAACACAAATGTTACTATTATTTCAAATAATGTTTGCTTATTAGTATGGTTGAACTGTATCATCAAAGGTCAGCAGTAAAGAAATTGGTTAAAATTGGTTTAAATGCATAAAGGATATTTATGTTATTTAACATATTTGATTATTGCAGGTTTGTATCATATTCTGAGCTTGTAAAAAAAAAGAAGAATAACGCATGACTTTACTAGTTATTTTTTTTTAAAGTAATCTGATTGCGTTACTAGTAATGCGTCACCTCCAACACTGAACATGAGTGAGTCACACTAAAAAGCTCAATTACTTGTAGAAGCAAGCTAAAATGAGATGGTTGGCTTAGCTTTAATTTCAACGTGATAGAGCATTAACCTTTTAGTGCCATTCAGCAGAGATTTCATTTGAGCCTGATCTCATGACGAAAATGTACCTGTGGGAACTTATTTGCAAGACGTGAAATACATAGCACCATGTAGGTTTTGTGACATGTGAAATGCCCACTGAGTGGCGCTAAAAGAGTATTCGGTTTTTCCCTGGAACAGATTCAAATCAAATCAAATCAAATCACTTTTATTGTCACATCACCACAGCACAAGTGCCTTGGTGAGTGAAATTCTTACGAGCGTGCTCCAGACAGTGCAAAAAAACAACAATTTACATATGGACAGTACATATGTACTGTACAGATGAACGTACCAATGGTGTGACGTACCTTTTGTGACATTGGTTTTGGACGTCACTGCAGTTCTCACTTGAAATATCCATTGAGTAGTGCTCATCTGCACTACACCTAAACCTACTCGATAGCATGAACAAAAGTGAATGTGACGTAAAACGCATTCGCAAACATGCCCTTTTAGCATGTTTTCAATTTCCCATCTTTGAGCTCTTTCATCGTGAGTCATGTTTTTCACGGGATTCGTACCCAAGGATTCCGTCCAATACCCAATAAGTCCAATTTGTTGAGCTACCAAGCTTGTTATGTCCAGAAAACAAAACATATGGAGCTGTAATCATAACTGTGTAGGAAAACGATTACAAGTGCTCGCCATTTTACTGCCTCTAGTGTTCATTTCTGTTGGAAACTGCAGTGATATGCACTTATTGGTACGTATTTCACATTTTGCTGAAAATTTCCCACAGGTACATTTTCGTCATGAGAACAGGTCGTTTAATTTATGATATGCCACGATATATATACAATCCAATGTAAGAAACCATCGCCATATTCACATTCATATGTTTTCAACTTAACACACGCTTAGTGCCACTCACTGGACATTTCAATTTGAAATTGTTGCAAAATGTGCAAAGAGCAATCTAATAGCATTTAGCAGAAATAATGTCTTTCCAATGAGCCAGGGTTGAGACTTTGTTTTAGCTGAAGAATTGTGACAACAAATGCAAGATCAGTTAAGTACTTCTTTATTTGTACTTCATTTAGTAACATCTAAATTAACTGGTTTTAAAAAAACACAAAAAACCCATCCTGCATCCTGCCATGCTAAAGAGTACTTAGTTCTGAGGACAATGGCTGTGTATGAAATCGCTTACTTAGTAGGTACTACTTTTGATGAAGAACGGACTTATATAGTATGAATGGTTATGCAGCAATGTAACTGATACTGGTATGTCACATGACAATGACAACATGAGGAATATAGTACATTTGGATCACATTTATACTGTAAAGAACATGCTTTTTTAATGGTCACAAAGTAATTACCTATTGAAAATAAGTACTACTATTAGGATGCAGGCATATAGTTACGTTACTACATATTTGCTACGGTGGCCTCAGAGGGACACTGGCCATCAATCTCAGCTCTGTCAGAAAGCTTTCAAAGAGAGCTAAACAGAATGAGTGCAAAAGCATTCATCAATCAAACACAGAAAGTACAACCGGCATAAATCTCAGTATTCAAATGCAGACAGGTTATCAGACAGAGGCACAACAGCTACATAAATTCATCAGATATGATTAGTTCCACATATTACTCTCAGCAATTTACATTGCGCTTGATTATTCAGGCTGAATAATGACTATATTAACTCGTACAAGGAAAATCCTATTTGTGTATATCGTGGTTTATCTAATCTACTGACCAAAATTGATTTTGTTAAAATGATTTAGCAATATGATCGTGATGATAGGCCCAAATGAGAGCCTGACAAAACTAAACGAGATCTATATTATAAAATTACACTTTAATTTAACTTGTGGTTGATTGACATAACATTTTACCCCCAATAATCTGCTTTAACTCTAGCTCACCTTTGCGAGAGCGCTGACAGAGTCAAGACACAGAAATAATGTGAATAACGTTCATTATGGTGAAACCAGAGGCCAGAGGAGACCATCAGAGAACTTTTGTCTTTGCGTCTGTCCCTCACTCTCTCAATAATTACAGCTAACGTTCATGCAGTGGCAGACACCTTCCGGTATGTGCACATCGCTAACGAGGCTGCTATCCATATGAATAGCAATTAGCTTAAATTACCTTATCTCTGCTTTTAGAGGGGAACTTGTATTAAACACACACAGATGCACATGCTAGAAAAGCAGAAATAGGTACATTAGTCCAATCAGTGTTTAACGAATCACCTGTTGTGCGTGTGCCAAGCCTGTGTGGTAATGATGATGAGTATTGTGGAAGCAACTTTTAAACTCTAGCTTACTGAGCAACAAGCAATTCATAATGAAAAGTAGATAAACTACCATGAAGAAAAAGCTCTTCTAACAACACTACAGGAACAGAACAAGCACATTTTTAAATATAATATCATTAAAAATAATATAATTTTAATTGGTATTTTATTGCAAAATGTTTTGCTACAAAAATAACCACCAACTGGAAAAAAACACAGAATGTTTTAATTTATTAATGAGTATTTATGGCTAAATATTGTCCACAAAAAGACATAAAACTATGACGTTACAACACTCAGAAAAACTATGAGAACAAAATTAGACAATTCTAATAATTAGTATTATTTTATTTTTATTTTATGGCTAAATGTATTGTTACAAAATTACATACAATTGTGTTATTCAATAAAAACATATTTATTCTAATAATGTTGATAAACTACCATCAAGAAAAACACTTACAATAATATGATATTATTAACATTATAAAAATATTATTTCTTTTTTATATTAGTATTTTTTACAAATATTTTAAAGATGAATTTGAATATTTTGAATGCTTTGTATAGTCATACAAAGTTTATTTGAAGTATTTCTTATGTAAAAATATTAAACAACAAAATGATGATTGCTAATACAATACGATACAATATAATAACAATTTATCTTTGTCCATGAATTACATGCCTTAATAGCGGTCAATTATGTAATAATGAGAAAGTAGAAGAGAAGATTTAACCAGAATTACTCTCATTAACATTTATAATTTCTTTCTTTTTTATGCTTGACAAGATTATTACATTTTCACCTCACCACAAAGAAAGAGAGAGAAAAAAACTGTAATTGTTCTACTATTTTGTACTACTTTTTTTGTACCATTTATAGAAAAGTCATATTGCTAATTCTAAAGACAGGAGGCCATCACATGAAGAGCAGCAGCCATGTTAATTATCATAATATAAACATATTCATCTCAGTTTAGTTTGAGATGGCACAATGCTATTTATAAGCAGATGAAAAAAATTCTTCTTGATAGAATGAGTAAAATCTTACAGAAAAAAACATCAGCATTCTTAAAAGGAATGACTCTCAAAGGTATTACTAAATCTATTAAAAGAAAATGAATTTTAGTAGCGTAACATCTCTTAGCTCTGATCATAATGCATGACCAGCACACACTGGCTGAACTATTCCTTGGCTGTTCATGCTAAAGTAGACAAACATCCGAAACTTTTAGTCTTTTCCCTCTCTCTTCCCTTTTCTTTCTTTCCTGTCAGCCACTCAAAGGCAGGGAAAGCAATCCTACCTCGCCACATCCCCACTTTCTTCAATAAAATGCCATTCTTGTTAGCCAATATCTCCAGCAGTGGATTTACATGAATCAATTGTACTGTGTTATTCTATTCCTTTCATTCACATTTTACACCTGCATATAATTCCTTCACCAGCTCCTTCATTAGAACGAAAGGGAATGAGAGAGAGAGGCAAAGTTGTCATTTCAGACACAGTGATGTGTGTGTTTCGAGTGCTTGTGTGTGTGAGTGTGTAAAGTGGAGTTAATGCTCAGAGACAGGGCCAACAACTGTCTCTTTCATGTGCCAAGTCAATCCTATTAACACAAGCCTGCATCTCTGCCTCTCTCTCGCTCTCTTTTCTATCCCTCTTTCTGCTTTTATTCTGAGTGAACAAGGTTAAACACATGCCTGATATTGTTATGCTGCACACATCCATTAGTGAACATTTACACAACAAATGTACTGTTTATTCTCATTTCTCTCTAAGCAAAATTTCATGGTCCATGCCCTGGAAAATGAACGCACACAAACACATTCACTGTCTGGCTGCTGGTGTTGCAAGAAACCATTGTGATTTGATTATACCACAGTACTCTGAAAGTACCATAGAATGCCATTTAAAAACCAGACAAATTTGAAAGTGCCATCACAATACCGAGATATTATTCGCATTACTTTAGCTATGCCATATAAATATGTCAATTGTTCAATTTTTTGGTGTAGAGTTATCGTAAAATATTGACGGCAAATATATATTGATAATGTAGGGAGCAAGGTAAACAAACACACATCAGGGTTGTGTTCCATTCAGAGTTTGAGAATGCCTATACATCTGATTTCAAATGTGGATTTTGAACTTCAATTCTGAGGGAAATAGAATGAAACTGATTTGTACAATGCAAACTGATTGTACATAGCATTTAAGGTGTTCACTGTTCTACATGCATCACTGTTTTTGAAAACAATGTAAAATGTATATATATATATATATCATGGATCAGAAACATGTATCAACATTTCCCAGAATTATGTAATTCAAATAGTATATTATAAAGTTATATTATAGTGTTTAAATAATATTGATCATATATTTATATAGACATAATAGATAAGAAATTGTCAACGTTTTAAAAATAATATATTTAATATGAAAATTGTGATGCTGTATAGAATTTTTTGTTTTGTTTGTTTGATGATGAGATTATTAAATTTGGTTTAAATAAATATATAAAGTTAATAAATAAGGAAACACTTAAGTAAAATATACTACAAAAAAAGTAATGATGCAATTATTAATGTTTTGTTTAAACATTCCTTTTATTGTCATTTCAATTCCAACATCCTATGGGGTGTGGTAAATTCAATTTAAATTCAAACTCATGAACTGAAAAGGAGCCAATTCTTGAATTCAGAATTTTGCTGCACACACACACACACACACACACACACACACACACACACACACACACACACACACACACACACACACACACACACACACACACACACACACGGATTTATCTTCCACTAGCCTCTCTTTCCTCTGCTGCACATGGTCACCTGTTCTGCTCTAAAACCCTCACAGTTCAGAAAGTCTTTCAGAGAGAGACTCCACCAACCCCTCAAAATCTCCTTTTCCTGCTCAGTTCCTCATATTCATGCTTTCATGACATTATAAATCACCTCCACATTAATAATATCAAAATGAGTTGTTATTCACTCTGTTACATTTGTCTAAACAGTCTCACTCTGTCACAGGCTCAACCACACCACTTCAGTACCAAAAGCAGAGCACAGAAATGGATGTCATTGTGATTCTTGTGAAAAAAGAGACATAACGATAGAAAAAGAGAGGACCTGACCTCCTGCTTTAAAAAAAATATGCAGCTCTTGTTAAATTGATGTGCATCTCTCAGTTTCCCTCTCTCTATCAAGTGTGGTCAACTAGGTTTTGATTAAACAAATTAATGTGATGAGAAAATGCCAGTACTACACTATCCTGCTCTCTTTTTATTATCCACTCTTAACCTCCGCATCAGCCCCGGCAACAGCGCATGCAGACGAGCACGCATGCACAAACACAGCACTGCGATGTATCTCCACCGAGTTAATCCAGAGATGGATGTCAGTTCTTCCAGAACACAGACAGCTCTGCATCTTCTGTTACCTGAGGTACGACCTGTGCATCTGACCAGTGGGTGAATTCTGAATTGTCAAATGAGCCATAACTCCAGTCTTGTGCCAATTAAGCTGATTAATGCTCAAATCTCAGTAAGACCCATATTATCATTTCTGAGCTCTGAAATACATTTAACCTTTTTTCTCAGCTCTCTGAATATCATTTGTTTCTTTTCATGCTTTGATTATTTGGCAAATTATCATTAATAACTTATGACATTTTTTTTCTCCCAAGGTCAGGTTTGTGGGCTGATGGAAGGTATTAAAAAGAAAAGCTCTTTACACACACACACACACACACACACACACACACACACACACACACACACACACACACACACACACACACACACACAGTTAGTGCTGTGAACAGAGTAATTATGGCCCAGTAAATTGGTGTCAAGAGAGAGGCTTTGATCTCAAATAGTCCCTGATGGACGATTGTGAAGCGAGTGATGCTGTTATAGTGTTACACCATCTGACCCAGCACATAAAGAATGTTTTGATGTTTAAAATATTAAAACACCTCTCAGTGTTTTGACACAATACAATTCCTGCATTTAGTAGCAATTTTATTAAATGCTTTCTAAAAAACATATTTTGTAAGACACTGCAAAAAATATTTTTGGAAAATATCAAGCATGTCTCAGTTTTGGTCGTTTGAATTATTTATGTCTTTTCGGGACATTTTGCAGCTCTTTAAAGTTTTTAAATTACCCAACAGAAAATTGGAGTTGAGTAAATTAGTAAAACTGCAATGCCTACTGAAAGTATTGTTACAATGCTGTAAAACTCTTCTTGTGAAAGAATGTTCCACATTCAAAACAAGTTAAGCTCTGTCAATACCATCTGTGGCATGCTGTCGATTTCCATAGACAATACATTCCATTAATGCACATACATTTATGAAAGTCTATGTGAAAAAGATTATTTAAAAAAATTATGTGCAGCTTGTTTTTGTTAAAGCACTTACATTCATTCTTCTGTACAAATATGTGTGAGCTGCAAAAGATGTAAAAATCATCCTTTTGCTGTTGCAATAACCACCCTTTCTGTTATCCTTATGCATATCATTCTAAAGTAACAGGGTTTACTGGATTTACATGACAGATATTGAAAAATTGGGTTTGCACAGGCAATGTTTTCACACTAGCTGCACATTCACATTCACATATATAATATTTAAGCCTTGTGGCTGTACTTTCATAGGTATTTTATCATTCATCCTGCTGCAGTGCTCTACCCCTTACACACCTATTGTAAATGCATTACCATATACTTAAAGAATAAATAAGGAAAAACATTTTGCAGAATTATTAATTTTGCAGATGTGACTAAAATAGCATGCTAGATATCCATTTTATCAGGTAAATAAGGTAAAACTTGTATTAGTATATGGACCAATTCTCATGATTAACATGTTCACATACTGCTACATGACACACTACATGAAAGGTAATATTTGAAAAGGCATAATAGGGGCACTCCACTCCAACAGCCTCCACTCTTCTGAGAAGGCTTTCCACAAAATTTGCTCACAATCTCCATTCCAGTTTATCCTAAAGGTGTTCAACAGGGTTAAGGTCAGGGCTTTGCAGTACAGTGAAGTTCTTCCACACCAAACTCATTCAACCATGTCTTTATGGACCTTGCTTTATGCACTACTAGGGCACAGTCATGTTAGAATAGAAAAGGGCCTTTGCCAAACTGTTCCATACACAGTTGGATGCATTGTCTACAATGTCTTGGTATACTGCAACAAGTTTTGCCTAGAAAAACAGAAACCACCAAATCCACCAAACTTTACAGTTGCTACAATTCAGTTAGGTAGGTAGTCTCAGCCTCAGACGTCACTTAACACCCACGGACCGCTGGCTAAACGTCTGATTCATATGCACACAAAAGTGGAAACACTTCAGGATTTTGGAAGTTGTCATCGGATTGGTTAGATTATACAGGATTTCCGGGATATGTGTGTGTCACATTCTTTAACGTTCCACCTGGAAACAACGATGTTGTGATGCCAAACCCCCTCACGAAAGAAGAGAGTCGTCGTGTTTACAGCTGTGACGACGAGCGCTCATCAGGATCAACTAAAAACTAAACAATTTTCAAAAGTATGTGAAATATTTAAAGTTTGCGGCACAGAATCTTTAAATACGTCTGAGAGTTTTACACACCGGTCTGTTATTGTGGCCGATATTTCCACGCCCCGAAACGTGACGCTGAATGAAACAAACTGTGATTGGTTGTTTGACATGTCAGTTAAACGGCCTCATGGGCGGGCCTTGGCCAATGAAAGCTGCCATGTATTCCAGACCTTCAGCCATCAGTCTGAAGGTCTGGCTAGACGAGACTATCAGGCAGGTAACATTCTCCTGGCATCTGCCAAACCCATACTCGTCCAAACAGAGAAACGTAACTCCACAGAACATGTTTCCACTGCTCCAGAGTCCAGTGGCGGCATGCTTTAAATCACTACATCTGACGTTTGTCATTGTACTTGAGGCCTTGGAAACCCATTCCATCTCCCAGCGCAAAGCTTTTGTGCTGATATTAATGCCAGTGCAAGTTTGTAACTCTTCAGCCATGGAATTAGCAGTGTGTCGGTGACTTTTACACACCATGCTCCTCAGCACTATGTGACCACACTCTCTGTGACTTCACATGGTCTGGGGTTGTTGCTGTTTCTAAACGCTTCCACTTTGCAATAATCCCACTTACAATTGACTGTGGAATATAAAGCAGTATCGCCCTTGAATTCACAGAGCTCTTCAGAAAGACCCTATATTTTTTCACAATTGTTTGTAAATGCAGACTGCATGGCTAGGTGCTTGATTTTATATACCTGTGGTAATGGGTTTGATTGAATCACCTGAATTCCATAATTAAGTGGTACGTCTCAATATTTTGTCCATATAGTGTGTACAGTATCAGTCGACCCATAGTCCCAACCAACACACAAATAATTATAGATAATTTTTACATATAATATCTACAGGAGTGCTGGGACAAATTGGGAGACCTCTTAACCACCTCAGGAAAAATCTTGCTACCCTAAAGTGATTCATAATCTTACTCAAGGGATTTTTTTTTTTTTAATTGAATGTCATGGACTTGTGTTAAAAAATGGCTTACTATTACTGAGCCAACATTAAACTTTAAGATCTGCCTTTTAATACCCTGAAATGCATGGGGTAAACCAAGAAGCAAGACAAAAACTTTAATACTCCTAAGTGTATTTGTGTAGGCTATTTATACTGTATACATCTGTCTGTTATATATAGTTATAATGAGAAGCTATGAAGTCCAGCATGGCAGTGAAGGCCCAAGTGACGAAACACTTCATAAATCTCTCAACACTTCATTCCTCTACCATCTGTACAGCAGAAACACAATGCACTATTATGCTTACACGAGGCTACGTGCACACACATACATAAACAGTTGGACTCTCTCTCTAGATCTTTGTCTTCATCTCTTTCCCTCTCTTTAAATTCCCATCAGACTTGATTAAGACTCATTCTTCCAAAGCCTGTAAACTTGACTAGGATTCCTGTGCTTTGCATACGTTAAGCCCAGCTCTGCTAGCGTTGGTATGACTTAGCGCATTAGCTTTGAAGCTGCTCTTATTGCTGCAGTAATACCCCATCCAAGGCTTGTTAATTCTGTTCGCTTGCCCCAGCAGACTGACTGACAGATGCACTGATTAGCGTAGCCTGATAGATGGGAGTTTGGAAGGATATGCATGCTGGGTGTGAGAGGGCAATATGGGATGCAATGCCTCCGATGTTCTTATAAGATTTACACAGTTAATCACTTCCCTGATAACTCAAAGTTACATGGATTTGCGTGACGGCAAATGGCAGAACTGTGGCCCTCAAAGACTGTACAGGCTAACCCTTGTGATAATAAGTATACTTTAGCACACATTTAAAAATAGTTATTTATTACAGAAATAATAGACTATGAGAAAATATGGTAACATGTTAGAATAGGGAACGAATATTTACTATTAACTATTAAGAGTTTTCCTTGAACAAATTCCTAATTTGCTGCTTATTAATAATTTGTAGGTTCGTTTTTAAGTTTAGGTATTGGGTTGGATTAAGGAATCTAAAATATGCAGAATAAGGCAAAAATATGTGCTTTATAAGTACTAATAAACAGCCAATATGCTATAATATGCATGCTAATAAGCAACTTGTTAAAAGTGAGAATTGGTCATTAAAATAACGTGTTACCGAATATAATAATAGAAAATACTTAAGTGCGAATTTAATGTTATATTTTTGGACACTTCATTTTTACTTCAACTACTTTACAAATAAATACAAATATATTATGGTTTAAATGCAATTAGAGTGTTTTTTTCTTCATTAGAAAGTACACCTTTACATGTAAATTCATAATGACTTTTATGGTCTTTGAAAAATGGTAAACTATGGTAAAATGTCCTGTTGAATGTACTGACAAGCATATGCGGTAACCTAAAATATACAATAATGTATATACTAAAACATAAGAAAAAATAATAATCAAGAACTTTACTGTATGTGATTTAGTATTTTAGTCAACAAAAGCATACTTGTTTAGCCCCTGAACAAACAAAAAAATATATTCATTTTAATTAAAACTTTTAATTTGACATTATGACTCTCTTCCTCTCTCTCTCCATACACACACAGTGTAAGTATGAAATTATATAATCTAGTACAGTTTAAAAAAATATATATATTTAAAACATTGAAGTACTTTTTAAGTGCACATCTTTTTCACAAGGGAAGGTAACAACCTTGAATCTGATAAAGAACGTTTGTATAAGCAGTCTCAGCTTATACATGTGAACAGATGAGTTTGTTGAGGAAACTTTTGAGGCAAAAAATGGAAAAGGGAATTGGTGAGAATTCACGGAGACCCTAATTAGTCCAAAACAGCTCTGAGAGGCACCAGGGAATTAATGTGGGCTTGGGAAGGCATATTTTGAGCACAAGCACAAGGTCCTGTCAGAAAAGTAGATGACTCTACCTCTAAAAGGAGTTAATGGAGGTGTGGGAGGTGAGAAGAACTGACTGGCAGCAAACATTCTGAGATGTGTATACATAGAACGGGGTGGCTGGCCTCTGTTTAACCTCAGATGTACACTTTAAAGGGCTTCTAGTGTTAGCATTGCAGGCTAAAGCTTAAAATTAATAAGTATTTAGCCTGAAATACCATAACAAGTGATGTAATCTACACTATAAATATATCTATAATTTCTAAGACAAGAAGCTAAAGAGTAAAGAAGCAAGACACCATCTCTCCATTAGGCTTTGTCCTCTTCATACACAAAAATGCTCACAGACACATTCGACAATCAAAAGCTAGATTCGGTTTTGACATGTTGCCTAATTGCCTCCAAATTTGGCACACATGCCGTGCTCCACAGTTAGCTGCTCAGTTAGCGTCTGGCTAACAGTGTCTGGCCGTCAGAGCTTCCCTGCAGGGCTCACTGCTCCCACCCTTCAGCGACCGCTAGTCTCTCACAGATGCTACATTAATAGTGAATTGATAGGCAGTCTTTGGATGTGCGTGGACCACTAATGAAGCAGCCCGCAGCCATTGTAAGATTTTGCGCTAATGTGCCACATGCACAGGCCCAAATTAGCGTGATCCATCACAGCTGCTTCGACAGGGAGGAAAAGGTGTAAATTTGGCCTGCTGTTCATATGCGTGTATGTGATCTCTCTGTTTCCTCTGGGACTCGGTGCATGGCAGAAAGCTCCTGTTCTTCTCTTTAGCCCGCACTCGAGGCCCAGGGTACCTAGCGTCTTCGTATCACTACAGGAAATAACCCCTTCTGCTGTTTGGTATTTCGGCACGAGTTCCCATCGGGTGAAGGCGGCGGAACAGTCTGGAGGCTAAAGAGACAGAAAGCGCGAGAGAGACAAGAAAGGGGGCTGCGGGAGCGAGGGAGGGGGTTTCTGGCGATGAAAGAGTAGAGTGAAGGAATGGGGAGAAGATCAAAGCAGACTCCTCCACTGCGCTTCTCTGCATAAAGCAATCTCTTTATGAGCAGCCAAGAAAAGGGACACGGTGGCCAATAAACACACACATATACACTACACATGTCACTGCCAAAATGTGGTGGAACAAAAGCTGAACATGCAATGCAAAAAAACATTTTTGCAATACCATAAACAATGTAGTTTGTCGTAAAATAACTGTTATGGATTATTGTGTAAGAATTATTGATAATTATACATGAACTTCATAACCTTTTTTATTTAGAAACATACACATTTCTAAGTTACTGTTGTACATAAGCCTTGAACTTGATAAAAGCAGCAACAGACAGCTATATAAATATTGAATAGACAGTACAACATATATAATTATAAAATGATTAGTTCCAGTCCTCTGTTCTGATTGGTCAGCAGCTGTATTTTATTTATGATAAAGTACAGCAATGACCTCCCAACGGGTCTGTGTATCACTGACTAACACCCTTAGCAACCACCATTAGCAACATAAAAAGCAATAATATAATGTCAAAACAAGGCTATTCCATGTATTAGGGAAAACTAACTGTTGATTATTTATTTAATGAAGTATGAATGACCCCTTCTGGCATTGTGTCGAGACCATGCCATTCCCCTTCAAAGAAACTCTAAATCCAGAACTAAACTAAAACCAGAAGAACTGTGGCAGCATCTCCAAGATGCTTCAAGAAACCTACCTGCATAGCTACAGTACTGCTAAAAGTTGTAGGCACTTGTGTAAAAATGCTGAAAAATGAAGATGCTGTCAAAATAATGTCATAAAACCACGGGAGACCACAGACATGGAGATCAAACAATGTTTAGCCTTATGATCCTTTGAATGCACACACTAGAATATTCGACCAGACCACGAGACCACACACTTGTCGATTGTAGGAACGATTTCACTGCGAATCGTGATCTCACGGAGACACACAAGATCAAACGTGACTTGAGAAGAAAAACAAATAGAGGAGATTGTCAGCTGGTTCTCCTGGCACGTGTTCACAGTGAAAAACAAAGTATAACAAAGAATATGGGTGATTTTCTTTATGGCATGTATTTGGCTGCTAAGTTTTAGTTATAGAAGCACGCATCATCCAGTAGGACATGCTTGCTCGCTCTCATTTTGGCTATCGTGGGTATCATGTCAGAGGCAACCCGATCAAGATTCGTAAATATCAAACATGTTAGATCCACAAGCGAATGTTTATTCTTACTGTGATTTCAAATACAATTGTCCTGTTTGTATTTATGACCCACAATGCAGTAATACGATTATAAGAAATGTGTTTAAGTTCAGTTAATGTATGGGAAATCTATTTATTTTGTTGAAAAAATATTATATTCATAAATGTAATTTTTTTCTTTATTGTCTTCCTATATTATTTCTGTATTTATAATGTCATCCAATGATATATACAATTGTTGAAGTTAATTGTTTATACTTGCAATAAAATAAAATTTAAACAAATTAAACCTCCTGCTCCATCTCAATCAGGAGCAGATAAATCATCGTAATGACACCACACAATAGATGATTTTTTGGACAAAAAAATTGTTTGTGACAAGCCTCAAATCAGGATGCAAATTGGGCTTAAAATCGGCCTTCAAATTGTCTAGTGTGTAGCCAGCCTTAGTCTGTCTCAGTTTGTTCTGTTTTGTCATGTTCCTGTGGCTCAGTGGTTAGAGCATTGCGTTAGCAGCGCAAAGGTTGTGGGTTCGATTCCCAGGGAACACACATACTGACAATACAAATGTATAGCCTGAATGCACTGTAAGTCGCTTTGGATAAAAGCGTCTGCTAAATGCATAAATGTCATTCCGACTGGATAATGATGAGATCAGATCACTGTGTGGAATTTTCTAAAAGCTTTGAATAAACTTTGATGACCCTTGTATTACATTTCTATTTAATCAAACGCTCTCTAGAATGAGAATTTTTCATACCCACTAGCTGTAACCGACTAGTAAGTCATCTCATTTATAAGCTGCTTTGGATAAATGCATCTGCTAAATTATAAAATGTAAATGTAATCCATTACATTCTCTAATAATGCATGCATCATCTTCAATCTCCTTCACCACCTATCAGAAGATCTGGAATGGAGCGACTAACCAAGACAAATATTTCTGTGCCTTGTGATCATCACAATCAATCAAATGAAAGCTTTTCAGGTCTTCTAAAGCTCTCACATAAAATGTGCTTTTAGTTGTCAAGTGGAGACACCTGCCTCGCCATGAAAAACAAGATATTCGGTCATTAAAGCGAGTTTTTAAAGTTGGTTACTCTGAATGTATGACAGGTTAACCTGTATGATGTACAATTCAGAAGTATGTCGAAAAGTTTGAATGTCTCAGGATGGTGCATCGCTTCAGTGCATTCGCTGAACATTTTCCAGTCTTATTTACATAATCAGAATGAAACAACAGGAAAGTAGTATTTTCTGTCAAACATCTTTTCCCGTTTGTTGACTGATGAACACACGCAGGTTTTGTCTATGGTACATAATCATAGAAGTTCAGCAAAATTGATGTGCTTGTTTGTCCTGTAATTTCCAGACAACTCCCGCTAAGTTAAACAAAAGAAAACCAATAAGCCTCTTCACGATGCAGAGAAAACTAAGATGTCTCACACTTCTACAGGGAGACGCATGCAACATTTGGTAACAAATGAACTGTTCATATCATCAGCAAAACCACAGTAAAGAGAGAGTTTAGTGAGAAACACTGGTCTCACTGAGAGTGCTTTTGTGAAGCGTTTAAATGTACCAATATAATTTGAGTTAAAGATATAATTACTGCTGGAGCGCTGCTGATCTTTGCTGTGAGGAAGTAGCGATGTGAGCAATTAGTGTAAGATTTAAGTCTCTATCTTCTCAGAGCCAAATATAGCATCTCTGCACACAAACACTTTATTCTGGGAGCTCATATAATATCTTGTTATTTGTCATCTTTTATGCTGAATTCATTTTCTTTCTTCCTAAGTTGTCTCACAAAAAAGTACTGTGATGGTACTTCAGTTAATACTGACTAGAAATTGGAAAACAATGCTACTGAAAAGGGCAAAAATATTTAAAATGTTGCAGTAAAAATAGTTTTGATCTGTTATATTTCATAATATGTAGATCTTTTAGACACTGTATAAAAATACCATCATAAAGATTTTTTTTGTTATAAAGGGATACTTTCTTAAATTTGATATATCTTATTTGTATTGAATTATAAGAATTTTTGTTGCAAAATACTTATATTTCAAATAAATTCTGTTCTTATAATTTTTTTGTCAATCAAATAATACTTAAAAAACTATGATTTCCACAAAAATAACGTTTTTAACACAGCACAACTTAATTAAGCTTAATTAAGCATAAGCTTTGCCATCACAGAAATAAACAGCACCTTACAATTAGTTAAAATAGTCAAAACAATTATATGATTTTAAAATATAACTGCTTTTACTGTATTTAATAAACACAGCCTTGGTGAGCATAAGAGACTGAATGAGCTGTTTGTGTTTACTTTGCACCTGATATTCTAAACCTTACATAATCGTTGACCAACAAATATTGGCCCAAAACCATGGTACTTTTCCTTCATCTGTTGATAGCCGTCCCCTCTCTCCAAAAATGCATATCTGTAATTTTGGTCACTCAGAAAGTAAAAAAATATCCCAATTCCACCCTGTTGTGTTGATGTTCTCTCTGTGTATGTGCAGATGGCTGGCATGGGGCCGGTGGCATGTCAGTGTTGTCAGTCTGAGGCCCTCTTGGAGAAGGGTAAGTGGCAGCACACACTCTCACCCTGGGCACTTGGGCTGATGGCATTTCAGCACAGTCCATGGGGAGCACACATACTGTATACACACACTGGCACAGCCTTTAAACGCTGGTCTGTGTGTTTGTGATAACCGTCACCACCGCTGCTCTTCGGCCGACTGTGCCAGCCATATTCCATCTAGCCCTATGGCAAAGCCAACACACATATACACACTCAGACATACAATACACAGCAAACACATTCCCAGACTCACACAAACACCAACACACTAAACTAAAGTCTGCTGGGTAATCTCTGAAAGGACAACTGGACATGTGATCAAGACTGGAAAGCTAAAATCTTTTGAATAAGCTAGTGTAAACCTAAAAGTGAACAAATACTTTCTCTTTAAAAAATGAATCAAATTGACAATTAATCTCGCACTACATACATTTTTACTCATAAAATGCCCTCTAAAATGCTAAAAACCCTCCTGACTTTGTAACAACTGCTTCCAATAAGCAAGATGCAAATCATAATTCAATGTTTTTGGTTGAATAGTCATTCTTTATTCTCTGTTTCTTTTTCTAATCCTAACAAGAGTAGGAATTTATTCATTAAAAACAAATGTCTTTAGGAGATTACAGAACCGTGCAAAAGTTTGATATGTCTTTTACAGTATGTATTATATGCTCACCAAGTCTACATTTATTTGATAGATAGATAGATAGATACATACAACAGTAATATTGTGAAATGTTATTACAATTTAAGGTAATTGCATTATATTTCAAAATGTAAAATAATTTATTCCTGTGATGGTAAAACTGAATTTCCAGCAGCCATTATTCCAGTTTTCTGTGTCACATGATACTTCAGAAAGAAAAACTACTTATCCTAAAAATGTGAGAATATTATGCAATGTAAAATAATAAAATCACAGCATTTTAAGATTAATGTTAATATTTCAAGAATTAAACTACAACAAAAGTAACAGTAAAGTGGAGTTGACCTCTTATTTCCATTTCAGATTACACAAAGAAAGCAATTTCCTGATTGTCTGTTTGGATCTTTCTAATGAATACATTTCATTTCCTACACAACAACCATTTTTTCATGTCCAGTTACTCATGATAACTTGGTGCTCATGCACCAAAATACAAAGGATTTCTTTGTTCATAAATCCTGTTCTAAAGAATACTTTAACTAAATTCCACTCAAGTAGTATTTGCACACACATTTTATTCCCACAATATTACCCCTTGAGCTTTTAGTTTTGTGACCTTATTCACATAGCATTACTACTTTAATATTCTAATGTTATTTAATGATTATATCATAATATAATCAAATTATACTGGCTAAAAAACAACTTATTTCAACAGGAAAATTTCAGCAGTGCAGAAAATAACAATTTCATTGGGTCAAGATTGTGCATAGTCACTGATATGTTATGTATGTGCAACATGCCCAGGTTAACGGTGAGTTTGATTATTAATTCATTTTCCCCTAGAAGGATAGAGTGATCTTAAATTACTGTTGAAAACAGCCGATAGTGAAAGTACACATCACAGTCGTTAGCCACATGGGATCAGGTCAACATAACTCCCTGATTTGTCATTTAACATCGCTACACACACACCCATCAATGCATGCAGACACACCTCTTTTCCGCGATAGATTCTCCTGATGCTAAAGTGTTTATAAATACAGCGTGCAGATCCCTGGGGATTTGAAGCCATTTCAGCAGGAAATAGGAAAACAGCAGAGATGCTCGAGCTGAACTTGATTAAAATTCATAAACTGTGAATAACAGCCGCCTCACCCATCAGGGAGCACTGCCGGAGATTTTTCGGCCCTTTGGGATGCCATACCTGCCCTGTCTCATCACACTCAGTTAAAGAGTGAAATGAGAAACATAAAAAAAAAAAAAAGAATAGCACTATTGTAATGGAGACTGTGCGCACAGACAATCGCTTCTCAGTCATGTCAATCTCTTTCAATGTTTTCTGAAAGTGATGAGTTGTGGTGCTCAATCAACTCCAGCTGAGAGAGAGCAGGACAATCTGATTGGAGCAGATCTGCATGTGGTCTACTGCCTGTATTTTCCTGCCCAGGCATGGCTAATGCTGAGCTGAGCTTGTGCGCAAATTTCAACTCGCCTCTGTAGGAGATAAAATAGTAGAATCAGAGAGAATGTGAAACACACCAGAAGTGTGTTTAGCTAAAATACACTCTTTGACCAAAACTTAGTCATATGCGTGCAAAGACAAATTAGGTCAGAAAATAATCAACAGTACAAAAATGGAAAACACAACAAAATATGAGATGGACTAAATGTAGAAATCAGTCATTTAACTACAGCAAAGGCAGATCTAGAATATTCATGATGTGGCAGGAGGAATAGAACACCAAACCAGGTATTCATTCACAGCTCTTGTGGATTTATGGTCTGACATATGAATTCATATCAATTCATTTGAAAAAATATTAGCATTTCCTCTGAGGGACCACAAAAAACATCCTGTTTAAAAAATGATTCAAAGTATATAACAAAATAGCAATATCCAGCAACCAAGACACTGTCTATTAAACACATTAAACGATTCTAAATGTGTTGGTGCGTGTAGGAGAGGCTATTATTTATTACTAAAGAAAACAAGTTGTTTTATTAATATACGAATGTATTTAGATGATAAATCAAAAGTTTTTTAGAAACAAAACAGTCTATTACAGACAGTAACACATTTTGAAGTAGGCCAAGTAAGAACAAGTTGTTATATTAATATCGACTTGGATGAAATATAAATCACAAGTTTTCGTGCATTAAATTTATGCACAGCAAAAATAATCTATTAAAGCTACCAACAAATTACAAATGTCTATAAAGTTTTTAACATTTAGAAACAAATTACAAAATGTCAGGATTGGTTTTCCAAATAGTGCTTGGGTTTCATTTCGTTTGATTTATTATCTGTAATTTATGATTTACAATTACAAGTAACTTGTTCACTAATGATCCGAAAAGCGACCATTAAAAGTTGAACATCAGTAAGTAAAATTTTTGACTAAATATGCTTTGCATTGTGTTATATTTTTAAAAGGCACCTATTATGCAAAATCCCCTTTTACATGGTGTTTGGACATAAATGTGTGTTGGCAGTGTGTGAATAACCACCCTACAATGATACAAATCCACCACTCCTCATTTTTTAATCACCTTTAAACCAAATCAGTCTCACTAGGCAAGCTGTTTTGATTGCTATGCAATGTGACATCACTGACAGCTCTGCATTGCTATAGTTTCCTTATAGTTACTATTAGTTATAGTAACATTGTGCTGTTTCAATGTCCCACTTTCAGTGCATTTGACTTCCCATATGTAAGGCTGAACACTGGTTCTCTCGTTCTCAGTTATGTCGTGTCTACCTGCTGTTTATTGCTACAAATTTTTGGCACCTTGTAAAATATGTACAATTTTTCACAAACCGTACAGATTTGTACGAGTGAGGTCGTACAAATTTGTACCAATTAGCCACGAATTGCTGTGAGATCAGGTTGGGATTACTTTAATGATGATATTATTATGATGATTTTTTTTTAATTTCTACAAATCTGTTCTGATGAAGAAACAAACTCGTCTACATCTTGGATAGCCTGAGGGTAAGTGTACTTCCAGCTAATTTTCATTTTAAGGTGAACTAATCATTGATAAATGTTAATACAAATATATAATGTTGTTTATGTTCCCCATAAGTAAGGTAATAGTGTTTCAGAAGCATTTAATTGTATAAACATCAAATGGAATTAAAAATGTGGATTTCAGGAGGTTCAGGAGACCTCGCCTTGTTTCAGAAGTCCACTACATACCAGTGTGCCCGATGTAACGCTGTATACCGCATTGACCCGAATATAAGACTGTTTTTTTCTTGGAAATACTGAAAAAACAAGGTCGTTTTATATTCAGGGTTTAGACTCTGACATGTCAATAATACACCCACAACAATAGCTGGCACTAAATACGCATAAAACGATTGTGCCATGAAGTACATAATGTAATGTATGTTGTAATAATGTTAGAAGATCACGTGTGAAAACAAGAGAAAAAGAAAAGCTTACAGCGGCACGAGTCATGACTGTCACTTACAAACTGCCTTTGTAAGTGATTTTAAAATGTAAGACAGTACCCAGATTTGAAGGCTACAATAAGATTTCACTTCTACTGTTAATACAATTTTGGTAGGTTACTATGAGATGAATAGCCTAAATAGTTATATAATTCAGATGGGCTAACTGCTATTTTTATGGTATATCAAAAAGTGTATATATTTTTACTAGTATGATAAAATTTAACTATGAAAACTAGTATTTTCATATTTTAATGCACTATGAAAATAATTTAAAATGTAAGTTTGTTTTTTCTCAGTAAAACAAGATTTGGTTCATCTGGAAAAAAAAGAGAGGGCGGGTGGGGGATGGGGGCGGGGGGTTTGGGGGTGCAGTCGTCTTCTTTCGGGTCAATATGGTAGTTTCCAGTTTCAAAGAAACATCCGTCCAAACACTTTCAGCTGGCAGAGTTAAGCGATCATGCCACTTCTTTTCACCTGAACAGGTCATTAGTGGTGCCACTCAGACACAACATTTAGCAATATGATTTGGCTGTCCATCCATCCACAAACCTTTAGCAGTCCATTTCATCTCTGCCCCACGTATAAATAAATCAATAACCCCGTCTGGCCCATGTGTGGCCCCCAGGTGTAAAATTGCAGCACATCATCAGAAAAATTGTCTACCAGCAGTGCTGTAAAACCTATAATGATTCAAAGCTATTATACAGAGCTATGTTGAATAATAAAATACTTTAAATTCACATTGCCAGAGCTTCTTGCTGTGAATAACGATCACAGCAGGAAAAAACACCACTGAAATCTCTGGGTTGTCTGACAAGAAAAGAAAAAGAGAATGAGACTCCCAAAGGAGAATTATTGAATTCGTTTAAGGTAATTAGTGGCTAATAAACAGGAGAATTGATTTAGCGCTCTTTCAATTAAATATTTCTATGAAAAGAAAAGTGGGGCATTCTTCATACTGCTGTTGTGGGCAAATGGATTTTCTACTTTTTTTGTAATTTGTTTTATATTTCCAGGCTCGTAATGAAAACAGCACACAGGCTTTATGGTAATTGTGAATTGCTAACAATTGGTTAAAATCCATGCTTTGGCCACTTTCTCTCTCTCTTCCCTTATATATAGTTCTTTACCTTGTTAGGAAATATTAAGTACGTTGTGAAATGTGTGAGGTGAGATTTTTCATGGAGATTGGAGTTACTTAAATAACTTTCCAATTCATTAAAGAACTGATTTAAGTTTGAGGCCACAAAGTTAAATGACTTCCAACAAGGCCCAAACCACCATAGATTGAGCAAGACGTGTTCTCCCAATATTTCAAAATAGTAGTCAATTATAATGTATTTTTTAATTATTAGTTTGAACAAAATTAGTATTGAAACTATTAATTTCCAAAATACACATTTTGTGTCTAACTGTACTGGATAATTCAGTGCACATTATTCTACAACTAGTCTGTGCATCAGTGTTATAAACATGGGTGCAGCTATGGTTCCCTATCAGTCAGTCACGTTCGACGTAACGTCAGAGTGACTGACTAATGGGATCTCGCCGGAGAGCCCAATCACCTTCGAGTGTTAACAAAACAAGCCAATGACAGTTGGCGTGCGTGTTTCGTCACGCGCACTCCGCCCTGCGGTGCGGGTATAAAAGGAGAGCGCGTGCAAACGCACATCAGCTTTTCGCTTCGGAGCCGAGCCATTGCAGTCTCCAGAGTGTCTGCAAGACAAGCAGCGTTGGTGTTACGGCGCGTCAGCGGAGGTCGCTATCCAGTGCTGATTCCTCTTCAAAGAGACGGTCACGCTGCTACCTCCCCTCGGCGCTTCAGCGCTCCTGAAAGGGAGACTTCACAAAAAGAGCAATCTAAAAGAGCTCCACGAGCGACGGGCGTCTTTTTAAAGATGGCTTCCCGCTCGTGCGTTTCTGGATGTGGTCGTTTCCTGACTTCATCTGATGGTCACGATCGCTGCCCTGCGTGCTTGGGCTTTAAGCACGCTGAGGCAGCGCCGTGGATGAGTCATGTTCTCACTGCGGAACATGACCATGGCGATGTTATGCGTTCCA
This sequence comes from Gymnocypris eckloni scoliostomus, assembly GCA_027564155.1. Taxonomy (NCBI): domain Eukaryota; kingdom Metazoa; phylum Chordata; class Actinopteri; order Cypriniformes; family Cyprinidae; genus Gymnocypris; species Gymnocypris eckloni. The sequence continues at coordinate 9,566,138 of CM050416.1, read as the reverse complement.
GATACCTCCTCGCTAGACGGGGGTATCCCCCTTGCTCTGCCCCTGTTCTAGTTCCTCCGGCCGGAGGACTACTTGACTCAGGGCCAGGGTGACCTGAGGATTACAGTGAGAGCATCCCGTCGAGCGTCTCCGGGCCTCTCACTCCTCCAGCACATCGCACCGCCTGGGGTTCCCGGATGAGTATGCGGGTCCTCGGACAGGGCGGGCCCAGCATCTCATTCGGTGCCCCAGCAGATGACAGGTTGTCGATCACTGCATCGGGGATGAGCTAGGTTCTGGAGAGGACGATTTGGCTGCGCTGCCTCCGTCAGGAAGAGTAGCGCGTTCGAGTCAGATCCAGAACTGACCGCTATGCTTTCCGGCTGCTGAGAGCATCGGGCTGCACTATAGGCGTCCGCCTTCTCCCGGCGCTCAAGGCTGGATGATTGGTTCCTGGGGGCAGGCGAGCGTCGGCAACCGCCTCCGGTTCCTTTCTTCCCGGAAGTGCATGAGGAGGTGACTAGGTCATGGAAGGCACCTTTTCTGCCCGAAACAGGCCTAGTGCCTCCTCCGTCCTCACCACCCTCGACGGGCGGAGCGCCCAAGGGTATGTGGAGGTCCCCAGTCGAGCGCCATTGACTGTGACGAGTGGGCGGGCCGAGAGCCGTGGAACGGAGCGAGGCCGGTGGAGTAATTGGTAATGAACGACACCTGCACCACTCACCGGTCTCGAGTCCCACGGAGGAGCTTCGGAAGGGTTAAATGAGGAGTGACGACAGTAGAAGAGGAGAGAGGACCAGGCCTGGATTTTTAGTTTGTGTTTGTGTGTGCGGCAGTCGTCCGTGAGGGGCTGCCGCTTTTCATTTGTGTTTGTTTATTTGATTATTAAATGTATTAAATGTTCGCCGGTTCCCGCCTCCTTCTTCCCGTATCTACTAACTGCGTTACACTGACTAACTGTCAATGTGACTAAAATGCATGCTACTCAGTATTAACTTCTTGTTTATTGAACTTTATAAAGCAGTATCACTCCTCTTTTTTCAACATTCTTGCTCCTGTGATATTAGATAGATCACATTTCATAAAATTAGAATTTTTTAAATTTTATCCCCCAAATTAAACTTACAGAGCCGTAGTTCACTGACAAGCTAGGCAATATCGTGTTCGATTAATTGCACAGCCCTAGTTCCCTCACCTAATTTTTCTAACAGATCAAAGTATGTGAACCTAACATTGAGGCTCTAATTATTTGTAGGATCCCGCAGAAGCCAAACAATTTAAGTCCAAAATCATAGTGCAGAACATCCTAGCCCTGGGTTTAAACACATCCAATTAACTATTCAGAGGAGACAATAACTGCCAGATTTACAATGGAATTTTTATTCTTGCCTACCAGTAATTTCATCACCCTCGTGATTAGTGCAAGGTCATGGTGCACCTCAAAACTTCAAAAGTGTGTTAGCACCATTTCTGTCTGCTCATGTACCTCCTGTGAGGCATGAAAAGCAGCGTGCTTGACTGCTTAACTCAGTGAAAAAGGAAAATGTGCTCCGGTGAGAGGTCTTACCAGTGATTTGAATGTCTACTTCTTTCTGTACCACTCTCTCTTGTATTAGTCAGAAGACGGAAGGCAAAGAAAGCATGACTTTTTTAAAGTATCTTTAATCATACTGGGAACTCTCCCTGAGGATTGAAACAGTTTCAAAAGGAACTTTAGTGAGAATATGTGTGTGTGGCTTTTGGTTAAATGGCTCTGAGCAATTTTAATCAAGGCTAATAAGACATGGGCATTGAAAGTGCTCCCGTGGCACCGAAGCTCTATAGTAATCATGTAAAAAAATGAGTTCTATATGTGTCAGTGTGGTCTTGGTCTTGTTCTGTTTGAATCATGGCTCTCTGATGAAGGCCCGCTGTCGAAGCGCTTAAGTGTAATGTGAGGTATTAAGTGCAGAGAGTTCAATGGTTGTATGTAAGAAGTGTAGGTGAGAGTGGAAGAGGTCTGAAGTATCAGTAAAATCAGTAGGCTCAGATATCACTAAACGCCTTTTAAGTGGAACCAGCTCTTCCCTTTTTTAAGAGTATGAAAAAAGAGTGTCTGTAAAAGAGTGCATCACCTGGAAAGCCTCACATGATATGTCAAGCGGCCATGAGCTTTTATACTGTACATGTGAGTAACTCAAGTTCAGTTTTTTTCATGTTTTTTGAGCATGTTAAATTGAGATTGTAGAGTAAATCAGGCAAGCAATATAACATATTCATACATTACTTAGTCTTTAAAAATAACTGATCATACTGTTGTTCTGGTGACTTGCATTTTCAGTAACACTTTAGAATAGGGAACACTTATTCACAATTAACTACAGCTTTTCCCTCAATACATTCCTAACTTGCTGCTTATTAATAGTTAGTAAGGTAATTGTTAAGTTTAGATAAAGGGTAGGATTAGGGATGTAGAATAAGGTCATGTAGAATAAGGCAATAATATGTGCTTAATTAGCACTGATAAATGGCCAATATTCGAGTAATATGCATGCTAAACAAGAGACCCTATAAAGTGCTACCGCATTTTCTTAATCTTACAAGTACACGTAGAATGGATGACAATGTTATGGACTTGTTAAAATACACATTTTCTTCAAACACAATTAGCAATTATCCAGTGTTTGAATCCAGTGGTTAAACCCAGTGTTTCTGATTATGTGGATGCTAACTTTAAGGGAAAATAGACTAAAATCTTTTCATTAATTGCGTCCATTTTTAGTTGCTTTCTTAAGTTTATTATACAGGTGATATATGACTACTCTTGAAAGTAAAATATACTACCATTCCGTTTTAAAAGTGACATTTGTTACAAATGTTACAAAAAAGCAGTATGGTTTCCACAAAATATTAAGCAGCACGTTATGTTCAGTGGTCACAACTATTTGTTTAGAACCATTTTAGCATATAAGTAAGATTTCTAAAGTATTTTGAAGAAATTATACCTAAAAATTATATTACTAAAAGTAATTACAGTTCTATTTAGAACCATATCAGCCTTAAAATTGACCTTTTTTGCTAAATACAATTCACTATTAACTAGTTGCTTATTAGCATGCATACTGGCTGTTTATTAGTACTTATAAAGCACATATTAAAGGGTGAAGGGACATACATGTTGTAAATGTAATATATCATTGTAACACACACACACACACACACACACACACACACACACACACACACACACACACACAGAGATGGTTTTTAGTACTTATACTGCAAATATATATTCTTAAGGACATCATAACTTAAAATAAAACTCCTGAAAAGGTGTACAATATGGGATCTTTAACACCGTCAAGGCACAGAAATTTATACAGAATAGTCCATCTGCCATCAGTGGTTCAACTGTAACGTTATGAAGCTACAAGAATACTTTGTACGCAAAGAAACACCTCCTCTGTGTTAGCTGTCACGAGAGATGAGGTCGAGGACTCAAATGCAGAGAATTGTTTCTTTTAATAATAAAATAAAACAAAGAAGAACAAAAACCACCCGAAGGGGAAAAACAAGTCAGGCAGGCAGGCAGGCATAAGACTGGAGCACAGTCAACATGAAACACTCACACACACACACACACACACACACACACACACACACACACACACACACACACACACACACACACACACACACACATTGAGGGTAGTACTTAGGGCAATATATTATGGAGCCACTGAAACAATGATTAAGTAACAAGGTGTACAATATGGGACAACACTCGATATGGAGCACATGGCACCAAACAAACAACATCTGCCATCAGTGGTCAACTGTAACATCTATGAGCCTACACACCAGCAGGACCGTGACATTAGCATAGCACCATTTTGGAGAATATCCACTGGACACAAAGTGCGTATGACTGCTCTGTGTCAGCCGTGCCACAAGGATATGCTGTTTTCAAATGTATGCAAATCGTTTTTTTTCTTTGCTTGCAAAAAGTATTCTCGTAGCTTCATAAAGTTACAGTGAAACCACTGATGGCACATGGACTGTTCTGATGATGTTTTTATACTTTTCTGGGCCTTGATAGTGTTATATGTTTGACAGTCAATGGGACAGTCACAAGCCTACTGGTTTTCATCCAAAATATCTTAAATTGTGTTCTGAAGACAAACAAAGCTTTTACGGGTTTGGAACGACATGGGAGTAAGTGATTAATGACAACATTTTCATTTTGGGGTGGAGTAACCCTTTAATACCTTCTACATTTGGCCTTCATAAACATTTGTTTTTAAATAAACAAATGGAAGAGGCACACTGTATCTATAAACTCAATTGTTTATTTCAGATGCTGTCATATGCCACAATGTCATCATCTGCCACTAAATTACACATATACACAAAATAAGCACATAATGTTGGACTTAAAAGCATCATAGACGATTGTGGAGATATTTCACTGGAACTGGTCTCTATTATTAAACTACTATTAGAAGCATTTTTCTCGAAATGTGTACATTTTAAAATATGAAAAATGATGTTGTCAAGTACCACTTAGGGGCACATTGTTAATCATTCATCTACACAAATAAAATATGTTATGATTTTTTTTATTTTTTTTGCTGAATAAAGACTCTTTACAATACAAAATACAAAAACATATCTTATTTGGAATGTAATTATCAAATATAATTATGTGTGCAAAATCAGTGCCCCTGAAACCTCAGCTGCCTACACAAGGAAAAGAACATGCAGTCACTTATTCACTGCAATATATTATTTGGCTGTTGCAGGAATCTTGTGTCCGTTTAAGATTCTGTTTGCTGATCTTGTACTCGCCACTTCCACCCCCAAACCCTCCAAAACACTCATTCTTTGTCCTTCACTAATACATATGCTGCAAAGGCAGGCAATCTCTCTCTCACACAGATTCCATTAATATTCAGCCTTGTCTCCCACAGAGCATCCAAACAAATGTTTGTGTCACACTCACAGAGCAGAAGAAATATTAAATATTAAATATGTACTTATAAACAGTGTGACTCAGAAAGCTTTTTCACTGACTATCCATCATAAGCACTATTTGACAGTCCATTCTCTTTCAGTTATGGACAAAAGTTTGCAAAGCCTATAGAATTTTTGACCTTGCTGTTCTGAATCTGTACTGTACTTGTTTAAAAGCCATTGAGGTCAGCAAGTTTGTTATTTTAGGCATAGAATGATGTGAACCACTCAACACAACAGCTGACAGAAATTGTTTTATGTTTAGGAAAATTGGAAATGTGACAATGACGAGTTGATGTTCACTAAAGATGTTTTTTTTTAAAGTTAAGATATTTTTTACTTCTGTCAAAGTTTTTTCTTTTTAAAGAGCAATAAATATTCTTGCTATTTAAATCTTACAATTTAAATTGTATTACTCTTCTTACTATTTAACATGCAGATTAGTCATACTAAAAGTCGTGTCAAAAACAACTTGATTATAATAAAGGATAATACAAATATACTAAGCATGAATTATTTTAAGTAAATCTGACATGTTTGTGATTTTCCTTGTCACACGTATTCCATTTGCATGTGTAAGTTTGCCTTTCAGAACTGAATTTCTTCTTTATTTTAGTTTCAAGAATATACTATATGTGGTTTTGGTATGAAAAAAGCACAAACATAGCACTACCATGGTCCCTGTACAGATTTTAAAGGGAAACCTGTATTCATTGTAGGGTTGTAACGGTATGAGATTTTGACGGTATGATAATCGTCTCAGAAAATATCACGGTTTCACGGTATCATGGTAAACGGTATTAAACAATCAAAACAGGGTTTTTTTGGTTGACAAAGCATGTGTTTATTCAAATTGAATTAATCAAAAACATTCAAGTAGATTTCATCATTGATTATATATTAGTTTAACAACTTATATTCATCATTAATAATTCATAACAATTCATAAATTTGGGTTAAACTTATTTTTTCTGGATTCTGGATTCTTTTATGACATAATACAAATATACTATCAAAAATGGTGGTAATGAACTTAATGTATAAAGCTTTAACAATTTAATTAATGCTTTAAAATGTAATCAAATGAAAATAACTTTTATTATTTTATGCTTTTCGTAAAGGGCTGCACAACAGAGATTTACTAAATAAAATGAGGGGGAAATTATTATTATTTTAGAAGTAGGCTACATTATAGTACAATCGTGATTTATGTTTCTTCAAGTTAAAAAGCGGACTTTTATTTTGATGGGTAGTAGTGAACTGAGGGGGGCAGTAATACGCATTTGAAGCATCTAAGCTGCCGCAAATCACAGAAGAAGAAGCAGAAGACAGGTAGTAGTGAAGAGCTTTGCATGTATTTGACAATGGTTTTCTCAAATAAAAGGATGAAAGTATTATTCATTGTTCTCTCAGTGTCAGTGAGGCTCTCAGTGTTTGTCCTCAGATAGTGAGACAGCAGGCGCTGTTAAACACTATGTGCGGCGCCAGTGCACATACTTGAGTATGTAGTACATGACACAATTGCCGCTCACTCACAGAGAGAAATGGAATATATTTTTATATAGCAGTGTTTTTTCGCTTTACTAATCACAGACACTAGACCATGTAGTGATTTGACAGCTCTGTTTTTGATTTATTCATCAAACCGAGCGTTTTATATGACATCTGCATTGTAAATACATTGTCATGACTGGATTCTGGGATTCACTCCACATCATGGAAATCATAAGGCTTAACCTTAGTTATAAAGTTATAAATGGGACATAACTTTATCTGCACAGAGGGATGGTGTTCTGAAATATAGGTACACATGTTAGATGTGTATCCCCTTTTTGTGGCTGCTTTGCGACCAGTTTTTGTGAACTGTGTCTATCCTCGAGGACAAATAAGCATTTGTCTTTTCTATATCCAAAGTATTCTCATACTACCATTTTTGATTTATATTTTGACGTGGGATAGAGATGAGAGATAACGGCCTCTGTCTCTGGTGGTGTCTCCGCTGCACGTGTGGGTGGAGCAAGAGAACAGTTAAGTGGAAAGTTGTTGCCTAGGCGCAGGTGAGATACTGCATTTTCATTTTCTCCAAATACCGTAGATAAGCAAATGTACACGGTATGATAATCGTACGAGTTTATATTGTGGTATACCGTCATACCGGTATATCGTTACAACCCTAATTCATTGGAGACATTTGTATGTGTGTGTGCCGAGGTTGATTGCTTTTAGTGCTCCTCAAGCTTCGTAGACTGGTCTAAATGTGTCTTAGAGGCCACACCAGATGTGAAAGTTTGTGTCTCTGATGCTCTTTCATCTGTAGTTCCCCGTTGAGTAATACCACAGTGACTTTAAGCATGCCCACCTCTTTTGGTAATTTTGGTTTGAGTCTGACACCTTTTCCCATCCATTCCAGACAGTTTTTTAACTTTTGACTAAGTGTGCAACCAAGCTCTCTTAAGAGGTAAGACAACACAAATGCACCTTTGTTTCTTAGTAAATCATGTTGCTGAAGAAAAACAAAACATTTATACTCAAACAGAAGACACAAATGTATTCTTTAAGAGTATTTGATTCCCCAAGTCTGACCTTGTAACATCAACCAATTTTGCCTACGGCTGCTTGAAAAAAGGGCATACTTTAGAGACATTAAAACACTAATTTTCTTCAAAAGTTTGTTCCTGAAAAGTCTTTTAACAGCATCTGTTATTCAGAACAGCACTTGCGGTTGTCTACGGCAGATGCATTGCACCACAATTTAGCTCTAGTGCAAAAGACTAATTCTAACCAAAAAGTGGGAGTGAGTTTTTCCCCTTCTCTCTTCTCTTCATAGTTAAACCTCTTCCACCGGCTTCTCTCTCTCTTTCTAGCAGACCTGAAGGAGTTTTTTTGAGAACCTTTTAATAAATCAGAAACCTACTTTACACTTTTCAATTTCCAAATGCATCCCCAACCCTCACCTCTCACCGCCCCACAATAATTATTCCCATAGGAGAGCAGAGACTGGGGCAAAGTGACGGTAAAGGGCCATAACTCGAAGGCTGTGCATTAAAATAGTCAGTTAGCAAATGAATACTCATTATATTCTGCATAAAAGCATCACGTCCATTTATCATACTTCTAAAATAGTCTTTTCTTTACTTCATAACACCGCTCCAGTTTACATAAAAATTTATTGTATGTTGTAAAAAAAAATCTAGTCATTTTAATGAAAAATACTGTAAACACTTAGATAAATTAAATTAGATAATTATGGATCATCTTACAGTTTACAGTCAAAACTATATTTCTGTCAGGACTACTATCATCAAAGATGACTGTCAAATAGCATACAGTTTGGATTGGCAGTATGGTTCTGTTCAGGGTAAGAACTCCCTGCACATCCATGCAGCCTAGCATGGATAAGAGCAGGGAGAGACGCAATAACCCTCCAGGGTAAACAGAACAGAACCAACATAAAATGTATTGCAGATATCATTAATGTTCAATATTTTAATATATTTTAATTTGAGAAAAATGTGTCTGATTCAAAGGATAATCAGAAGAATGAATCCTCACTGACAGAGGAGGAGATGGGGATAGAGATGGGTAATTAGCTATTGTGCAACGTGAAGCTGGTGATAATACTGATGGACCTTACATATGACTGCTGTGATAGGTGTTGCATCCCTATAGGTAGATGTGGATCAGCTGAGAGTCAGCTGATGCAAGCTTGACTAAAGTGACCTGCCAGAACTAACGCTATGCTTGATTTCTGTCAGGACCACTATAATCAAAGATGACTGACAAATAGAATACAGTTTGGATTGGCGGATTGGCTAGGCAAGAACTCCCTGCGCATCCATGCAGCCTAGTCCAGGGCCGTAACCACCATTTTCCAAGACATTCTAATTTATTGAGATGCACCTGTAGGTATGAGTCCTGTGAAACATGAAACACGATAAAAACTAGCAAGCTAAAATGGCATGGTTGGCTCAGCAAATGCATTTTTTTTCTTTAGTTCATACTATTGTTTATGTTTAGGGCATGGCTTAGTTTATGTGGTAAATAGATCTGAACATTCTGCACCACTCACTGGTCATTTCACTTCGAAACTGTTGCAAAACATGCAAGAAGCAATGTAATATGCATGCATAAATGTCACCACAGGCACATTTTTTTTAATGAGCCTGGGTTGTGATTTATGCAGGGAGTAGTTTTCTCATTCCTCTGCAACTAAGTCTGAAAATATCAGCCATATTGAAAAGTGCAGTAACATATGAAAATGATGCATACATTTCACCAAATTGATGACATTTCTCAGAAATGTACACCTGTACTCTGGTAAAGAATATAAATAAGCTGGAGAAGATAGCCAACAATACTATACAACATATCACTGACACTGACAAATGAGGATTTTGGCCAAACTTGTGATCCTCTGCAGGAACGTGAGCCATTCTTTTTGTATGCCATCAAGGACCAACGATAACAAGTTTAAAAAAGTCAGATTTTTATAGAGATGCCAAGATAAAAATGAGAGACAGAGAAGGACAGAGATTCTGGCTTATTATGTAACTGTTCTAGCCAGATTTTGATCTATGGGAGGATTGTGTGACAGAATAAACTCTACATAGCACTGTGTGTCAGGATGCTTTTGGGATTGTGAACATTTTAGGCCCATGACTTCTTATCTTTATCTGCCTACTTTACAACTTAATGTATGTCCAAATAGCTAGAAGACAATGGAGAAACTACAACTGATAAACAAAGTATTTAAAGAACTCTTAAAGGGATCATATAATGCCCATTTTCCACAAGTTGATATGATTATTTAGGGTCTTAACGAAAAGTCTATAACATACTTTGGTTAATATTTCTCAATGGTAATGTAAAAAACATTATCAAACATATGTTTTTATGATGTCAAAATCAGCTCTGTTTTTAGCGAGCCATTCTAGTCCATGATGCTTTAAATGCTAATGAGCTCTGCTGACCCCGCCCCTCTCTTCCGTGGGGTGAAGAGGAGTACTGTTTACTTTAGTCGTGAAACTGGCTAACTAGCTCACTATTAGGAAAGGCGATTGCAAAGATTCATAAAAAAAACCCTTATACTCACTTCTTCTGTAGATGAAGCTGGATCACGAATGATTCACGTGAACATGGACGCATTTAGGTAGATCGGGATCGGCACATTCCCTTCAAAACGAAAGTAACGTTAATCCTCTGCGTCTTCAGCGGCTCAGATGTCCGGAGTAAATGACGACTGCTATGTTCATTATAACATCCAACCATAAAACACCTCAACCGCTTAATCAGAGACATTCTTGTCTTTCCCTTTACTGGAGTCAATACAATGGCAGACCGATGACAGCTCACACAGGATGAGTCTGAGGTAAAAGCCTTGTCAATCAACTATCGTGGGAACGGCCTGTGCAGAACTACGTCATTCTGACAGTAATCTCAGAACAGCCTGATCTGAGAAAGGGGATTTTAACCTCCTAGGGCTTAGTGGCCACAGACGTGGACAGCACATTTTAGCTCTTATGTCCACAATTGTGTTCACTGCTGAATTGGTGGTGTTATGGACACGTATGGGGGTACTTACACTGCCATCTGGTGGTGTCAGAAGTTTATAACACACTACGGTCAAAATTCAAAATGGCGGCGAACACAAGGGAAGATTCAAGTGGTAGCTCCATACACAAACGTCGACCAGGTAAGAAGTTCTGCCATATTTCATGGCTTATTCTGATTTAGATATTTATAAAAGCCTTTTATATTTGTCATGACATGCAAATTTGAAAAAAAAGTGTAAAACTAGCATCTTTGTAGGTCGCTAAACATGAAGTACACGTATGTGTACTTATGGACTGATGCTCCTCGAAACAGCTAATATGCTAGTAAACATGCACACATGTAAAATGGGAAAAAAGCTAGCTCTGATGCAGCTAAAAAGCTGTACATGGTCCCAATAAAATAAATAACAATTAAATCACTAAATACATACATAATTAGTTGGGTTGAAAATGTTAGTAAAAATGTAATATGCTAGTAAAAATGTGCACATGTAAATTAGCTTGCATATTATCCCATTGGAATAAATAACAAATAAATAATGCAAACCTACATACATAAATGAAATTAATTTGTATTTGATTTTATCATGTTTTTATTTCCAGAGCGTTTTTCTTTGCAAAGAGCATTGGAGCTACTTGAGTTAATTGATGGAGACAACTCCGATTTGGACGTGTCTGACAACGATGATCCCATCCTGGATGGCAATTACCAACCATCACCACAGGAGGAAAGCAGCAGTGAGGACAGTAATGATGATGAGGACCCCATTCCTGAGCCCACTGACCACAGCAGAGGACGCAAACATGCAGATAGTGCAGATAATGGTTAGCCAAGACCCAGCAGATATTTGTTTATTTTATGCAGTTAGGGCCTTAGGGCTATGTGAAGGATTGGAAGCAAAATGCTTATTTACAAAACTTGTTGACAGGTTCATGGACAGGGACAGAGACAGGTACAGGTACAGGTACAGGTTCAGGCACAGGTACAGGTACAGGTTCAGGTTCAGGTTCATCCCGCACTCTCAGACGTCGCCGTCAAAGTCAAGAGATTGAGGCTGATAGCTCAGAAGATGACTTGGAAGAGTCAACACCAAGACCAAGACAAACAAAAAAAATGAAAAAGGGAGACTCTGAACAAGGTACTTGTTATTATTTTTGGCCTTCACACCTTGAGGGTAAATCTTCAAATTTCATATAAACTTCCACACAGATTCAAGTATTTTATGCACCAATACACCTCAATAGCTTACATGGGTAAAAATGTAACTTCCTACAATAAATACTATCTTTATTCTGATTCTGGTTGTGCAGGACGTGGACTACGCTGGAAGGCTACTCCATTGATGCCAAACCTGGCAGAGTATCAGCATCAGGACGAAACTGATCTAGACAGACATGGCTGGACCCCACTAGACTATTTTGAACAGTACATAGATAGAGATTTGATGATGACGATTGCAGAATGCTCTAATATTATGTCACTGTCTAAGAGTGGGGAGCCACTTAACATGACGACAGATGAGATTTACCACTTTTTTGGTGCCTGTATTTTGATGTCCTGCATCCGATACCCAACCATTAGGATGTACTGGTCCAAAGCCTTGAACATCACTGCCATCACTGACAAATTCACACGTGCCAGATTCTTCAAACTGAGGGGAGCAATAAAAGTGGTTATTGATCATGATGTGCCAGAAGACCTGAGAATGTCGGACAAATTCTGGAAGGTGAGGCCTTTTCTGGATCGGATTCTGCAAGGCTGCTTGTCTCTGAATCGACCTGATTGCGCATCTATTGATGAGCAGATGATTCCTTTCACAGGAGCCTGTCCGTACAGACAATATCTGCCAATGAAGCCAAACCCAGTTGGCATAAAGAACTTTGTTTGTGCTACAGCAGATGGCATTGTGCTTGACTTTGAGCTGTATCAAGGCACAGGTTCACTGATTGGGAAGGTCGAAGAACCAGAGTGCCTGGGTTTGGGAAGCTTAGTCATCGAGCGTCTGTGCCAAACTCTGCATCGTGGCACAAAGGTGTATTGTGACCGGTTCTTCACCACCATCAAAGGTGCGCAACGAATGATGGAGAAAGAGCTGTACATGACTGGTACAATAATGAAGAACCGACTCGCTGAAGCGAAGCATAAGTTACCCAGTGACAAAGCCATGAAAAACGCAGGAAGAGGTACCTCATCAGAAGTTTCCGCTGAAGATGGAAAGTTGTGTGTAGTGAAGTGGTACGACAACAAACCAGTATTGCTGATGTCTGTTGTTCATGGTACACAGCCAGAAGACACCTGCCAGCGCTGGGACAAGAAAATGAAACAATATGTCACTGTCTCGCGACCAAGCATTATCCGTGAGTACAACAACAAGATGGGCGGAGTTGATTTGATGGATAGAATGATAAGTTACTATCGCATGAGCACCCGTACTAAGAAGTGGACAATGCGGATGGTAATGCACTTCACGGATCTGGCTTTAGCCAACAGCTGGCTACTCTACCGAAAAGACCATGCAATATGTGCTGGACCAAAGACAAGACCCATCCAGTTCCTTCAGTTCCGCATGGAAGTGGCTACGATCCTCTTGGCCCAGCATCACGGTGCAGATGCAGACCTTTCGACACAGTCAGAGGAAGAAGAAGATTCAAACCAGGGAGTGAAACGTCATGTGACAGAGTTGCCCCATGTCTCGGTCCGCAGGAGGGCTAATGCCCACCTCCCAGAGATGATCGGCCTGAAAAATGCAATGCGCTGCAGACGACTAGGCTGCACTGGAAAAACCCGAGTGCGTTGTATGACCTGCAAAGTGTTCTTGTGCTTGCAAACCGAGCGCAACTGTTACCCAGCCTTTCACACATAAGTGATGGCAGTGATTCTCAAGTTGTGTATATGTTCCTTGGTTCCTCCATGTTCTCCGACTCCGTGAAGGTCAATCAATCAGGTGACCTCTGGGCCTCTGTAAGCAGGCCTGGTCCTTCAGTGCTCAGTTATCGCAGCCTTTTTTACATTACCAATGCAAAATGTCACACGAGCTACTGTTTTTTCTTTTTTTCACTATGATGTTCAAAACACATTAGTAGCCTAATGCAAGAGTGGCTATTTAAAATGCTTTGAATGTTTTATATTTTGTTACAGACATACAGTGTCATCCTGCAACTGTTTTGCAGCATATCAAACGTTCCAAACACTATTTTTAACTGTCCAAAATGGGCAAAAATGTTGTTTTTACTCTCTGATAGTCAAAACATGTTCAAAAAATGTGTGTATGTGTTATTAATGCATTAAAAAACAGTCAGGAAAAAAACTGCTGTGTTCAAGGCAGAAAGTAAAAAGTTTTTCATTCTATTACACAAAGGTGATTTTATTGTGTTTTATGGAAATTCGGACCATGAATCCACATATATGGACATCATTTTTCTCTAAAAGTACATCATATCAAAAGATGATACTTAGTTTTTATTCTAATTAGGTTCCAATAAGCCCAAATAGCAAAGAGAAATAAAAAATGCATGTAAAAAAACAGCTTGGGCCTTAATAGGGATTGAAAAAAAAACACTGGATGGATTTTATCATTATAGGATGGATGTGTACACACTTCCAACACACATTTATGTTCAAAAAATTGTAAAGTAAATTTTGCATACGATGACCCCTTTAATTGAGAGTTTGCATGTGTAACAAAAAGCTCCTATCAGCGTCACCCTGAGCAACAGGGATCGGTCAATCATGAGGGCAAGTGGGAATTGCTCGGAGACACCTGCACCTGATTAGAGACAATTAACAGAAAGTACAAAAGGAGTGTTGTGTCAGCGAGGTGAGCTTACACTCCACTTTCCATTAATTACTTCCTGCTTTCCTTGCCAGGAAGAAGCTTTCTGCTGCCAAGCTCTCCTCATTTCTCCAGCTTGCCCTTAACCTAGATTTCAGAGAAGCACTAATCAACAACTATTTGGATTATCAACTCTAGCTGCACATCACGGATATCCATCAGCAGAGCTCTGGATCATCTCCCCTAAACTACTGATTGTATAACCCCCCCAAAATGTGCAACTTTAACCAACCTACCATTATTGGTTTAAAGGGAAAACCTGAAATATAAAGTAAACCTTAAAATACTTTATATATATATATATAAAGTATGTTAATTATATATATATATATATATATATAATTAATATTTTTTTAATCAATCTGTAGTTTTTTTTTTTTTTTTTATTACAATTTATGAATGACTGTAAAGACTATTGTGGAAACAAGCTCCAACTGCCCAAAGACTAATGGTTTTAGAAACAACTAAAATAATTAAGCTTGCAAATTAGACTTTTAAAATACTTTATATATAAAATAGTTCTTCAAATAAAAACAAAAAAAAAAGAAAATACCTTTATTTAATTGTGCCTTATTTACTGACTTGGAATGAAAATGATTTGCAGAATATCCAAGCTGCTTATCTCAATAGAGGCCAGCTGTAGCAGTCAAATCTCATTCATGCACCTTTAAAAAAATATTGTTGAACAAGATTTAAAGATTGCTAGCGTGGATGGAAACATTTTAAGCAAATAACTTGAACTCTTCCAATATAGCGCTTCTAAAATCACAGATTTCAAAGACAAGTCAGTAAATGATGACAGAATAAGTCAACTGTCTTTGGAAAAGCTACAGGCTACCATCATCAGAACAACACAGTTTGTTGTTATGGATTAAGCTTCATGACAAACAAAGTCAAAATCCTAGGCTGACTGCTGTGAGAGTAAGATTGCATTTTGTTCCTTGTTAAAAGAATTGTACTTTTTCTTTTGAATGCATGACGTTCTTGTTTGTTTCACATTGGTTCATGCTGAATATCGAAAGTTATATTGTATATATAAATATAAATATATATAAAAAATATTTCATTATCCAGTAGAGCTGGGATTCACATTGGGTTCCTTCAAAAGTATACTAATACTTTCTCCCAACCGATAAAAAGTTTATTGCGGTACAAAGCTGTTTGTAAGCTATTATGTTCTTTGTGTTGTACTTGTAATATATTTTGGGCTGACTTTATGGTCAAACCTTTTCTTTAAAAGTTACATTTTTGAGAAAATTTACTTGGATATATATGTTAAAAAAGTGACTTACTGGCCAAATATAATTTTCATTAAATATGAGTTGATAACTTTGTGCTTGTAAAATTATTTTTATATATTTCACAATTACATATAATAATTGTGAAAAATAAAATGAAGCAATTGGTTTGTTAAATTAAATATGTATAAGCTTAACTAATTAATAGTTTATTCTAATATACTAACTGAAGATTACATTTGAGCAAGTATTTTTCATGGAAAAAGGGCAAAATGATCTGTTAGTACTATATTACATATAGTTATCTTTCATACACAGCTGTCAGCTAATAATGAAATGAAATTAAATTATGAGAACTGAATCTTACACAGACAGAACACAGTGGTTTTTGAAAAACCATCCAGGATTTTATGTACTGTAATGCATACTCAAGTGAGTAATCAAAGTGGTTTTCACAATATTTGCAGTTGCATTAATACTAGTGATTTAGTAAATTACTGTAAATATTATAATCATCATATTACATAGTGCAAAATATACTTACAGACTAAAAATGATGGTACCATGTGATACCAAATTTTAGGTAAATTTAAGTACCAAAATATTACAATCAAAAGTTGACATTTAGATACAACACAGACAATTAATTTATAAAAAGCTAATAATAATTATTATAGACAGAGGAGTATTCAATTAAAGTATTCTCATAATCCCAGTGCTTACCATTTTAGACTGTGGTTTGTCTCAAAAACAGCAGAATATAACTATATGAATACATTTCTAATAAAGGATTGGCAAAACATTTTACATTCTAAAAGATGCATGGAATTTGTTCTATATTTTATATGCTGTCAGTATGTCCATACTCTACTGCCTTTCCAGTGAAAAAAATGTAAATATAACACCGCGGAGTATAATCAAACACAAAAACATAATTAAAAGAAACTCCTCCAACCTCCCTGTCCTTTTAAAATTATAATATACTCTAATTGGCTGACCCGAGCTAAAGGAGATGCATCAAAACTCTTATTGATTCTGCACTGTTTAAACAGAACTCCATTAAATCTAAATATCTAAAGGCAAAAATGAAAATAGTGAGTCCATAAACAGTAGATGAACTCATTTACGCTAAATGTGCAGCAAATGTGCTAATATTAATAGACGTATTTAAAATGCCATGGGTATATTTGAAACAAACACATGCAATCACAATCGCTCATAAATGACAAATGTACATATCGTAGGCTATAACTATTCCACACAGTCTCTTTCCTAATGCTAGGTTTGAAATATGAATGAGAATCCTGCTTCTCTGAAAGCGAAGTATATTTAAATAGAGGAAGTCAGGCTCTGCTGAGGTGATAGATGGGAATAAATGGAAGTGCGAGGTGACCGTAGCTTCTTCATTTCAGATCACAGTATGCTCAATAACATCAATATAGATAATACCATTTTAAAAGTGTCTCTCAGGAAACCCCAGGGAGAAGTGGATGAAGAGTGAAAGAGAAGATTCATGAAAAAGAGGTACATACACAGGAGTTGACTGACAGTCGACAAGCGAGTGTGAAAGAGTAAATGAATATTGTAAGTGAGTGTGTGCGATGTGTAAGTCTACACACTAGAGAAAGCTCTGTCAGAGCGCCAAACGTGTAAGATTCATTTTTGAGGGTGTGGAAAGAATCAAGTCAGTGAAAAATCAAGCAGGAATACAGAGACTTCCCGATTTGGAACAGCCTCTTTCGAATTCTTATGTCAGCCAGTGTATGGCAGCAAAAATTTTAATTGTGACGCAGCATAAGAGCGACATATCTTTTCTTTCGTATTGTGACGCCAAAATTGATGATTATGGACAATGAACCATAATAAGATCTTTAAAATGCGTATGGTTGATTACTTGAATTTCATTTAATGCCAACTTTAACATTTTCTCCACTTTTGGTCGCACAATGGAATGCGTGCTAATTTCCATAACATTTATTCTTAGTTTTTCTTTCTCAGCTTTTCTCTTTTAAAATGTAACTTTGAAGGGATAGTTTACCCCAAAATGAAAATTACCCTAGATTTACTAACTCTCAAGCTATTCTAAGTGTATCCTAGACTTTTTTTTTCTTTCAGATGAATACAATCGGAGTTATATAAAAAAATGTCCTGGCTCTTCCAATTTTTATAATGCAGTGAATAGGGTTTAAGATTTTGAAGTCCAATAAAAGTGCATAAATCCATCATAAAGAGTACTCCACAAGGTTCCGGAGGGTTAATAAAGGCTTTTAAAGTGAATCGATGCTTTTTTGTGAGACAAATATCCATATTTTGTGTGTGTTTACATTAATAAGCTAAAAATATTGACGTGCCCACAAAACCCTTATTAACAAATAGACACAAAAATGTGATATTCAACATAATTCAGATATCACAGATCACCTTTTTTCAAGAAACACAAAATTATACAACCTGGGTGGCGCTAAAACACAGGTTCAATATGTGAACCCTGGCACATTTTTATTATATTCATAAAGACACGTATTGCTGTGTTTTTATTAAGCTTTTATGAAGCAGGAACTGAAGTATTGCGGCGGTTCAGAATTCAAATATTCGGGGACCGTTGCTAAAAATTTAAGTTCTATCGTGATGAAAATATGCCCTACACCAAACCCAACTCTAAACCTACCTCATAGTGTTGACAAATGCACAATTTATATAAATATGTGAACCCTGGCACATTTTATTATGTTCAAATAGACACGTATTGCTGTGTTTTTATTAAGTTGCTTCAGGAATTGAAGCAGGAACTGAAGTATTGCGGCGGTTCAGAATTCACATATTCGGGGACCGTTGCTACCGAACAAACTTACTGTCTATGAAAACCCATAGATACGAGGCTGGATATGTGCGATGCTAATGTTGAAAAGCATCGGTTTTCAAATATCCCAGCTTTTTAATATTGTTTTGAGGTCATAACGTGATATTCTTCAAGTAATTGTGCAAAAATTAAGCTTTTTAATCGAAACCCTGTACATTTGTGTGAAAATAAATAAAAGGCATCAGAGTTGTAACGTTACTGCCTCTAGTGTTCATTTTTAGCGTCTCGCTAAAAGTGCATCCAGGTACATAAATGCCATGAGACCAGGTAGAAATTATATCACTAAATTTCAACACTACACACACAGGTTTAAAAATGAGCTGAAGAATCAACATAACTCAGCTTTTTGCCACATGAAAGAGTGTCACTTTCCCAAACTCTAGTGAGGCTCTGTCCCCAGTGAAATCAATGTATTTGCAGTGTTCTCTGATGCAGCACAAACTCTAGTGTGTATGCGCACTAGACATCAGGACAAAGTGGGTGTTGAGTGAAAAAGAGAAAGAAATAGAGGTTGAAAGGCACTCATCATATTTCCTGAGATAATTGATAGATGGGTGTGGCAGGTACAACATGTCTCACCTTCAAAAAAAATTTTTACTGAGAATGCCTGTGGACCTTATCACACAAACTCTCTCAACTTCACAGGCACACTGGGTATGTGTGTTTCCACATGGTAGCAAACACAAGGGAATAAATTAGAGCGTGTGCAGCCTCCCAGCCCAATACATGTACAAATGTGTGTGTGTGTCTGTAGCTCAATGAAATCCCCAGGCTGAAGAGATTTAAAATGGCTGCTAATTAAGAAAGCCATCAAAGGTAAGTTCCAGCACCTTTAGTGTGGCTAATGAGAGTGTTAGTCCAGTTACAAGGAGTGAACACTTTTCAGAAACAGCAAGAGGGAGGCAGAGAGAAGGAAATGGTAGGTAGGAAGGTAGAAAGGTTAAAGCTAGTGTGAGATCCGGTTGGTATTCAGAGCATCTCAGGGATTTGACCTTGACCACAAGTTGGTTTTTAGCGCTAAAGAGGCTGTAAGGTCTAAGAATGGTCTTAACTTGGTTCAAATATTTTCACTTTTGCAGCTATTAGTGTTGCTGTTTTTATCTCTACTACCCTCACACTCTTCACCAGGTAGAGAAGGGGGTGTTTTTTGAAGTGGGGCAGAGTTTGTCATGTGTATGTGGGAGCAGATCTTCACATTTTGGTGTTTTTGTGAGCATCCTAATAGACATTTCTGCAAATTTATACACTAGAGTTTTACCCCTTTCCATAAAAATGTGAGTGGGATCTCTGCCTACGCAGTGGTCTCTGTTAAAAAAGCTTTTAGCTGTTAGTGGCATTGCTAGGTGGTTGCTAGGGTGTTCTGGGTGGTGTCTAGTGGGTTGCTTGGTGGGTGCTATTCTGTCTATGGGAAATATGCATGCGTGCGCGCACGCACACACATGCACACACTCTCTCACACACACACACACACACACACACACACACACACACAATCACAAGTAGTCAAAGTTAAGATCTTATGCTCACCAAGACTGCATTTATTTAATAAAAATACAGTAAAAACAGTAATGAGAAATAATATTGTAATTCAAATTTTCTGTTTTATTTTACACTCAGTAATCTTTCTAATATGCTATTTTGTGCTCAAAAAATAGTTTTTATGATTCGTGTTGAAAACTGTTTCTTTGCAGCTTTAGCAGTGATACACTATACCATACACTACTAAATATTTTTAGGGAAAGTAAAAACAACAAAAACAGAAATGAATACTCTTATTCATCAAGAATGCATTAAACAGATCAAATGTGAGAGACATGAAGATATTGTAGTTTTACAAAAATAGTATTTCAAATAAATGCTTTTGAACTAAAAAAATGTTTCCACAAAAACATTACGCAGTAAAACACTGATAACCATTATTAACAATTATCAATATTTGACCATCAATAGTAATCAAGCAGCAAAAAAGCACAATAAAAATGTGAAAAATTATAATTGAGCACCAAGAATAATTGAGTACAAATCAGCATTTTAGAATGATTTCTGAAGAGTCATGTGATACTGGAGTAATGAGAGCTGAATATTCAGCTTTGCATCACAGGAATACATTTAAATTTGAGATATAATTAAAATAGAACACACTTATTTCAAATTGCAATAACCATTTACAATGTGAGACCCTGGACCACAAAACCAGGTATATTGTAGCAAGGGTATATTTGTAGAAATAGCCAAAAATACATTGCATGGGTCAAAATAATAGATTTCCTTTCAAGGGAACTCTCGTTGTGTCGAATTTGACACTTGGGGAATGCTTTGCGTGATATGTCTTGAAGCACATGTGAAATCAATCCAAGGTGTAATAGGACGTCAGAGCGGGTGACGTCATGAACTAGGAAGCTATAAAACCTGCTTAAACGAAGCTGTCACCAGCTTTTTGTGTCTTTACAAGCGCTCTGTGTGAACCTGTCCTTGTCTTATTTGGTGTTGTCTGTCAGTATTTAATTACAAAGCAGAAATGGCGAGCAAGCAACAACAAGTTTTTAGAATGTGCGTTCATCCCTGCCTGCGTTATTTAACGTGTGGGGATACACACGTTCTTTGTGTTGCCTGTTTGGGAGAGGAGTATGCACGGTCAGCACTCGAGGGTGCTGAAGGTGTGCACTGAGACGTGCTTCCCTTGCGGACACTCAGATCCCGCCTGGCGTTCTTTCACAATGAGGGCGCTCAGGTTCCCCAGAGTTCTGGTCCCGCTGTTGCCGAGGTACAGTGAAGGCTGCAGTCCTGGGGTTCGCAAATGGATCTGTCAGTGGGGTTAGAGACGGGCACAGCCTTATCTCTGCCTTCACCTAACAGGTCCAGTGCCTCTGCTCAGGGTTGGGAAGCATGCGCTGCGGTTTCTTCCGCCCCGATCGAGGCACAGACACTTGAACTATCTTATTCTGAGGAATTAGATATTGTTAGTGTCGATGCAAGAGATACTGAGGATTCGCCACCTCAGTCTCGTGCTTATGAGGAGCTTGTTGAAGTTGTAACAAGAGCAGTCGATTGGCCAGCAGAGAGGGAGGATGTTCGTAAAAAAAAGACGAACGCTTCATGCCTTCTTGTGCACAACCTCAATGCCGGGGACTGCTGTTTTTTTCCTGATCTTCACACCGATGTTCGAGATCGTGGGAGAAACCGGTTTCCTAGTGTTTATAGTACACAAATATCTCACTATTCCTCTATAATAATTACAAATGAGCACGGTTATGGAGAGATGCCGAAGGTGGAAGAGACGCTCGCATGCTCTCTCTCCCCTCAATCATCTTCATCCATTAAATCCCCGGTATTACCATTAAACCAGTGAGAACAACATCAGCACTGGTGGGGAAGGCTTAGTCAGCGGCTGGTCAGGCAGCAGTGGGTTTACACACAATGTATCTGCTGCAAGCCTACCAGGCTGAATTGTTATGAGATCAAGATGAGGGCGGAGGATGTGGTCCGAACGCAGTTTGCGAACTGCGCCAGGGCCACAGATTTGTCTCTCAGGGCTATGGCAGCACTGGTGGCCACTGAGAGACATTTATGGTAGAATCTGAGTAACATTAAGGGAAAAGATAAAAACTTTCTTATGGATGCTCTTATTTCTCCCTCTGGCCTCTTCGGCGATGAAGTTAATTCGGTTGTCGAGAGATTTCAGGAATCAGCTAAACAAGCAGCTACACTCCAGAAACTCCTCCCCCGTCGTACTCATATCTCCGGGGCTGCTGAGCGGGAGCAGCCCCAAACATCTAAAGCAGCTCCACATACTGTGCCGCACAGAGACAGAGCGTGGCTTATCGTGCTCTCCCACCTAAAGAATGGGGACACGGGAAACACAGGGTGTGCCTTGCCCGTTCAGGTTGAGAGCTCACTCTATAAGAAGTGTGGTGTCCTCCTGGGTGCTGGCCTGTGGCGCCTCGCTGACAGATATTTGTAGGGCTGCGGGCTGGGCGACCCCTAACACATTCGCTAGATTCTATAGCCTTCGTGTGGAACCGGATTCCTCCTGTGTTCTCACCTTAAACGGGCAGAAGCACTGAGGGGCTCTGGTTTCGGGTCGGCTTGCTAAAAACTGCTCCAAAGAGTCCGTACTGTAGACCCTGTTGAGCTCCTCCATCCCCTCGGCAGCTGGACGTAGCGGAGCGTCCGGCACCAGGCCCTCACTCGATGAATCTGCGAGAACTGGTAGAGGGCTGGGGTCCATATGTAGAGACCTAATGGATCCCATATGTGTAAATTCCACGGTATGGCCTTAGTTTCCCGGCAGACTTCCTGCTACTTCCAAGAGGGTTACAATCATCTCCAATCTTCCATATGCACCTGAATATTGTCCATATGTGTATCTGCTTCTGAATGTCCTTCGGGAAGGTCAGAGCTTCCACAGCGTTCCTGTTCTAAGCTGAACGGGTACGTTTTCCCAGTGTTATCCAGTCCTACGGAGTAGGTAGTGCCATAACAACAGTAACTGGTCTTCTTGTGGGAGCCCTAACCTGCGCCAAAAAATAGGGGCACAGGAGGCTTCCACGGGACACTGGAAGGGGCAGTATCCGTGGCCTTTTGGTAGGGATCCCAATTCGTCGGTCCTCCCCGTCGCCATGGCTCCTGTACCACCACTAAGTGGCCAGGCCCCGGCTCGGCTCCTCAGCGAAAACCTGAATATGCACTGCACCTGCTGCCTAATTATACTCACGCTGTGATCAGCGGCAGCTGGATGCAATAATCGCATGCCAATGTGCATTGGCTCATTTAGTTTACACTCAAAGTAGATTGGTCTCTCTAAGCGAGATCCCAATTCGTCGGTCCTCCAACGTGACATCTCCATTCCCTCCTTCAGGGAACGAGGGTTACATACTTAACCGAGACGTTCCTTGCCGTTGTCACCTCTGGCTTGCTTGACTGTTATATACATATATAACATGAATTCCAAAGGCTTACTGTTCACTGTTTTTTATGCATTTGATAGAACAAGATTTAATGACCATTCCAAATATGCTCTGACTCTACAATCCATCACTGTTTAACTGATCTCACTGCACATTTAAATCTTCACTCACATTTCAACACCCTTTCTATGTGTGTTTTAGTTACAAGTGTAAAGTACTGGGCTTGACTTGATGTGATTTACTGCCATCCATCCCTTTTTGTGCCGTGTTTTTATCAAGCACCCCTCTTTATTATTACATCTGACCATACAATCATAATTACTTTCACTGACCCTCTAAATACCATTCAACAGCTCACATACACACAGCATATCTTTCATTATATCGGGTTGTAAGTCTTTGTCAGTACAGTGGTTGAACTGGTGGTGGATGAGGTGAGTGAACACTGAAGGAATAATAGCACTTGAATTCAGGTCTACTTTAAAGTGTTCAGAGTTCAGAATGTTCTGAACATGGTGTCCACATCACGATGAGGAAACTGACATTGTTAACCTTGTATGGAAATGAGCCTCAATTATGTATGATAAAAAATTTGCTCGAACGCACAATTTATTTTTGCATAAGAATGAGCTGTTAAATAACGACACGCATTCTGACAGTTTATATTACAGACCGATACTCTTGAACCACGCTAAATCTTTAATGCCACATATCATCTAGATGGCTTGAGAGAGCAAAAAGCAAGAGATACCTTTATTCATTCCTGAACAAAAACAAAGTGCTTTTCGTTATTCACAAATGCATTTACAAGCACTTCAGAGCAAACACTGTGAATAATTAAAGTAAGCCATCTTCGTATTGTGACATTACATGACCACCTTGTCCGGGTTTATGGGCCTTCACGTAGCATATGCTTCTAAATGAACCTTTTCTACTGATGCTACTAAAATAAATCCATTTGCAGTCCTGAAATCTTCTTTATTGTTACATTTGATTAAAATGTTTTGATAGAATAAAATAAAATGCATAATGACATGAAAGATGATCTAGTGTTACTCTATAAAATGTTTTTACTTGATAATTAAATTACTTTAATGGATATAACCTAGTACATTCATGTAGAGTCAGTACACTAAATAATTAAGTTTCACCTAATCATCTTGCCACCACTCAACCTTATTTAGAACCAAAAAGACTATCAAAGCTAGAGAAAACTTTATATAGAGAATAAAACCGATTGTTCAAGGTCATGAATGTACTTTGCACATTCTTTAAAATAAAAAGGAAGACATTTCATGTACAGAATATAGATAAGAAATGAAAAAATGTTTTTGATAATTTCACTCAAGATATGATTGGTGGTGAACACATCTAGAAATGACTAACTGCGAGTGTTTTTGTCAGGTTTACATTTGTTAAGTTTTGTTTTGTAAGGTTTGTTAAGTTTGTGAGGTGCAGAGATGTAACGTAAGTTAGCCTACAGACGAGTGTGAAAGTTTCTAATGCCATTTCGATTTCCTGAAAAAATTGATTTTACGTGTAAAATAATTTTTGTAATGCACTAACAATTTATGTTATATAACGCTATAATTTCAGTTTATTTCATTTTGGTTCACTGACAGATCCTCTTGCCTCCATTCCAGCCAAGGCCTGGTTTTACTACGAGTCTGAAGCAGCCACATTTGGGCGGTTTTCTACTCAGATGAGAGAATTCATCAAATGGTACATTTATATGTGTTTTTGAAAGCATTGAGTGTGGAATTACGTTGTTTCCATGCTTTGAAAGGGTAATTGCAGGACTGTTAAACATTAACAGGCTAACGGCTTCGTTTTTGTGATGCATAAAGTGTCGTGTCGCACCCGCTGCAAACGAGCAGTCTTCCTGCAGACGGAGCTGGTGTAACGCGGAATATTTACCAGTCAATTAATTTACGTTATCTAATGCAAAACTGTGAAATTAGAGCGCGTTTATAAACTTTGTTCGCCCTAGGCTTAAGTGTGAATTGCATAATCTGTACGTTGCTTGTTCTCAGCGCTGAATATCATGTCTGTTATGTTGTCATATCTGCGTTAAGGCAAACGCGTCTTACCATCAAGTTTTTCTTATGACAATTACATTTATGCAAGTGTCGTGAAAGTGAGTTAAAGGTACGTAACCGTTAACGTTAATCCATCAGTCTTTCAATTTCCTTCAGTGCCCATGGGCAGAGCATGCAGGTACTTTAGCTTGAAACCAGTCTTTATCAATTCATATGGCATGCTATTTTGGGTTAAATAATATCCTAAATATTTCTAGATATACAAAGTTAAGTTTTAATGGAGTAAGATATGTCTGAATCTATCTGATGTGAATATTGAACCCAAGATGCATGCTAATACCAGGTGTGAACAGAGCCACTGTGTAGCTACATAATCAACTTAACAGAACGGTTCTTCAGAGATATTTTTTTCTTCATTTTTTTTTTCAAGAAGCCAAGTTCCTGGCAGACCCGATTGTCCTCTGAATCAGCTGGAAAAGAGGGTGAAACCGATGTTTAAGGTTAGACAATATTTCAGAATAAGATTATCTATGTTCATGCATTATCCGTCAGGGTGGGTGGAAGGGATGAGAGCGAGGACTCAATTGCTGGAGGAAAAGGGCTTTATTAAATATAAAATGAAATAAACAAACAAAAACTACCCCGTAGGGAAAAACAGACTGGCAGGACAAGGCAGGACAGGGCAGGACAGGACAGGACAGGACAGGACAGGACAGGACAGGACAAGACAGGACAGGACAGGACAGGACAGGACAGGACACCAGGCACAGACAACATTCGACGACTGCAAACACAAAGAGATTATAAAGGGAGCAAATGAGGAGGGTAACAAGCTGACACAGGTGGGGCAATTTAACCAATAATCAGGATACAAGATGGGTGGGGTCAAAACAATTGACATGACAGCACATGGCACACAGAAACTATGACAAAAGCCATGTGCTCATACAAAACAAAAATACAAGCACATGGCCAGCAAAACAGAATCACAAGCCATGTGCAAACCGGGACATGAACACGCAGCTAATAAGGAGACTCATAAGTTGCGTGTTCACACAAAACATGACAAACATAAAAACATGTAGCCAGTGGAAAAACACAAGCTGCATGCCACACAGAACAAGACAAAACAAGAGAAAGCAAAACGAAGACAACGAATGCACACGGACAGAGGAGCGCACGGCCCGAGCGAACTCGAGACCACACGCTTCCACAGCAACACCAAACCTGGAGCGTGAATGTCCGAACCCCAATACAAAACCAGAAATAGGCCTGAAACAAGACAAGAGTACCGGGATTCAAACTCCACGGTCCAACATTAAATAGAGCACGTAGACAAGAGAGTGCGCGGCTCTAGCACACTCGAAGCCGCGTGCTCACCAGAAAACAAGACAAGAAGGGAGTGTCAGGGCTTTGTCACAAAACCATGAATAAACTAGACCGAAGTGACAGAACCCTGACATTATCTATATTTTGTGTTCATGCATTTTTTTGCTGAAGTTTTCATATCTGTTATTTAGAATGGGACTACTTCTTTTGATTCCACCATTACCACAAGGCTGCAAGGGACCTGGAAAAATGTCCTCCAATCAAGCTGAAAAACACTTTCAAAAAGGTACATTTGGACATTTCTGTCACTACCTATTGTCTGCCTCAAAATATTGCCAGATGTATTGTATGTGAAACACTAATATAAATAAAATCAATTGGAGAGCTGACCTTGAGTGTTATTTTTGTCTTTAATCTGCAGGTACTGACAAGAAGAAGGTCAAGGTCAAGGTCAAGGTTTCTTTATTTGTCACATAATAAATTATACAGTGTATAATTAGAAGTGAAATGTAATCGAATCAGGTCCGCTCAGTGGACAGTGAAAAATAATAAAAATACAAATTATATAAAGTAACACAACACAAGAGCATATATATGGTAAAAAAGAGAAATAAGAGTAAAATGTGCAATGAAATAAAAAAGTGCAAAACAATAAGATGTGCAAAAAACAATAAGATGTGCAAAAAAAACAGTGTACTGGGACTTAATAAATAGTAATGTGAATAAGAGGGACGTGCAGACGGGTTGTTCAGGGTATTGTACATAAAGCAGCAATATTTGATAATATGAGAATATTTACAGTTAACAATGAGTCTTGTAAATGTTTATGAGACTGGGTTCGTGTTTAGGAGCCTGATGGCCTGAGGCAAGAAGCTTCTCCTCAGTCTCTCGGTTTTTGCCATCATGCTCCTGAAGCGCTTGCCAGATGGCAGTAAACAGAAAAGATGGTTACCGGGGTGAGTTGAATCGTTGATGATTTTTGCAGCTCTGCTTTTGCAGCGTTTGAGGTAGATGTCCTGCAGAGAGGGGAGAGCAGACCCTGAGATGCGCTCAGCTAAGCGCACGACTCTCTGTAGAGACCATACCACACTGAGATGCACTGAGTCAATACACTTTCTATGGCCCCAGAATAGAAAGTTTTCAGGATAGCTGGTGAGACCCTGAATTTCCTCAGCTGTCGCAGATGGTACAGTCTTTGCCTGGCTTTCTTAACCTGTGTTTGAATGTGTGTAGTCCAAGTTAGGTCCTCGGAGATGTTTACACCGAGGTACTTGAAGCTACTCACCCTCTCCATAGAGACGGTGACGGCGTTACGTCCAGCATCATCAGTAGACCTATTTGGCCGATAGGCAAACTGAAGAGGGTCCAAAGTAGCAGGGATGGGTGTTTCTTTAAAAGTCTCTCAAAAACCTTCATGACTGTCGATGTGAGGGCAACTGGACGATAGTCATTCAGGCAAGAGGGTTTACTGTTCTTAGGCACAGGGATTATGACAGATTTTTTAAAGGAGGTGGGAACAACAGAGGTAGCAAGGGACTCATTAAAGTCCCTTGAAGACTTGAAGAAGAACACATTGATTGCATAGAAGAAACCACACAGCCATACCTGCTCGTTGTTTGGACAAAGAGGAACATCATTCATGGATGCTACACAACTGATGACAAGTATTTTGCTGCAATCTTGTTCAAATCTACCTGTCATATTTGTTAATGTCGATGTAAATTTGATGACTTTATGTGTTTTATTAACTATGTTATTTTTCCGTGTTGCCACTTTAACCATTTGTTAAATAAACGTTGGTATTTAATCTGTCTGAAGTCTCTTGATTGTATGTCTAATCTTGTACATTAACACCATACAATAGCATTTTTATTTTTGCACTGAAAAGAATACTTTACTAATAACACTTAAATGATTAAAACAACACCAGGGGTGTTAAATACCCCATAGGGTAAAATTTGAACAACAATTGCAAGTGTAACACTTTACACTCGGAGTGTAATTGTTCTACACTATAAAGTGCTATATTAACACAAAAAATTCAACACTATGAACAGTATACTTTTAACACCAGATAGATTGGGACCATATGATCTTTAGTATTGTTAAAATGGACACTTTAAGTGTTAAATTGACACTACTTTTTTACTGTGCACTAGTTGTTACAATACATCTTTGTAGCAGTCTTTGTCTCTGAATCAACTTTCCTTTTTGGTCAACACCACTAAAGCCTGTTTTTCCCCATGTACTAAATGACGAAAACAGTTACAGTCCTACTTTTTTCTCCCTGAAAATCCATTAATGCACCTTTAAACACATTTCCTTTAATAAAACGAGCTAATTCCAATTTTTAGGCCAGCTGTCAAACATTTTACAGTGATATTTCATTAGAAATTATGTTGCTGTCTTAATCAACATAATTTAATTTCTGCAATTATAGTTATTATTGATTAATTAGCTCTCAACTAATTTCCAGGTTACAATTTACGAGTTATCTACAGTGGAAAAAATATCACAATTTAATCATTGTTTAATCTCTTTCATCACATCACTCAATATGAATCATTTTTTAAAACAATGACCCTCAGAAAAAAAGATGTCCTTCTCTAGAGCAGACAAAAGCAACATACCCATAAAAGAGACATGTGCGTTCAAACACAGCTCTCCATCTAATTATTTTGAGCAGAGCACACACATACACAGTCTCACAACTGCACAAAGAATGCCACATACATTTATAGCCAATTAACTGCAGGCGTAACCAATAAGAGGAAAGCGAATTTGGCCCTGAAATCCCCTGTTGCTAGGAGACAGAGACACTAGATAGTGTGTGCTCTAGTTTGTCTGGAATTCCAACGCTGCTCTAGAACTGTTAATACTATATGAGCTACACACAATTTAACCACTATGCACTAGAGAAAAACTGACACAAGCCTTTTTGAGTAGAAAGGCTCAATATAAGGGCCACTTACTGTTAAAATCCCCAAAAATGGTTGTGAATCAGGGTGACTATTAATTAAGATGCTGATGAACTAGACCAAAATATTAATGGGTAAAATACAATTCTTTTTCAACAGGCATATGTGAAGATCCTTCTTAAAGGTGTTAAAATGCAATGTGGTCATTGCAAAACACTATTCAGTCTCCAAACATCCTTAATTTCCACCCACATCAATGACCTTCACTCTGATAAAATAATTAAATATTTTTTGAAAATATTATGGCACTTGATAACCACTTTTTAATACTCTTCAGATAATTATTTACATTTTTTTTGTAGATATTGATTCAGAAAGCACGACCGGACAATTTGAGGACTGATATGTGGGAACATTACAAAACAAAGACTTTGCAGGGTCATTTGCTTTCGAGGACTCTGGGAAATGTTCTGCATAATACAATTTTAGGAGTTAACACCACGATGCCGTGAGTTTTCAGCTAGGACATATTTCATCATGTGCTGCCTTAAAAATGAATAAACTGTCAGAACGGTGGCCTAGTAGTGCACAGGTTTCATCACATTGGTGTTTGTGCGCAGGCCCACACAAAGTCTTCTCTTTGGGGAACAGAAATTAAATTGCATGTTCATTTATTTAAAAAATTGGGCTAATCTGTTTATGCTTTTAGCTAGTACGAATGCTGTTCTCTTAGCCTTGTTTACCATGTTTAAATTCACAGAATTTCCCTGATTTTCCACTCAAAATCAACTATAAAAACACCTAATACATATAGCTAAAGCTACAGAGGGTTAAACAAATGCAAACAAGAGGGGCTCAATCACAATTCATTATGTAAATTAATGTAGCAATGAAGACCTATTGCAATTAAGTATGCAAATATGATGACATCCTGACTGTTTAGACTGATTTAGATCCCAAATGCTGAACTTTCCATAAGTGCCAGTTTACAAAAACCAAAAACAAGTGAATGACTACATTAGATGATTCAAACTGAATTTATTGCAGAAGTTTAATACTTTGGAGTTTAGAACAAACCCTAGCCAGAATATTGGAGAGCAAACTACTGTAGATGCAGTCAAATTCTTATGCCATTTGAACTTTGTAATCAAGATGTCATCAATTATGCAAACAGTACTGTAGATATTATAGGAATGAAAGACTCTGGGAAGGACTTTGCCCTCTGCTTTGATGCTAAATGTCACTGTTATTTTTTTCTGTTAATATTTGTTAATGTCTTTCTTTTTTACTGTGGTAAGATGTGTCCACTTTTTCTTACACACCATTTATTTGTTGCCAGTGGTTACTGGGTTATGAGTGAGTCAATGTGTTTCATCAAAAACTTCTTAAGGGCTACTGTACAGATTATTCACCATTGAGCGGTCTATGACTAATATAGAAGGAAATGGAAACAGCTGCCACTATGTGTTTTAGGCATTAAAAAAAAACAAAAAAAAAACATTAAAAGTTTGGGGTCAGTAACACTTCTTTGTTTGAAAGTATTTATTTAGTGAGGGTACATTAAAGTGACAGTGAAGATATACACTGATTTGGTTCTCAGGAAACATTTCTCATTATAATAAATGTTGAAATATTTTTGGGGATTAGGTTTCATGTTCGATTAAATGCTGTTTATGAATATGAATGGAAAGTTAAAAAGAACAGCATTTATTTCAAACATAAATCTGTTGTATACAACATTGATTATAATGTGAAATGAACACCAAATAAGCATGTTAGAATGATTTCTGAAGGGTCATGTGACAGAAGACTAAAGTAATGACTGCTGAAAATTCAGCGCATCACAGAAATAAATTACATGAATAATATAGAAATAGAAAACAGTACATTCTAAACTGCAATATTATTTCTCAACAAAGGCATGGTAGGTGATTTGGTTCAAAAATATTTTTTGATATGCTGGTTGAAAATCTCTTCACATCCCTATAGCAATCACTAAGTTAAGTAATCTAAATGTATATATATATATTAGGGCTGTCGATCGCTTAAAATATTTAATTGCGATTAATCGCATGATTGTCATGAGATAACTCACAACTAATCGCACATTTCATTTGTTCTAAATGTACCTTAAATTAATATTCTTTCAAGTTTGTGATACTCTAATCAACATGGGCATGGATAAATATGGATGCAAATGTATGTTTATTATTATTGAAACCATAGTCAACATAGAGCATGTAGACTAGACATGTTTCAAAGGTCAGATGTTTTTCAAAGAACTTGTTTATGTCTATTAGACACATGAAAAAGAAACACCAGGTTCCCATTACTTCTCTGTCTTGGCACTGAGCAATTTACTGACACAAACCTGTTTACATTTTTGCAGGACAGGGCAGATCACTTCTGAACATGCAAAATGTCAATTGCCTGTATTATTTATTATTGCATTTGTTTCCCTCTCTGTGCCCACATACTGTATTTTGATGCAGCTAAATTTGTAATAAAACTGTTTTTATTTAGATATTTTACTGGAGGATGAGGATCTTGCTTTCAAAGCTAGCTTGCTATCGCCAGCCTTTCTGAAATCACAAACTCTATATTTAATTGTATTTGTAAATCAAATAGATACTGTCTTAGGCTGCTTTCACACTTGATTCGCTTGCCTGCTCCAAACCCGAGTTTGATTGCTCCCCCCTCCCCTGTCCCGCTAGACCATGTTCATATTATTTTACTTGGGTCCAAACCACAGTTCGTTTTCATCAAGTCAGCAGCTGTTTACCCCGTTGCCTAGTAATGACAGTGCAGGAGAAGGCGGCAAAATGCATAGCTGCAATCTTTATTTTTATATATTTATATTTTTTAACCATTGGTATTGTTTTCAAAGCTTCAGTACAGAATGGCACTTACGTTTGTCTTACGAATGTACTGCAAATTCTCTAAAGAATGCTAAAGGCGAACATAAATGAGACATACAGCTTTCTGCTTGCAGCGTGACAGCCACGCTCATCAGGAAAGTGAGTGAAACACACACAAACACTAGGGGTGGAACGATACATGTATTCGAACCGAACCATCACGGTATGGATATCTCGGTTCGGTGCATGAGGCCTTACAACGAATACAGGCAATTCACCCCCAAGCCAGAAGTTGGCGCCTACAGTAATGCAAAGCTGTTTGATAACCGCCAGCTGAAGAACCGCGAATGCCATGAGTTGCGCACTTGAAAACAAAGCCAGACAATGTGCTAATTCTGAATGCGTCTCTCACATAGACTGACAAAGGAGTATACTTTAAAGGCTTGCACACTCGAAATGGGGCTTTGTGCTCGTGTATCCTACCTCTCTTATTCTGCACAAATCCAAGTATTCCATAATATTTCCATATTTGCGATGTAACGTATCTGAATGCTAAACTATTATTTATTATGTAAATTATAGGCTTGTACTTCAGTCGTATTCCAACGGTGACACAGAGGCATGCGCATTGATGTTTGGTTGTTTGGAAACATGTTTGGAAGAACCAACTGCGCTGTCAAGTTAGCAATGCTGGAACTAATGTGTTTTTTTGTGTGTGTTTTTATAAAATAATACGTCATTAATAGCACTTCACTTCTGCGATTTGGTACGATTGTGTTCACCTCAGCAGCACACTGTACTGGAGTTCACATGAACTGTACGTACCTTAGACCACCTTTTTTAAGTGGACTCGGGTATGGTTCCCGGGTGCACACCGAGTTCGGAAGATAGCGTTAAGATCATCCAAATGAACTGAACTCTGATGTAAAATCGAACCTGGGTGCGCACTAAAAGTGCTAGTGTGAAAGCACCCTTTATGAACATAAGATAACATAAGTAAATACTGGCTTTAAAAGTAGCTAACTGGGCTTTGGAGAAGTACAACAATCTATGCATTCATTCAGACTAAAAAGTGAACAGTTTCACTCTCTTTCTCACACACCAGCTCTTCAATTTTATCCGTGGAGCATCAATCACCCTTTGTTTTTCTTTATGTGACCAAGCCCCTTGTGCAGATTGATGTGCTGGAATGCACCCAACTTTTCTACTCTTCACATCCTTCCATCTCTCTCTTCATTCCACTTCCTTCCATCCTTATCTTCTTCAGGTTTAATTTTCTTCCACCTGCTACACTCTTCTCTGGTTCCCTTCAATGTACTGTATAAAACTTTAGTTTAAGTTCAAACTGTCCTCAAGTTTAATAAACAATGCTCTAAAACTTAAAAACACTGCATTCATTCTCTCTAATTTGACTTTCACAAGTGCAATATTTAGGTAATAAAAAAAACGCAGCCACATTTCAACACCCAACAGCATGTTCTCATTATCCATAACACACTGTGCCTTCAGTGTGCTTGGAAGCCCCTATCCCTTATATTGCTAGTCAAGCCGCCATTCAAATCGAGAAGATCCTAGACGTGATTACGGTTCAGAGCCTAATCCATGTTTTAGCACTGCTGTTATCGCCCTCCACAGAGAACTTCTCATGAGATCACATCTCAACAAACAACCTCGCATTCATTAAGCCCAAAGTACAAGACCGCAACAACATAAAAAAAGCACCAAAGAGGAACAACAAAGTACTTCCTCGAACTGCCAAAACACATAATCGCTAACAGAATCGCAATCTTCGCCTCCGCATTCTTGTTAATCCAAAAAACAACAAGCAGCTTAAGATGTTAATCACAGGTTTAATAAGGCCGAGGGTGTGACGGAGGGGCAGAATCAAACTGAAGTGAAATGCAGAGATGAGGGAGAGGAAAGATGAAAAAACTAAAAGGATGCAAATGATGGTTTTGAGGAGCATTTTTAATAGGCCAGTTTTTCTGTGCGAGAGCGCCGCTGTTTTGATACTCAGACACTCATAAATCACAGTGACCCAAAACAATGACTGATCTTCCTGAATCTCTCACGGCAGCGTTTGGCTTTCTTAACCTGTGTCTGCTGCTAACTTTGGCAAATGGAACGAATGGAGTGAAAGATAGAGGAAAAGAGAAAGCAGGGCCGTCTGTTTTCAAGCACGATGAGATGCGTCTGAAATAGAAACGTGTAGTTATTCCAGAGCAACAATGAGTTTGGCTGTTTTTATACGACCTCTCCTCGATCACTGTTCACTCCATCACCTACTCAGAAAAATCCTGAAAGACACCCAGAGGAAAATTGTATTCCTCTGAGGTTGCTCTTTCAAAGCGAAATGTTTCTTTTTAGGGTAAAGGGTGTAATGTATGTGCTACTAACATCAGTATTTCATAAATCATGATCGTTTTCAAACAAATTTCTCTGGAGAAACAAAGTAGCCTCGCCTCAAACTCATGCCATTGGTTGTGCCACTGTTGCTATGCCAAAAAATAACAGATCTATTGCAATCTAAGAGTATAAAGCTATGAAATTAAAAGAATAGTTCACCCAAAAATTCAAATTTACTCACCCTCAGGTCATTGAGGATGTAGATGAGATCAGTGAAGTGGTGTCGGAATGAGAGTC
This sequence comes from Gymnocypris eckloni scoliostomus, assembly GCA_027564155.1. Taxonomy (NCBI): domain Eukaryota; kingdom Metazoa; phylum Chordata; class Actinopteri; order Cypriniformes; family Cyprinidae; genus Gymnocypris; species Gymnocypris eckloni. The sequence goes on along the minus strand of CM050416.1, from coordinate 9,530,990 downwards.
AAAACAGCTGATAAAAGCATAATCCAGTCCAAAATTGTACATCTTTGTCAAGTGAAAAGCTGCGTGTTTGTAATAAATAAATCCATCATTAAAACATTAACTTTAACTGTTGCTTCTGGCTAAAATGAGTCCTCTATCTATATTATTGCTTTCTCCAGTGAAAAAGTTATCTCGTCTGAATCGGGAGAGAAATATGTACAGATATTTCTTGTATTTTGGCCAAATGCAACGGTTTAACGTTAAAATGCCGTAATGATTAAGGCTGAGCAAATTCTCAGCATATTTTTTGATGAACTATCTTTAATGTGAAAAGACCTCAAAACACTGAGAAATGTTTGAGCTCATATTGAAATCTAGCTTTTGCAATTGTTTCCAGTTGATCTCTATGTCTAGGCGACACACTTGTGCTATCAAAGAGATCTTATTTGTGATTTTCTTTCCTTTAGGCAGACAAACATTTTAGAAGCAATTTTGTTTACCAAGTCTGGTGTAGTACAAATGTTGGGGGTTTAAAAAGAAGTTAATTTGTTTCAACATTTATACAAAATTACCTCTAAAATCTATATTAGACAAAAGGGCAGATGCGACCCAGGCAGGGTCTTTGTTTATAATCTATGTAAATATTCCTTCGGCTGTGTTTATGTACAAGTTATAGATTTACAGATTCTATTTTAACCCAGCCCTTTGATGTCGACGTAAACCATCCTTTGTCTTAACACATCAATCCTTTTTCCGACTGTTTCTCTTTGTCTCGTCTTTGATAAGGCTCTCTCAGTGAGTTCTATTTAGTTTTCTCTCACCCCTCTATTTTTTGAACTTCTGCTGCCTCTCCCTTCCCACCTGCCAGTCTCTAATACGTGTCTCGATTTTTCCTTTTGTTTCTTCACTGTTTTATATGCAGGTCTCTCTTACACCTTCTCTCTCACTTCGCCTCCATCTCATTCACCTCTTTTGCTTCATTCCACATTTTCTTTTTCTCTTCCATTCTAGCTCCATGACAGGTTTGCCCATCTTAAAATTCTCAGTCCGTACACATTGAGAATGCACACCAACAGAGCCATTACTAATGGAAGGAAAGGTGGGGATGATTCCAGATTCCCACAGATACAGTATGAGGAGATCATGACAATTACAGTAGGATTGACCTGGTAGAATTAAATCAATATTTTTTTCACAATTAATGATTTTAACAAGGGTCAAATACTACCTGGTCTCATGGCATTTATGTACCTGGGTGTGCACTTTTTAGCAAGACGCAAAATTTGTACCAATAAGTACATATCACTGCAGTTTCCAAAATAAATGAACACCAGAGGCAGTTAAACTCTGATGGCTTTTATTACTTTTCACGCAAATTTACAGCGTTTCAATGAAAAAAGCTTAATTTGCACACAATTACTTGAAGAACATCATGTTATGACTTCAAAGCAATATTAATATACTAGGAGATTTGAAAACTGATGCTTTTGAACGTTAGCGTCACACATGTCCAGCTTCATATTTATTGGTTTTCAAAGTCGGTAGGTTTGTTCGGTAGCTCACAGAGTATGGAGATGTACTTGAGAGGTGAGGAGCTCTGGTTCGAATCCCGTGTAATCACGGTTTGAAACAACAGTTCAAATCTGATTAATAAGGAAGTTGAAATGGCACGGTTGCATCAACAAATACGTTTTTATATCGGTTTTGCATTTGTCAACACTATTGGGTTGGATTTGGTGTAGGGCATATTTCCATCACAATAGAGCATTCATTTTTAGCAATGGTCCTGATATTTTAAATCTAAAGTGCCGCAATACGTACCTGAAGCAATGTAATAAAAACACAGCAATACGTGCCTATATGAACATAATAAAAATGTGCCAGGGTTCACGAATTGAACCTGTGTTTTAGCTCCACTTAGTGGACATTTGTCTTTGAATCTGCAGCAAAACGTGCAGTAAGGTGCGTAAAAACGGTCTCGCTAAAAAGTGCACATAGGTACATATTTTTTTGAGACCAGGTTGATCAAATAGTGATAGCAAGATGACTGGGTCTGAGCATCTCCAAAACGTCAAGTTTTGTGGATTGTTCTCTTTATGCAGTGGTTAGTACCTACCAAAAGTGGTGCAAGAATGGACAAACTTGCTAAACATAACAAGGTCATGGCTCATCGATTATTGTGGGGACTCGGGGAACGAAGGCTAGCCCATCTAGTTCGATTAATTACTATAGCTACTGTAGCAGGAATGGTTTAAGGAACATGACAAAGAGCTCAGGCTGTTGCCTTAGCCTCTAACTTCCCAGATCTCAAACCGATTAGCATCTATGAGATGTGCTGGACCAACAAATTCAATCCATGGAGGAGCCAGTTTACAACTTGCAGGACTTAAAGGATCTGCTGCTAATGTCTTGGAGCCAGATACCACAGCACATGTTCAGAGCTCTTTTAGAGTCCATGCCTTGACACATCAAACTTATTTTGATAGCACGAGGGAGACATATTAGGCAAGTGGTTTTAATGTTGTGGCTGTTCAGTGTAAATGGCATGAGCTGGATGAAAAACACCACTTCCAATTTGATTGGTTAGCTGTAACTTTCAGAATTTGAAGTTCACCACTCAATCTGGAGAACACGTCTCTGTTGTTTGTCATTGATTGTCACACCTCTTGAATTTTTGTTTTCTTTCCAAAATTTCACACATTTCAAATACTGTCCCACACTGCTTTTATACACACAGTATTTACCGTGACAGTGAGTTATAGATGAGCTGGCACCACTCGCATTTTCTAAGTCTGGTTTATTATTTATTATTCCCAACACTAGACTGATGTGAAAAAGTACAGTGGGTAATATGATTCACTCAGCACTGAACAGCTCACACAGTAAATTTGCAGATATCGCTATAAATGCTAACCATCCTCTCTCTTCCTCTGAGTTATAATGAGGGTCACATTCAGCAATGGAATGTTGCAGAAGTTTGCAGATAAGTGTCTGAAGTTGCATTGCTGTATTTGAGATAAAGTTGTAGTGATCTGTTTGATCTAAAGCGAGCCTGTAATGTGAAATGAGCGTCTATCTATTCTGTAACAGTCACAGTCCACCCAACTGATCGTGTGCTGCGTGACTGAATAAAGCATATCTACATATTCTTATACACAGACAAGAACAAAAATATCATAGACAGGCCCTGTTCTCTGCAGAGATGTGAAAAGGGGAAAATCTGAAAAAGAAAATAATAAATCACATCCATACACAGTTTAGAGCAGCTCTGGAGCACATTGTATATTCATACACAAAAGGAAGCTCAGATACATTATGACCTCACCGTATGCCATAAACATCAATAGATAGCCAAAGAGGAAAGGGCATGACACATAGCAGCTTAGACTGTTAAAATCATGAATATTCCCATTGGAAAGAAATATTGCTTTATTTCTCTGAGACAATCATATTGAATGGAAAGCAAAGCGAGACATTTTAACAAGCAAAATGACAAGCTTTCAGTAACACAATTTATGTCTTCATACCGAAACCACTATTTGACACAAGAACGTATCTGATGTTTAACATACAGTTATGTGAAGTGGGATTATGGGGAAAAATATTGAGTTTTCTACAATATCCTCTATGAGTTACAGAATTGAGGTTTCAAACACACCAAGATCCCAAAGCCAAGACGCTAGAGTCTAAAATAATTTGAATTATTCAAACCACATTATTTTATAGCTTTAAAATCTTACGGTATGTCTCCTAATTTTAGAAGAACCATCTGAAACTGAGTTGAGACATTATTGAGAAGCCTTCTGAGATATAAGAAAGTATCTTCTCAACAATAACATGTTCTTCTCTGCTGGAGACTTGCCAAAAGCAACATGTCTTCATTCCATATGGTTAAAGCATCATCTCTCTAAAGTTATATTTAGTTTGAGGCAGAAAGTAATGTCTGGTCTGAGTATCCTTGGTGATGTTTGTGTGCTTACCGGCTGATTTCCTGATAAAAGTGGTATTGAACTTTAGCCCAGAGTAGATTAGATTAAATCTCTCCCTAATTATCTCAATGATTGCACTCAACTGCCAACACAGCTTTTTAGATATAAAAAAATAAAAATACCCACCAACTCTTAGGACTTCAGTTTTCTTAGAGGTCCCATCCGCTCTGTTCAACTGGGTCTTCAAAGAGGGCTGTTATATAAAAGAGAACACCCACGTGCCTTTTGACTTATTTTAAATTCACTTAATTAAATTATACTCTTATTTAGGATCTGTCAATTAAGTACAAGTAATTATAAAGTTAATGAATTGAAAACTAAATTCAAAATAGCATTTTCTAAAGTCACTTTTTGTGAAGTCCATTTAATAGATTATTTGTCTCCCCAAATAATGTAATGTCTTTAAATTATCTGGGGCCTTTTTTCAGTAAATACTGATTTTGTTAATTTTTTTGATTAATTTAATAAACATTTCACATAATTTACGATTATGTGCCATTAATCAGAAATGAATTGAAATAGCAAACAGGATGCATATAAGGAAGCAGAACTGAAACGAAATGAAAGAAAGATAAAACAACAGAACAACTGATATAACTACAGATTTAGACAGAACAATGGATGGACAAACCTACATATAGATAGATAGACAGACAGACAGACAGACACAATCTTTTTATTTATCCACAATAAGGAAAACATTTGTAGATTCCATGTGAACCTACTTATACCTGCAGATAATAACTTAGTACATTAACACCATTAACACCACGGGAATAAAACTTATTGTTATAGTGTCCAGCAATAAAGACAGATATTAGTGTGGTTTATTCTGTTCTTACCTGCTCTACAGCATGTCTGCATGTTTATTTTACAGCTGCCCTGAATTCAAGAGTCAGACCCCCCAGATGGCTGTGACATGCTGAGCCTATAATTATTAATGCTCTGGTTGACGTGGGGCTTGTGTTGCATTGTTAATACACCTTGTAAGAGCACACACACTGCATGTGGTTCACTACATCATACCAATAAACATTCAATTATATTCAATCACCCCTAAGAGATTTTCGTGCACAATGGCTATAAACAACAAAATACGTTGTGAACAACATAAGAACATCCTGTCTGCATATGTCTGCTTGTGTTCAACGTGATTGTCTGTTTCTCCCAGTAGGCAAGTAATCAAATAAACAGGCTCTTAACAACAACGTGGAGAACTCACAAAAACTCTCACTCACTCACTCTCTCTCTCTCCCATACACACGTGTATTTAACAAGAGAGATCGTCAGCAATGTTTTCTCTATCCCTCTTGCTGTCTAAATAGATGCTGCGTGTTCGTTGATAATTTAGAGAAAGATAAATAGTGTTATGCTAGACAGGCTCTGCGTGTGTGTGTGTGCGTGTCTCTTTGGCCCTTTGCTAATTAGTCTTTATGGTCTGGACGGCAGAGATAACAGCAGACTGAGCTGTTTAAATGTATTAACTGACCTGAGCGCTGAGAACAGACAGATCGCATCCTTTCACTCGTTCAACTGAACAGCGACTTCATTGAGTGACCGGACCAGTCAGGTTCTCTGCATCGAACCTCTTCTTTGAAGAAACAGATTTGGAGAAATGTAGCATTATATTACTTGCTCACCAATTAATCCTCTGCAGTCAATGGGTGCCGTCAGAATGAGAGTTCAAATAGCTGATAAAAACATCACAATAATCCACAAGTACTGTAATCCACATGACTCCAGTCGATAAATAAGTGTTATGTAAAGTTAAAAGAGCTTTTCAATTCAAATGTTACTGTAATTATTGTACTGGAGTCGTGTGGATTACTTGTTTTTATCAGCTATTTAAACTCTCATTCTGATGGCTACCATTCACTACATTCATTGGTGAGCAAGTGACATAATATTAAATGTGTCCAAATCTGCTCTGATGAAGAAACACACACATCTTTGATGGCCTGAGGTTATGTTCATTTACAGCATATTTTAATTTCTTTAATCTCTCATATTGGTCAAACCAAGATACTATTACCACAGACGCTTAGCAGCGGAGCATCTACAGTGGTCTCAAACGTACTTGGATTCTTAACGAATTATAAATTGTTAGGTAAACAGCGTTTTTTTGCATATCATGAATTATTAAGTCATTACATTTTTGGTGAGTTGCACCACATGACATTTTACAGCCTCAAATAACCCTGACTTGTCATGGAAAATTCTAAATAACTCATATTCTATGATACTAATTGACTGCAAATCTGAGAGACTTCAAAAGTAAAAAGAACGGACTTCACGCATCCACTAAAATTAACCTTGGGTACAGTTGCTTAAAACTAATTGCACATATGCCACTTGGTCTCATATGTCTAAAGGTTATCTAATGGAACAAAATGCATATACAACCACAATTTCAAAAGTGTTCAAAAATATGTTGGAGCCCGCTGTACATCAAATAGAGCATACATCCACGCCTTAGCTTATCTGAGCTCTAAGAACATCTGCAATCAGGGGCGTAGATTACGCGGGGGACGTGTCCCCCCACTTTTTATAAAAAGTAAATTCGTCCCCCACACTTTTTCATTTGACAGCTGTGTTCTTGACATGTTGATGTTTTAATGAAGCGATGTATTATAATGCAGAATGATTTAAAATTCAAAGAGACAAGATAGTCTATAAATGACGTTTACGTTTCCATGACAATCCGTCACTCAGTTTGTCACATCACGACACGCCATAGCTCGCACCCGCGGTCCCGTGCTGTATTCAACATTCATAGCGGTCGTGATGAGTTCAAAGTGGCAAAAAACTCTTCACTCCTTCTTTACGAAAAAGTCAAGCAGTGTAAGTTGGCATGTGGTATCCGAATAGTGTTGCACAATGTTGAATGACTCTGCCTATTGCTCTTGATGAATAATTAGCAAGTTTTGATGTTAATTATATGGAGAAAATAAAAGCTGCCTGGACAAACATGCACTTATTTTCAGTGTATTTTTTCGTAACTCTTTTGTAACGTCTTTTATTTTAACACGTATTAATGTTATCAGAACCCTTCAAATAAGAATAAAGATAATGTTGAACTGAGATTTTACAGCGTTGTGACATGTTTAATTCTACATAATGTGTTTCAATAAAGTATGCATGCATTGGCGATCCGATATAGGAACGATCTTAATTTAGGGGTGATCTTTCATTATTGCACTAATTTTACGTGTTTATGTGTTGTCAAGAATTATCAAGAAACAGACAGGTTTGTCAGGGCAGAATCAGGATGATAAACTTCACAGGTGAGAACAGATAGAGTGGCTTTTAACACCTGGCTGTTTTTACATTGTATAACATCTACTAATACACAAGTGACTAATTTGTACTTTTATACTTCAGTTTTAAGTAGCTTTATATATTGAGATATATGTTAGCTTTAATAAAGGTGTCAAAAAGCTACTACTTTTAAACAAACCAGCCAGAAAGCTTAAAGGAAAGTCACTAAATGTTTATTTCATCTCGTTGTTTAATTGATTTAGGGTCTACATACCTTGACATGTTTGTCAGTTGAGCTCAATACATAGTTTCTTTGCAATAGTTTGTTTTGAATTACTTTTTGTATTTAATTTCTTAAACATGGACTGTATAATAGAACAGAACAGAATAAAGTAGTATGTGAATGTGCAAGTATCCATTACTGTGTGCCATGTACTGTACATACAACATACACAAAATACAATTTGAAATATGTAAACAATAGTACCCTTATAAGGGCATTTTTGTAACTTATACTCAAAAAGGTGCACATTAGTACCTTAGAGTAAAAATATGTACCGTAATGTACAACTATGAAACTGTTGGGGGTAAATAAGGTACAAAGATGTCCTTTTAAGGGTACTGTCCCATTGACAAGCTGTTGTCTTTCTTTCTTTCTTTCTTTCTTTCTTTCTTTCTTTCTTTCTTTCTTTCTTTCTTTCTTTCTTTCTTATACTCACATATACTAATATAATCACAAAGCATAGTAAGCAAAAATGTATGATTGAAAATAAAACCTGTCAATTAGACAAGGGTTAACTGAATAAAAAAAAGGTATAACACTAGACATTCCGTCCCCCCCACTTTTGAAATGATGGCTACGCCCCTGATCTGCATACGGTGTGTGTTTGTGTGTATGTGTGAGAGAGCGGTAAGGGGAGTATGAACATTGTGTTAATTGGTTAGGGTCGAGTAGGTCTGAACTGTTGTTTTGAAGACATTTTTTTAGAGCTTTTCCAAGGCCGTGAGCAACTACAAGTGTGAAAAGAGTTTTTCTATCAACAGACACCTCAAGGACATAATTCTCTATAATTCATAACCAACATGAAATACCAGCTTAACACAATACAATGTATCTGTGTTTTTCCAAAGGCATTTATATATTTCTAAATGCATTGTATATATTTCTAGCTGATGCTCTTAATATCTGTCAGTTAAACAAATGTCAGCTACACTGTTATACAAAGGCGAAACATGTAGTAACAGGTTAGAATTGCATCTCTTGGGTCTCTACTGTCCCGTGACTGATGTGTTGATGTAATTGCTGTGCAAACAAACGCAAGCGAATTTGATCAAATGCTAAGATTAATCGCTATTAAAGGACTTTTGCATTTCAGTGAGTTTTGTCTCAGATGGCAAAACAGGGGCACAAAAATCCTACAGTGCACTTGGGTTAAGCTATCATCCTACAATAACATTACCCATCCTGCCACACCACCATAAACTATGGATGGCAGTTATTACATGAGTCTAGGGTCTAAAACACTTCAAGCACTATCTACCTTCTCTCTGCCTCTCTCTCAAGTAGACTGATGGTTCATCCAAGCTATAAGCTAGTCGAGGCCATGCATTTTATTGAGTTTATCAAGCTTAAGGGGTGTTGTTAAAATGCCTTTGTAGTAAATCATTATAATGCAGAGACTCAGGGGCTTATGGCTCTTAAAAATTATGGTGATAGCATGATCAAATCAAGAGTAATTGCATCAATAAAGACAAAAACAATAATAAACTAAATTTAGAACTTTTCACATATCTGCATCTTAATACTTTCACTCTGAATTTACTCTCTTGAGCAACTTACAGTACCTCACAGAAGTGAGTACACCCCTCACATTTTTGTAAATATTTTATTATATCTTTTCATGTGACAACACTGAAGAAATTACACTTTGCTAGATTGTAAAGTAGTGAGTGTACAGCTTGTATAACACACAGCCATTAATGTCTAAACCGCTGGCCACAAAAGTGAGTACACCCCTAAGTGAAAAACAGCAATTAACCAGACTTTAATACAATTTCCAAACTTTTACAAAATTCTGAAAGTTTCAAACTTATAAAATATTTATAAAAAACTAGAGAAATAACTAATCGCTTTTTGGAAGTGACTCTGCTGTGCTAAATGCTATTGGGATCAACACGGGTGCTTGCAGTGTACACCGCCTTATTGACTGACGGGACATATTTTGTCACTCTGCTCACATCTCCAAATTTGTCATGCTCTCTGTCCTATACAGTATGCTGCAAGGTTATAATTAGTCAATACCAAAACTGTAGTACACTTAAAACAGTATTCCAAATGCTTCAACATAACGGGTTCACCTGTAACGTTTTGAAGTGTGTTTCCGGCATGCATGGTTCAATGATCCTGAACACTTGATCTGAAACACCTTTTGACCCGAAAGTGATTCCTCTAGCAGAAAGAACTAAATATATATGAAATATAATCTGATAGAATAAAGTAACACAAATTAAACATGTCAAATTAAACATGCTTGCATATATAGCCCTATACTGTGTAATCACTATTTTATATGAGATCAGCTTCTCAAGGAAGTAGCTAGTTGGCTACTCTTTCTATATAATCAAAAGTAACGTAGTAGACAGCATAAACTTGCGTAATATACATAAGTATGTGAATTGGTATGTGCCACTAAGCTTGAGAGAAATGGAGGCAGACAGATATAAGGAAAGATAAAAGAAGCTGTATCACTAAACACAACACTGTTCAGCAGAGCTTGGACATTTTTATGTTTTTTGTTGTGTAATGTGCTGTGTGATAGACTGGGGTACGCTTGTACACAGAGGAGCATTATGGGACAGCTCTCCCCTGGAGTCAAAGACCCAATCTAATACCCCGCTGAACTCTGACCGTTCTCCACACGGGACCCCAGGGACCTTTAGCAAAGAGATATGAAGTGAGACACATTAACACAAAGTGTTCTATTTATCTCTCTCTCTCTCACTCTATCTTTTCTTCAGCTGCAAAATGCCAAGTGGGACATGCTTAACACACCCACACCCTCTCTCATTCTCGTTCTTCCTCCGTTCCTCTGCATAGCTGGCACACAGCTGCAAGAACTTTAACTCTACCTAACAGTTTTATTTCCATGTGGATTATAACACACAGAGGCCAAATGGAGCTCCAGATATTCCACTGTTTGGCAAACATTAGAGAGAGAGAGAGAGAGAGAGAGAGAGAGAGAACAGCCGAGAGAAGCAGCAAGGTCATGTGTAGAGCGGTTCTCCATCATATCCAATAAGCTTATCTCTGAATATAACTGCAGCCCAGAGCTTCACAGACCTCCACCGTCTAACTGTTAAAATGAGCCGTTATTTACTCATCAAAGTCTTGGAACCTGGCCTGAAATATGGATTTTATTATGAATATGCCAAGCATCTAAGGTATATGCCACATAGTCATACTCTTGCTGTGAGATCTCAGCTCACGGCGGTTTGGAGTCGGTTCCTGGATTCAATGTGATGTAAATTTTGCTTTTGTTTACACATGAATGGCATATGTAAATAATTTGCTAATTTGCACACCCCTACAGGCTTGATTCACCTTGAATATGCATCAGATAGTGATGTGGGGGGACATGTTTATGGATTTACTGGGAATTCTGCCATGTTTAATTCCAAAAACATTCATTTTTGCCTTTCCCCCTTCCCTGTATTTCTACATTGTCTATAGTGAGACGGAATGAAAATGTTCTGTCAAAACTGAGTCTATTTGTGTCAATGGGAGGTGACGATGTGACATTGACTTGCCAAAGTGTAATATTTGCTATCGGCAGGTGTCCATCAACTGGTCAGATAATCAATAGAACAAGATAATCAACCGACCACATTTAACCTTGGCAATACACTACTGCTGGAGAGAGACACTGTCCAATTGTGCAAACCGACATAAACCAAACACACAAAAAAGTTTAGTTGTATAATCTTGCATACCCTTAGGGGGTTATTTTGTGATGACCGAATAGATGTTTATTACATGGCTACTTGCCACACAAGTAAATAATTGGAACTTAAATACTTATTTCCTCAAAATAAATAACATGGAAAGTGGTTTTGAAACAAGATGAATGAACAATTGCAAACAAGACAGACATTTAAGGGATAAATACAACTGAAGTTTTTTTTATCAAATACATAATTATTTGGACTCAAATATTGATATAAGTTGAAACTGTAGTAAAGCTACTTACTTGTTCATTATGTTATAATCTGTTGCAATGTATAAAAAAATTGTCCTGGCAACAAGGCAAACAATAACAATATTGCAGTACTATTAATACCTTAGTACTCCCATTTTATTTTCAATCGATCACTGAGACACAAAATAGCACCTGCTGCTTTTGCATGAAACGAGAGAGAACGAGTCTGTGGTACAATACATGTGACGTGAAAGAATGCTTTACAGCATTGCTATTGACAATGGCCATTATCAGGAAATATCAGACCTCGTAATGTCATGACTGAGCAATCAGAATCAAATAATTTAGAGAACTGTGTAAAATGTTAAGTAACTTTCATAAGAAACAATATTGGCAGATATGGTATGGTTGATTTCATTGCTTGGTGAATTATTGTGGTCAAAATCAGTCATAGGAATCTGTGCGATCAGAAATTCTGTGTGAGGGCGAATGGTTTCCCCATGTAGATTTCCCAATAGATTCAAGTTGGTCACACAAATTTGTCCGCTGCTTGGTTTGAAAGAGTCTTCTTTGTGAGTGGATGTTTTACATTTTTGCCTGTTAAATTTTGACATGACTTTGGCAATATTTTGCTAGAGTGACCACACATTTACATCTATTTTTGCTTTGTCAATGAAAATAGTTCCACTAAGCAAACACCCATAAAAAAGTGACCGTGTAGCAACACTAGAAATAATTTAAACTATAATACACATACATTTTTGCAGTTCTACTGCAAGGTCTTGTTTCTTTTATATCTTAATGTATGAGTGAGTGTTCCTTTCTTTCCTATCCATTATTATTACATTTAACCATATCCCTTTTCCCTCAAGTGTGAAATCTTACTTGTTCATTTATAATCTGCACAAAACAATTGTCCTAGCAACAAAATGAAAAACACAACAATATTACAATACTATTAAAAGTGGAATTCTACCATTTCTAAATCAGACATCCTGATTCTGTGTAATAATAATGAGTAAGTTACATTTTTGACACAATATTTCATGGTAAATTGTGGTCAAACTTGCCATTTCTTGGTGAAATTTTGTGGGCAAAATCTAGTTATTTCTATATGAATATGTGTCATTTAAAATTTTGAGTGAGGGTGAAACATTTCCCCATACAGATTATGCAAATTTGTTGCATTAAGCAAAAGAACACTTCATGGTTTGAAAGTGACTTCTACATGAATGGTGTTTCGTTTATCACCACACTATTTATAATAAACAATGGGTGTTTTTTGCCTGCAAAATTTTGCAACAAATTTCACCGCACCTCTTTTTACTTTGTCAACCAAAACAATTCCACAAAAAATAACAAATGCCATTAAATACTGTAGCAACTGTGTAGCAATGCACCAGAAAATTGTATTCATAGATTCTAGCAACCACCCATAATCTTGCACTGTGGCAGCAGGATTTACAGATTTTCTTCAGGAAATGTAAAGAGGTCATTTAACTTAATAAACAGACATTTCTGCACTGTAAGTGCAGAGAAGGTCTGGTTCCACTGCAAGGTCTCATTTCCTTTATCTCTGAGTGTACGAGTGAGTGTTTCTTCCTTTCCTATCAATTACTTGTCACATTCAGCCTCGTCCTATTTCTCTCTCTTTTGCAGTGGCAGAGGTTGAGAGCAGTTATTGCAGGGCAGACAATAAAGGTTATTGTTAAGATTTAAAGCGCTAACCCCGTGGCAGCACTTCAAAAGACTCCCCTATCCTCCTCTCCTGCAGTACATGCGTGCTGCCTTTCACCACTGCCTCCATTAGCTTACCCTCGTCTTGTTCCTCATTGACCTTCCTTACATTAGCATATAGATAATGTATGGAGAACTCATAAAGTAACACGTCAGCCTTTCTGTGCTGAAGGAGGAGAGATAGCTTTGTTGTCAGCCCATAAGAGAATGTGTAGGAAATGCGTAGGTGTCTTTTCCTCACTTCAACTAGTTTTTTCATAAATTGTGTCTAAATTTAGTCCATTGTTTTATGAGCTGGCCTGCTTTATGAAATTGATTTGGTAAGTCAAAATTCCTATGAATAAACATTTCTTAATAGAAGAAGAAAACTCTGTATTGAGTATGTTTTGTAGATACATTTTTCGTCCATAGAAATTCATCTTCTGGATAAACTAATGAGCAATTCTGAACACGCTGCGCAAGTTTTATTGAGTCTGAGTTTTGTTGCGTCAACTATCTGTCAACCTATTAATTAGATTCATCAATCACTGAATTACTTTGTTAGGGATTCACAAAAGAATACAGTCTGTATTTTAACTGTCAAACAGAAGTATACTGACAGTCGTTGTCTTCAACAGATGTACTGTACACAGTGTACGAAAAAACAGCTCCAGCACACAGTACATTAGTTATGAATGATTCTAGTCTGGGTCTAAGACTCTGCAGACTGCAGGATATGCAACAGAGAAGGAATATTTCTCTTTGCCTCTGACTTTGTAAGGCAGCCGTAATGATGATTGAATATAGCGGAAAGAACAGAAGAGGGAGAGCGAGAAAGAGTGAAAGGAAGTTGGAGTGTCATTTATTGTTCTCGAAACTTCTCAGGCACTGGTGCGAATCTTCAAAATAACAACCTTTTTCTTTCTGTGTCTTTTTAATTTGCTCGTTTCTCTCACAAGCTACTTGTTCATTTTCTTTCCTCTTCTTTACCTGTGCAGGGCTCTCAACATTTCAAAATCCCTGGACTGGTAGCCCTTTGGGCAGGTACTCTTCAGATTTTGGTAGCCCGAAAATTAATGTAACTAGCCCAAATAAAATAAAGACCATAAATGTCAATCAAAAACAATTTCAATACACAAATATCAACGAATATCAAGGAAAGAGTTTTATTTTAATATTTACAGGCTATCTGTATAATTAAAATATATAGGCAATTCAAATAATTATAATTAAGACATAAAAATATTATTGCAATTTAAAATAAATGTTTTCTATTTTAACATACTTTAAATTATAATGTATTTCTGTGACGCAGTGCTGAATTTTCAGCATCATTACTCCAGTCTTCGGTGTCATATGATCCTTCAGAAATCATTCTAATATGCTGATTTATTATGAGTGTTGAAGCTGTTGTAACTGCTTAATATTTTTTGGGACCTGTGCTATTAAAAAAAAAAAAGTTAAAAAGAACAGTGTTTATTCAAATAGAGATTTTGTGTTACAATTACAATATACACTATTCATTATTCAGTTTGGGGTCAGGTTTTCTTTCTTTTTTAAAGATACTTTAAAAAAGTTTCAAGTTGTAATATTAGCTATTATTTGAATAGCAGTCGTACTAGTAATATAAATAAATTGGAAAAATAAATAGCAAACCAGTAAACAGCAGCAAATCCCGAAGCTTTGAAAATAAATCATTACAATCACAATTTTTATAACAAAATTAAATAAAATAAAACATAAAATACAATCCCTACCCCTAACCCTATGGATTAATTGACTTACAATACTCTGTCATTAGAAGGGGAGCCGCTATGGTTTGTGGGCCCCTGAACAGCATATTTAGTCAGCCCCCCCTCGGTAGAAATCATGTTCCGCCCTCTGGCGCCAGGCCATTTGACTCATCCTACCCCCATATTGCTAAGCATGTGATAATCTAATCTTATCAAAATATGAGTTGCACTGCATTTTGAAAAGGATACTTGTAATGCTGCCAAATTGTTTCTTTCTTTATTGTGGTGACCATTCAAGATCAGTTATGCATTCTGACAAAATAATTTGTCATCAGACAGTCAGAATTGTCATGACGTCATGTACCTGCAGATGATATTGCTGGCAAAATAAGTTCTGCAGTTCCATGAGCAAAGATGCCAGATAAATAGCCCGCTTCCTGTGCCAGCTGTGCAACTTCAATTGAGATGAAGGAGAATGCTAATGGATACTAGCTTTGAAGCAACTTTTGCTGGATTGCGCCTACAATGCCGTACAATGCTGACTTCATAGGCAGCTCATTAGGTTTTTGGAACAGAACCTCTGTCTTTGTACAGTTTGTACAGTAAAATACTAGCCTGACAGATTCAGGTGTGAGCCTGAGCAGCAGACATATGTGTTACAGATGATGACTTTAGTGAATTGTACGTGGGTGCTTTTAATTCTGCTGAGCAAATAAAGCCATTTTTTTAACCTATATTTGAAGCTGTACTGTGATCAACTGGTGTTGAAAGCTTGTGCTAAACATAAAGCTAAACTAAAAAGATCAGACATGATCTGTTTTCAAAGCAAACGTGGTTAAATATGTGCATTGCATCAATTATAAATAGAACACCAGCAGCTGGGCTTATAAACCAATAAACAAGTCTACAATTGGTACATAATAAAACCAACCTTAGTTATGAAAGTTAATAAATATCTTTAGTTACAGAGCACATCTGAATCAACAAAACTGAAATGATGAATTTACAGGTGAAATAATATTATATAAGCAGTGAGATTTGCATTGGGGAAATACGGACTTAGCCATGGGTCTAATCATCAGGGGTAGCAGTACTCAGCTCAGCATGAGGGTAAAAACTCTTTCTAAGTGCAAAGTGGATGAGTCATCTCCTTATCATACAGAAAAAACAACAACAATGTTTGTGTGGTTACTTATGTATGTGAGTGAAACCTGGGCTCAAAGTTTGCTCTGCACACACAGAAACAGTTCACTGAATAGAATCAGACTTCCCTGTTTGCCTGAGGTTATGGATTACAAGTAATAATGTATATAATGTTCAGTTTCTTGCACAGACTGATCATTTCACTTCATAAGACCTTAATATAATATCAGGAGCCACATGTATTTATTTCCTGTTCCTTGTCATGCCTTTTTTATTCTCAACGACGGGCAGCCACTGACCTGCATTTTATGAATCACCAAGGACCATGGTTTCAGCAAAAAATCTTCAGTAACACTGTAGTATAAAGACCAATTCTCACTATTAACTAGTTGCTTATTAGCATCCCTACTATTAACATATTGGCTAGTATTTACAAAACACATATTCTGCATGACCATATTCTACATCCCTAATCTTACCCAATACCTAAACTTAACAACTACCGTACCTAACTAATATTAATCAAAAGTTGTAGTTATTGGTTTGTTTAACTTGTATAATGGACTTTAAAATAACATGTGACTTTTTGTCTTCATTGCTGTTCTACTCAAGACAAAAGTCACCTACATCTTGGATGGCTTGGGGGTGAGTAAATTAACAGCAACTTTTAAATTCTGGATGAACTATCCCTTTAAAATTTACATGTTTTAGTCTCTTAAGCAAACCAAGGCTGTATTTATTTGAAGAAAAAATCAATAAAATTAGTAATAATGTGAAATACCATTTATATATTTTCAAATAACTGAGAATGGAAAGTTTGATGAACAACATTTGTTTGAAATTTTATTTTTTTGTAACATTATACATATCTTTATTGTCAGTTTTGAGCAATTTAATACAATAAAAGTATGAATTTCTTATTTATTCATTAATTCATTCAGTTGGTTAGTTTGGTAATCTTATTTGCCTCAGACTTTGGAATGATAGTTTATCACAGTTGCCACAAAAATATAAAGCAGCAAAAATAGTTTTCATCATTGAAAAATTTCATCATCAAAAGTTGTGTTGGCCTGCGAGGCACTACGTTAGAATTGTTCTGGTCCTTTTTAACGAACCGAAATATTTCTGTATGTATTGGACAAAACACTTCTTCCGCTGCCCTTCTGTCTTGTGGTGTTCATCAGGGCTACATTTTGGCTCTGACTCTTTTTATGTTATATATATTACCTTTGGGGTTGATTTTCAAGAAATATGGCATCTCTTTCCATGTATATGCTGATGATATACAGTTGTATCTTTCTTTTAAACCAAATGGAGTAAATGCACTGGGAGAGCTGTATGCATGTATCCAGGAACTAAAAGTATGGCTTAGAGAACATTTTCTGATGTTAGATGAAGGTAAATCCGAAGTAATTTAGTTTGGACCCAGTGATGCTTTTAATGCTGGTAATTATAACCTTGGTCATTTGCATCGGTGGGTTACTCCTTGTGCAAAAAAACTTTGGTTTGATTCAGGCCTAAAGTTTGACAAACATATAAATGGTGTAGTTAAGTTGTGTTTCAACCATCTTCGTCGCCTGGCTAAAGTGAACTCGTTCTTATCAACAAAAATTTGTAAAAGTAATTCATACATTCATAATTACTTGATTGTACTATTGCAATTATCTTTATTATGGGATTCATTGTTCATCTATGAAGCGGTAACAATTGGTCCAAAATGCAGCAGCCAGGCTCCTGACTGGAACTCGTAAATATAAGCATATTTTTTCCTATTTTGATCTCATTGCTGTGGTTGCCGATAAAATTGAGAGTTGAATTTAAAATATTAATTCTGTTTTTTAAATCACTTAATAGTCCCGCCCTGGTTTATCTCACTGATTTGCTGCTTTCACACAAACCAGTAAGATCACTAAGGTCAGAGCATTTAAAAATGCTATCCGTTCCCAGGTCCAGACTGAAACATCGTGGTGATCGATTCAAGCTTTTGCTGTTGCCGGGCCAACTATTTAGAACAATCTCCCTGTAGCTATCTAAACAGCACCTTCTCTATACACCTTTAAATCTATGCTTAAAAATATTTATTTAAAAATGCATGATGGGTTAAAAAATATTTGTTATTTAAAAAAATGCATTTTATAATTTTATTAATTTTATTATTTAGCATATTGTCTATATTTTGATTGCTGTTTTGTTTAAATTTCCCTTACAGTACTTTGGTCAACCTTTTGGTTGTTTTAAAATGTGCTTTATAAAAAAAAAAACAAACAAACATCTATAATAATAAGAAATATTTTGAGCACCAAATTGGCCTACCTGGTCTCATGGCATTTACGTACCTGGGTGCACTTTTTAGCGAGACACGAAATACATACCAATAACTACATATCACTGCAGTTTCCAAAAGAAACAAACACTAGAGGCAGTAAAACTCTGACATTTTTTACTCCTTTTCACACAAATTTACAGAGTTTTGATTAATAAAGTGTAATTTTCACACAATTACTTGAAGAATATCATGTTACGACTTCAAAACAATATTAAAAAGCTGGGATATTTGAAAACTGATGATTTTTAACATTCGCATTGCACATATCCAGCCTCGTATCTATGAGTTTTCATAGATAGTAAGTTTGTTCGGCAGATCACGGAGTACAGAGATGTACTTTGGAGGCAAGGAGCTCCAGTTCAAATCCTGTTTAATCATGGTTCAACAAAGCAGTTCAAATCGGCATATGAGGAAGTTGAAATGGCACGGTTGCATCATCAAATTAATGTTTATATAAGTTTTGCATTTATTAACACTATCAGGTAGGTTTAGGGGTTGGGTTTGGTATAGAGCATATTTAAATTCTAGAGCATTAACGCTTAGGACAGATAAACGGTGTCGCAGAAAGTGCACGAGGTACTTGTTTTTATGAGACCAGGTTGAAATTGGCATATCAGAATGATTTCTCAACGATCATGTGACACTAAAGACTGGAGTAATAGCTTCTAAAAATTCAGCTTAGCCATCACAGAAATAAATTACTTTTTAAATATATTCAAAAAGCAGTGCAATATTTTTCACATGATACTAGAAATATGTCCACTAATTATAAGCACTTTTAAATGCTTATATATTTCACTTATAAATTCCTATGGTTGCCATTTGTATATTTTTGGGCATATTTCCAAACAACAATAACACATTTGAACTTGCTTTTGTTTGTGCCTCATAGCATCATAAATATGACCGATCACTAACTGCTTCTGTCAGATTAATCATTTAGTACATACCAGCATTATTATTTGCCATAGTTTGCTTTGTCTTTCCTTCTGTTCAGCCCCTCCCCTGTGTAAATATATGAGTTTTATTCAGAGTAATATGCTGTGATGGTTAAACGGTCAGCGTGCTGCTGAGCTGTTCAACCACTCAACTCTTTTGAAATAGCAGAGAAAAAAAGATGCAGGCTGGCTTTCTCTTTGAAGAAGTAAACAATGCACTATATCAGCGTTCAGAGAGCACACACCAATGACAGTTTATCTGTGAATTTCTAGAAAATATTCCTGTGAGTTTCTGGAAGAGTCTTTTCCAATCTTGGCCACAAATACAGCTCTTCTATAAAAACTGTCATGGTCCTCTCAAGTCTCAAAAAACTTGACCTTTGCTGATGCTTTGTGTAGTCTACCTATACGTACAAATAAAGTTCCTCTGCAACAGAATTAAAATATAACATCAGTTAGATTTAACACTCGGGTTCAGTTTGTGATCTGAGATAGCCAAACGCTTGAAACTTAAAAATATACTGTAAAATATAAACATATGATATAATGATATAAACTTTATTTTTCCTGTTAAAATTAATTTATTATAACCTTATATATAGACTATATACTAAATATATTACAAACATAAGCTTAAACCATCATCATAAAAAGTATCAAATAAGGTGATGTACTTGTCATTTGTAAATAATTTAATGAACTTTATTTTAAATACAACAAATTTGAGTATCCACGAAGAATCTCTTCAATTTAGATTTTCTTTAACATATTCTCTTACTCTCTGACTCATTAAAATGCTAAGTCACTTTTAATATTTATATATATTTTAACCAAAATCCCTCCCTTCTGTTAATCTAATCAGCTCTCTTTTCTTGTTCTCTTCTATAAATACTTTTTCTCCGGCTTGTTAATTCATGTTTATCGCTCTCTGCGTATTGTTTTATTTTTTATTTTTGCTTTAGACAGACAGTGAGAGTGATGAAAACAGAAAAAAATACAGATGAAGGACATCTCTCTTTCTAGAAGTTTCATTATCTCAGATTTTTGGTGTTGTCCTTGTATAAACTCTAGTCTTCACCAATTCATGTCTCACAATAATTCCCTGATTTAACAGAGTGCTCTGTGTTTGCAGTTTCTTGTTTATTTTATCACTCACCCCCTGTTCTGTTGGCTAAGTTGAAAAATAAACCCTTAAAAAACTCTCCATTTCAAGGCTAAGGGAAAGTTGTATGGGAGTTTTCAAGTATGTGTATGTGTATGAAAAAATGTACAGCATTCTGATGATATGCCCCTAACCTACAGCACTCTAAAGTAAGAGGAACAACAAGATGGTGCTAAACGGAGTGTGCTTTTAGAGTCCTTTGTGTACATGTGTGTACACAAGTGGTGTAGAGTCTCTCTGAATCCTTTCAAAACATCACAATGTTAAAGAACAGTCTTGTGATAGGATAGAGTACTCGGATTTTAAACACATGCTGTGATTTTACAAACTGTGTGCTTTTAAAGGCATCATACCCTATTGGGATAAATCAAATTTTGTAGTTCCTTTGATACTCCCAGTTCTTTGAACTATAAAGACTAATTTTCAGATCTTAAAAGCTCCTCTTCGATCCCAAAATACCATTTATTGAAACAAACCTGCGGAAATGGCTTGTTTCAAATTTACTGACCACAAATGTATCATCTTGTGTGTAGCACCTGCAGCTCTGCATGTCCTTCCTAAAGGACCTAATGCGCGCTAGCACACACACACACACACACACACACACACACACACACACACACACACACACACACACACACACACACACACACGTTGGTTTTTATTGTGTACGGGGGTATTGCTTGCAAGGCAGCAAAGGACTAGTGTTAAAGTTTCAGATAAGCTCAGATTTTAGATTTAGTCCTTGTGTAAATAAAATGTTGCAACAGAGATGCTTTGAACTTGGCTGGTATCATGAAATAGATTCCATGATTGCTGTGTAAAGTCTTCTATTGAAGACTAAGATCAATCACAAGTCAAGTAAATACAAGAAAGAAGGTCAATAGTATGACTGGGGAGTCATGCCCTAACCACGGTTATTCAGATAAATAAGAATCTAGGTATTTTAGTTCTATTTGAGTTTATAAAAGAAGAACAATCAAATGTCTAAAGCTGAAATGATCTGCAAAATAATGTCTAAATGGTTCACACATAAAGATAATTGAGCTGAAGTAATTGGAGATAATTGTGGAGAAGCAGAGTAAAAATAGGACAGATGAGGGAGCAGAGACTGTTTGCAAGCAGTGCAACAAAGGAAGGAAGAAGGAAGAATTGATGTAAAAGAGAAAAGCATCAAGGAATGAAAAAGGAAGAGAAGAAGGCTGACAGTGATGAATAAAGGAAGGGAATAAAAAAAAACAGGAAAAGCACACCTCTGCCTATAATCATGTTAAACAGGATGAAATACATTAATAAAGGAAATATGGAAGTATGTACAGAATGATGTAAGGAGGAAAAAAAGAAAGAAAGAAGGAAGAAATAATTTACAGACCAACAGAGTCCAAGATTTCACCTCATTACACTTTTACTCTTCTCAGTGAAGGACATAAATGTGACATATGTGTGTTCATCAAAGCTTAACGCCCATGCATAAACTAAAGTCATACTGCTTCACAGCTACGGACAGTGAGAGGATGACCAACAAAGAGGTAAATTATTCTTTACTGATGTATCTCACATATTTCTTCCCTATGAGTTTCTCTTTCCGCAGCTGATGGAGAACCATGCTGTAAATGTTTCAGTGACCTCAGATCAGCGCTATTCATGGACGCTAGTAATGGAGTTCATTTTAACTTCATCGGTGGCCGCAGAGCCAGTAATGTCACCAGGAAGAAAAGCACACGGTCACTCTGGGGATGTTTCATTCACTTTAGGGCCTTTCCAACTAAGGGAAGTATAGAAACGAGAAAGGAGTAGGGCAGATATAGAGAAAGTAAGATAGAGAGAGGGAGAGAGGTGATTGGCGTGAATTGTGATAAAGGCCCATTCTCCTCTTCCTAATGGAAATGCTCATTGGTAGGTCACATGAATCAAAACTTATTCGCCTGTACCGCCTTCCTTCGGCTGATTGCTTTTTAATTATCCCCGTGACATCATCACTCCTGTATCCTAGTGGCTATCACCTGCGGTTACCATAGATCATGGGCCAGTTAGAGGAAACAGAGGTTTGAGTCCACTGCTTAATTTAACTCAGCCATTACTGCAATATGTTACAATTCCTGTCTCATCCATTCAGGTCAGCGAGCAGTGCATTAGTGTGACGATATAGCTCTGGGAAGTCAGATTGTAAAGTTTTAAATTCAATCTTTACCACATGATAGAGGTCAGTGAGATCAATGCAGAAAGGTTGTGTCATTCAGCTCTATCTAGAGCAGTGCCTTTGCTTCATGACCCAGACTGAGCATCCAATATTAAGTTGAGACCCAACATATAATGTATTAAAATGGAAAATAATTATTTCACAATAATACAGTTTTTATTATATTTTTGATCTAATAAATGCAGCATTGGTTAACATTAAAAAGCAATGGAAAACTTACCAACTCCAAGTTTTGAATAAAAGCGTATGTTGGGGTCCTATCAATGTATTATATGGTCAATTATGTTAATTTATTTGCAATTATCAAAAAATTTTATCATCTTTTTTTGCTGTTAATTTTGTCTAACTTGTGCTGTTTTTGGTCTCTGACTTGCTTATTTAAATACAATTTTGTGGTCAAACTTAATTTTAAGGTCCAATTCTCGCTATTGTCAAACCATTAATTATGGCGTCTGCCTCAATAAACTCTAAATTTGCTGCTTATTAATATTTAGTAAAGGAAGTTGTAGTTATTGGCTAGGATTAGGGATGTAGAATATGATCATGCAGAATATGTGCTTTATAAGTACTAATACACAGCCAATAAGTTAATAATAGGCATGCTAAACTGCAACTAGTTAATAGTTAGAATTGGTCTCTACTGAAGTGTTAGCAATAGTTTCTAGTCCAAAAAACACGCAAGCAATTGGACACTGTTGTCTCCAATTGTTGAGTCTATTGTTAGCACATGTTGACTTGATAATATCATCACAAAAAATACATAGCACACACACAAATTTGTGGAAATAATGTATTTTTAAATTAGATTAGATATATTTCTTCAATGGTTTGCACTGCTGAATGAAATACAGCTACACTGCCTATAGAAACATAAATGTGAAATTTGACTTCATCCACCATCTTGGATTCAATTTTCACTGAGTTGGCAATGCATTCTGGGATTACCTTATCATTTTATAAGCAGCATTATTTTGCTGCCTAGTGTTTGGAACAGCCAACAACCAATCATTATTGCCTCATTGTTTATTATTCAGTGCGTTTGAAGTCATTTCAAAGGCTGTTGTTCACCTAGGTCTGTATTTATTACCACAACATATTATTTGAATAGGCTACTTCTTTGTAAATTATTAATAGATGTAACTAAACTGTGGTTAATTTGTAGTTGCATGGCTAAAGAACCATTATTTGTATATTTTTTATTTGTAGTAAAGCCATGGTTAATTTCCGTAAGGGAATATGGAAATCATTATAAGGCAGACTGCTGATGTGTTTTCCCGGGCATAGACCATTGAATTTGATAATTTGCAGCAAACATGAGGTGAGGGTGGGTGCAGGTGCAGATGCAGGAATGGCGTCCATCGTAAAACGCATTTTTTATAATGCGTATAGAAAGTTTTTGCAACTTGGGATGGTGCCCCCTGGGAGTTGGTGCCCGATGCAAGCTGAGTACTCTGCGTATAGGGAGCGGCGGTACTGGGAGCATGCCTATGATTCCTAAAAATGAGGAACACAACATTATTGTTGTGGAAGTGACTGACTGCTAGACTATGTCCCAATAAACCATCCGTTTCTGTGGCACCATTTAGCACCTCATAATCAAAAAGATGAACTGAGAAAATACATAAAACCATGACTGTTACCTGTGAACACAAACAAAATTGAACTCCTGACAATGGAACAAATACTGACACATGTACGCAATGAACTACTACCATGTACAAAGTTGTTTTTGCAGTTATAACAGATCAAATAAAGTGAACCTTCTTAAAATGATCAGAATTCATCCTTTGATAAGACACAGATAATTTAAAAGTCAGCTCATTTCTGGAGTTGCAGCTGAAGTACAAGTTTGATCACTACAAGATATTTATGTGGCAAACAAAGCAATTTCTTGTTCAAAAATGATGTGCAGGAAGCAGTCAAATGTGTCAAACATATCAACTTTTGGCATCTAAAATCACATGCTCATCCAAAAGTGTATATCTGTGTTCTCTTTTGAAAACCCCACTGACTGTCAGACACAAGATGCCAGTGTTTCTTTCATTTTTTTTTTGTTGCATGTCATATGTTGTTTTACATGAGATACAAGTAATATTGTTTTAGGGTTTTTCACATATCTCGTTTAAACACCTGACTGTGAACCTTCCCCCTGTGGCAGTTTGTCGGTTTCAAACAGAATTAATCTTCAGAGATAGATTATATCAACACTGACACAATCACATTTTGACAAGCTGTCATATCCACTAAAATCTCACACACATAAAATGTATTTTATAGTACAGCATGAGCGGCACAACATTTACAAAGGAATATATATATATATATATATATATATATATATATATATATATATATATATTGCTGACCAAAAGGCCTCAACAATCTCTCATTATATAAATGTATTATATATATATATATATATATATATATTAGAGGTGGGCATAGATTAATTTTTAATCTAGATTAATCTAGATTAAAATGGCTCATTTGAATTCTGCGAGGCATTCAGAATAAAAATATAGTACAGATCACAGCGTGCCCACCTTATTAGTTGAATAAAACCCAAAATGTCGTTTTTGTTATTATATTGAACTGAAAGCCATCTTTTTATGCACAGTGTTGCACAGATTAAATTTCATGTAAATCATCCATGCTAACACACACGTCTTCTATTTTTTTTTTGACATTTCACTCTCTATAGATATATTTTTCTATGTACTGTATTTTTAGATATATTCGGTTTGAAGTTTCTCGCTCAAGTTCACATGAGACCTAAAAGCGCATCCTGTTTGCTTAAAAGCAACGTTTCGTTGTTATTCTGAGTGCACACAAATAAACGTAGATTCTTTACAGATTCGAAGATGTATTAGGCTACTTTTATCTGTATGACCAAAAATGACGGAGATTTTAAGAGCAAGTGGCGCACGAGCCTGTCTTGCAGCAAACGCTGACACAAACACTTCAATAGCGCACATTTCTCTAGGTTAACATCATATTGAGCGGCCATGTAAAGTTGCTACTACATACATCTTTCAGATGAAAAGCCATATTTGAGGTTGATGAATGATAGGTGAGTGTTTGGATGTCCTGCCCGATTGTATTACCACACAGACCACGTTCAAACAATCTGTCCATCACGGACTGCAGCCTCTACATTTTTATGCATTTAGCAAACGCTTTTATCCAAAGCGACTTACATTGCATTCAAGTTACAGTTTCTACATTTTATCAGCTCTTGCTTTCCTGGGAATCAAACCCATGATCTTGGTGTTGCTAACGCCATGCTCTACCAGTTGAGCTACAGGAAAGCTCTAGTTCAAGACTCGTTCGCCCACCTACAGTGCAATGTGGTATACATCCGCTAAAATATCAGGGTGAAAGTCATCATAGCTTGCGATTAGTATAGACCCAGCTCCCAACCCAACTTTGAGAATAGATTAACGGCGATATTTTTTTATCGCCGATAAGAATCTCACGTTAACGCAGCACGTTAACGCCGATATGACCTACCACTATATATATATATATATATATATATATATATATGTGTGTGTGTGTGTGTAACCCTGAACCACAAAACCAGTCTTAAGTTGCTGGGGTATATTTGCAGCAATAGCCAAAAATACATTATATGGGTCAAAATGATCAATTTTTCTTTAATGCCAAAAGTCATTAGGATATTAAGTAAAGATCATGTTCCATGAAGATATTTTGTAAATTCCCTGCTGTAGATATATTAAAACTTAATTTATGATTAGTAATATGCATTGCTAAAAACTTCATTTGGACAACTTTAAAGGTGATTTTCTCAGTATTTAGATTTTTTTTTTGCACCATCAGATCATCTCGGCCAAATATTGTCCTATCCTAACAAACCATGCATCAATGGAAAGCTTGTTTAATCAGCTTTCAGATGATGAATAAATCTCAATTTCTAAAAAATTGACCTTTACGACTGGTTTTGTGGTCCAGGGTCACATATAATATTGTTATTGTTCACCCTATAAATAAATACATTTAAATAAATGCATCATTTTACATTTTGGTCATGTGAACACAGTGATCTCCAGCCTCTATTAAATGAATGTGCACCAACTTATTTAATTAATGGACAAAATTTGATGATTTCCTGGATGTTACAAACAAATGAGACACAATATGTAGTTTGTTCTCATTAAAAAGAAATGCAGTAATGGTTTTGTGTCATCAAACAGGTCAGGCTATGCATAAATGAACTTTACTATAGGAAAATTAAATCAAAATGTTACTTTCACAATGCAGAAAATCTGACTGGATATGTCATGCTCAAAGCTGTTGTAAAATAGTCAACATATATGCTCCTGTGAACAAACATAATTTGAATTCTATAGTAATATAATGACTTTTGATCTTTACACTGCTTTTAAGCCATAAACAGTGAACAGTTTTGTGAATTATATTACCTGGCTGGAAAAGTATTGTATTCTTTGATGGCACATTAGGGTCTTATTATAATGCTTTTGTCACCGTTTTATGAAAGTAATAAGCCACTTGAGGTAATTTAAAGGGATAGCACTTGCATCATGCCTCAAAACCCGTTTTGCTACAGCCCTGTTATGAAACTTCCTAACAGTTACACCATAACTCTAGAAATATGTACAGTCCTCCAAGTCAAAACCAACTTTTTACAGTGACCTAAACATTTATTTTTAAGCAGCTTTAAAAACAGAATCAAATCAGATTAATTATTCATTCATCATTATTCTGTAAGTTTGACACTACATTAACCAGCTTTTCATTCCATTTATAAACAGACACAATGCTGCAGTTGTCCAATCGAGATGAAGGACTGAACCATCTGGCCAAAGCACCTTTCATTACCATCGCGTCTCATATCACAATTTAGAAACTGCCAGAGAAAACAATAATCTGTCAATCGGCTTGAATGAGACTTGGGATAAGACTGCAAACAGGGAGATTATATTTTCAGGGGCCCATGGATTTTCTGCCACTGTAATGTCCCGAATTTTGACAGGTAATTACAGATTCCTCTGTCCTCTCCTTTCCGTAGAATAATTAATTCATCATTTGCAGTAGATTAGTGAAAATCCGTCTACAGAAATGGCTGCTCATCTCAAGGGGGTTTTGCAAGTCTGCCCTGGTTTTTGTAAATGTGAGAGGTGTGTGCTTGTACTTCTGTTCTATTGCCACTTAAATCTGTCTGAGGGTTTCGGTCTTAGATGGAGAGCACAGCTCAGCTTAAGTATATGTGCATCTTTGGCAGGAAATGAACAGGGATTTTGAAACAAAACAGAACATAAGACAAGAGAGAAGCTGTTACACCTCCAAATATCACAGACTTCAATTTTCCGTGCGTGTTTTATCCTGTCTTTTCATCTCTTCTCTCTCCGAGGACTGTCGAGTGAGCGTATTAACCATGTCAGTCACATCTTCCCTATGGAATGCGGCATATTTGAGTGATTTGTATGTCCGCAACTGTGCAGATTTAAATGCAAGACCTCTGGATGATACACTATTTGTCTAGATCGCCCTTCTAATTAACAAAGTGATACATACTTGTACACTATACATCAAGCCTTTTGAACTCATACAATAGATAAATCACAGCAATAATTATTGAGCATAGAATCAAATCACTTCATGGACAGAACATTCAGATTAGTTTTGAGAACTAAATAAATTGAATCATTGAAAGGATTTGACTCAAACGATGATTAATTCATTAATTTGGCATCTCCAAGAGCTGAGAAAAGGCAAATGTCAAGATTTTAGTAAATAATGGCTTAAACCTCTATGATATGACTCTAGAAGACTTGCAATATAGCACATATGGAGCACTTTCACAGTGTTTCTATTTTCTTTTTAAAGGCGGAACGCTTCAGTTTTCATTCACTGCAATTTCATGAAAAAAGACTTGTACAATTCCTCTTTCTGTGTTCCATTTAGAGACAGAAATGTCATGTTGGGTGAATTGTTCCTTTAAATGGCATCTATGAGTGTGGTGTTCACATAATTTCATCCAGGCATTATTGCCAGTTAACTGAATCTTCACATCAGCTTTAATTTAAAAAGGCAAATACATTTGCAACCCACACACACACACACGTTTTATTACAGCATATACAGGAACAGCTTTCTTTTTCCTAATTTACATCAAACAAAAAAAAGTGACAGGTAGTAAAGTAAACGTAATGAGAAAATACAGCAGGTAGTTAAAAAGGGGTGAAAGATAAACAACCTGCCACGATAGCGAGCAGAAAGCAGCACTTTACGCACACACACTCGCACAGATGCTAATTTACATTACAATCTAAACACAACCCTTGAGTTGATTTATATAACATTTGTTCTTTAATCTCTCAGTGTCAATAAACCAACCTTGTTCATCATTCTGACTAAACCGGAGAGGAGAAGTGCCTTTCAAGTCATCAATCTTTTTTTTGTCACTCACTTGCACCGTTTTCCTCACAAACACAAGAGTTGTTTTCAAGCGCTTCTCATACAACAAGCTGTCAAGACGCCCAGTCCATCAGATCTAAAGTTCACATTCTACATTTCACTCCAATCCAATACGATTTGGATCATTTCTTCCTCTCCCTCACTCTTCGTGTCCTTGGTGATCGGTTTCTCGCTTCATAAGAGAATGTGTCGGTTTGTGTGTGTGTAATCTCCCTCTTGCAGGCTCTAGGTTGTGTGCCACTGCGGTTGATATTTACCTCACAAAGCATTTGGCAGTTTTGGGTTCATGAAGCATTCACACTGGTGCCTAGAGGAACGGAACTCAATTCACACCGCTGTACCCCTCGCCCTCTGTTTCTCCTGGAATTGAACGAACTATATACTCGATTACGACTGTAACCAACATGTTAACAGCAGTGGTAGCTCAAAGGCAGTTGCACTAGAGAACAAAGAGCGGATGCATGAATAATTAAAGACTAGACTAACTCAATACATCCAGACCCACCCACTCCACTCTCTGACTGCCTAGAAGCCGAATGTGCTTCAGAGACACCCCTTGGCCTCTGTCCTGCTTTCATTTCTCACTCTTGGTAGCTCTCTTAAAGAGGGTTTAGATGTTAGAAAGGATTACGGTGAAGTAAACTGTGGAGGGAACTAGGGCTGCAACAAATAATTATTTTAAGATTTAAGATCTGCAAAATGACTAAATGTAAATGTAAGATTCAATAAAACTGGATGAAATTCAACAGCATTGTTTATAATTTATACCTTGCAACTTTTGAAAAGAGATGTGCTATTACTTTTCTATGATCTGACCACTATACATCTTGGATGCTTTTACATCTGACTTTTATAAGAATAATTCACCCAAAAATGTATGAATAATCTCATCTGCTAATCCTCTGGTTGTTCCAACCTATAGTTGAATCCCAAATGACGCTGTAGTGTATGAATTATAGAAGGTTATTTCATCAATAATAATCGAAGTCCCCATTGCAGAAGTTGAGTGCATGAAGTGTACAACATTCCTAATCTGTACTCATAAAAATACGTACCTCTGTGCACTTTCTGTGCGACACCGTTTTATGTACCTTCCTGCACGTTTCGCCACAGTTTCAAAGAGAAATGTCCACTGAGTGGGGCTAAAACACAGGTTAAATATGTGAACCCTGGCACGTTTTTATTATGTAGATATAGGTACTGTTGATCTTTTGGAAACTGCAGTAATGTAGTTATTGGTATGTATTACGTGTCTCGCTAAAAAGTGCCCCCAGGTACGTAAATGCTATGAGACCAGGTAGAACATTCCATAGTTTTTTTTTTTTTTCTCGGCTATTTAAGTGCATCATTTGGGTATCTAAAAGTGCCCTTTTTCTTTTGGGGATTTTCAGTGTGAAGTGATCACACATTTCCCACTATTTATACTACAAAACTGCATAGAATATTGCATAAATTACCAAATTGGGAGGCAACTTATAGGTATTGACACAGATTTTTAACTCTTGATTTTAAGTTGATTTTGATTAGATTCTTTATCAACTCATTTGCACATCAGGTGCAGTACAGGTAACAAAACTAATCAACCCATGCTGTTAACTGGACCATTTCAGTTGGTAAATTATTATAATATTAATATTAAAATTAGAAAAGAGTCCAAACCCCATTTCCATGTCCTTTTAGTGGCTCCATAAATTGATCTAGTTGCTAACATGTTGATATCATGTTGATGCTAAGTGTAAAGAGACCAAAGCGAAGCAGCAGAGAATTTGCTGTGCTACCAAACTGTTTTGGTCTTTTTCAGCTTTTCGCCATTTTTCTTGCTTTTTAAAATAATCACACTATCATATTTCATCTGCAAACAATTATTGATCAGAATTATATCCACTGCAGCTTAATCAAGTTCTTTCTACTGCACCCTGTCAAACTCAAAACCAACAGAGCACGTATTAAACAATAACTAATGAACAGTCAATCAAATAAAGATTCCATCATCCACTACAATAATGCTTGAGTGTTTTCAGTGGAGGAAAAGGGTCATTTCAATCAAACCACTATGTGATACAAAGAGGGAGAGAAAAAGAGGGGAAAGAGCCAAAAGAGGACAAGAAAAAAGAAGGTATAAATTGCTGGTGGGGGATTTCTTTAAGAAAACCAGATTTTTGATTTATGGAGTCCATTATAGTGGAGGAAAAACAAACAGCGTTATTATAGATTATATTAGAGCAGCACTGAAGGCTACATAGGAGATAGATAGGGAGATGGAAAAAGAGAAAATCCATTCGTGTTTGTTTCTGAATGCCACAGTGATGCAGACTTCTTGATTTTTTGCACATTTTTACAAAAGATGTTTAGTGTACCGCTTTTGAAATCACAAACCTATTTGACACACAAGTTGTCATTATCCATGTAAATTAAATTACAATATATAAGCTTTCAAAGTTCCCAAAAAACATTATAAAAATGTCCATACTCATGCATAAGTCTGTATGCTTGTTTTTGAGGAACAAACCAAAACTTAAGTTATTAATTATGCACTGAAAATCCACCAAATCAAAATCAGTGAGAGCCAAATCGAATCAGTGAGAGTCCTATCAGGACAATTTGTGAACTAATCATTCGTTTTTGTGGTCAAATGGACCAAGCGATTCTTCAAAAGATACCCACAGCTGTGTAATACATTTTAAAATCAACTTGAAACCCTGACCATTTTTAATTGCATGACAGTTTAAACTCTATTCCCATCACTGTAATATTAACAGTTATGGCACATGTAAGCTGGCTCCACTTTGGAGGTCCATTAGAAGGCAAATATGTTTCGGAGTAAACGTGGGTGTATGTTTGTGCGAGTGTGTGTGTGTGTGTGTGTGTATATGTGTTTGAGCTAAGCCTGCTTCTGCCTGATTTACAGGTTGTCTTGTTTGTACACTAATATCAGAAGTCATCGATACACTGTGCTTTCCCAGAATTTCAGCCCTTTCTTTTGCTACCTTCCCTCTTTCATTCCTATTTCTCATGGTGAGTCTCAGAGCAATAATGCCACATCCCTGAAGACTAGCAGGGCTAACAGATGGCCATGAATCTTTAACCAAATGAAAGAACATATGGGTGTTTCTTTAACTATGACAACTTTGAAGCCCTGTGGACTTGTAGAAAATAAACTCCCTTAAAACACTTTTCACCCTCTCACTAGTCCATTTCATTTGTCTACTAACAGTGAGATACATGCATAATAGGAGACTTTTTTTGTGACCAACAGAATTAATTTCACACATTTAGCACAATTTCACAAACTGACACAACATGTATCTGGGTTTATTGGGGAAAATATATGTCTCTCTACCTATATTTCTTGCAAAAAAAAAAAAAAAAGCTGCTGTTTTTTTATCAAATTATACATTGGCAGATTATTTTTGCATAGTTTCTTGCTCAATACTATAATATGACCTTACATAAATTTGACCACAGTGCCCTCTTTATGAATAGGTACCTTAACACATTGGTTATGGTCTTGTAATAGACTGCAGATGTACTGGTTTTTGGTGTTGGGGGAAATAGAAAATATCCTTAATATTCAGTTGGATTTTGACCCAGTCTCATTGGTGTTGGGTAGACCTAACAGACGTATTGCTACATCTGCTAATAGGACATTTTATAATATCCTATCGTTTGCAGCCAAGAGTTTTTTTTCTGAATCGATGGAGATCAATAGAAAAGTCTTTAATTAGATAAATCCAGGAGACAAGGCAAGTAAACCAGCTTAACATAGACTGAGAACGGACGAAGACTAAGGGATAAATGAGGACTTATGAGCATGAATCAAACAAATGGAATTAATGAGATGATTGACAGGCACCAGGTGAACTGAATGACATAATCAGGCAACTCAAGAAAATGAGGTCACAATGGAAGGAACAGAAAAAAGGCATACATGTAACAGTTTGTCCCTGAGCCATAACAAAGTCCAACTGAGGGGAGGTGGGGCTCTGGAAGAGAGCATGGAGCAGTAGAAAGGCAGAAACAAAAATTGTCCAAAAGATTCCAAGGGGCAGTGGAGGGTGGGAGGAGCCAAGGGAAGTCAGAATCAGGATGAGCCAGATGTTGGTTCAGAGATCAGCCAGGATGAGGCCCCAGGGCAGAGGCGAGGAGGAGCTATGGAGAAGGTCTTGACGAAACCCTAGGGATGACTGATGGAGACAGAGCCACTGGAGGTGGAGACTCAGGTGTAGCCGAGGGCCAAGGCGGAGCTGAAGGCTCAGGCACCCGAGGTGGGGATCAGGAAGACCGCGGCGGAGCCGGAGCGACTGAGGATGAAGGAAGAGCCGGAGGGAAGGAGGAGCCAGATAGAGCCAGATGGACAGAGTGATGAGGCGAAGTTGGTGGAGTGGAGTCCTGAGGCGGCAGATGGTTAACAACTGACAAAGGTGGAGCCGGAGGGACGAAGGAGCCTGGTGGAGCCAGTGGGATGATGGGCCACATAGGAAATGAGGGAGCTAGGAGCTAGGAGCCAAGGTGGAGATGATGGGTCGAAGGACCGAGGTGGAGTCCAGGACTTGGAGACTGGAGGCGGAGATGGGTGATCCTCACGCCTAGGTGTAGCTGGAGGCTGGCAGTCCTGAGGTGGATCAGAGTGCCTAGATGGCGTTAACTGAGGGTGAACTGAGGGACTGACAGGCACCAGCAGAGATAGGGCCGAGGACCTGGCTGGTTTTAAGAGAGGAGGCGGGAGAGGGAGGCTGGATGGGAGCTTAAGAGTCACAGGGAGCTTAGGAGACACAGTAGAGCTGGACGGAACGAGCAGAGACTCAGGAGACACAGGAGAGCTGGATGGAACCAGCAGAGACACAGGAGACATAGGAGATTCTGGAGGTTTAGGGGAACTGAGAGCAACCTCTCCAAACCAGTCTATTAAGTCCTCTTGAAAAACGTCCATTAGTTCCTTAATATAAGGTCAAGTGACCAGTAGCAGCTTACCCTCAGCGGCGGGACTTCCCTCCAAGCCCTTGATCTCCACGAGCATTCCCTTAGGCATGTGCGGTGTTGCTGGCTCACGCCCATAGTCAGACGACTCTCGAGGCTCAGGCTCCTGGGACCGTCCGCTGAAACGCCTTCGACTGCTCACTCAGGCTTGTGTGGCAAAAAACACAGAGCGAGTGATCAGGGTAATGAGTCAGGCAAGCAAAATGTAAAAATTCCTGTGTGTGATCTTCCAGCGGACAGTCACCCTGCTCCAGGCGTAGCAGGGCAACTGCAGGAATGTTCATGGTGACAGAGGAATGGGAAAAAGGAAGTGTAGTGGTCCGTTCTTCTGTCATGGGTTGGTGATATACAAATGTACGGTGACGATGGAGATCTACAGAAAATGCTTTAATTAAATAAATCCAGAAGACAAGGCAAGTAAACCAAATTAACACTGATGGAGAACGGACAAAGACTAAAGGCCCCGAAATGCTTTAAAGGAAATAGAAGTACGAACTGATATGATGTCATTTCGAACAAAATCAGGCCAAAACGAAGTTTGTTTTGAGTTCGTTTCGGCAGTTCGCAACAGCTCACCAAAGCAAACTTTATTGGGGTAGTTTTAACAAAAAAATGTCAACGTTATTTTAAAACGTGATAGAGCAGTAACATTTTATTACCACTAACCAGACATTTGCTTTCCGAACTACCATACAACAACCAATGTAAAACCGAATATGCTTTTAGCACCACTCACTGGACATATCACTTCGAAAGTGTCATGAAATGAGCTAAAAGAAATGTAATATTTTGCAGTCTGGGTTGAAATTGCAACATGATTGGATATGGCAAACAATGACATATTCTCTTGACTCCTATAGGAAGTGGAATATGTAAATCTTAGCAGTGATATAATGCGTAATAGTTTGTAGAGGTTGATGAAATTCTGTTGCTGGAAACAGTGTTATTTTGGGCAGTCCAGCTTTTTCATAAACCGCTTTCTGTTTATTTTGCCTTTTGGTACCCACTGAGATTTTTCCTTTTTATCTTTCTGAATGTGTGTCATTTTGAAAGATTAAATCTACAGCAGCACTACAGTGGGCTTGCTTAAAGGCTTGAGATTAACATTTTGAACCATTCAGGAAACATGTGACAGATGCAAACGACTGGAAACATCCTACAATGGAGCTCAAATATTTGCTTTGCATCACAGGAGAACAGATGACTTGGAAAAGGCTAGTCCTAGCCAAATTGTACCAGATTATATTGACAAGTCCCGCCCATTGGTTGAGTCAATGTTGCCATGTTGGGCTGACTGGGATGCTTAAATAAACAGAGGAATGTTATGAAAGCTATAGAGCCACACTGCTTCCACATTTTCAATTACATTTTAATATTTTGTGGTAAAACAACAGGCCACACCATACTAAACATACTAAAGTGTACCAATTGAGCAACAGGCTCTAAATAGATCATTAAATACAAAATCAATAAAACAAAGATCTATATTTAAGAACATTACAAAGTATTACAAAGAACATTTAAGTTTTAATCAATTTAAAATAATGGCATATACAAAAAAAACACAATAAATATATAAATAAATATATATATTTTTTGTATTAGTTAAGGTGATTAAACGGTCATCAGCCTTTAATAACTGAGGAATGAAATATGAATAATTCATCAGGTATTTTGCAAGTCTGTGCACAAATAACAAAATCATTATTAACGCCAGTCAGCCTGCAAGGTTAATGAAAGCACTGAGCACATACATATGTAAGTTATGGAGATGAAATTAAGCAAAGTGATTGTCTGACAGCTCACTTAACGCTGGATAAAATGTCTATTAGCTCTATGGTCAATGAAAACAGCACAAAAAAAACAACACCGGTGAGATAAATGCTTTCTCGCTAGCTCGTTCTTTGACTGATGTTGATTTTGCTAATGGGTGAAAAATACGAGACATTCAGCCACCTATAATTTAACCAATTTATTTTGATGCAGATGCTATTTTAATGCTCTTTATAAGTTTGAACCTTTCAAAAACTGCATTTCGTGACACAAGCCCGCTAAATGTTTAGTTTAGAAACACAGTTACGTGTTTGAAGATGGAGGGCTTGACAAAAAAGCCTGTTGACTATTTAAAAACAGGAGGGAGATGCGAGAGGATATAATAGATAGAGGATATGAACGGAGTGTAATCACCGTTGTCTGAGACAGATATAGTTCTAGCTCATTTCCTTAATGGAGCATCTTTACAATGGCAGCTCATGTATCCCACAGACCAGAGCTCTGTTATCTATATAAGAGCTCTACCATCGTTTGTCTCTCTCTACATCCCTCTTTGTTGCTTTCTTTCACAGTCTGCCAAAATAACTCCTTGCTTTCCACTGCTATGTTGCCTTTTGGACATTTAGACCCAAAATCAACCATATTATGTCTGTCTATTCAACTCCTAAACACTGTGCCCATGCCTTCCACCACCCCTTTATTGACCCCTAACTCGTCCTGCCAACAAGACAGATAATGCCACTCGGCAGACAGCTGCAGCAACTCAAAAGCCTTAAAAGAATGTTCCTGGTTCAATATAAGTTAAATGAAATCGATAGAATTTGTGGCATAATGACAATTATCACCAACATTTTTTTAATAGCACATGTTGCGGTTACAGTAAGGCACTTACAGTGAAAGTACAAGGTATTAACGAACAAAACAATTATATTAGCTAACAAATTAAAAGACTTTCACAGTTGCATGCATTATCCAACTTTTGCAAAGAATCACACTTGATTCTACATCCCCTCCTGATTTCTGAGGTCTGCTAGCGAGCGACATCTCATGGTACCATCACAGAGAGGCTCAAAATCACTCTCCAGAACATTCTCATTCACCATTCCTGGCTGGTGGAATGATCTTCCCATCCCTATCCGGAATGCTGGATCCCTGTCAATCTACAAGCAACAACTGAAAACTCATCTCTTTCAACACTTACTTGATTTCACCCTAAACTTAAAAACTTAATTTATTTTTAATTTTTTCATCTTTCTCTCCTTCCCTTGTTAGCTTTTACTTATTTTAACAATGCCTGAGACTTGGTGTTACGAGCACTTCCTCTGTCTGTTTGCCTCTTCAAGATTAATCGCTTTATGTATTCCTCAATTGTAAGTCGCTTTGGATAAAAGCATCTGCAAAATGACTAAATGTAAATGAGTATGAAATTAGTAAAAAATATATATATATATAAATAAATAAATAACATAGAGTGTATGATTAATGTAAATCATTAAAGTAGTTGTTGACTGTTTTCTTCTAGGCTTGATTGTGTTTATGGGGTGCAGTCAAACATGTTCATGCTTATTTTTTTTAAACTCATTATTTTTCACATAATTTACCTTTATACTACACCGCTCTGTCCCTTCTCTGATAAATGCCCTGATTATTTCCTGGTTTTATGAAGCTCCTCCCTCAGAAATATGTGATGGGCTCAGATTTGTTAGCTGGCCCAGTGTGCTGTGATTGGCTAAACCACCTTTAGTGCTCGTCTAAATGTCCCACCCCTCAGCTCAGCGGCATGTGCTCCGGTTGTATTGTAAACAATGGCATTGTCTATATTGCTTATCAGTTTGAGCTGATTGAAACCCAGAGAATAATAGTGAAGAGGATCGTGTAGAACCTGTGCAAGCACGGCTATTAATGGTATGTTTTTTTTGTTTATTGATGTCTCATACATTGTCTCATTCGCTGTTATTTCTAAGTGCTACTGCTTCTATTAGCTTTTAATATTCGGTTTTATCCTGATTAAAGCTTTAATACAGCACAGCAACTGCACGTGCGTCCATGTATAATGCTTCTCATTGCTACGTGAAAATAAGTGTATAATTGGAACAGTTTGTTGGAGCTGATCTAACGATCTGAACGAGAGAGAGAGATGCAGAGCATGTGCTGAGCAGGGGATGCAAGGAACAGTATTATGAACCGCTGCTTAGAACATTGCTTTTTAAACTTGTGAATCCATTAACATCCTTAGAAGACAGAATCACGATTCATATATGAATAGATTTTTACAAGCACCCCTATTTTTCTTTCTCTTCTCTAAAGCAGTGCAGCATGGCCTCGCCCCCTATGCTACGTGTCCTCATGGGCAGGGTTTTTCTGGGTTCGTGATATAACGGACTCGGGAAATAACTTGTTGTAGTCCCTACAAGCCATTTTTGTAGGCATTAAACTGCCATCATTTTAAAAGATTAAATCTCCATTTGCACATAACTTTCAACTTCAGAAAAAGCATGCTGCTGTAAAGCGAGTTACATAGTTATGGCGGACACTGGAAAATTACAGTAGAACTATGTATGTTTACTATAAATTAAATTACAAGGGCAATTGTGGCAGCCGGCAGCCATATCACCCTGCAGCCCAAGACTGGTTGCCCACTGAAGCTAAGCAGGGTTGAGCCTGGTCAGTACCTGAATGGGAGACCTCCTGAGAAAAACTAGGTTGCTGCTGGAAGAAGGTGTTAGTGAGGCCAGCAGGGGGTGCTCACCCTGTGGTCTGTGTTGGTCCTAACGCCCCAGTATAGTGATGGGGACACTATACTGTCAACAAGCACCGTCTTTCGGATGAGACGTTAAATCGAGGTCCTGACTCTCTGTGGTCATTAAAAATCCCATGGCACTTCTCGTAAAAGAGTAGGGTGTAACCCCGGTGTCCTGGCCAAATTCCCACCACTGGCCCATGTTAATCATGGCCTCCTAATCATCCCCATCCACTTGATTGGCTCTATGACTCTCTCCACCTGTAGCTGGTGTGTGGTGAGCACACTGGTGCCGTTGTCCTGTGGCAGCCGTCGCATCATCCAAGTGGATGCTGCACACTGGTGGTGGTTGAGGAGAGACCCCCCCACATGATTGTAAAGTGCTTTGGGTGTACAACAATACACAAAAAGCACTATATAAATGCATCATTCATTCATTCATTCATTCATTCATTCAATTGTGAACAGACATACCCTTATTATATATTTTACAGTATATTAGAGCATTTCTTGTGAAATTCGCTTCACTAAGTTTATAAATACCTACTTTTAAGGGTCCATCCATTGTAGTAGACACAATGCACAAGAGGGTTAAAAACAACTAAGGGAACTTTCCTTTTTAGAAAATGGTAACAGCAGGAGGAGCAATTATAGAGGAGTAAATGCAGGCATGTGGGCAGAAATGGAGGTAGGAAAGCTCAAGACAAAGAAAAGGACGAGAAACAAAGGGTTACTGAGAGACTCCAGTGTCCTGCAGAGTAGATTCACTAAGGAAAGTTACTGTACATCCAAACTTTCATTTAAAGGTACAGGGAGACATGTGGGTGTGCAGAGAGACATGGAACAGAACTGTAGATCTTATGTGCAGCTTACAGAGTACAGACAAGTTCTATAGGTTCATCAAATATACCAGGTGCCAAGACTTGTGTTTTATGTTTTAGATCACCCACACACCACACTCTCAGACATTTTTATATGCATATCGTTATTTAATATAAACAAATACATTTATTTAAATAATTTAGTAACAATAATCTATATTTTAGTAGAAATTTATAGTTTTTTGCAACTACAGGTTCTTTAGATGAGTTAAAATGCCTTGTAAGATTGTATTATTTTACGCTTACAATAATGTCATTTTAAAAGTTACAATAAATCTAAACAAAGAGCAAACAAATATAATAATAATTTCAATAATTATTGAATATTTATAAAATATTTATACAAGTATTTAGAAAAAATGTAATTGTCCCACAGTGTGCATGGTAAAATCTTTCAGGCACAACCAAAAATGTATTTAACCGTTTAATTACCGGTACTGAAGTTTGTATTTTGTAGTAAACGCTCACCATTTCAAGATGGAATTTTATCACACAATGCAAAAGTGCAAAACTGACTGTATTTAGGATACATAATATCTTGCAAACTGTAAAATTTGATTTAGGCTGCCTTTTTATTCCCAAAATATCTAAATACCACTTCCACTACCAAACAAAGTACATAATTAGTGTAGTGGAGAAGACCTCACACGACAATGCTACACATGCTCATGCTAGGGATTTGTCATTCTGTGTAAATGAAAGTTACTGATCTTACACTTGAACCTTCATTTTGGACTGTAAACAACCATTGCAACCCCATGAACAATGGCAAGCTAACAAGGAGTGATTACAATGGGATTATTCTTCGTATGCAGTAACGTTTTTAATTTTTACCTTTATAACTTAAACAAATATCTGAAAATACCTGCACTTAAAGCAGCAGTCCACAACTTTTTTTTTTTTTGGTTAAAAATGATCCAAAATATATTTCTGATCAAGTGCATGACCAGTTAATGTTCAAAACTATCTCCTTACCTTAGCCCAGTTCACAACGGCAAGCTTGTAATAATGTTTTCTAATTGGTACTGGTAGGTTACTGGTAAGAGTCCTGGCTAGTAGCTATATCCCATATGAGGATGCTGAGGGTGACGGATATTTATTAGCCTTTTCTCACAGCAGATGGAATAATTAAAATGTATCATTTTGATGGCGGATTGTAAACCGGAAATGTCAATATGACAGTCATCAGGGACAACTGTAGATTCACCTGTGGTCACCAGCAATCTTACAGGTAACGCTAATATACTATAAATACATATAGTCACGCACTGCTGATGTTGTCAACAGTAACATTTTAAAAACAAAGTATAACAATAATAATAATTTGCATGGTTTAATGTGAAATTAGAACAGCAACAAAGACCTGTCTCTCTCTCTCCTCTCTCTCTCTCACACACACGCACGCACGCACGCACGCACGCACACACACACACACACACTAATAATTTGCCAACTCTTACAGATTTTTGTAAAAAAAAAAATTGGGCATCAAAATTATTTGTCATTAGGGAATATAACCAAATATATGAAAAAAACTAGATCATTACAAAATTAAACAACACTTTAATGGTTTTAATACATTTTTATTTTAAAAGTTTCCTTTAGAAATTAAGTAACATTCTTTTTTGCACCCATTCACTCAAAGGTGACACTATAAAATAAAATTAACATGATTTATTTAAAACGATTCCTGTAAAATTAGCCTAAAACGCCTAAAAAAGGCATACCCAAAGTAAATTGCATGCTGTTCTTGGGCCATTTGGATGATATGCATGGTGTTGGTCTCCTTTGAAAGGTGACACTCTGAGGTTTGTTTCTCAACAGTCAGAATCACTGTAAGTCTTACTGATATTGAGTAATAGCACTTTGAATACACTAAAAAAATACAAAAATAATTCCGCCTGCATTTTGTTTGTAAATAGAAGCCTGCAGATGACTGTAGCTGGGAGGTATGAGCTGGAAAATACATTGGGATCACAGAATGAAGCCTTACCAAGCCAAATTTCCCATTTGATAAACAATATATTAGAAAATTAGTGTTTTACACATGTTTATCTAATTTTATGTCTAGGCGCTTCCAAAAAATTACACTTGGGAGACTCCAAACCACTCTTTGTAACCAACGACACATACAAAGCTGTAATTATTGAAT
The DNA here is from genome assembly GCA_027564155.1 of Gymnocypris eckloni scoliostomus. NCBI lineage: Eukaryota > Metazoa > Chordata > Actinopteri > Cypriniformes > Cyprinidae > Gymnocypris > Gymnocypris eckloni. The sequence continues at coordinate 9,489,368 of CM050416.1, read as the reverse complement.
GCTTTAATGTACAGTCATCATTTTTGGCTCTAATGAAAGGTTACACTTAGAGCTATTCAATTTCTCATCCAGATTCACTGTCAATAATTGCTGACACATAGTAACTGAAGCATAAACACATTATTGTGGCATTTATTTATAGAATCCAAAACGTGTACACTTTTTAAATGACATATATATTTATAATTTATAATCTAAATGCATGTTTTCCTATATTTCTATTTCTGTACATAGTACATTATTGGTGTTATATCGCATCCCTACTGTGTTATTCCTATGTATGTCTGTACTATCATGCATATCTGCATTATGTCAACAAAAAGTGGTCTGATAAAGACACTGATTGTACATGCTGTGTTTATTGCATCTTAAAATGCAATACATAGTTTACATAGTTGAAATCACAAGAATCTCAGCTTTCCATGGATATATGACATGTCCAACTTTTGTATTTTTGAGTTTTTGTGTCTGACGACTTTACCCTGTCAACACTAGGCGTCCCGCCGACGCTGGATTCTTAAAGGGTTAAAATTGTAATTGTATCCAAAATTCTATTAAAACATGATGGGACATGAAAATGTACTGCACAGCATGAATTACTATAGGCTAACAAGCAAAGATCTGACTAGTTATTTTCTTAAAATTATTTTTTATGTTGCTTCTAAACATAGTTATGGTCTTTATTTCTTGAACACTCCACAAACTTAGAGTTTTATATCCATCAATTTTTTTTGCACACTAGATTTTCAGAGAAAATGTGAATAGCCCACACAGTGTTGGGGAGTAAGTAACTACTCTAGAAACATTTTTCACTAAGACAGTATGACAGTAGTCCAGTTGAAGAATTGTAAGTATTTTCATAGTTGAAATGTTAATTTATTTAAAATGATAATTGCTTTTGTTCCAGATAAATAACTGACTCAATTATTACCATTAATTGATATTTATTTATTTATATATTACCTAAAATGTCTATTTTTTTTGCAAAATTTCCTGTTAGTACCTTGTATCTAATTATTATATACCGTAAATTCAAAGCTTGTAGTTTGCAAAGCTACAGTTTCAAAATAGCCTTACAAGTATCAAAGTAGCAGACAATGCCTCATGTCCCCTATGAACAGGCATTTTCCTAAAGACAAGTCAGACATTGCAATACACACACACACACACACACACACACACACACACACACACACACACACACACACACATATTAGATGATGAATCTTCATAGTGCCAGGCTAGCTGTGCTATTAAGGGCTAAATGCTAATGCCGTCAGATGCAGGATGGATAGATCATTACAGAAACATCAGTCATTTTTCTGAGACAGAGCATGAGTCATCTGCACAAACCCTGCCTGAAAAAGACCTTAGCCATTAGGGTTAACATTAGCATGATGAACAACATCTCACGTCAGCTTAGTTTCAGATAATGAAAACAAAAGCAGATGAAACTGCACTGTATTAAAGAAAAATCTATCTTATTAAATCTACATTACGTCACAGACTCTCGAGCAGCATATATCATGAGAACGCATGGGTTTATATAACACACTGTGCTGAGAGGTGGGAGACGTTTGTGTAACTGCTCATTAGCATGTAAAAGCCCATGCGTTTTTTGTCTGACTGCTGTGCGTTTGATGGAAAGATATGAAAAAGGGATGAAATGAGATGGAGGAAATACATCTTCAGGAGAAAGAATGATAAAGGCAAGATGCTTTTTGTGAGGAAGGATGGAGATTGGACACATTTGTCAACCTATGGGATGCCACAGAGTGTGTGCGTGCATTTGTAAGTGTGAAAATGTCATCGCTGGCCATGTTTGTGAGTTTGGGTTGTGAGAGATGCCCCCGTAGCTGGATGACAAATATCTCAATCTTTGAAAAATATGCTTGGTTGTTATTCCACTCTCCTTTTTCAATGAGAAACATGTTCTATATTTCCTCGCTCACTGATAAACCTGAGGGCGGTGATCTGAGACGTTAACTCTCAAACAGCCTTGGCCACATCATCCATTTCACAAGCCACCATTTATTAACACCGACAATGGCTCTGTGACTCCGCCCATCCGCTGTCAATCTTATGACATCAAACCGGACTTCATTTACTCTGATGACATAATTGGCATATCAGAAGTCTGATTCCCTCCTAGCCCTGGTTGTTGTTGTTAACCTTAACTTGTAGAATCAATATCCCCATGAATAACCTCATTATTCAGTCCAGCCACTTTAACAGGTTGGGAGATGACAAAGCAATCAACTGCAGACAGCTCCAAGCAGGCATTCTCTTATTTACCCTGCCGGAGCAACAGGACCGCAATGAACCCTGCTGAAAAATTACTATTACCGGGAAGAGAATCTCACTGAGGAATTAATATTGCCAAAAAGAGAACTGCAGTGAAATATAAACATTACCAGCCAATGATAAGACTGCTGCATAAATTCAGCAGAAATTCAATTCAAAGAGCTATTGCTCACAATTTTTTTTATTTAAATTGTAAAAACTTCAAGAGAAAATAAAGTCTAATAAGACTTTGTGCTTAGCTTTTCACACTATGAGCCAGTCTGACTAATTTCTGCAAATTGTTTCTTTTATATTAATTCAGCAATTCTCAACTGAGCATCCAATTTAATTGCTTGAAATATCAAGAAGGGGCTCACTGTAATTAGTGTAATATATATTAAAGTTTAGTTTGTCACATTCACACTAACTGTGATGGTAGTCGTGCTACAGAAGTACCTTTTCTGGACATTAAAAATATAATAGAAACAAATTTTGATAACGGTTCTATGAATGATTCATGAACGCTCAGGGAAATATCTGTATAACACTATTATTTATCATGTGTTAATGATTATTCTGTATTTTTGTTTATTGTATGCAATTGCTATGGTGTAACACTTTGATAATTTCATGTAAATAAAATTTTCAGTTAGTAAATGATTGTTTGGATCTGTCATATTGGAGGTTAAATATATCGCAATTGATCTGTGATACGTACGGATCAGGCACCACAGTTTGGCACGCAAATGATTTGCATATTAATTTGCCAATGGACACATTCAAGTGATTTTAAACCACAGGAAGAAGAAGAAGAAGTGAAAAACAACTGGTAAACAACTGGTAAGAAGTGAAAAACAAATAGTTACTTACGACATGTTTCAGACAGCACACAAACACACTCTCTCTCTGAGTATTTGACCCCTTTGCAAAACATGGCTTAGTACTTGGCAGCAAAACCCTTGTTGGCAATCACAGAGGTCAGACGCCTCTTGTAGTTGGCCGTCAGGTTTACACACATCTCAGGAGGGAATTTATCCCACTCCTCTTTGCAGATCCTCTCCAAGTCATTAAGGGTTCGAGGCTGATGTTTGGCAACTCGAACCTTCAGCTCCCTCCACAGATTTTCTATGAGATTGAGGTCTGGAGACTAGGGATGTAACGGTATGAAAATTTCTCATCACGATAATAGTGACCAAAATTATCACGGTTATCAGTATTATCACGGTATTGTTAAAATGTGCTGGAGATGTTCAAAAAGTACAGACACATAAATAACTTCAAGTTTTATATCATTAATATGCAGCATGCACGATACAAGGAAATGTCAGTAACATCATCACTTTGAGGTACAATATCTATATCAGCAAGATCAATTCCATGCGATATAATTAAATCTAGCATATGATTAAAACGATAAGTGCGCCCGGTGACATTTTGCTTGACTCCAAAAGAGTTTATTAGGTCAGTAACGCATCATTTGTATTATCAAAGTGAATGTTAAAATATCCTACAATTAGTGCTTTATCAACATTAACCAATAGGTCTGAGAGGAAATCTGCAAATTCTTTTAGAAAATCTGTATATGGCCCTGGCGGTCTGTACACAGTAGCCAGAGCAAGAGATAGGACTGATTTCTTTTGTGTATCTGTGTGGAGACGTGCTGAAATCGCGGCCTCCTCGTGAGAAGACCAAAGAGTGTAAAAAGACCATCAACTCTACCGTGCGACTCCATCGGGTAGGGACACTGTCAAAGGATATAAAAAATTAAAGTGCTTATTTGTATTGGCTTTATATGTTGGTCAGTCTAAATGGGCGGTTCTAGGCAAGAAGAAGGTGCAAGTGGATCGATCTGACATTCAAAAGTCACAAGGCTAGACATCAATAGCCATAAATGGTTCAGTATGGTCTGGGAACCCACCAACAGATAAACATACACATATTGTACTTCTTAAGAGGCTTTTTTGTATATTATCGCTGTCAGATGGCAAAGGTAACAGAATATCATTATCCCAAAGGGAGATATTGGTGTGCTGAGAGAAAGAGAGTTAGAAAGTGAAGAGAATAATAGAGACTGTCCTTTGAGACTCTAACACATGCATCAGGATCACAGGACCACCCTTTTCCTCCCAGCATGCTCTAGGGCAGCCACATACTGAGGGTGTGGATGGCCAGGCTGATCTGTGAACAGGTCAAAATATCAGAGTCACTTTATCTAACTCCTCACTGATACATTCCCTCAAATTCTTTCGCCAGGGCTATAGGTGGACCTCTTTGCTATCTGCTATCCCCCTCGCTCTCATTCGGTTAAATGTCAGCGGTGTGATCTGGGATTGTGTGCCTAAGGCGAGGTGAGAAGGAGACAATGAAGGAATAATAGTAACTCAACAGTTTACAAAGACTGAGTATATGTGTTGAATTAATGGCAAACTCATGTTCAGGGAATATTTTGGTACAAACTAGTACAGTGGTTTTATCACTAATGAAAAACAAAAACTGAATGAAAATATGTGTATTAACTGTAATAAAAGATTGTATACATGGGAAATCAAAAATATTAAATTATTTGTATAGTGCGTTTCGCAATACACTGTTTAAAAGCAGCTCAACAGAAAATAATGCAATTATTTTTTTCTTGATTTTTAAAACTAGAAATAAATAGAAAAAAATATTTGTATCCATTATAAATTGTTATTTTCAATTATGATAATTTCAATTATGATAATGATAGAGTGTGCTGATAAATGTAAGTAAATTACTTTTAAATGTTAACAGTTAACACATTAAATAACTTAAAATTAAATAACTAAAACAAATATTACAATTTCATAAAAAACAGAGAAATTATCCCTAAAATTAACACTAAATATTATTTAAATGTTACAAGTTAACATATTACTTAAGGCAGCCCTATAAGATACTATAACCAAAATAAAAACATCAAATAGCAAATATCAAAATATATCAACGGCAAATATCTGTCAGTATACATAGAAACGTATTAATCCTGATTCCTGCCTTTATAAATCAGATTTCACTGAGCATGCAAAGCAACTAAATAAGCAGTTAAATGACACTGTGCGCAAACAGCGAATGCCTGTGTGCATTCACATGTTAAAGTGAGAAAAAAGCTTGTCCTCTACATTAGCATTGTTCAGTTAAACAGAAAAGCACTTAACCTTCTGCATTAAATAGCTTTTATTAGCATTTCTGCTAATAGTGTGTGTGAATATGAATGTGAAGGAGGTTTTCAGTGCTCGCACATGGTGTTAATGCAATACAACAGCTGATAAAGAGGACGGTAAGCATGTGTGTGTGAAAAATATATAGAGCTCACTCACTTTATCTTTCTCAGAAACAGATAATTTTATTTAAACCGCAGAAAGACATCAATATACAGTTTAAATAAGTATATAAGTTTAAGTCGACCCATGTAATCTACTCTCCTGTCTAATTTATTTGTCGGACAAAATGGCAGATTCGGCATTATGATTGGTCATATCACCTGTCAATCAAGCTTCCTTCCTGATACGCAATCAAGGGTTAATTGGGGTTGTATAGGTCAGTGGTTTTCAAACCTGTCCTGGAGGACCCCCTGCACATTTTGGCTGCATCTGAAAACTTCGGCAGCTGACTTGCTGCCTTATGTGGCAATGACGTTGCAGGCAGCATTTTTGCACAAAAGGCACCTCACGGAACTGATTTCGGACAGGCTTCTGAGGCAGCATAATGGTTTAATGATCTAAAACAAAATAGAACAAGTTTAGCTGATAACTAAATTAATATTTGATTACTATAATACTAATTTCTCGCTAGAAATAACATCAATGTGCAAAAAGTTAATCAGAAATATACATTTACACACAAACTAACCACCAAACGCAACTTTCAGACACCATCTTTATTTTTTACCTCAACCGTCATGGAATGGAATGCACAGGATTGTGGTATGTCAAAGGCAGCGAAGGATACATCTATGCTGCTTTTAAAAATTGATCAGAAGAAGGTATCTCATGAGGTAACTTTGGATTCGGACATGTCTTGATGCCTTCCTATCTTGGAATCTGTCCTCCGAAGGCAGCATTTTTCAGTTTTCGGATGCAGCCTCCCTAATCAAACACACCCAATTTAGTTCTTGCGGTCTCTGCTAACGAGCTGATCAGTGGAATCAGGTGTGTTAGATGAGGGAGACATTAAAAATGTGCAGGGGGTCCTGGTATAGGTTATCGTCAAGTTTATTTTGCATAGTTTTTAATGCGTCAACTTTGCGATACCCAATCCATTTGGACTCGCAGAGATTGATTATTAATCTCAAGAAAAAAAGTCATACATCTGGGATGGCATGAAAGGCATTAATTGACAATAACTTTATTTATTTATTTTTCGGACAAACTCAGCTTTCAATGTAATTAAACAAAGAAACAAATGATCTCCTATTTGTAAACTTTATTGTTGTTATTATTATATTATTGTAGAATTTTTTTTTTTTTTTAAATACATTAATTTCTGGAAAAATATATATTTGGCTTTGAAAGACCTTGATTCATCAACTGGTTACGTATGGATTACCAGTGTTGGGGGTAACGCATTACAAGTAACGCAAGTTACGTAATAATATTGCTTTTTTTCAAGTAACTAGTAAAGTAACGCATTACTTTTTAATTTACAGGAAAATATCTGAGTTACTTTTTCCTATTTATTGACAACAGTGCGCTGTGCGAACATGATCTTACTGTAGTTTTAGACTAAATGTGAATGTGTATTAATTCATTCCACTCACAAAAAAACTGATTCAGTATTCATCAAAAATAAAACAGTGAAATGCAAACTCAGAATATGACGCAAGCCTGCAATATTTAAATATGTTGAACAACACAAATATCTAATCTCATTTTATTAACCAATGTCTTTGCCGCTGACCTTTGATGATCCAGTTCAGCCATACTAATACAATTTAGATAAACTAACAATTGTGCTTCATTGTTTTTTTTATTGCTGAAGAGTGTTGAACTTATTCTACTGTACAGACGTGATTTACTCTTCCTTCAGCCTGCGGTTTGTTCATTACACTTTTTGGTGTGAAAGGCCTTTACATAGGCTATAAATATAATTCGATTTTTTTGTATTAAAAACAAACAATCAAGCCCTGTTCATATTTAAAAAGTAACGCGAAAGTAACGTAATGTAGCACATTACTTTACATAAAAAGTAACTAAGTAACATAATTAGTTACTTTTTTAGGGAGTAACGCAATATTGTAACGCATTACTTTTAAAAATAACTTTCCCAAACACTGTGGATTACAGTCAAGTCTTTTTCTCTTTTAGCAACAATTATATATTTATATAGTTATAAAAATATAATTCACCCCCTCACTTCCCTAATCGTCCCCCTGAAACACATATACAGGTGCATCTCAACAAATTAGAATGTCGTGGAAAAGTTCATTTATTTCAGTAATTAAACTCAAATTGTGAAACTCGTATTAAATAAATTCAATGCACTCAGACTGAAGTAGTTTAAGTCTTTGGTTCTTTTAATTGTGATTGATTTTGGCTCACATTTAACAAAAAAAACACCAATTCCCTCCAAATCTCCTCAAATTAGAATATGGTGATATGCCAACCAGCTAATCAACTGAAAACACCTGCAAAGGTTTCCTGAGTCTTCAAAATGGTCTCTCAGTTTGGTTCACTAGGCTACACAATCATGGGGAAAACCGCTGATCTGACAGTTGTCCAGAAGACAATCATTGACACCCTTCACGAGGAGGGTAAGCCACAAACATTCATTGCCAAAGAAGCTGGCTGTTCACAGAGTGCTGTATCCAAGCATGCTAACAGAAAGTTGAGTGGAAGGAAAAAGTTTGGAAGAAAAAGATGCACAACCAACCGAGAGAACCGCGGCCTAATGAAGATTGTCAAGCACAATCGATTCAAGAATTTGGGTGAACTTCACAAGGAATGGACTGAGGCTGGGGTCAAGGCATCAAGACACCACACACAGACGTGCCAAGGAATTCGGCCACGTGTCGTCAGAGGCGTCTTACCTTGGCTAAGTAGAAGAAGAACTGGACTGTTGCCCAGTGGTCCAAAATTCTCTTTTCAGATGAGAGCAAGTTTTGTATTTCATTTGGAGGTGAAATTCCTCCAAGTCCTAGAGTCTGGAGGAAGGGTGGAGAAGCTCATAGCCCAAGTTGCTTGAAGTCCAGTGTTAATTATCCACAATTTGTGGATGATTTGGGGTGCAATGTCATCTGCTGGTGTTGGTCTATTGTGTTTTTTGAAAACCAACATCACAGCACCCGTTTACCAAGACAATTTGGAGCACTTCATGCTTCTTTCTGCTGACCAGCTTTTTAAAGATGCTGATTTAATTTTCCAGCAGGATTTGGCACCTGCCCACACTGCCAAAAGCACCAAAAGTTGTTTAAAAACCACGGTGTTGGTGTACTTGACTGGCCAGCAAACTCAACAGACCTGAACCCCATAGAGAATCTATAGGGTATTGTCAAGAGGGATATGAGAAACAAGAGACCAAAAAATGCAGATGAGCTGAAGGCCACTGTCAAAGAAACCTGGGAGTCCCTACCACCTCAGCAGTGCCACAAACTGATCACCTCCATGCCATGCTGAATTGAGGCAGTAATTAAAGTTAATTAAACTACCAAGTATTGAGTACATTTACAGTAAATAAACATACTTTCGAGAAGGCCAACAATTCTCTAAAACAAACTCCTTTTTTTGTATTGGTCTTATGAATTGGTCCCGCGGAGTCGATCGCAAGCACACATCACTGACCCTTTTTAAGTAGCCTGTACTTCTCCAATTTGTTTCTGCTGAATGCTGTATAAGAGGCGTGTGTTAAAATTAGGTGAATACAACTGCAATCTCTTCCTGAAAATCCCGAAAAAGTCAGTTGGCACCTCAGTTCACTCTGAGAAGCTGTCAGTCTCAGCTGTCAATCATGGCGTCACCCTCACCATTTTTATTGCATCACTTAACTAACTAAAACCCAACTTATTTAAAAAAGCGAACACTTGAACTTACTTAGCATGATGAAATCTACATAAAATGACCAAAAACATCATTGAAAACAAAATATTTGAAGTGAAATTAATTATTTTGTTTTTATCGCGTCCCATTGGATTACATAGAGAGGGCGGGGTTTATGAACTATACTGGGACCAGCCACCTGGGGGCGATCAAGATGCGATGGCTTCACTTTTGATGATTAGTGTGGCACACTTGTTACTGACTAGTTCTGAATAGTTTTGACATTGACATTTTATTGGTTATGCAGAGAATCAAGATAACTTTTAAACAAAGTGAATGTATTAAAGTATGCCTGTTTATTTAATTGTTATTTTAAACAATCCTTTTGAATGTTTAATGTGATAAACAACATTCTGGCCTTTCCAATGTGCTGTAAGGAGTACAAATGTGCCATCAAAAGGTACAAAAGGCTTGTCACTGGGACAGTACCCTTAAAAGGACAAATTCACACCTTTTATTAAGGTAAAAGTCCTCCTCAGTATTTTGTTCCAATCACCTGGATTTCCAATCACAAGTCATTCCTTTCAAGTCACAAGCAAGTTTCAAGTCAAATCCCAAGTCCTCAAAGAGATAAAGTTAATGAGATGATTAAATGATGATTGTGCATTAGTGATGAACACCTAACAAGCAGCATCATTGAAGAAAAGAGAAACCTCAGAGAAATTAACAGGTTTAGATGTTGATGTTGTATTGGTTAAGTTTATTGGTCAAGAAAATAAATAAATAAAATAACGCGATACCCCCATAATTGTGTTCAGTGTTTGCTTTAGCTTGTCTCTCGACCCTTTTTTGTAATTTGCTTCTAAGCAGTTGCAATATTGATTCACAGCAAACATTTGAGCATTGTTGAATCAAACCTAGAAGTAGCAGATTAAGTTATGCTTTCTGCTTATGACTTGTTTGAATGAACATCATGAAGTGGTCTCTTTTTGGTTTATTGTTTGACATTCTGTTATCACCGAGCTGAAAAAATGAACAAAAAAAAGTTATATTAAACAAATGCCACCTTAATGCTGTAATATATATATATATAACAACATGTGTAGGCTCAAGCTTTCAGACATGAACACTTATCATACCATCCTCAACAGTGGTGAAAATTTTTTTTTTTGATGTTACCCAGCATGCATTGCAGCATGAAGCATTTTGTTGATTGTCAACAATTTTTTGTTGTGTGTGTGTGTACAAGAGTTCATATAATTATATGCATAGCATAATTTTTACCCTATAAAGGAGTTGGGGCAACGCTGTGTTTGCTTGCTGTAGCTTTACAGGGCTGGTGCAAAAATGCAAAACCTGAACATATAATTAACGGGGAAAATAAGTTATTTTGAATTTAATCAGGCCAGCTGATGATGCATATCTCATCATATAAAAGCAGCTAAAATCTCCTCTCTCTATCAGCATTGATCTTTCTGCTTTACAACACCACATGCATTACTAGAGAAAGAGAGATCTAACTTAGGAGTCATGGGTCAAGAGTGCAACTAAAGCACATACTGATCTCCGTGATGGTGGCATCATTTTAACCAATACAACTTTCTGACCCCCTGGACTATCCACCTCTGGTTAAAGCTACAACTAGAGGTACAAAATTGTACCTTTCAGGGTACCACCCCAGTAACAGCCACTTGTACAGATTTGTACCTTTTTTTTCTGAGAGTGTATAAGGTAAAATTTAGTCTGCAGAGGTACATATTTGCCTTTGAAAGGTACATCCTGCAAGGGTACAGATGTGTACCCATGTGAAAGGGTACAACGGGTGTACCCTTAAGGTTAATGCCCCAGTGACAAACCATTGTACCCCTGAAGGTACAAATGTTGTAAATGTTTTTTGACTGTTCTTCCACTCACTATTACGAATCTACATCCCCTCCAGAAGTCTGAGATCTGCTAGTGAGCGACGCCTTGTGGTACCATCACAGAGAGGCTCAAAATCAGTTTCCAGAACATTCTCGTTCACCGTTCCTGGCCGGTGGAATGATCTTCCCACCCCCATCCGCAATGCTGGATCCCTGTCAATCTTCAAGCAACAACTGAAAACTCATCTCTTTCAACACTACTTGACTTCATCCTAAACGTACAAAACAACAACACCATCTTTCTCTTTATCTTTCCCCCCTCCCTTGATTGATTTGTACTTATTTGAACAATGCCTGAGACTTGGTGTTATGGGCACTTCCTCTGTCTGTTTGCCTCTTCAAGATGAATCGCTTTATGTATTCCCCAATTGTATGTCGCTTTGGATAAAAGCGTCTGCAAAATGACTAAATAAATGTAAATAAATACAAAGAGGTTTCCTGCAGGCCTTTATGACTTTGGCATTGAGGTTAATGAATCTTTATAAATACTAGACTTCACCTTTCTGACAAAGTTGCTTGCTAAGGTAAATATAATAAAATAAAATTATAATGTTGAAAAAAATAAAGAAATAAAAATGATACTGGTGTTGACTGTTAATTTCCTGCTGACGTCACCTCAGCGACAGACACACACACGCACACATCAGGTGTCAGAGGCATTCATTATATTCTGAACATTTGCTTGAACTCACTGTCTCTCTCTCCCTTACCAGTTATTACAACTTTGTAATTGCATCTGAGTCTCTCTCTTCATTAATGCTGAGTTATGTTACATATTAAAATTAATTACCGCCTTACTCACCACTAAACCTTAGCCCTGACCCTGTCAGACCCTCGCCCAGACAGAAGGACTGCGCTCTCACTCCGACCCCCCTCATTAACTCCCACATTTAATCAACCTGCCTTGGGAATCCGAAGGAGCCTTCCTCGTGTCTCATCCTCTGATACGTGCAATCTTGTTGCAAGACTGTGTTTAAATAAATAATTTGCACAAAAATAAAATGTTCATCATTTACTCATATCAGTGATACCATATAATTTAAATGTATATTTTTAATAACATGCTGGTGCTTTTTTATATTTTAAAATGTCATTCAACTCTCTTTTTCACATTTGTGATAGAATATCTAAGTCAAGAATGAAGGAGATCAGAGAACCCATTCAGTTGAATTAAAGTTGACATAAAAATCTGACTTTTTCCGTGGTTAAGTGCTATAATCAGGTCCCCAGTGCATCTACCAACGCAGAAAACGTGAAAAACAACAACCCATTAATAGACTCTCAAGCTTGTGAAAAAATATGCCGCTCCCAAAAAAACAAGATTTCGCTCCCCCTTGATGTAGAAAGGGGATCTCATTTTAATATTACCACCACTTAATCTGCAAGTTTCTACCCATGGTTTTGCCATTGTGTTATAAGAAGTGAAAACGGTGTACCAATTCCAATGACACGGCAAATGTTGAGCAAAGCATGTTAACTGTTCTGTTTTTGGCTGCACTGACGAACACAGAACACTTATTTAGAGTCCCAGCCTCAGAGGAGACAAGAGAGCAGTGGACTTGTTGATTTATTTACTGTATATCATGCTGCTGCCACACAGATCCTTTCTATGCTAGCTGTCTACCTTCACAGACATAACCTGACTGTTTTTTTAACTCATATGTGTTTTTAACATAAACTTGTGTGCATTTGACAGTTTAAGTGCAATAAGAAATGAAAGAGAACTTAGTACTCACATGTTTTCTGTGTGCGTGCTTCAGATGTGTGTAATCAGAAACCCCTACATCAGAGGTTTAAACTGATATGAACCGCATGATTTCAGCGCAATAGACATGATAATCAAAACCAAATAGATGTTTATTTTAGCATATTATTTGAGGAACGAGCTGTAAAGGCACACCCCTAAATATGTAAAAGCGGGCGGGGAGCAGCAGCTCATTTGCATTTAATGGCATTTACAGTACAGTACATTTACATAGGCCTAGTGCCCGCAAGACACCAGAGGAAAGACCAAAGAGACATTTGGCGTGGAATAGTGGAAGCAGAACTAAACAGCTAAATCAAACCTGGGATACCATTAAAAAGTTCGCTCAAAACAGAAAGGAGTTGCAAACCTTTGTTACTGCCTGATAAGCCTCGCAATAAAGAAGAAAAATTCACAAAACTTGGAAGATAGCAGTATGGGAATATAAAGAACTACCTTCTTTACCCAAGAGTCTGGAACAGCCTGAAGCTGGGATTTCCTGAAGGAACAGCTGAGTACGGATGCCTCTGTGGACACACTGAGGCAAAATGTCCAAGTGAATTGTCAAATGTTGAAGTAATTTGAGTTAGGGTGTGCTGTCTTACCAGATTGATGGTTGAAAAGTGGCTTACTGGATTCTGAACTTTGTTAAATTATTTTCCATATGAGAGGGAGCGTCTAACTGTCAATGCTAATGAAAGTGAATTTTCTCACTTTCACAGGCTCAATGTGTCTGTGTGTGAGAAACGGAAGACTTGTTAAGAACAGTGTGATGACGGTTTATGCATGTCCTAGTGTGTTTTTTGTGTGTGTATGCATGTGTGTTTGTGTTGAGCTGTGTGCAACAGTAAAACAGTGACAAGTGTTTGAAGTTGACAGATACTCTGATTAACACACTGACTTTCTTCTTCAAAGTTTCTGTCAACTTCCATCGCTCGGGTACATGCATCACCAACATGAAAGTCTAAGTTCAATTAGCCAATCAGTGCATCTGAGGCCTAGGCTTAAGGAGAAGAAAAAGTACCTAATTGACAAGAACAAAAAAAAAAGGAATTGCAGAATACTTTTAAGATTTTAAAGCTTTCCTTCTATAAACTTCATGATATAAAGTTTCCAGAGTTCATAAGATCCTTCCGACAGAGATATATTCTTTCAGACATAGTTCAGAATGCAATCATTAATAGCTAAAAACAAACACCGCAATATTCTCTTTAATAATGCTGACTTCTGATTAAAGTATATATCAATTGGCCCACAAGTTTGTTCATTTTTAGCCAAATATTCAGTTTGTTTTAAGTCTAAATTTAAATATTAAACTTATATCATGGGAAATAGATTTTTCTTAATATTGTGAAAATGTCTGATTAAGTATGCAACTTTAATGTAACTTTAAAAACCAACATTTCCCAAGTCTAAAAAGACTCAAGATTCAATATTTATTTAAACTAAGCTGCAAGAACAGTCTCCGGTTTACTAATTTAAATAATCTCTTTCTACTCGCCACATGTATCGCAGTCATAGTACTAGCATTACATTGTATAATGAGTACATTTTTGTACAAATTTTTCCATTTAAAATAAATTATTATTCACTTTTAAGTAGTATATTACACCATTGCCTGAATAAGATGTGCATCAAATATGCATGTGAAAAAAGAAAACATCTAACGAGCAAACAACAGTTTGTAAATAACTAAATAAATGTTGCAAAAGATATATAAAGCAGCGATGCCTGTACATAAATATGAGCACCGTGTTAGTTTCAAAAAGGCATATGTTTACATTCATAAGTCTGTTTTGAGCTTTTTTTACCCAATGATTTATACTCTGTTTAAGTTCAAGAGAAAGTTTTCCATCCTGTTCCCTCCAGTATGTATTAATGCAAACAGACCACATCTTCCTCACTTTCAATCTGCAAGAATTTTACAAAGCATTTTATTGCTAAGATGATGATAAAGAATTCACCATTAAGAAAATGGAGAAAACAAAAGAACTTAAAGACAGATGAGACATAATCTTTTACATAAGGACACATCCTAAAAACATCTGTCAAAATTAGACTGCACTACTCAACATGATGAAAAAAAACATCTATATAATGTAATATTCACAAAAAAAGAGGGAGAGAGAAAAATAAAGAGATATTTTTTTCTTTAATCACTAAACATTTCAGATGGATATACATAGATAAACTCTCTTTTAAGCTATTCTAGACCCAATGGTACATTCTCTTTCATCAACTCTCTCTCTTAGCCATCCTGCTGGAGTGATGTCTTCACTGTATGTCCTCTTCGAATTCACACAAGTATACCCGAACGCATAAAGGGACTGTAAGTGTACTCAAATAAGGCGGAACAACAATATATAGTACTGCACATAAAATAAAACTAATGGTCCATTTATACATCCTTGAGGCACACCCGCAAAAATGCACTGAAAGAGACACACTGCATTAATTGTAAAGGGAGATCAAGCTTTTATTCAATTAAATACTATAAACTTTCATACTTTTCAGAGCCCTACAAAAATAATCTGGGCTGGTAAGGACATGTTAAAACATAATTAAATATTTGTGGTTTACATTGCTTGCAAAAATTTGGTCAGAATGTACGGCTACTTTTGAACAGCCTTCGTATTTGTTTCGTTTTTTTTGCCTCTGAAATTATGCAGTCAAATAGTTTAAAACAGCACGGGCAGTGGTAGGTCATGCAAACCAGCCTCTGACCCCTTGCTTTGAATTATCAGTTTAAAAAAATGATACAGAGAGCATCAAATGTAGAGCAGAGCAGAGATGCATAAAAAATATTATAAATTTGCTAATATTTTAGGTGTGTATATATGTATATTTGAAGAAGTGAAATAGGAGTCTATGAGACATGAATGTGTGTTTGTGAGGGTATTACTACCTTGTGTGTGTGTGTGTGTGTGTACTTTGAAAGAGGGGGGTACCCAACTCACATCTTCCGCATCTTGATTAACTCTTGCTCTGGGTAAAACTGCAAGTGAACCATTTTATTTACAGATTTTGTATTTTTTTTTGTTCTCTCCCAGCTAATACTTTCTCCAATCAGCACCTCAGAGGGCAATAACAAAATAGCAAAATAAATAAATAAAATGCTAAGAACGCTTATGTGATGAAAAAAAGCCTTTGAGTAAATTTTAGTGAGCCACGAGGGAATATAGCCTCCAGAGAATTTCAAAAACTGTGTGAGTGCGTGTGTACGCATGCTTGCCTTTTCAAAGCATCCAAGCAGCCCGGAAAAGTAATTACTCTCTCTGCAGAACAGAATGAGAACAGTGTGTGTGTGTGTGTGTGTGAATTTCTGCTTTTCAAAAACACTGCTCCTGTGCAGGCAGGCACCCCCCCCCCCACACACACACACTTAGACAGAACAGAGTGCTGATCTTTAAACTTTTAGCATACCTGAATATGATAAGGCTTCATAATAGCTATAAACTGCAATGTGTGTGAGAGAGGGAAGAAAAGGAGGTCACATACAGGAGAAAGAGCGAAACAGTACAATTTTAACCCATCACTGTATAAGTTCTTAATCTAACTGTTGTAAATCTAAATGTCACTGGAATTTAATGTGATTTGTTAAGTTGTTTACATTTGAGTGTATAGTGCCTTGGACTACTGCACTTCCAACAGGGTACAGTAAAATACTAATAAAACATCTTTATTTTAAAAAGCATGCTGCAGAGCAACATTCCCCCTATTATTTTTAAAAGAAAATACCGTGCACAGTTTACCTTTTTCTATACAAATTCGGTAAGGTATACTATTGTTGCCAGCGTATACTCTGTAGGACTTTATCGAACGGACACACAAAAAACTGCAGAACAGCACATTCCTGAGCAGAAGTTAAGGAGTCTCCTCTGTACCATCTGCAAGTCGTAAAACTAGTTAATGCTCAAGCCTAACGTCGATTGTCTGGACCAGTTCCTGTCAAGCCGTGGTTCCTTATCCCTTAAACCTAATTCAACCAACACAGAACAAAGAACGTTGTATCTGGAAATGTACCAGCGACAAACCCTCCTAGTACCTCTGACCAGTTAACACATACATTTATAATCGGATCAACAAAAGAAGACGGATTTACGAGGAAATGTCTGAGCTGAAGCGCTGCAGATACACACCCGAAATGACTTTCTGATGTTTGACGTTTAATGAAAGCTTGTTTTATTAGAAATAATTTGGTGTGGATGAAAGGTTGACCTTTAGCATCATAGCATGATGACAACACTTATAGAAATATGCTAGGACATTTTCTTCATGTGATAAATTGACTAGCATATAATGTAGGCACGGAAAAGAAGCCGTGCGGGGCTCCGCCCTACAGGGACAATTTGATTGGATCACGCACCGTGGGATGGACCGAAATCAGCCTGCTAAAAATGGGATACGAAGTCTCTGCCCTCAGCTAATACTCAAATACTCAATCAACCAGCTTACTTAAGAAACCTTCAATGCCTGAAGCCATGCGGAACTCAGAGAAGAACTTCAAGTTTCGTCTCTCTCAAGGAACCAGGCAACCGCCAATCACCAGAGGGATTCCCCAGAGTGACGTCATGCCACCGCTGCATCAGCAGCCAATCAGCCGCCGGGGTTCCCTCATCCACCCGAGGAAAACAACAGATCCACGATTACCTCAACTTGAACACAAGTAAATAAACAAATCTCCATTTTTCTGAGCTGGTCGAATTAATCTTTAAAAGTAAAGATAGTAAAGTTCTCTGCTTATGACTTCCTTGGGTTGAATTTTCGAAGAAAAGTGTGCTAGACTTAAACTTTCTTCAGAAAGAATAACTCCTGAACTTTGTGTATGTGTATCAGGGCCGTAGCTGAGGGTTTGCGAGGCCCTGGTGCAGGTTGTACCAGTGGGCCCAGTTTGGGTAATTTGTATGGTCGTTCTATTTATTTATTTGTGCTATTTACACAATGTTTAAGTTTTTTTTCTAGTTTGTAGGTGTCCAGGTAGAAACCGAATAATTAAATGTAAAATAGCACTGCATAGACTTCACTGTACAAATTGTATATACAGTCAAACCAAAATTTATTCAGACACCTTCAGTATTTCTCACATTATCACAGTTCATTTGCTATAGTTTAGAAAATGGTAATAAAATATGACAAGAACTCAGAGTTAAACTATGTCAATATCTTGATAATGGCAGATAACTTTGATAGAAAGGTATGTAATGGCAAAAACTCAGACAACTGTTAGTAATTAAACAAGTAATTAAGTCAAGAGCAGGTAGACTTTCTTACATTTTATTGGATTAACATTAAGGACACCAACAGCAGCTAGCAAATTGCGGTCACTTTAAGAAACAATGCATCCAATATAATGATACACATCCGATTTCTGTTTTAACTGATTACTGATTATTACCATAACTGACAGTTTTTTCGAGGATACTCGTCAAGAGTTATTTTGACATCATTTTGTACCGGTTCGGTGTTACTGTCCATGAGACGACGTGCAAGTAATCATTTGAGCTTTTCCACGTCTTGTGTTTGAATGCTTTAAACTCTTTTGAATGTTAAACTCTGTTTAAATTGGCATGGCTTAAAAACATGAGTCAATTATAATCTTTCATGACGACTCGCAGCAGTGGCCCGTCAACTGTCCTGAGCATCTTTTTAGTCTGGCCTCAGCCATTCGGTTGAGATCTCCCCTCAGCCGTGGGCCCCTATAATCATCACCACCTTTCACCCCACTAGCGATGGCCCTGATGTGTATGTATGTGTGTGTTTTAGTAAGTTTAGTTCATGTATCGTAGGGTAACAGTTAGCAAATAAACTTTGTTTCATTTATAAAGAATCCTTGTCTCGTGTTGTGTAATATTCAAGTCAAACCTTGCCCAGATCCTTGTTACCTTGCTCAAAATTTTATAAACTACCAGCATTTTGTTTGTGTTATCGTTGGCCACGTAATAATATAAACAGAATTGTTAAGATATACTGATTTTAACGCTCGCTGGACGAGCCGTTAATAACGTATAAATTACAAAGTTGGAATCAGATCAATCTGAAGAAATCAACATCGTATCTTTACGAACCAAATCGACACAAGATTAAAATAATAAATACAAATAAGAGTTAATCTTTACAGCTCAATAGAGAATTGTATCACAAAATACAACATGTTTGACTTGACCTTCCATTTCCAGTGTGATACATTAGCTAAAAAAGAAATACAACCAATTAGATAAATAAATAAATAACCCTGATTTTTCAAATTTCCTTTTAGACTCAAGTGATCAGACTACTGCCAATACAGTTTGAGCATACTGCATACACCGCTCACACACAATTATCAAAAAAGTTTGTTAGCAAAAAGTATGTAAGAAGTATAAAATAGTACATTATGCAGCTAGCTGTATTATGCTATTCAAATAAATAAATAAATATTATATAGAACTACGGCTGCTGGAATTTATATCCACAAAGTCAGGTTTTATAAAAAAACTGTATCAAAATAATGAGATAAACATTTAGATAAAAATGAATTGGACATTGCTTTGAAAATCCAGAAATAAAATACAATAAAATACAATTATCTGAGGGGAATGTGCCGTTTTTAACAGGCATAATGCTTTAATACGTTGATCCAAAATTTACTTTTCTTCAAAAAGCTAAAGCCAACAACCACTTACTAAGAATCACTCCCTCACCCTCTCTCATTTAATCCTCTTCTCTTCCTCTTTCAATCACAGCTTTCTTCTGAGTGACACTGAGTCAGCCTTCTGCTCATGGCTCAGGTCTTAAAATGAACCCTAACACACTCTTTAGCGCTAACACATGCAATTCTTAAGTATTCAAAAACAACTCCTAAAATTTCTCAACATTAAGACAGTTACAAAAGCATATAGTGTGTGCACCAATACAAATATTCTCTGGGGGAAAAAGAATGTGTTAATTCCTCCACATCGGATGCCTGACAGGCAACCAGTTTTTTCGGATGTGTGTGTGTGTGAGAGAGAGAGATGCTTTGACAGCACTCCATCTCTGCCTCTGACATCAGCAAATTTACCAGCTAGACCCTTAGAGACAAGCTTTAAATATCCCTAGGATCATACATATACACTGTGACACACACGCATACACTCTGATGGTTTCTGTGCTTATATGGCTGATTATACAGGTGAGATCAAAAGAACACTCAGAGTTTAATCTCTGTCAAAGAGTGAAGAGGGTGTCTGTTGCTGTCAATCTCTCTCCCTCTCTCAGGCGCGTACTGTACATGCAGCCTCCCATCACTTTTACATCCAGAACATTTCCAAATGCATCATGTCAACAAGAATGCAAATCATTATTTCCTGCATTAAAAGTATCTAATCTACCCAATGGCTAACTTTCTTGCTCTGAGTTTGAGCTTTCATAGCCCATAAAGCAGTGGTTGGCAACAGGCGGCCCACGGCCAGAATATTTACTTATTAAAATAAATAGTACAAACTGTGCTAAAGTGATTATTTTAACAAGTATTAAGTTAGATATTATTTAAAACAAACCATTATTTTATCTGAAGTATTTGTATCAATACCGTGGGCCTTTAACCCCATGCTGGTTGGCCTTTTACCCCGTGTGTGGGTAAAAGGCCCCTCTTGCCACCTCATATATTTATAAGATTTTTAAACAAAATAAACAAATTGAATGATTTATTTTCACACAAAATCTGTTGCTCCATTAATGTTCAATACAACGTTTATATTTTTTCTGCAATTATACATTTTAGGGGCAGTGAATAGCAAAAATAAATCTTAAGGGAGGGCTTTAGCCCCGTTGTACCCCACAATTCAACTGTATATTTAGACAGAATTCATGTGTTAAACATATTTAGCTAGCAGTGACTGCAGTGGACATGAGCGGGAAGTTATAGTTCTCAGGGAATTTATTTGTTCCTTCTGAATATTTTCAGCTGAAAGCATGATTTACTACAACACTTATTCACATGCAATCGCTCTCTCAATAATGCATTCAAACAAATGTAATCTTGCAGTGCTACTTCATTTGTATCAGATTTCGAATGAGCAGAAATCTGCAAGAAATTAATCAATCCGTAGGTAAAATAACTGATGAAAACGTACTGTTATTTTCATCACAAACTAAATTTGCACTGCAAATAGCAGTAATTGTCAAGCTTGTCATGTGGTAGGAAAAAGGTTTGCACACTAGTGTTCCAATAAGCCACTTTGAAACTCTCCTGTTATTTAATTTATTAATTTTTTTGCGTTATGAACAGAACTGTGATATTTCAAACATACTGAAATACTTTAGATGCGCAGCGGTGTTTCTGATATCAGTGAGCGGAGTCATTATTAAATGCTCGGAGCGCGGAGGGGAAATTGTTGACGCTCCGCTCCGCTCATATACTCTGATCGGACACCGCCACACAAATCTATCCACCCATACAGTGATTAAAATAAAAACATTTAAAAGTCAGACATTTTCGTCATGATGGTGAGTTTTATTCATGTGGTGAAAATCGTTCTTCTTCATCATATGTATTTATTTACAAAGGCTTTCCTATCCAGAATGACAATTTTAGCTAGTCAGAAAACTGATTCCTTGTCAAACTAGAATTACTTATTTTATTTCAAACTTAAAAGTCATGCTTTAACTGTCATGAGGCATGTGCTCTCGCAGGATCTTTCTCCATCTTCCAAAGATCAAGTTTTTTTCTGCATCTATCTATCTATCTAGATGCCAAATACTGTATTCCGGGATGCCACGTTTGTCCCCAAATAAACAAATAAATAAAAGAGACCTATAAATGAAATGTGGATAGAATGTCACTGATCATCTAGATAATTTAGAGTTGAACATGTTGACATGTTTTGTTGGTAAATTTGTTGGAGGAAAGAACAAAGGACAGGAAATATCAGAACAAAAGTTATTATAGTTATTTCAGTCTCTCATGAGCAAGAACCACTTAAGTGGTCTTGGAAAATGTTGTAAATAAAGTAAATTAATTTAAATTACTTTTACATTCCATCAAAAGTAATATATTTTAATATTATTTCACTGAACTTAAAATGTCACAATTTATTTTGAAATATTATGGAATGAAAGCTCTGTTTAATTTCTTACTTGCATGCAACACAAAGAACATCAACATTTCCTAAGAGTTGTGTCCACTTTTTACTAAGATTTCTGCATTTTCTAGGCCATTTTATCATTTTTTGCCCATCCTCATGTATTTCTGTACCTGAATGACTTTATATATTTTATGAGAGTGGAGAAAACAACAACACCACCAACAACAACATTTTATTCTGAATAATATTCATGTGGCATTTTTTATCTGACAGTTCAAACAAACCAGTACTGACAAGCTTCAGTGACAATAAGGAGTCAAAATGAGACAGTGAGTCAAATTTTGATTCATGAATAAATCAGTCAGATTTGTGGATAAACTGTTCTTCACAAATTATGAACCTAAGAATGACTGGGAATAATTTTCTGTGGTGACAAATCAATATTTTGCCATCTAAAAACCTGTAACCTCCAAATGAAGAATGGGGCACAGCGAAACTACAAGAACAAAAACATTGGCGAAATGCCACAGCGTGTGTGTCATCACAGTATTTGCATTCACCAAGTCACTACTTGTTAATACTCGGGTGCAAATGAACCGCAAGAAAGGTTGTGTCACCACGGAAACACAGGTGTAATTGAGGTGACCGTTGGAGGTTAATTAGCCCAATAAAGAAGCTGGTGATTTAGTGGGTGGGTTGAGAGGAGAAGACCTGATGTCAACTTTCTGGTTAGCAAGTTGGAATTTACTGTGTATATTAAAATGTCTAATTTCACACAGTTCGCACACTGGCTATATCAGGAATGGCATGCTAGAATCCTGCTTACTACAGATGTTTCAGTACACAGTAGTGCCTAATAGTATATGAAACAGAATGCATTATGCAAAAATAAACATCTTAAACATTCGTATTCTACACTGTTGTCACATAGCCTCATCACACTGCAGTTTTAATTCAGCAAGATGCATCTGACAGTTATGATAGAAACTAAAATTAACATTATATTTTTTATTCTAATTTAATGACTTATTTCTTGGCAGTTAGGATATGGTTGTATGCTATCCTGAATCATTTATTGTTCTCAAAACTATATTTGAAACCTTGCATATTTTTTGTGCTTGGTGAAAGCTCACTGAAATAACCATAAAAGCTACCCAAGTAGCATTACAGAGAATCTCTTGTGGTGCATTTTAGTGGATTCTTCATTATGAGATGGCCTTTTCTGTGGATCTCTGGAACTATAAAAGGTAGAATATTTTGTGAACTAGTTACAATGCAAAATTATCTCATTTGACTATCTACAAATATAATTTACAGTCGAGTGATGTTGTGTCGGATAGCTGATGGAGTTTCCTTGCTATTCAAAAACAGATTTTCTGAAAAGCCGCTCAGACTAACTGGTTTACTGTTGTCAAGTGAGTCTGTCATTCTGCAGCACAAAGTGTATAATCTCAAATCCATCAATGAATAAATCTAGGCCTATTTGTATTCTCGCATATCCTATGCAGGGTCACAGGTAGTGATACTGTAAGGAACTAACTCAGCATATCTCAGCACCCATACAGAAGTCACATAGATTCAAATATATTAATAATAAATATATTTAAATATCTTAAACTTAAAAAGAAGAAAATATATTGTATACAATATTTGTAAATATATTTTGAAATATAATTAAAAATATATGTAAATATTTAATTTTGGCCACTTTTTAATATTTTCACATATATTAAATATATGTGGTGATTTATATATGTATACTTGAACAAACACTTTACTACATTTAAAGTTTAGAAAATCTTACTTATAATTCCCACCTTCACCATCCATCTGGCATGGCAGATGATGACCATTATGCAGACTGTTACACATTGAAGTGAGGCACAGTCACAGTACTCGGTTCTGTCTTACCATTATTAAATTTTATTTCAAAGCACTTTTCTATTATCATCTGTGTCTCGTTATGTTGTACTCCTTTGTAGGTTGTAGTGTCCTCAATGTAGTGTTAAACGAGATAGTCTTGTAAGACATACGGGACTAAAAAAATATTTGCAATGTTTTTTTGTTTTTTTTGAATATCTGATGAATGTGAATGTTTGAGGTGTTACTTACTAGTCAGATGGTTCATAGCGCCTTGGAGATGTTCTTCGACAAGAGGTCCCCTCCAAATCTACTGCACGGCCATCAGCATGGAAGAATATCGGAAAATAAACAATCTGTCACAGAGCCAACAATATGTAGTATACAATGTCAGGTTTATTAGAAACAAATTACATCAGAGGTGAAATGCAGAATAGAGAAAAAATAATGTACAGAACATACAAAAAATCTTAAGAAATTAGAATTTACGTTTTTAGGTTTTAAAGATGCATGATGATATAGGTGAAATATATTGAGACAAATGCATATGAAGTTATTTAATAAGCTTTCTCAGATCACCTGTGTGTTCTATATCTCTGTCAGCAGCTCCCATTAGAGGTTTTTTTTTCTGACGCTCCTGAAATCACAGTACAGTTTTTATCAATATTTGTCTACAATGAAAGATAAAAACGTATTTGGGATAGTTTCAGCCCATTTTTGTTCATGTAAGTGGATTAACATTAACAGTACAGTGCAATTTTTAGGTTACATGAATTAGCTTATTTCAATTCATCCATTACAAGTTGCCAGCAAAACATTTACAAAGCTATCAAAACCACTTATCTACACATAATATGTGATTCAAATCAAATCTATAGCTAACGTTAGCTAACCTCTTATAGTTAGCCTCTATAACGTTAGTTAGCTCACGGTTGTGATGCTAACGGACTTTTGCAGATGACACTGAACCATTTCTGTAAAGTAAATATTCAACAGAAGGGTGTCAATTACATGTAAGAAAGTTTAATGAACAGTTGTATGTATTATTTGTGTAATTTTAGGCACTAAGCTTACCGGGAAGTAGTAAGTCTGCATCCATATCTTCCTTTGTGTTCAGCAGAACAAAGACATTCATACTAGAGGGAACTTGAAGGTGAGTAAACGATGACAGACTGTTCATGTTTGTGTGAACTATCCCTTTAAAAGTCAGTTAAAACAGTTAAAAGCCACAGTGCTGTTCGACTTATATCAAAACTCAGAACGTTGCTCAAACATATTTAATGACAGACACTGTAATTGAATTGAATTGCAAAATCAAGTAAACTAACTGAACTGAAATCATGATTGTTTTCAAACAAATTTCTTAAACATTACCTCTGCTATCCACTAGTCAGTCATAAGATACTCCTGCAGAAACTCATGCCATTAGTTAAGCAAATGTAGCTGTGCCAGGATACTCAAACGAACACATTTTTTCTATTGTTTTTATTTATTAAAATAAAATAGTTGTTTCTACATTTAAACTGGGATTAGACAAAGTAGCTATTTAAAAATGACACACTTCCCCTTTAAGAAAAATGTCTTATATTTTCTGAAAACAGAAATGTCACTGGTTTTCTTGAGATCATCTGGTAAATGGTCCTTAGTTTTTTTTGTTTCCGTGTAGTGAAGTGCAAGCCCTAGATTGTGTTCAAGATCATCCTATTCTCCCATTTTTTTCATACACCCAGCATGAAAAACATAATGTTTAACCTTGACTCTGTGATTCAAGATCTGTGTATGTGTGTACAGTATGTGGGCATCTGTCTGTTACAATATGACACACAGACACGTTCTATAGCTGAAGTCCATAAAAATATAAAATGTTTTGTAGTGTTCTATTCAACCATGCTCCCAAATGATCAAATATTTTAAAAAGGGGTTTTCTTTGTTGTACACTGTATACATGATTTTTAGATTGACCCTTATTTCTTACGTTTTAACATTCTGTGAAGATTAAGCTTCTCCTTTTTCCTTTAACTGACTAAAAATGTCTATTTTAGACACTATATTTTGTCTCCTATTAATGGAAATCGCCTGCCAGAGCTCCAGGAGATAGTGAGAGAAAAGATAGTAATGTTTAAGAAGAGCAGGTTAGCTTTAACACACAGCAAGCACATGAGGGAAAGCCAAATGTTGATTACTAATTAAATAAAACTTTTATCAGCAACACAAGAAATGTAACAGAGGGAGGCAAAGTATTCAATAATGATGATGCGGTGTGTTAGAGAAACAGAACAAAAAATCCAATCACAAACAAGAATGTGTATAAAATATCCTAATGGTGTCCTTCAGCAAGAGTCAACCATAAACTGAAGGTAGATAGAACATCTCTCCTTTATTTGTCTTTTAAAAACACTAATAAACTGATCCCACAACTACACAAGCAAACAATATTAGTAATTATACTTACAAATATTTCCAGGAGGGATTAAAAAACTGATTTTTGCAGGATTTCTTGTTAAAATTTCATAATGCAATTTCAGCGTAACATGTTTTTTATAGGATTAGCTCTAAAAAAGGAACTAATCCTCCACCGATAGCGTTCTGTACCTTTACCCGCTTCTTCCAAGTCAGAGAAGAACAGAAAGGGAAGAGAATGGAAAAGAGTATGAATGTTCTTCGATGCCAATTCAAGGCTTATTTTAGAGTCAGTTGAAGAGGGTCCGGATTGAAAGAGTGAATTTAAATAAAAGCAGGGAGAGAAAGAAAAGCTACATGCAGAACAAGGCCACCTCTCATGCGGGCAGTGTCCTTCACACAGTTTAAATGGGCTGGCCACTCATCCATACCAACACCAGAGTGAGAGTGAGCGAGAGAGAAGGTGAGGTAGCCGCATTTTTACACCGATAAAAGGATTGAATTTTTGGTGAAAAGCAGATCTCTTCTATAGTGCCATGTTCTTGTTTTTTTCACCCTGTCATTTCAAGGGAAGTAGAGAAGAGGGAGCGATAGCAATGAGAGAGAGATGAGCCAGTTTACTGTATATGCTCAAGCTGAAAAACTATTATACCATATTTACATGATAACACCTCTTATCATCCATCACAAGCAATCCATATCATCCTATGATCCACCCAGCATGCATTGCTGGAAACGTCAGCTTCCTCTAAACCACAATGTAATGCACGCCGCCATCAGTTTATCATCTTTAAAAGCTGAACATTTAGGGTTCGGTAATGCTGCCATATCACTTTATGAAATGACATGTGTTGAGGAGCATTTACAGTGGCGTGTGGGGTTTTAATCTATTCCTGAGAGCATAATTATCCCCGCGGTTCTCACTCACTCTTATTTTCTTCGCTAGGTGTTGAGGACTGCTTCTGACCCGACATGTGAAATTCTTTTACAGTAGATTATCTGCTAAATCACTTTATTCTGATCCCTCAGCAAGAATCTTAAAATGGTCATCTGCAG
Organism: Gymnocypris eckloni scoliostomus; assembly: GCA_027564155.1. NCBI lineage: Eukaryota > Metazoa > Chordata > Actinopteri > Cypriniformes > Cyprinidae > Gymnocypris > Gymnocypris eckloni. Next base: position 9,462,067 of record CM050416.1, on the reverse strand, counting down.
TAGTATAAATAAGTGGTGTGCAAAAGAGAATGAAATGCATACAAATAGCAGATTATGGGACTCTGAGGCAATGATGTTGACAAAAGCTCTGACAGAAGCATTGTACACCAGTCACACTGAAGGAAATGTCCCTATGAAATTAAGTGTTTTTTGTAAATTATTATGAATAAAAAGGAATAAATAAATATATTGTATTATGATTGTGTCATTTTTTATGTAGTTGCAAAATGTAAACAGTCTCACTTGAAATATTTAACTCAGTCCACTTTAAAGGGATACTCCACCCCTAAATGCAAATTTTGTCATTAATCACTTACCCCCATGTCGTTCTAAACCCGTAAAAGCTTCGTTCGTCCTCGGAACACAATTTAAGATATTTTGGATGAAAACCGGGAGGCTTGTGACTGTCCCATTGACTGCCAAGTAAATTACACTGTCAAGGCACAGAAAAGTATAAAAACATTGTCAAAATAGTCCATCTGCCATCAGTGGTTCAATCTGAATTTTATGAAGTGACGAGAATACTTTGTGTACGCAAAGAAAATAAAAATAACGACATTTATTCAACAATTCGTCTCCTCTCTGTCTCTCCTCGTCAACTTAGCACCATTTTGGAGAGCATCCTGATGGATGCAAAGTGCATATGCAATTCTCTGTCATCAGTAACGCGTGGATATGTATTTTTATACTTTTCTGTGAGTGTATACATACATACAGGTATACTTTAAGTCAGAATTCTTATATTGCCAAACTTCTCTCACGAAATCCGAAATGAACCACCTGTGAAAGCATCCGAAATTTTGAACTATTTCTCTTCTGGGAAAACGGTAGATAGATATTTATTTGTATACAAATAAAAAATGCTCTTAGATATAATACTTCCAATTGCAACTCTGGAAAACTGTGGCTTGACCAGGCCATAACATAAAATACAAGCTACTGGCTATTCATATAAAGAACAAGCCTGCCAATCTGTCTTACCCTACAGCAACGTCCGGCTTCAATAGAACAAACATCAACAAAGGAAGGAAAAAAGGGTTCATTAAACTATTTCATGCAGTCTTCAACAATAAAATTCACACACTGAAGTCAAGCTTAAATATGACTTTATAAAATGTCAAGGATAAAATGAAGACATTTTGAGGTGTAGTCTCTCAAATCTAAAGCTCCACAAAGCTGAGAAATCAGAGGTGTAGTGGGGTTTATCAGAAATGAAAAATGAAGAAGAAAATGTATGGTGATATTCAGGTGCTGCTGTAAATGTGTAATTATTGTGTATTCACTGTGTGGCATGACACGCAGAGAAACTCAACACTCCAACTGCTTAGTGAAGAAAAAGCAAAGTTCAGTCTCACATGTATACTGTTCAAAACACACTCTTGAAGATAATACAGTATGCCTGAAGACATCCACATCAGGACAGAGTTTTCCTCTGAAATGCGGTTATCGATGTGGGATTTTAGAATACTTTCAAAAAATCCACAAAAAGAGTATTTTGAGAAACCTCAGAGCACTGCGCTTTAAAAACACCTTAAACATTTGAAACATGATTGCAGACACTTTTCCTGCATGTTCCATTATACCCACATTTATATTCACTGCAATCTGCTGAGCCCGTCTAATTCATTTCTAATTAATTTCAAACATGCTGAACATTATATTTGCATTCTGTAATCTGTGTCTTGCACTTTACATAATTACTCGCACTATTATGCGTGTTTGAATGGTGCACTTCACATTTGATGTGGCTGCTGTCTTGCACCTGAACTTCCCTTCAGAAATCAATACAATATTGAACAGTTATAGAGTACATCTATCTATCATCTGTCTTGGTCAAACTAGTCTGCACTATCCCCACATGCATTAGTAAGTGTGCTCTTCTCTGATATTCTCTGTGTGAGAGTTACCTGGTCTGACCTTCAATGATGCCAGGGGTTAACTACATGTGATATGTAGTTTTATTATTTTATTCTTAAACCGAGTTACTGCTACAGTCAATACAGTGTGCTCTGCCTTCCTTTGTTCACGTTGTGTGTATTGCTGTGCTTACTAACACTACACTCTTTATACCACAGGCCACATACACCACCTCTTCATACTGTGGGATGAAAGGACTTTCTCTTTTTTTTCTCTTTCACTCTTCCATATTCAGCATGAGATCTTCTGGGCTACCAAAAGAGGGCCTTCTCTGACTAAGGCATTTCTCTTTTGGGTCTCTGCTAAAATAATAATTTGATAATTCTTCAGCAAACCTCTTTGCTCAAGTGACAGTTAAAACAACAGTCCTATTTTTTTTAAATAGGCTCATTTTCCAACTCCCCAAGAGTTAAACAGTTGAGTTTTACCATTTTCAAATCCATTCAGCCGATCTTCGGGTCTGGTGGTAGTACTTTTAGAGTAGCTTAGCATAGATAATTGAATCTGATTGGACCGTTAGCATCTCGCTCAAAAATGACCAAAGAGTTTCGACATTTTTCCTGTTTAAAACTTGACTCTTCTGTACATCGTATACTAAGACCTGATGGAAAAATTTCTATTTTCTAGGTTGCGATATTATACAGCGCCTTAAAATTCATTTTCTTGGAGGTTATAGTATGTTAAAGAATGATCATGTGACTTATGTTTGCCAAGTGACCTGTAAATGCGAAAAAACTGTTTCGGTTGAAGTTTTGAAAAATATTACTTTTTCAAATTGCCTGAAAAACCACCTCATGCGAGCGCAATAACATTTATTTTGTGTGTATGAATATATGGGAATTTTTTCTAAATATTCGTGTTTCCATTGGGCGTAATTTCAATTCACAATTTCATTTACCCCAAAGAGGGTAATGGAAATGTAGCTTTTATATTTTGAGAAATGTCTTAGTGGATCAATGGTGACCAAATCTGTTCGCTTACCAACATTCTTCAAAAACATTTTCTTTGAGTCCTGCAGAAAAAAAAGAATGGCATAAGGTTTAGAACGACATGATGGTGAGTAAATGATGACATCATTTTCATTTTTGGGTTAACCATCCCTTTAAAAAAGACTTTGTTTGGGGCCACTGTATGTATCTCTAGCCCGATCTCACTGGCAATTTGTACATATTTTATGAGGTTCATACGAATTCGTACAACCTCACTTGTACAAATTCATATGATTTTTGCTAAATCGTACATATTTTACGAGTTGCCAATTCGTATGAATTTGAACGAATGGCCTACACCTAACCCCGCCCCTAAACCTACCCATCACTGGGGTTTCAAGAAATTGTACTGAATCGTTTGAGTGAGGTCGTACGAATTCGTACGAATTAGCCACCTTGCAAAATATGTACGAATTGCTGTGAGATAGCATTGGTATCTCAGTAAAAAACTTTTACTTACAGTAAAGTATAATGTATTATTTTCTTAATACATCTATGTTAGATGTATTATAAGAATATTATAATACATTATGAATTATATTAATATTTATATTAATTATTATTATTATTATTATTATTATAATAATACAAGAATATTATAACTACATTATTTCTATGTATTAGCTTTCCTGTAGCTCAACTAGTAGAGCATGGCGTTAGCAACGCCAAAATCATGGGTTCGATTCCCAGGGAAAGCAAGAGCTGATAAAATGTAGAAACTGTAACTTGAATGCAATGTGAGTTGCTTTGGATAAAAGCGTCTGCTAAATGCGTAAATGTATTTAATATGTGACATTGAACTATTTTCATATTACATTTCTTTACACAACTCCATTGATGTCTACAATTAAATAAAACAAATTATTGAAATTATTACTAATTTAATCACTGCTCATGTTGTCGACGAAATACATTCAATTTACAATGTTCATCATAATAGAGATGTTAAACTCCATGAATATGTTTGTATTATGCGCATGCATTAAATCCACCTCGGTGCCTACGTGTGATAATTAAACGGTGAGGCGCCTGGAACAAAAGCCGGACACAAAAGGACTCAAACTTCTTAATGACTTCAGCCAAAAGCTCTGCGTCTCAGGGTCGCACATGCTCGAATCGATCCATCCCCCTGCTGCTCCCGCGGCGCACCCCTGACCTTGTCCTAAGTTAGTGTAATTAATTAAAATTTGGAGAGGTGTTGACGCTTGATGGATTGTTCCTTCTTGCTTGTTACAGCTGCGGCAGTAATCGCAGAGTATAGCGTTTCCCCTGAAGCTCCCTGTCTCAATCTATATACTGTATATAGTCATGTCAGCATTGAAGACTCTTCAAGAGTCACTTCATTACTTCAAGAGTCATCATCAGAATATATTTGGAGATCACTTGCTCAGCAATGAATCCTTTGAAGTGAATGGGTGCCACAATGAGAGTTCAAACAACTGATAAGAATGCCACGATAATCCACAAGAAGTGTCCATCATTAAGGCATTTAACTTTAAACCACATTGACCAAACGACAAGTCCCTTAGAGCTGTTTTAAACCAGTTTCACTTGTAAATAATGCTTGACCTGTGCATGTTTCTCCCGATTCAGACAAAACTACTTTTTCACTGGAGAATGAAATAGACTTGTATTTTAGCCTGAAACAGGATGAAGGTAAAAACGTCTTAATGATGGATTTGTTTCTTGCAAACACACAACTTTTCACTTCACAATATATTTACTGATATACTGGATTAGTGTGATGCTTTTAATCAGCTGTTTGGACTCTTATTCTGACGGCACCCATTCACCGCAAAAGGATCCATTGGTGTGCAGTTGATGTAATGCTAAATTTCTCCAAATCTGTTCAGATTAAGAAACAAATCTACCTCTTGGATGGCCTGAGGGTGAGTTCATTTTCAGCCAATTTTCATTTAGAAGAGACCTGTTCCTTCAAACCCTAAACATCACAGACCTAATACATTGTTAGATTTACAGAGCAAAAAAAAACAGCTTTTTAAATAAAGAACACCACTTGAAAGGGAAAGAGTAACATCACCTGGTATAAACACTTACCATCTTTATCTAAAGTAATAGAAGCATGTTGTAAGACAGCAGCTGACCTTGAAGGAAATGTTAAACATTGGTTTCATCCATTATTGATCCACACTAATTAAACTAATTGTTGGATGTTCAGGGTCGCTCAGTAGGAATCACAATGGTGCAACAGTCATATTCAGAATCAAGAACACCCACACCCTCACCTCAACTCTCAATCCTACACAAGCATGCATCCAAAAGAGGATTTGCTATTCATCAACATCTCACTTATGCCGAGCGAAATCAAAGAGAACCCACTCCAAAAGCCAATTAACCCACACATTCATGCAATCAATGACAGCTATACAGATCCTACACCTTGGGCGAGAATGAAATCTGTAATGAAGTCTTACCCGGTCAAACACTCGCTGGCTGTTGTGAGTGCAATAGCCCATTTAACAGAGAATTGGTCCGGCTTAGTGTCAGTAAACTTTGACTTCAATCTCATTGCTCTCACATCATATTTGAACAACACCGTAATTTCACACTGAGTAGTGTGAGGTGGGATTTGGGGGGGATGAGTGAGGTTTAAATCTTTTAAAGAGTTTGATAGTCACTGCACAAAATCAAACACGCCAAGGCCCATCTCATTCCAGACATCATTGCAGAATAATGTTGCTGAAAAGAAAGTGAGACAGAGATGAAAAGAGAACAATTATTGGTTGGCTGCCGGCAGAATCGGCAGATGCTCATCATGTCATATCTTGGCAACCATCATTTCATTTCTCAAAATGGCACGATATCATTACCTCTGTCCTCCTCTCTGACGCAAAACGCACGAGCGCTGATTTTAAGTAATAGATGTGTTTGTTTATTGCGTAAGGTCAAGGAGGAAGAGAAAGAGAGGTATAGTCCCACACCCATCATCCTCCTGCCATGACGTCCTGACTGATGAATGAAACACAAATCACTCCATCTGAAAAAAAGAAAGATAGCTTGAGAGACAGAGACATGCTGTCAACCAAATACAATCTACAAATCTTCAATTTCTTGCATTTAAGATCTTAAAGGCATAGTACACTCAAAAATAAAATAAAAGTTAGAATTGTGTCGAGTGTTTTGGACCCCACTGCCTTTCACTGTTTTGTTGTACAAAAACAAGTATCCTCAATTGTGTTACAGAAAGAAAGTAAGTCACACCGGTTTGACATGAGCGTGAGTAAAGGATAACAGAATATTCCTTTTTAGGTGAATTATATCTTTGAAGCTATTTGTATTATTTATTATTCTCTCTAAAATACTTGTTTCTTGTTAGTCAGTTGTGGTATTCACAAAGCGAACTCGGTGCCTGCTTTGAGTGGTGTGAGGGTATGTTTGTCGATAAAAAAAAAAGAAAAGAATGGAAAATATTTGCAAATGATGACTGTTGTCCAGGGCAGTAATGTATAAATCGTTGCTCATCCGGGAAACCATGTTTTCCTCTTGTTCGGTCTCTCTGTGGTCCATAAATTTAAGCTAATAAAACAATTCCAACTCAGATCAATATTTCATGTTCATTTATTTATTTGGTAAGTAGCCATGTAATAGGTAGTATAATAATTATGGCATACACCCCAAACATCCATTAGGGTGACTGTTCACCAGGTCAGGGTTTATATAATGACCATCTGACTGTTTATTATTAATGACATATCTTCAGCAAATCCCAATCTGAATTACTTTTGAAATAAATATCTCAATATTTCCATCAATGAGTTCCTGTAAATGTGTATCTCTTAAAACTGTAGCTAATCATCTCCGCGCTGCTAGAGTGGTAATCAAAAATGCTTATTTTACAGCTCCTCAAAATTACTTTTCGCATTATAGCTTCTTAATTGTACACATCTCCTTATAGCCCAGATGATCATCTCCAGCAGTATGACGGGGGAATATCAGAAGATTTAACAGACCGCTTGGAGGCGCTGTTGTTTGTTGAAATTCATCTGATGTTCAGAAACCGATGCATGTGAGTTTTCTAATGTGAGGCCAATCTCGAACTATAAAGGGCAACAAACAAACAAACACCTTCAGGTAAATATACGTTTTTTTGTAATATTAAAATCTTTGTTGAGAGTTTCCTCTCAAAATCACTGAGATAATAGCACTGTCGGTTGTTTAGAACTGTCAGCGAATTAGACCATCCATCAAATCAGTAGCATGCTATATTAGGCTATAACATGCATTATTCATTAAATTGTCCCTTGAGGTGACAGTTAAAACACATAATAATAGGATATCCGTCTTGTCCCTGAAATCTCTTCTCACACAGACCGGTAGGTCGCTGCACTTCCGCTAGAGGGCGTATAGTGCACTTAGAAAAGACGTACAACGCGAGAGCCTTCTATTTATTGCGACACGAAGAGAACTTGGTAACCGTGTGACAAGAGCTTAACACAGCACCCACACATTACCGTGTTAATAACGGAGGAAAGGAAATTAAATCATTCCGAATGAGAGTTTGTTTCTTGATATCAAACAATCAGTTTAGCCTGTCGCAGGCATACATCAGTCTTGAGAAAGAGATAAAACGTAAGGAAAGACGGAGAGAGAGCTTAATCTTGTTACTGATATGAGGCTCGCTGGTACACAATCGGATGACAGAATCTCATTAGATGCAAACGGACCGGCGCAGAAGCCACACTGTACACATTTTACATTTTCGTTTAAAACCCTGCCTTCTTTGCGGGAAAATAAGTGATTACGGGATGGCGTTTTGTCATAGTGTGTAGTTAATGCCAGTGTACCCACCAATTTGAGCTATTAAAATCTGTTTGTTACTACAAAATGTACTGATGATAACCTTAGTGGTATAATTGAAGGCCACGTCACTCAAAGACGGCTTGTAACCAATAATAACAAAGACAAAGCGCAGCAGTGTTACAATAAAACTAAACAGCACCAGGGTAAGACACATAACGCTTAAATAATGCAACAAACACTAACTATATAACTAAATACTAAAGGTAGCTTATAAAAATGGCATTTGGCCAACAGTTATAATGATATTTATACGTTATACTTAAAATCATTTAATTTAGTATATATATAGTTTTATGTAAATACAATTCATACCCTATACCACCATTATTATTTTTTTTACTATATTTTATTCTAATAACACATGCAGACTATTTTACCTACTGTAAGGTGACACCCAGTTATCAAGGTTTTACTGATGCATTTGTATCTTTCCCCACAATGAAATTACTATATATATATATATACATTATTTTTTGTATTTTTTTTACAGATTCCTCCTCATACACGCGCTCTTGGCATGCGCGCTCGTGAACTGCATACTAAAGAGTACACTTTCCGTGCTTCAGATTCAAAACATTCAAATGTCATTATTAAGAATGTGCTTGTTGAATAAGTATCACATTCATCATATTGCTAACTATAGCCATACATAACACACACGCACTTACATTTCTTATAATGACAAATGAATTGGAGAGGACTAGAAACTGACAGATAAAAACAACAGTAAAATGATTTCTGTCCACTGTGAATCGCGTTCTCCAGTGCTAATATTTACCTTGAATGCAACTGTTTGACTTTATAAGACGTGTAAATCAATTCTCATTCTCCGTTTAAAGAGAGCTGGAGTAGGGATGTGAGAGCGCGTTGAGGAGGGAGGGAGCGTCTGATTGACGTTCACTGGGTCGAATCGGCTGACGCAGCGCTGGCAGTCCGGGCCGTCCATTGGCTGCTGGTGGCAAGGGCTCTGCGCAAAACAACGCACTGGTGCTCACTCTCCTTGCAGAACTCGGGAAGAGGGGACCTACGGATTTCTAAGCATCCCGCAGATATTATGGACTATTAGACAACTACATATAGAAAAGTGTTATTTGTCTGCAATAGCTCGCGTTCAGGATTTAATTTTAATTTGATTTCCCCACTCACAAAGCAAAAGAGTTTTGGAAAGCTTTTGCTTCTCAGTAATAAGGATCTGTAGGTTCTGCAATGTCTTGCTGTGACGCACGGACTACTAAATTCTGCTCTCCTTGAGATAGCATTATATAAAATGGCTATAGATCTTGCGCATATGGCGACATGGTTTCCGGCTGACACGGGAGCTTTCTTGTTCGTTTGGGAAGTTGCACAGCGCATATGTTTTCTTGGACCAAAGCGATGGGTAATTCCTAAGCTGTGACTGGAGAAGAAACGGCGTCGAGACAGAGCGAGGGAATAAATAGTAGTGCACTTGTTGTTTGGAAATGATTTTTATATTTCTCTTTTTCTCTATCTTGGATGGAGGGTTATCGCAGCTGCACTTCTCGGTACCGGAGGAGCAGGAGCGCGGGACGGTTGTGGGAAATATCGCCGAAGATCTGGGGCTGGACATCACCAAACTTTCCGCGCGCCGTTTCCAGACCGTGCCTAGCTCGCGCACTCCGTACCTGGAGGTCAACTTGGAGAATGGAGCGCTGGTGGTGAACGAGCGCATCGACAGAGAGGAGATATGTCGTCAGACCGTCCCGTGCCTCCTGCACCTCGAAGTGTTTTTGGAGCAGCCGCTCGAGCTCTTCCGCGTCGAGATCGAGGTCATGGATATTAACGACAATCCGCCGAGTTTCCCAGAGACGGACATCACCGTGGAGATCACCGAGAGCGCCACACCGGGCACCCGCTTCCCGGTGGAGAACGCCTTCGACCCTGACGTGGGGACTAATGCCTTGAACACATACGCCATCACCACTAACAACTACTTTTATTTGGACGTACAGACGCAAGGCGACGGCAACCGCTTCGCGGAGCTCGTGCTGGATAAACCCTTGGACCGAGAGCAGCAGGCGGTGCACAGGTACGTGCTCACCGCCGTGGACGGAGGGCAGCCGCAGAAGACTGGCACCGCACTGCTAGTGGTTAAAGTGCTGGACTCCAACGACAACGCGCCCACGTTCGATCAATCCGTTTACTCTGTGAGCTTGCGCGAGAACTCCCCAGTTGGCACGCTCGTTATTCAGCTCAATGCCACTGATATGGACGAGGGCCAGAACGGAGAGATTGTTTACTCTCTAAGTAGTCACAATCCGCCACGTATTCGGGATCTGTTTAACATCGACTCGCGCACCGGGAGGATTGAAGTGACCGGTGAGGTGGATTACGAGGAGAGCAGCACGCATCAGATCTACGTGCAGGCTAAAGACATGGGACCGAACGCCGTGCCTGCGCACTGCAAAGTTCTGGTCAAACTCATCGACGTGAACGACAACACGCCTGAGATTAGTTTCAGCACGGTCACGGATTCGGTAAGTGAGCAGGCTGCCCCAGGCACAGTGATCGCTCTGTTGAGCGTCACGGACCGTGACTCCGGCGAGAACGGACAGATGACCTGCGAGCTGCACGGCGAGGTTCCGTTCAAACTCAAGTCGTCTTTCAAAAACTATTACACGATCGTCACAGACGGTCCGCTGGACCGCGAGAAAGCGGAGTCTTACACGCTCACGGTGGTCGCCAAAGACAAGGGGGTGCCGTCTCTCTCCACAAGTAAGTCCATCAAAGTGCACGTCTCGGACGAAAACGACAACGCGCCGAGATTCATGCAGTCTGTTTACGACGTGTACGTGACGGAGAATAACGTCCCGGGCGCTTATATTTACGCGGTGAGCGCCGTGGACCCTGATGTTGGACAGAATGCCTATGTCACTTACTCCATATTGGAGTGTGAAATACAGGGTATGTCCATCTTAACTTACGTGTCAATCAACTCCGAGAACGGCTACTTGTACGCGCTGCGCTCTTTTGATTTCGAGCAAATAAAAGAGTTCAGTTTTATGGTGCACGCCAAAGACTCCGGCGCGCCCGAGTTAACGGCCAACGCCACCGTTAATGTCATCATAGTGGACCAGAACGACAACGCCCCCGCTATAATTGCGCCTCTGGGCAAAAACGGCACCGCGAGAGAACATTTGCCCCGCTCAGCCGAGCCGGGATACCTGGTGACCCGTATTGTGGCCACGGATGCGGATGACGGTGAGAACGCGCGCCTGTCGTACAGCATCCTCCGAGGAAACGAGCTCGGGATGTTCCGGATGGACTGGAGAACCGGTGAGCTACGCACCGCGCGCCGGGTATCCAGCAAACGGGACCCACCGCACCCGTACGACCTGTTGATCGAGGTGCGCGACCACGGGCAGCCGCCGCTTTCGTCTTCTGCGAGCATCAACGTAGTGCTGGTGGACAGCATAGTGGAGGGCCGGAGCGGCGACCGGGGGTCGGTCAAGTCCAAAGAAGGCTCGCTGGACCTCACTCTCATCCTCATCATCGCTCTCGGCTCCGTGTCCTTCATCTTCCTCCTCGCAATGATCGTGCTGGCGGTGCGCTGTCAGAAGGATAAGAAACTGAACATCTACACGTGCATGGCCGGAGACTCGTGCTGTCAGTGCTGCAGTCGCCAAGCGCGTGGGCGCAAGAAGAAGCTCAGTAAATCGGACATCATGCTCGTCCAGAGCTCTAACGTAGCCAGTACCGCACAGGTGCCGGTGGAGGAATCAGGCAGCTTCGGCTCGCACCACCAGAACCAGAACTACTGCTACCAGGTGTGCCTGACTCCGGAGTCTGCCAAAACCGACCTAATGTTCCTTAAACCGTGCAGCCCATCCCGGAGCACAGACACAGAGCACAACCCGTGCGGGGCAATCGTTACCGGATACGCGGATCAGCAACCAGATATCATCTCAAACGGGAGCATTTTATCCAGCGAGGTGAAAACACATTTTATTACCTACCCGGGCAACACTTTATCTTAATTCAGTATGAAATGCTTACATCATTAGCAAATAGTCACATTAACAATACCATATTAAATCGTAGGATTGTTTTTTTTAAATCACTTTATATAGCTTTGTACTTTAATATATTCATATAAAAATAAGTTTTTTAGCGTTAGTGTTTCAATGTATTGCTATATTGAGAGTGTTTATGTTTTAAATGAAATCAAAAACTCAAAACTGAGTATAGAAATTCAGTAGAAATGACAGACATTCTTGTGAGAAGTTCAGTGGATGGGATCATCTTTCTGTACATACCCTATATGCACCTTAAGAGAATATTCAGTGGTGATCTTTCAGCTTCCTGTGTCCTGTTTAATGTCAGATTGTAATCATCTGCTTGCTTATGACTCACATAGTGCTTTTAAAGGTAGCTTGGGGCTGTAGTGCTATTTATTTTTAGCGCTTTAATTACACTACAGCACTTCAGGGTCTGTTATATAGAAGGATGTATCCACATATTCAAGATTGGATGGAAAACAAATGCAAACATTTCAGAATCAATCAATGGAAATCATATATCGATTGAGCAATAATAGGAATATATGGGGGATGTGACTGTTGAGGGTGGTTATAAGCTGGTATAAAATGTATGCTCTGATACTAGTACCTTTCTTTTTTGCCTCAGAGACAAGCAATGTTATCTTAAGTGAGCCCCGCATCCGACAAGGTCTACCTTACTATCCCCTGGCACTCTCTGAAAGGGTGTAGCCCTGGAGTCAAGTATGAGGAGGGAGGGGGGAGTGTATTGACAAGGGTTTAAGTATGCTAAGCACACAGTCGCTGGGTATCAGTGGAACAAAGGCGGTTCTATGGTTGAGGTGCTCTAGTGCATGGACAGAGCAGAACAGAGGCCTGACCAGTGTTTTAATGACAAATGCAGAATATCAAATTAACTTGCTCATCATCATCATTATTATTATCATCACTATTTATTATTATTGTTGCTGTCTTTTAGACCAAGAACCAGAGAACTGAGCTCAGCTACATGGTGGATAGGCCCCGTCGTGTTAACAGGTGAGATTACTGAATAAATACAATGCACACACACACATTGCATTTTCATGTTTTATGGATCATTTCCATGGACATAATGATTTTTATACTGTACAGACTTTATATTCTATCCTAAACCTAACCATCACAGAAAATGACTGCCTTTTTACATTCAATAATAATAATAATAATAATAGGTTTTATTAAATATAAATATTTAAATATTTATCTTTTTACAAATTAATTACATTATCTTTATAGTGTTTTTACAAATAGAGATTTTTGGAGATTTAGTTCATTTCTGGGTACAAACTGGTTACAGTAGCTATATAAATGGGAACATTCCATAGACTCTTATGTCTTATACACAACTAGTTATAAATACTATAACCTAATCGTAACCTAGAAACCTTTCTGTATTTTTACAATTAACCAAAAAAAGGACAAATCCCTTTTTTTAATATACCATTTTTACAAAAGGAGACATATTTTTTGTCAGATTTAGCTCACTTCTGGGTACAAAAATGTCTCTTAAATATGGTTAAATAGAATAAACTCCAAGCTGGGACAAAGAGAGAGGTATAAATGATGTGGCGCCTAGCCAAAATGACAAAATTGACTGACTGTATGCAAACTAACAACTTTTATAACTACAAAGCACAATTCTGATACAGAATTTGATATTGAATTTAATCAGCAGTCTAAACTATGTCAAAAGTGTTAAATAACCAAAACAATCAACATGTATAGAAGAAAAAGCAGTACAAAGCTCCAATTACCAAATTAGTACTAAACCATCAAATTTACCTCATAGTTCAGCGTTTCAAGAGGCAGATATCGTCAGCTCTAAAGACAGTGGACATGGAGATAGCGAGCAGGGAGACAGCGACCATGACGCCACCAACCGGGGCCACACAGCAGGTGAGTTGATTACGAGTTTCTCACCTACTGTCGACCTCACGCTAGACTTGAAAGAAGCATAGAGGAGTGAAAGGCCCCTGGGGAATGAACGTTGAGGAGAAACATAGGCAGCAATAGACATTGGGAAATTGTTCGTATCTTGGCTTTGAAAGCAATGCGACAAGCCTTCAACCGATTCCAGCAGTGGATCAATATAGGGACTGCGTGGAAATTATACATCTGTCAACAGAGCTAAACGGATTTCAGTCAATGCCGTGAAAGGGTCTGGCTTGTCTGATGGACAGGCTTTCTGAAGCATTTAATGAGTATTTGAAAGCTTCCACGGTAACGAATCCAAACAGCTGCCCACCACCCCACCTACACCCCCAAACACAATAATTTTTCCATTCATATTAAATGCCAATAGCGTTTGAGTCAAGCACGATGAAATGGCAATCCTTCGTTGGAGACAAATTTAATTTAATTTTATTTGTTCTTTATTTATATTCAATTTTATGAGCTTTTTTGACTTTCAAGTTCTATATTTCATTGCTGCTCGTTTATTGATCAAGGTGGAGCCTTACGGCTTCGACTTGATAAGGCTTTGACCTTTCTCTCCAAAGAATCATGACATTCAGCCTTCGGTTTGGCAAACAGTTAGATGATGGGTTGCCAGATATTACGTATACACCACGCACAATGGAATACAAATTCTTGAAAAGAGCACGGATTCACAGTTTAGGTAACCACATTATGAAAAAACTTCACAAGACCTTTCTGGGAGGGAAAACATTCGCAGAAGGAGAAAGGGCGAAGTGCAGAGGGATTGAGATTTTTTTTGAAAACTTATTAGAACATCAAAGAGGTAAAATTAGAAGATGTGTGTGTGTTCTTTCCTCCCCTGCTCTCCTCTGGGTGTGTGTTGGCAAGCTCACAGTTTCAGCACTCCCATTTCAGTGCCTGTCTCCACATAGCCAATTATCACAGCAAGGTTAAGATGAAGGCCTGGGACACTGACAGGGGTAGAACCACTGCATTAACAACCACTTACATACACACACACTTGCTATCTCCTTCACATATCCCTACCTCACCTCCTTTTGTTCTTACAGCATCAGTTTGGAGATATCTGACTAAATTAAGAGAATCCCAGCCAAAGGATAGAAGATAAAGACAAAGAAGGGTTTTAACCCTCGTGTTGTGTAATGCACTCTACTGCTATTATAGAGATCCCAGTGTAACACTTTACAAAAAGACATTTGTTAGCATTAACTAACTCGGGTTATTTTGACCTTTCAAAACACATGAAAATTAGAATAATAGGTGTATGTATTGATGTAAGTAATGCGACATTATAATGAAACATTTTAAAATAGTTGATATTTTCTTCATCATTTTTATAAGATTAGAAAATCCTTATATTTTAAAGTAATATATATCTCGAGCTATTCAAATAGCCCTTGTGGTCTCTCAGATGAGCATGAGGGTCAAGCTAGAAGAGCTGGGGTCAGAGAAAGTCCATTTTCCATGATTTAGTTACATCTGCATTTGTTTGCAAAGATACAGAGGCGTGACAAATTGCACAATTAGATTAACATGAGTGAGCGATAGATTGATGATTATCTATAAATGAGGGATGTGTGGTGATGACATTAATCAAACCACTCCTGTCGCTGTAATTTAATGCTAACAGATCCCAATCAGGCAACTCCATTTGATCTGCATGCACACACACACACACACACACACACACACACACACACACACACACACACACACACACACACACACACACACACACACACACACACACACACACACACACACACACACACACACACACACACACACACACACACACAGTTTATAGCTATAGTGAAGGTTAATGCTGGGGGAATAACTTAGAAAGTGTAGCTACAAGCCATTCATAATTTACTACACTACAAGCTATTAACAAAAGGTAAAGAAAATATTAAGGTTTAATCAGGGTGCGATATCTTTTTTTAAATGTATATCAGATGATGTCATTTATTTAGCAATTTAAACAATAAAGATCTTAAAGTAAAATTTAAATACAAAACACAGTATACATTATTTTCTCATACAGTCGAAAATATAGTCATAAACAATACCATATATCATGTTTTGCTACATAAAATAAAAATACCATACAACAACTCAAATGAATCACAGAACATTTTTAAATGATTCATTTATCCATCTAAACACCACTTGGATTATTGCTTCAGCTCGCTTAGTACTGTGTTCAATATAATGTGACAAAAGCAGTCATGCAGTGTTTTGTTACACCACACCACCACAAAAAAAAATACTACAAAAAAATGTTTGCTACCGTAAAAGATACATCATTTAATAACTTAACTAAACTGAAAAATAGTAACATTAGAAGAGTCACTCCCCAAGACTGGCAAACGCAGTGACAATGTAGGTGGTTTCAATGACTTGAAGATTTTGAATTGAAACCCACCCTGATTGTTCTTCGAAACAAATTTACCAAAGTTTCCTCCCAACCCTATAGCAAAAACTGTAATCCTTAGCGTGTGAGCTCAGGTCTTTGGTCAGCCCAACGACAGGTGTTCTGAAGGGAAATTCTGCTCATCAGGGCTTTGACAGTGTTTTTACTTTTAGTTCTGATACTTTTGCTCACCATTGATAAAAGATGTGATGAGGTCTCCAGAAGAGAAAATGCAAGAGAAGCGGAAAGAGAAGAAAATAACACGCACACAGTGGGATGCGGAGCACTTCCTGATGGAGAACAGCTTAGTTAGTCAGTGTGTTTGTACTCAACGCAGCATCTCTTTTTCTCTAGATAGCTGCAGCCCCAGAGTCCAGCATCTAGTAAGATCATTAATGTTTTCAATAAAGCTCCCAGCCGCACTGAGGAAATCTAATATCTAATCGAATACAGGTCTGCAATTATAGGATTTTGTGGGCAATTATGTAAATATTTTTATTTCTTTATGTATTTATTGGACCATGAAGTGCAGGTGTTAATCTATGGCATACAACCTGCTACACTAGTCTTTTCGAGGATGTATTGTATTGCAGAATAATGGAATGAACTGTGCAAATGCAGTTTGCCGAGCCATATCGCTGTTAGATTTTAAACGCAATTATTCTGACAGCTCACATTTCTCTTGACAGCTAAAAAAATAATAAAATCCTCGAGGTGCACCGCTTGCAATGCATAATGGATGCTGCATTGTCATGTCCTTTTATCCAAAGAACACTAATGCTGAACTATCAGCCCAAATTTCAGCATTTAACTCAGATTGAACCATTTAATTCCTGCATTCAAACTTTGTTTTTAGATAATTTCAAACTTAATCTTCATTCGAATAGGACTTGTCTACTCCGAGGATGGTCATTTTGTGTTTCATAGACATACTTTGTGATTTAAATCCCGTCCAAATAGAAAATGTCTGTTTTTCTTCTACAACCATTGCTGTTAACGCAGGGTCCTCTGAGCAATCTAATCCAATTTGTATAAAAGCCGCTGTGATTGCAGTATATTACTTTTTCTCAATGTTTCTCTTCATTTTGTACCTTTATTAATGATTTAGATTCACAATTCCATCATAAATATGCTTTTAACGGGTTGTCCTGTAAATGAGAGTAAAAGCTACAGAAATCTCAATCCTGTCCAAATCAATACATGAAATCAAAGATGTTCTGGGTAAATAATTGTAACAGTATTCAAAATGTAAAAATCCCTTCCAGTTTGTCCTGCTTCGGTGTGCCACAATGTGCATATATATTCTCCATCACCCTGCAGTCTCCAAGAATTTGGATTATGTTCTGCTAACCAGGATTCAAATCTACATCAAGATGGTATTCTACCATTAAATTATGCAAAATTCATAAAACATTATTATTTTGCTGTCACTAGCATTTCCTAAAGAACATGCCAATCCGCTAGTTTTATTTTTCACAAAGCCTACAAAAGCAGACCTCAGTCAGATGAAATTATATCAGGTCCTACATGTTCTACATGAGTCTCTGCGTGCGACTGTGATATCGATGTGAACCTCATGCTGTGAGCTTCTGTCTGCTCGCTTGGTTGGGATATTTAGAGAACACTGCTCTAATTACATTGAGTTTAATTGTATGCAGTCAGGTTTATCTGTGTACTTAATATTGATGAAGTTACAAAGGCCTCAGATCCCTGCTTTAACGAGATGTACGCCACTATGTACACCCACATATCTCTGTCCATATATATCACCCTGATATAATGGTGAAATAACAAAGTGGACAGGTTGTGGAAGTGATCTATGGATTTAACAACACATCTGAGCGGAGATGTGAGCTGAATGTGGGTTTAGATGTTGCGTCTGTAAGATTAGAAGTACTGAGGTGTGCGAAGGAAAGAAGAATCACATAATAAATATCTTTAACTTTGCTTATCCCTGACAGCAATGATACAGAGAGCAAATGGAGACTTTTGCTTAAGCTTCTCAGATCTCTCCTGAGAAAAATACACTAGTAATCTCACATTTGCCTCCTCTAGAGTTTCATAAGAGATCTCAGCAATGTCAAAAAGTGTACCAAGACACCAAAGTCAGCAATCAAAAACAGAGATTTCAAGATCAACTAAAGTATCTTATAGTTCTGTGTTAACTATGTTACGTTTTGATACTTAAAAAGAGCAACTTATATGCAATGAAAGAGTAGGGTTTATGAGTAGAAATGAGTAGGGTGAAAGAGTAGCATTTATGCCTGGAGAGTACATAACTTTATACGCACAATCCGAAAGGCCCCATCACCAGTTATCTTGCATTTTCTGTGCTGTCTAGTAAATTGCAAACAAATTGCATATTGCCCAAAATTGCAATCTATTGCAAACAAGCTGCTTAATTTGTAACATAACCAGACATTTTGATCACTAAATAATACTTCATCATCTATTGAAAGTCCCCTATAGCAATACTAATAAGCTCCATACTATGGGTCAGAGTAGCACTTTATGCATATATCTGCAGGTCCCAAAGCCACTCTAATAACATGCTTCCTGGTCACCTATGCAAATCATTACAACAGTTCTGCACTAATAAATCATTATGCCCTTGTGTGTCACACAGACACACACACACACACACACACACACACACACACACACAGTATGGTCAGCTTTATCAGAAGGGCAGATTTGTCCTTTGATCTCACTCAGAAGAGCTTCTGCCACGAGGAATTCGAGATTATAGACTGGCCTGACATGCACCCACCCCCTCCCTCTCCTCCTCTTTCGGCCTTTATCTTTACCTTTGTATCAAATTTCCCATATCAGCCTACAGACTCTTTCATCCAGTCAAAACAATCATCCTCACCTCTTCTTTTAATTCCCTTCAAATTTCCTCTTTTAAGTTGGTCTTCCTCATTGTACCTGTTTGAATCTGACCTTGTGCATCACTGTATCTTTTCCTACTCCTTCACTCGTATATGGGTCATTCCTTTTATGGAACTCTGTAAATAAAAAAATAATATACTTGTATTTTTAGGAGGAATTTAAGAAGTATATAGAAGACATACACACTGGTCAGGCCCAGGCACTTTAGTCAGATATAACTTGATTATTTATAACACAGCAGCATTGAAAGTCAGCCCTATTAGTGAGGAACTGAGTATTTTAATAAAATAATATAGGGTATTTTAAACCAAAATAAGCTGATTAAATGGCACAAAACATCACATAATTCATCAATTGCATTTTTAATACTTGAAGTTTGTGCTGCTCCTATCCAGAATGAGGATAATATTTTTAATATCCAGGCTCTTTGTAATGAACTTTGAAGTGCTTCCACATATACCCTCAGTAGCCACCGCAACTTCCAGTGCAGTGCAGCATATGGAATGTGTAAGAAACATTAAGCACAACATTTTATCTAGAGAAAGTGTCATGTGACACGACATAGCAACATTGATACAATCCAGGTGGTATTTAAAGCTGCTGGATCTCATCTCTAAAATGTTATGTTTCAATATAAAATATAAAATGTAAAAATATGAAAATCATGTAGCACTACGATTTTAGTGCCACATAAAAAAAAAAAACTAAGATTAGCAGGATTAAAGTCATAATATTTCGAGAATAAAGTCAAAACTACGAGAATAAATTGACTTAGAATAAAGATTACCAGTTACGAGACAATGTTCCTATTAGGCATTAGTGCAGAATAAAGTCGAATATTAACTTATTTAATTGTGGTATAATGATAAAAGAATAAATCTGATTTCTTTCGAGAATAAAAATAGTATATTTTGAGAATAAATTGATTAAACTTAATATTTTGAGAATTAAGACAGGATGTGGAGGGTGGTTAAAACTTTAGATTAGGATTTATAATAAGGAAATTCACCTTTGACTGTGATTTTGCAGAGTTATAATTAAAAGGACACTGTTTTGTTGGTCCTGAACTTAATTTATTCAGAAGAAAATCAGACAGACATTGAGGAAATTGCCTCTTTTGTGCAGTTTATGCGATGCAGTGGTCGCTCCAAGGATATCGATGGTTACATCTAGTGCTATTCAAGAGGATATGTTGTTTCTATGCAGAGACTATGAGGATGGTGATCAAAGAAATCGACCCTGAAGGAGTTGAACTTTTTCAGGTAGAGAATGACTTCAATATGCCATAATGCCACAATGTTTCTGGGACTACACTGTGAAGTACTGGTCCTGTTATTTTCACTTCTGAATAAATTAAGTTTCCTACATAACTATTTTACTGAATAAAAATAATAACTCCGTAGTATGCATCTGTGATGGTTAATGCCTAAATCCTAATCTAAAGTATAAACAAGGCTCAACTCTGATCCCTACTCCTACCTTTTCTCCCAGTCCAAACTTCCAAATTTTTTTAAGTTTAATCTCGATATTACGAGTTGTTCGTAATATTACGATTATTCTCATTACTTCTATTATTAATATTATTCTGAAATATTCAAAGTTGTTCAATCTTATTCTCGTAACATTTTGACTTTCAAACCTGCATTTCGACTTTATTGAGCACCTAGTTTCGACTTTATTCTCAAATATTACGACTTTAATCTCGTAATCTTAGAATTTTTTTTTAATGTGGCACTAAAACGCCGTCATGAAGGTCAATTTTAGCACTTAAAACTAAAAAACAAATTAGCAGGATAGAATGTGATATTGTGTAAACGGGCAAAAACTACAAAATAATTGACTAGTGATTACCAGTTAAAACAATGTTCCTATTAGGCATTAGTGCAGAAACATAGTAATAACTTATTTAATTGTGGTATAATGATAAAAGAGCTAATCGGATTTCTTTCATTAATAAAAAATAGGAGTTTAATATTTCATGTAATATATTAAGACAGGGCTTGCAGGTGCTGAATAATAGATCATACCATACCATATTATGCTGCTCACCTTGACTGTGATTTTGCAGAGTATGCTCCTGGATCATGTTTTGTTGGTCCTGGAACTAGATTTATGTCAAATAAACACAGCCCAAACCCTATCCAAATTCAAACCTATGTCCAGGTTTATGCTTGATGCATCTGCACAAGCAAAAAGGTGTGCACACCAATAGTAATATCAATGGGTGCTTGGAAGTTCATATGCAGCAAACCGAACTTGAGGGAAGGCTGGCTGAGCAGATAGACCTGTGTTGCACTTTTTCAGGTAGAGAATGACCTCAAATAACTTGCACAATGTTTCTGACTACACTGTGACATGTCCTGTTACAGTTTGTCTGTTCACTTAGTCTCATTTTAAAGACCATTTATATACATATTTTACTGAATAAAAATAATACTCTTTAGTATGCATCTGTGATGGTTAATGCCAGGTCAAATGCGTCAGTATAAACAAGGCTCAACTCTGATCCCTACTCCTACCTTTTCTCCCAGTCCAAACTTCCAAATCCCTAACCTTGGTTTTGAAGCTTAGCTCATATTTTACTAGTGCTGTCTGTAGTCAGTAGATTAGGATCCACAGTTAAGATACCTAACCATTAACTACCCCAAAAAAATCTGAGGGAAATAATACAAAGTTGTTAACAATGTTGTTAGCACAGGAACATGGGATAGACTCAAACCTGCATCTCCCTCATGAGCACCTAACTCGATGTGTCAAAGCCAACATGACCTTGCGGAAAAAAAGGATTTAACAAGGTGGCAATTTCAATGTGAACTGTATGAAAAAAGCCAGCATGAAGGTCAATTCTTTAACATAAACATTAGTGGGACACAAGCAGACCATACGAAAAAGTATGAATTGAAATATATCAAATTCACATGAATTAGCCGCCAATTTGCCAAAATGTCAATAGAAATTTCTGTACAATTATTTATGATATTTTTTTTGTAAGCATGAAGGTCCACCCCATTTATAATTGTTACTGGGACTTAAGCAAAACGTACAAATGAGAGCTATGTGATTACAAATTAACACCAAATAATTAAGTAGTTTTTGCTGTACAAAAATTTATGATTTAAAAAAAAGTAAGCTTGAAGGTACACCTCTATTAATAATTGACGTATGAGATTGTACGAATTCATAAGAATTAGCCTCAAACATAAATAGATATGAATTGCCATGGGATTGTGATGTCGAGCACATAACCACTAAACAAACCTTAACTGCTATATCTGTATTAATGTGGTCATCTTCTCTATACAAATTCTGAATTGGTCTTCAAGCTCTCTGTATCACTGAACCTCATGCTGGGGTTAAATCCAGAGGCCTTTATTAGAGTTCAGTGTAACGCCACGCTGCTCTCTGCCCCTTTCTTTCATTTATTTCCCTTTCAAGCTCCCCTCTCTTCCTCTAATTATCATGCTCTGTTTTCCAACTCATGAAAGCAAGGTGTGTGTGAGCCTGTGTGTTTGGAGGACGGTTTCTCCCAGTGTTGTTAGTTTTGGTTGCGTTGTCTAGTGTTTGTATGAAGGACTTGAGAGACTGGCGGATGAGACACGGTGAAATTAACAGCATGAAAACATCACAGCAGATTCGTTTAATATCAGTTGGTGGGAGGGACAGGGAGAGGCAGAGAGGGAGAAACAAAGGGCTGGAGAGTTCACTGCTTTGTGTATATAACTATCCGTCTTTCAGTGGGCCGCCTTCCAGTCAATTACCGTGCTTTGCTGAAGCCTGACAATGACTGCAGTTGATTATAAATCTGATCCACTTGCCATCATCTGTCTGGTTAAACAATCCAAATCTAACTCCATGGCTCTGTATAATTCATAGTAACTCTTTATATTTAAAAATATATAATCCCATTTCTCAAAACACCCTTGTTCTTGACCTATTCTCTTACTTTCCATTTTGTCTTCCTTCAAAAGCAACATGGACAAACCAAAACGCACATGTATAATATATCATATTTTAGACCATTGTGCATGGTCTTTTTTGCTTTTATATCAAAGATATTCTGAAACATTACAAAAACAGGTTTTGTTTTTATAAGATGCGAGCGGTGTTTACATGTATAAAACTCAATGGCGTTGCTAGGTTGTTGTGGTTGTATGTTAGGGAGTTGTTTAGATGTTTTGGGTGAAAGATCATAATCATAATCTCCAATATATTTTGTTCCCTAGATATGGCTCAAATCTCTGCTTAAATGTAAATCTGTGGGATTGTTCTCCCCCACCATTCTATGGTCCAACAGTCCAAGGACTCATTTTAATAATAAAGAAAAGTAATAGTGTAATCCCTAAGCTTAAAAGAAATGTTTACCCAAAAAAATCCAATTCTGTCATCATTTACTCACCTAAATGCCATTTAGATTATGTGACTTACATTTTTCTAAACAACAAAAAGAGTTTGATTTCTTTTTATATTTTTGTTCATTTCATGGATCAATCCCTTTCTATCGACAGAACAAATAAAGCCATACAGGTTTGGAATGACGTTTACATGAGTAAATGATATAGTAACACTATTAGTTCTGCTGACAGATCCAGCACTTTGTTACTGTATGTGTTTCCTCTGCAGGCTGATCTACTGCACTAAAGTGAGGACTCTGGGTCACTCCGACCGTTGTTGTGCCTCCTGCTGGCGACAGTCGCCAGGCGCCTGTGCATGTGTGTGTTGTTTCCGTTCAGACATGTGGCGATATGACACGCCAGACAAGTCCACGGCCACACGCCCACGCTACACTCTTACTTAATTTTCTTTGTGAGTATTACACTCTCACAAGAAAAAATCTGATCCACTTAACCCATTTATATAGAACTCTTTATATTTCAAAAAAATATGTAATCCCATTTCTCAAAACACCCTTTCTTGACCTATTCTCTTACTTTCCATTTTTTCCCCTTTCCTTCAAAAGCAAAATGACAAAAACCAAAAACAATAAATGTATAATATATGGACATATCAATAAAGGACTTTTTTGAGTGAAAGTGTGGAGTTGTGTCCAACATTTTGTCCTCTCCCTGCCCTCTAAATTCTCCCCAAAGCATCAGAAGACACTGGTGAAAAACCATCCTATTACAAATTTGGATCATGAATGCTGAATTTGCAACTAATTTGTCATCCAAACCTACAAAACACATACTTTGTGCTGTGACTTTTCCTTGAGCTGAAATTTATCTTCATCATAATCATGTAAGACATATGGTTTGTGTGTACAACATGCCTATATCTCATCACATGGTTCTGCATCTCCAATAATCACAATTTAGCACATTTTCCACATCATGTAGCATGTTTATGCCATAAATAAAAATGCATGGCATGCCATATAGAGTGGCAGTAGCTATTTTTCAGCTTTCATTTACACCTTATAAAATCCCACAATATCTACCTATTTTTCATCCATGTCTGTTCTAATCACCATATGTCACAGTTCTACTGTAATCACACTTTCAACAGTCATAACGCCCTGCCTCCTCGCCTCTGATTATAGCATGCAAACTGTGGTAGTGTACGCTCACAGCTGCTGACAGATCCAGCACTTTGTTACTGTATGTGTTTTTATGCAGTATAACTACTACTGCACTAAAGTGAGGACAAGTGTACACTGTGTGCTCTCCTGTGGGCGGAGACTAAGTGTGCATGTGTATGTGTTTGTATTCTTCCAGACATGTGGATATGACCGACCTTATATCCACAAGCCACGCCTCTAGGCTATTTGCATAACTGCATTTTTCGTTTTATAATTGGGAATTTTGGGTTACACTCTCACAAGAAAATATCCCAATACTGACGTTTATCAGCTAACCACCAAAATGTCACTCTGAAAAGATTTTTTTTTTATGGTGTTTCAAAGGGCTGTAAAGCATTGAATTATTTTTGATGTCAGATATGGCTTTTCATATTATTTGATCATATTGTATAACATAAAATTATTAATACAATAAAAATCTAAAATTATATTTGATAAACTTTAATACAATTGTACATTTGATCATAATTACATAACAATTTAATTAAATGTAGATGAAATATTGAAGTTACTATTACATTTTATATGCTATATTGGTCATTTTGACCTAGAAAGGATTGTCTTTTTTCCTGAAAATGCTAGCCAAGATTTTTGCACAAAACCTACAAACCTTGCTCACATAGAGTATAATAACTTTTTTTTTTATTTACTTTTTCGGGATTTTTTCCCTACCTTGTTACACTTGTAGTGTTCCCAGTCAAAAATAGTAGGCCATTTAATAACTTATACATCTCTTGTTATGCTATATTATTTCAGTGAATACTGCCAAAATTAACCACAAACCATAATTTTTCTTAAAAAATCAATGATCAATGAAACCTGGGATCAATCAGTTCCAAAAAATAAACACAAAACCAGTGAAAATAAATAAAACAAGTTGACAAAAAAAAGATTCCAAGATTTTGTGAATATATAGCATATTAAAAGATTTATAAGCAATTTTTAAAACCCTGATCAATTTTGACCTGTTACACCAAATTAGGTAAAGAATTCTCAACACCGCACAAGTGATATAAAAAGCATTTGATGTGCTATATTTGACTGAACAATCACACAAAAGATTATTTACACATTTTCACTCCATTTTTTTGATGTAATTGTCTGAACTATGAGTGATGTTTTTGTGGTGCATGGATAAATGCAGATACAGAAATGCTTTTCCTTGTGAGATCGGACTCAGTTTGGGAAAATAAATGTTTGGACTTGTAAGAATCTGATTTTAATGATTCGTGTGTTCTCCTGTTCTTTGCCCTATAGCACGCAAAAGGATTTCCTAGCACCTTCCGCGTGGACATTCCTGAAAAAGCGTGAGTTTGCACAGTAACGCAACCGGCCAAAAGCATCAAGGGTTTCTTTTTTAAACTTCCCTTCGTTTCTTTTTTTTATTGAACTCAATCACGGACGATCTGGTCGTTCCCAGTTCTGTCGGACGTCTGAAACAGATTAAATCGGAAGCGATCCGATGACGTAAGGACCCTGAGAATTCTCAGCAGGACTGAGAAACCTCGCCAAATCTCCTCCGAAAAACTGGATAAGAAGAGGGAAGAACAGAGGGAGAGAGCTCAAAAAGAGGATTAGGAGTGATGGAGAGACAAAAGGAGAAAGATGGATGATCAATGGACACGGTTGTTTCCTCACTCTCTCCGCTCTATGATCAATGTGTCTCTGTTTACAGTCCACTGTAAACTATATCAACTATCTGAGCCCTTTACCCGTTTCGAAACGCACACACACACAAACACACACGCATACACACTGTACAAACGTACTGTACAAAGAGCAGCCCAAACTATGTGCATTATAAACTCAACTATCCGTTTTAGACTTGACTGTTTTCTATAGTCGTTTATTTTTTCTTCTTAATCAGTGTGGTCAAGTGTTCTTCTGAAGTTACTATCTTTAGAAAAAGTGTGGATGCAGGGGACAAAAAAAAGAAAAATGTAATAAAAAAGACGATTCTGTCCTCTCATTGGCCTACAGATACTTCATCTGACATTGTGGTTATCTTCACGTGTGCAAGTGTGTACTGTTCTCTTTTTAAAGCTTCAAATAACTATAAACCTATATATATATATAAACATATATATAATATATAAATATACTTTTTCTGAATCTGTGTAGCCCATTTGGATAGTTTCCTAAACACCATAATGCCATAAACCAATACAAAGTGCTGAAAAGACTTGCATTAAAATTGGGGCTTCGAATTGTGTGGCCTCTTTGTCTATAAGTGCAGAATTATTTTATGCTGTAATCATTTGACACAATTCTCTCTCAAAAGCACTCAGATTACATACAATATATAGGTGAGACCGGGAGTAGTTGTCAAATCTGTGTCAGTCTTAACTACAAAAAAAAACATTTTTGAACTTTTACACGGTTGATTATCACTCATGTAAAAATATATAGTGATATATACAGAACAGACATTGATCTTTTGTGACAACATGCCCTACAATTTAATGGTAGCATGCAAAATGTTTTTGTTTTATATTTTCCCAAATATAAATGTGACAACCAACTTGCTGAAGAACAAAAGACTTGTGTTGGTTTACAGTATTCACATGTTTACTCGACAGTTTTTTATTTTATTTTAATAAAAAATGCTATTAGAATTTCACAAAATTTCAAAAGATGTTCTAGGAATGAATCTAGATGTCTGGAACCCACATGTATGTTCCCTGCTAACGAAAACACGTTTTTGTGATTCGACTCAAAACTTAGAAACTGAGATCCAGTCTTTTGTGACAACTCACCCGGTCTCCTTTCTCTCTCTATATAACACACATTAGATCACAGGCTCATAGTTTCATTTTGCTTCTTGGCCTGAAATGATAAGCACAAGTATGAAAGACTTTGATTGCGGATGTTTATTCAGTCCTGCCACACTGACTGTGATTAGAGAGCTGTTTTGAACATTAAACTTCTCTGGCCTTTTGTCCAGTGTTCTTGATTGGCCATTAGACAGAAGAAAAATAAAAATAAAAAACACCCATGCAGTTTTATGCCATGGATAAAATCAGAATGTAAAAACAAGGCTTTGAATTGAAAACTCCTGCATGACTAATCAGCAACAGAAATACATCAAGCACTTTATTTACTAAGAGGACAAATATGGTAGAAATCACTTTTCTCTTGCACAAACGGACACAATGAGTCTTCACAATAACAGAATGACAGCTTTTAAGTAAAGATGAGGTCTCCATTGAGACCAGTGTCCATGTGGGGTTTATCCACACCACTGAGATATTGAGATCTATAATGATTTAGTCAAGTTTTTCTCTGGTCGTGGTTGTTAATGTTAGTTTAGTAAAGGTTTGTTTTAATGCATATATTTTACACTATAGACAGACCACATTATGGGTTATCCTTCATAAAAAAATTAATCAATCCATGTATAAGTTAAAGTATTTAACAAAAAAACTGTCAAAGGGTATTGTTATAATCATATTATCACACTGAAAGATCCAAAAAAAGACATCTGTTTTACCAGAACATGTCTATGTTGTTTGAGGTTCTGGCTATTATGTCCCAAAGGGTCTCTGAACACATCATTTTCATTTTGAAAATGTAATCGTGAGCAGTGAAAAACTGTTGAGTTCACTTTCAAAATTCTTCAAATACCAAGAACAAGATATCCGCATTCTCTCAAGTCACACGATAGCCGAGAGCATTGGGCAGGTTAAAGAGGGGGTCGGAACCATGAAATGTCAGACAGGCACAGCACCCTGATAAAAACGAGGTCAAGAGATATCAGCAAAAGAATGAATGACCACAGACAAAGACATGTTATCAGCCGATCTGCCCCCTCCTCTGGGCCCAACTATACCACACAGACACTGCCAGAGCTGGGGAAGATCATCCCAACAAGAAAGTGATTGTAGGAGGTCGGGCTCCTCTTATCTCCTTTCGTTCTGGAGTTCATCACAAGGCACACCACTAACCAGAAAGACTATCTTCAGTGTGAAAGCATGTGATGAGGGAGAGGGGGAAGAATGTGAATGAGAGCAACAAGCAAGCAAACATGAGCAAACAAGAAGGATCAGGTTCAAATTTGGCCTGTGACTTGTCCCTTGTCCCTCTTTCTCACCCACTTTATTGTTCATTAAAGTCAAAAGGCCCTCAAAAAGGTAATCAGTACACAAAAAGCTACCATGGTTTTTCTCAGCAAATAGAGCATTCTGTGGCATGATCATTTTACACTTTTTGTTACATGTCAAAGAAAAGGTATATCATTTATAAATTAAATTTCTAAGATTTTTACTTTACTTTTAGTCATTTAGGAGACACTTTTATCCAAAGTGACTTATAAATAAGAAAAAGTAACTAAAACTATAAGTTAAAACTCTATAAACACTATATATACAGATTTAAGAAAATGAAGAAATTAAATAAAATGACAAATCCATACAACAACATTTCAACAAAGCTAAAAACAATTCAAAATATTACAGTATAAAAGCATAAGTATAAGGATCAGTGAATAGAGTATAAAATTATTCTAACATGACACTAAGCCAAACACCCATATATATGTAATTTTATTTCCATGTAGTATGTTGAAGTATTGTTACTAAAATAACTCACATTTTTTTTTAACTAAAACTAAAGAAAATACCTATAAAAGACACAAAGTCTTCATACATAATTTATCTAAAATTAAAATAGATAAATCAAACGGCATTAGTGTATCAGTAATCCCCCAAAAAAGAACACTGTCAAAACACATGCTAACAAACAACAACTTACTTACACATAGTACAATTGGTTATACCAACTAAAACAGAAGTGAAACAAGCAGTAAGACAAGGACACTGACAAGGGACGCGATGCAGATTTTTGTTGTAGTTTTTTTTAGAAACCATCATTGGGGAATGTAGGGAGTTTTTGTCCCCTGAATATTAAGATTAGCAAATATATATTCATTTAAATAAGTTGAATAAATAACCTGGCAAATTCTTATAGCATCACAGTCTTCACAAATCACATATATCTTTAAATATTCACCATAAAACATACATAAAAATAAAAAACTTTTTTGGTAAAACATTTCACTATTATTTATCCATATAACTGTAATGTAACTGTACACTGTGGTTCAAAAGCTTGGGGTCTTTTTTAAGCAATTATTTATTTATTTTTCAGCAAGAATGCATTAAAGAATGCACTAAAGTGATCAAAAGTAAAGTCATGTAAAGACATTTATAATGTTGCAAAAATAACAATAATGCTGCTCTTTGAAGCTTTCTACTCATCAAATGAATGAATGAATTAATTAATGAAACAAACAAATAAATATATAAATAGTTTTCCACAAAAAAATGAAGCAGCACAACTATTTTCAACATCGATAATACTGATAAATGTGTCACATTCAAGCATCAAATGAGCATATTAGCATGATTTCTGTGGAATTCCATCTTTGCCATCACATGAATAAGTTATACTGTATATTGTATATATATTTTTTAATATTAAAATTCATAATATACATTTTACTTGTAATAATATTTCAGAATATTAGTATTTTGCTGTATTTTTGGACAAATAAGTGCAGCCTTGTTGAGCATTAAAAACAATTTCCAGATAAAAAAGCACAAAGTTTTAAATTAAATCTCTTATTCCTTTTGTCAGTGTTTTTTTCTTCTCTGTACGTCTCTATATCTGATTCTGTTTCTTGCTATTTTTAAATTCTTATCTTAGTAACGGTGACGCACAAATGGCAGTGTTTGCTGAGAATGACCAGCAGCAACTTTCCTAATACTCAAAACTTGTCTAAGTATATAGCCACAAACACAAGGCAGAGCAGTTCACAGACATGCACACACCTAAACAGCTATCAGATATTCAGAAAATACAAACACAAATGCCCAATGGCAAGGATTTATATCTTCAGCATTTCTCTCTATTACAAACTTATTGACAGAAACGCAATGGTTTGTTTCACAGGATCTCACATCGGCTAGCACAGCCGTGCTATGCACATATTTATAAAGTAATATTACATCATTCATTATATTGTAATGTAAGCAGAAAAGGCTCCCGCTGCTCCTTATCCACATCTACACTATTCAACAATGCCGCTCATCAGGAGCACCTTCTGAGGGAAATATGATATCAGCTTAGCCAGAGATGAATCGATCAGGCCGTAACGAACACCTGGGTGGACCTCATTTCTGTGGAGAATAAGTGAGCGAGAGAGGAATATGTTTGGACTTACAACCAAATATATTCAGAGTACCTGCATAAAGAATGACTAAAGAACCACATTTGCATTTCTGGAAGGAAATAACGGCAGCAAACGTTAGCAGCTAAAGGCAGGCGGGTCAAAGGCCACGGATCCAAAGATCAATGACAGTGTGGAACGCTCTATCAGTGTAAGTCCAAGAGATTTTAAAACTCAAATTTTAGTTGGTTACAAAAACCAAAAATACATAATACATAAGGATGAAATCCTCCACATAAAAGCTGCTGGAGATTCGTGTGAAGTTGATGAAGAAATGTACTGTAAGAGATTTCAATACAATGTTTTCCTAGCATGCACTGTACTAATAATAGAAAAGGTGCTATTAGCAGCAAATTAATACAGACTTGTATAAGAACTTCAGGAAAATATTTCAGAAGAAACTGGAGAATATACATTTTAGCAAAAACAACCACTTGCATGACTAAAGCCTTTGTAATCGCTGTAGACTAACTTTATATAGATTACTTATTTATTAATATGTGCTCGCCACGGTGGCACATATACTAAAATTGGATCGATACAGAGAAGAATAGCATGCCTCCTGCGAAAGGATGACACGCAAATCTGTGAAGTGCTCCATCTTTTTTACATATAATTGCACTGTCCATGGAGCGGACCTGACTCACATTTCACTGATGGTTATATTCCGTATTATTATGTATGTGACGAATACAAATCTTGAATCTTGAATCTTAAAGCACTGAATTTTCAGGAATACTGATTGGTCACATAGTTTTGCATAATGATTGTTTTAACTATTGAACTGTATAATTTACTTATTTTTTTAAAACATGCTATTATTTTGCAAGTTTTGTGTCTTGCATTGCTGTCTTCCCTCTAAATAAAATCATTTTGACATAAATCAATATTTAATGTCCATGTATTTATTTATTAGGTAAGAAACGGTGTAATAAATCAGATAATGCAAAGTCAGCCAGTCATTATCTCAAAACAAAACCCTTCAGGATGATACAAGATAAACCTGATCACCTGATATTTAATTTAATTGTATTATATTATATTGTGATAACGGGCAGCTGACTCTACATTATTAAACAAAATAAAATGAAAATTAAATTAAACAATATGTTTATTTAAATAAAATATATTAAATAAAAATAAAAGTTATATCCACACAAGTGCCATTCAAAAGTTTGGAATATATTTGGAGATTTATTTTAAATATTTTTGAATGAAGTTTTTTGTGCTCAACAAGACTGCATATATGTTTTCAAATATGCAGAATAAAAACAAACAGTAATACTGTGAATTATTATTATTTAAAATAACTGATTTATATTTAAATACATTTTAAATTGTTGATGGCATATTTGATTTTCAGCATCTATTACTTCAGTCTTCAGTGTTGTTGTTGTAATGTGATACATTTTATAAAGATTCTTTGATGAATAAAATGTTAAAAAGAACATAATTTATTTGAAGCAGCAATGTAACATTATAAATGCATAAATATCAATTCAAAATATATATATTAATCCCAAGCTTTTGAATGGTGTATACAGTACATATACAAACACTCTTACACCTTTATTGGAGTTAATGGTATGAGCGGCCAAATGGTCATCATAATGTAAACTTTTCCAAAAATACGTTTTTGCAAACCTTGACAGGGCACATGAGGGACAGCGAGACAAAGAGCTATTCAGAAGAAGGATGAACCTTTGAATATTGTATTTTAGCCATCCCAAGAGAAAATACAAGCGGATCCATGATGCAGTGTCTGTCCAAGGACAAGAATAGCGAGCATGCAGCAGAAATAAGCCCTGTAGCAGCACAGAAAGAGTGCAGACAGAGTCAGTCTGCAGCCCCACACATCAGCTAATTCACAGACCCACCTGGTGAGCGCACAGTCGCCGAACATTGATTCTGACTCCACCTAGTCATACACGATGTACAAATCTGCTATACAGTCAAAATGGATTTACAAACTAGCCTACTGCGTTGTAAAATTAAAATACTATAAAAGGCAGTGCGTTGTGGCTGACCAGAGATTCCTGCAGGGTAAAGGCTGTTGCTGCCCTGTGGATCTCTGAAATAATAGATCTCTATTATAAAACATCTGAAATCTCACTGGGACTAACCTGGATAAGAAAAGGTTTATTTAAAGGTAAAAAAATGTGTTAGATGAAACCCTGAAGTTTAGTGTTGTACACTCAGAGGGTCGCAAGGTTAAATCCCAGTTGGAATCGACATTAAATTATACCTCCAAGCGATGATAGAAAACGACAGATAGAGCAAGAACTTATCCACCTTATTCATGTACTCTCTTTTGTATTAAGTAGTATTAATTACTGTTAAATAATATCAATTAGCAGTATATACAGTATGAGCAATATCAAACAAGTAGCAGTGCAATATGGCCAGATATCGGCACGGCTGTGATTCGGCCATAGGTAATCACAGCATGCCGAGATACAGCAATATCTCACGGCTACGTGTTAGCCTATTGTGTTTATACAACAGTTTGATGACACAAGTGTATAAATACATAAGAATCAACAACATATTGTCTTTAAAAGCCCTCTTTTCTACTTCCTTCCAAAATAGATTAAACTATTAAAATCTGATTCTCGATTTCCAGATAAATCTCGATTCAGATTAAAATCTGAAGTTGACAGTTTAAAATCTGAGCCCAAGCTTCCATTACTAATTCGAAAACATCACTTTAGAACTAGTAAAGAAAGAACGCTGAGTTGCTTCATTAAAAGCTTATTTGTATCCATCAAGAACACACACACCATTTTCCATTACTAAATACTATACAAACATACTACTAATAATTATTTTAAATATTATTTACTGAATAATAATATTTAACAAATAACAACAACAACAGCCATTATAAAAGTTGTTAGGAAATTCAGTCAGAAGTACAAAGGCGGTGCTCTAAGACAGGCCTACAGCATTCAAGTTACATAAATTATAACGTGATGAGATTTTGCCCACAGACAAAACAATTTGCTCTGGAAAAAATAATAGATTATTGAGACCAAAGACTGCCCATTAGATTTACCCAAAATTATTTATATTCCACATTTAACCACTAAAGAGACATCAGAGCCAGCGACAAATTCCAGAAGATCTAAGACTGCTCTTGGTGGGTACCAAACAAATATATCACAACTGAATCAATTATGATTTGATAGTAAATATTTTAACTTGAGTATCTTTGTCCCTAAAAATGTGAATATACTGTATATATTATGTACCAATAATTTACCAAAGCATATTAAAGTAAAAGCTGCTTAAACCAGCTTATGCTTGTTTGCTGGTCTCTCAGCCTGGCCAGACCCTCCCAAACTCCTTAAAACCAGCACAAAGCTAACCAGAAAAGCTTTCAAAATCAGTAATATTTCTACTGTTAACTTTATGTCAATGTTTTATCAGTTTATCCCAGACAGTAAAAGTGTAATTTTAGTATAATTTATACACTAAAATGATAATTTATATACTAATATATAAATATTTGTTTTCATTATCTTTTATTTTAGTTTTCATTTCTATTTGAATTTAAGAAATGTTATGTGTTTATTCCAGATAGTTAAAGTGTAATTTTAGTATAATTTATATAATAAATATTTTTTTCTTAAATTATATTTTATTTTAGATTTCAAAATAATAAGACGTCAACTTAAACTCGTTTATTTTAGTTACTTTCCAAGGCAACATCCTGTTTTTTTTAAGTTTAGGTTTTTATATTCTATTTTATTCTAGTTTTTAAATGTATATTCTATTTTATTTCAGTTAACAAAAGCAATTTTAATAGCAGCCGCAGTTCTAGTATAAATCCCCCTCAAATGAATTCATTGTCCTTGAGTGGGCGAATCAGTTTGAGCCCCCCAAACAATGCAGAAACATTAACAACCTTTACATTTTAATTAGAAATAGATATTTACCAGTCAAGCTGAAGCATAGCTTGACTTGTGAACCAAATAAATAAACAAAACAAACAAAAACAGCTGAACAGTTTGTTGTTAGAGCCAGTGTGATAAAAGCGCCCGACATCTGCAGCGGATGCTGAGACAGTCTGGCTGAACTTCTACTAATGTTTTCTCTCTGTGAATGCTGAAGAAGGGACAGAAACATCTTCAGTCTGTAACAATACACACATAATGGTAGAAGATATACATATAATGATATCACATCAAAACAATATAAAACTTAGAAACTTGGTTTATATAAAATTATTGCTTTTAGCTTCTGAGAACAAACATAGCGTTGTAACCATTTTGAAAATCCAAACTTTCACCTTGACACAGTAATATGAGTTTTCACAACAATATTTTTGGATTATGTTTCCTTCTCCTTTTATTACTACAGTATAGTCGATAGACACACAATACACACAAGGAAAACAACTAAGCATTAGCTGAAAGAAAAGCAAGAGGCACTTATAAACAATAATAAAACATTGGACATGCATCTCTGTGAAACAAACACACAGAAGTGCATCTGTAAATGATCAGTGCATGACGAAAAATCAACAACAGGCTCTAATGAGCAGAAAGGTTCTTTGTGTGAGTTAATGTGTTATGAGTGTGTCTGATGGGTTTGGTTCATACCTGTCCTGTGTTTCTCCCAGGAAACAATTAATGGCCATATCGCACGCATGCACACACACACACACACACACACACACAACATGTATTCTCCACACACACACATTATGGTCACACACACACACACACGTCGCCACACAGATGGTGTTTTACATATGTAATACACTTAAGAATTCCACTCACACAAGCACTGTGATTTAGCCAAGACATGTAACAGAACCCAAACCTCAAAAATGTAGCTATAAACTGCTTAAATCATCTGGATTCATTCAGATTTATTGAACTGAATGTTTTTGTGGCCTATCACTGCATTTACAAATAACATCAACTCCAAAAAGTGGCGTATTGTTAAAGGTCATCGAATGCAAAATTCACTTTTACATGTTGTTTGAACATAAATGTGTGTTGGCAGTGTTTGTACACATCCACCCTATAATGATAAAAATCCACCCAGTGTTTTATTTTATTTTATCCCTATATAAAAACATCCCCTTTCTTTTATCAAGCCATTCTCAGATGTCTGTCTGTGTGACATCAAACAGACACAGGCTCTCCCACCATTGTTGATTGACAGTAGTGTTTTACCTTAGACCCGCCCTGAGTGAGCTGTAAACAGTCCACCATTGTTTCGACGCCAGAGCAGGAGTAGACAAGACTGTCTCCTGAGAGATTGAGGTGTTTTGTTGTTGGATGTAATAATGAACATAGAGGTTGTTATTTACTCCGACATCTGAGCCGCTGAAGATGCAGGGGAATGCGCTCTCCGATCTACCTAAATGCATTTATGTTCACGCAAATCATTTGTGATCCAGCTTCACCTACAGAAGAAGTGAGTATAAGGTTCTTATGAATCTTTGCAAATCACCTTCCTAATAACGTGCTATTTAGCAAGTTCTGCGGCTATATACAGCTAAAGTAAACAGTCTCAGGAGAACAGCTTGTCACCCCAAGGAAGAGAGGGGTGGGGTGAGCAGAGCTAATTAGCATTTAAAGAAACATGCACTAAAACAGGTTGCTGTGTGCAGAGTTATTTTTGGAAAGGTAAAAAGGGTGCTGTTTTACACTACCAAATTTTAACCAAAGTATGTTATAAACTTTTCATTAAGACCCTAAAGAATCATATGAACTAGTGGAAAATGGGCATCCGATGACCCCTTTAAAGAAAACAAAAACATAAACAATGTTTCTCCATTATCCATTGTCCTCTGTAGGGTCGCAATGCTGGACGTTTCATTATCTGAAATAAAATACAAATAATTGGAAGAACTGAAACTTTTAATGTACTCTGTATTAAAAAACTGTTGTAAATAGAACATTAGCCAGTAAAGAAAGTAAAAAAATATTTTCTTGTTTAACCACCCCCCCACCCCCACAAATTAACACTGTTACTTTTCTACTATACTGCATTATAAACAATGATTTTATTTGTATTTATTAATTGTAAATAAAACACACATGGAGCATGTTTTACAAGAACATGCTGTTTCAGTTTTTCGGCCTCAAAATGTTATGTTTTACTTTCTTTGTAACTGTTTGTAAAATGTAATAGCAATTTCTTAATGAAAATTGTTTCTATACCATTTTCTTTCAGTGCATTCCAGTTCCCTTTCGATATTTCACTCGTACTGCGTCGAGTTTCGACGCTGTATGGAAAAAATGTTTTTCCTCTTCAACTGAAGCCTATTTCAATCACGCAGTTAAAACAGCACGTCAATTGGTTCGCGTAGGATTAAAAAATGAACCAATGCACGGCGGTGGCGTGCGAGCCAATGACTATGCAGTCCGCCATAGCCCACCAAAATATGAGGGGTGTCTGGCTATATAATCAGATGCTCTGTCTCCGCAACTCAGATTTCTTCTCTTCAGTGACAAAGACCCTTCTTTGCTGACTCTTCACTGATGCCGGGATCCGCCGTTGAAGTGCCTCAGCAGCTGGATTGGACCTCTTGCAGCGACCAGCTTGCAGATTCGGTCATCCCCCTTTGGTGTCAGAAAAATACTACAAATAAAAAAAACACTATTATACACTAAAAAGTTATTTTTATAATAATAATATTACAGTATGTTCAAAACTTAAAAAATGCTTTAGATCGCTGAGATATAACTTTTAAAGAACATATAAACCAGGGGTGTCCAAACTCGGTCCTGGAGGGCTGGTGTCCTGCAGAGTTTAGCTCCAACTTGCCTCAACACACCTGCACGGAAGCTTCTAGTATGCCTAGTAAGACCTTGATTAGGTGCTTCAGGTGTGTTTAATTAGGGTTGGAGCTAAACTCTGCAGGACATTGGCCCTCCAGGACCGAGTTTGGACACCCCTGATATAAACACAGTTCATGTTTCTGGAACTGAAAGCAAAAATAGCAGTATTGCTGAGCCAGACACATCCTACTTCGCAGGCATTGTGTGTTCGCCATTATATCACCATATCACATGTGATATAAAATGCATACAAATATACAAACATTCCACACACACACACACACACACTATTTGTATAACAGCATCCGTTCTGCATCCATACTTGAGCAAAGTCCAACTGTTCTATTTTTTCTGTAAGTGTGACATCAACAGGAACTACATTTTCACACATGTATACACACACTCACACACACACACACACACAACGAGAGAATAAACAAGAAACAACAGGGGAATAGAGACAAGAGCATGTGAGAGAATAAAAACTGGAAGTCTTGCCTCTGTATGAAAGAATAAAACAAACTCCAACCTCCTCTGACAGCTTTCCACAACGATTACACAACAAACAAAGGAGACACAAGACTTGTCTCTCTATTTAAACCTGATCCACTCATGCATTACTCTCACACACACATACACAGCCCATCTCCCTCCAAAAGATGCAATGTATGAAGGCCTGCCTCCGACTGTTAGCCTGACCAAAGTGGAGATTGTGGAGAACAGCATTTCTGTGTGAGATACAGCAATGTAGCTTAACCACTGCACTGATGTAGAAACTCACAATCTGTTGCATGC
This sequence comes from Gymnocypris eckloni scoliostomus, assembly GCA_027564155.1. Lineage (NCBI taxonomy): Eukaryota > Metazoa > Chordata > Actinopteri > Cypriniformes > Cyprinidae > Gymnocypris > Gymnocypris eckloni. The sequence continues at coordinate 9,423,664 of CM050416.1, read as the reverse complement.
ACTTAAATCATTTTATGCATATACTACGGTGAATTTGCATAGGAAAGAGAATGTACATATACTGTCACAAAACAAACACTCCTTCACACACGCACACACACACACACACACACACATACGCTTCAGACAGTTTCATGCAGCACAGAACAGGGCTGGAGAAATATGCTCGCCTCACAAACACACATAATTACTTACGTTTATCAGTACATTTACACTTAACAGATGCTTTCATGCAAAATAACTTACATTCAAAGTACATTTTATCACAAAGAGCACCCTGTGAATTAAACCCACAACTTTAGTGTCACTAGTGCCATCTGAGTTGCAGCAACATTTACATTTATGTGTTTAGCAGACAGTTCATTCATTGTGACTTACAGTGTATTCAAAATATAAAGCAAGGACCTTGCTTTATATTTATGATATATTCATGAAAGAAATTGCCAATATAAGGTCTAGAACATGATGATGTAAATGCATTTTAAATTTGGTAATTATGAAAATCTCTCTTATGATCTTGCGTTTGTGCCTTAGAACCTCAACAGCAAAAATGCAGATAGGGTCTGTAAGATAATTTTTGTATATATAAATGAATGCTTTTATTCACCTGGGATAAATACATTTAAAAATAATTACATTTCAGGAACGGAATATCATTTTACACATTTTATTTATCAAAAAAATCTGCAAAAATAAATAAAAATGAAAAACATAAAATGAATGAATAAATGATTGAATAAATAAACTAAAAGCTTTAAGTAGCACTACTGTTTTCAACACCGATATTAATAATAAATGTTTCTTGGGCACCAAAGTAGAATATTATAAATTATGACTTCTGAAGGATCATGAGACAATTGAAGACTGGAGTAATAACTGCAAAAAATTCAGCTTTGCCATTACAGGAATAAATTATATTTTAAAATATTCTAAAATAATGATAAAAAAGGTAATAATATTTCACAAAGTTACTCTTTTACTGTATTTTTAAACAAAAATTCTGCATAAGAGACTTTGTTCGAAAACATAAAAAAATTGCTCTTACCCCCAGCTTTTGAATGTATATATACACAAACAAACAATAAATAAAGAAATACAGTCTTTTACATAACTGCATGGCAAAATGGTACATGCTGGATATATATCACTCTCAGGTCTGGTATATTTGTGCGGGACAATCTAGTTATTGGACCTCGATTTGTGTGCAGGGTTCTTAGCATTTCGGAAAGAGAAAAAGGTCCTTCCTAAACTGTTGCAGCTAGAAGTAGAAATCGAATATTTGTCCATTTATCCACAGAGTCCATTAATTAAAAGAAGGTATCCACATCATTTTGGATATATAATGTATTTTCACCTAGCTTCAGTATATACACACATTCAAAGAGAACGAGAGCTGCTGCTGTAACAGACAGACCAATTTGAGTTCTATTGACGTATCGCCAAATGAGTGATTCAGGCTGAATAAATCAACAAAAGAGCCTCTTATCGCATGCATTGTGTTTTACACATTTTCAGATAGTAGTAACACACATATACAGATGAATACATTCATGTCTATCTTATAATGAAAACATAATTTCGACTCCACCAATCAACAAAACACAGCCCTCTGTGCGCATTTACTGTAGCCTGAAGTTGATTTTTTTAAGTAAATTAATTTTCCCACATGTCAGATGAAATTTTGCCCTCAGCCAAAGCTTTCGCATGAGTTATTGCCTCGTGCTTGCCAACCAAAAACAACATGTAGAATGAATGCTAGAAGCCATTTTGTGAGTGAGATCTCTGCAGGCCAATCAGAGATGACTGTATCAGTGAAGACTCATGGGTAATGACTGCAGGGCTACTTCCACTTACCCTGTCATTTATTCACCCTCCTTTTATTTCCCGTCCCTCTGACCTCACACCAAAACCTCTGCAGGGTGTGTAATGCTGGAAAAGGTGATAGAGACAGAGAGAGAACGAGGGTGTAAATAAATGAGTGGAGCACCTCATATTGCTCATTAGTGGTTAGCCAGAAGTAAGTTGCTGTGTCAGGTTAGGACAGGACTGTCTCATTAGGGATACAGAAACACAGCCAGGCCAATGACTGAGAGAGAGCGAGAGAGAAAGAGAGCAAGGACAAACAATTTAAACCTCCGAGAGGTGAGAGAGAGAGAGAGAGAGAGAGAGAGAGAGAGAGAGAGAGAGAGAGAGAGAGAGAGAGAGAGAGAGAGAGACCCTTCACCTTTGAAATTATTGAGCCAATATACAAGTTTTCATTTAGGAAAGACACAAGTGTGTTTTGTTTTTGTTGCTGCATACCCACTTGGGTTATTATTTGTGTATTGCATCATACAACAAAATCGTTTTCTCTGTGTGTGCTTATGTTTCTATTCTAAGTACTTAAAAATTATGTGAATGTGTTTGCAAACGTGGTCATGGTCTAAAGTCTGAGAAAACTAGTGGGAGGAAAAGAAAGGAGTCGATAAAGATAAATATTTATAAATTGCATAAAATATAATTTAATTTGTATCAAACAATGTTTGTAATTGTATTAAACAACAACAACAATACTAATAATAACAAGAATAATTATAATAATACATTTTATTATTATTGTATTTTTATAATTATTCTACTTAAAAATTGTTTTATTATAATTAACATCATTATGAATAAGGATAAATATTTCAAAATTTCACAAAATGTAATTTAAATTTGATATAAAATAAACAACAATAATACTAATACTAATTCTGTCACACACTTTTCAGGAGAATTAATGGGTCGAAGACATCTACGGAGTTACAGCGATCCAATAGGTGAGTGAAGAGACAGACAACGAGCATATGTATTGAGTGTTGTTTTATATGGAGCTTGATTGGCAGCAACAGGTGGGGAGGATTCTCTGATAGAGGTCAGGTGTGAGTGATTTATGACCGAGTGCAGGTGAGTGGCAAGAGGGATGCTGGGAAATGCAGTGCAGTTCAACTGGTGACTGTGACAAATTCTGTACATTATTATTATTATTAATGTATTTATTTTATCTTTTATTTTGTTCATAACTATTCTATATCTATATATTTATAAATTGTATAAAATATATTATTATTATTATTATTATTATTATTATTGTTGTTGTTGTACCTTGAGAATTAACCCTTTTGCCCTTTTGGATGGGTAAACTTCTATATTGGTGAACAGAAACTATAACAAATATAATTTTTGCATTCCCTTTTAGCACCAATAGGAAAAACAAAATCCAAATTTTGTCACATTTAAATATTTTAAATGTGGTCTCAGACTTTTGAACCACACTGTATATCCAGCTGGTGACAGTCCCATTACATGTTACAATATTCCTGCCACCCAAAGTGACGGCGGGCCTCTGATCCGATTTATGGAACTTAATTTGCCGACTGAGGTCAACCTTGTTAGGGGGACTGATTTTACCGTCGCACCAGAAGGCCAGGAGTCCTCCTAATAGGCCAGATGCTCTCTGTCCCTTCACAACATCTCTATAAACCAAACCCTAAGCCCTTTATCTTCACCTCAAAACATTTATACTGATCCATGCCCCTCAGAACAGGATATCAGGGTCATGATTCTAAAACAACAACACAACACAGATACGCACCCAAAACAAACACCCAACCAGGAATTTTCCGGGGTTAAATACAGGTTAAGCTCTAGTGCATCTGTGGCATCTTGTGTTCAAAGAATTTACAATAATACATTTGCAGTGGAAGGCTATGGGTAATTAATGGTATTATAAAGGGTTTAGCAGAAATGTGCAGCTTTTGGTAAAACCCTTATTGATAATTTTGTACAAAATGTGTTTTTTTTTTTGAATTAGTCACCAATTTGCCAAAAGGTAAAATAGTTATGAATTTGCAATGAGATTGTTTTGAAATACTAGCTATAGCACTGTAGGTAAACCTTAGCAAATATTGCCCATTGTCAATATAACCCAGTTTTTAAGTATAGTATGGTAATCAGCATCCACAGGTGGCTTAATACTAATTATTATGTGGACATATGCACATCACTCTTCATGTGCATTTTTATGTAAAATTCAGAAAGGAAAACACAAAAATCTGGAGCACTAATTGATTTTCACACACTATTCTGATTCAAGGACTCTTATGTTCAGCATTAATTAACTAATAATATAGCTGACAGAATTTACCACAAAGCATTTCTGAATGTATCAAAAGGCTGCTTTGTTAAACTAATCTCAAAAGTGTCATAACTATTAGAGTCTGAAAGATCTGAATTATATTGCAGTGTGACTACAGATTCATTTAGAACCTTGGTGGGACGATTAAGTGATTCATTAATTCATTAATCGATGACCTTCATACAAGCCTCATTAGTTATTGCTTATTAAAAATCCTATTCAATCTAAAAGGTGAAAGATGGATTCTCTTTTCATGCAAAGCACACTCAAAGAGTGAAAATCGGAGAACATGTAGGTCCTGCTCTGCTGTCTCACCCTCCCTCTAGGTGAAAGCAAACAAAATGTCTCATGCCAGCTCTATTAATCTCTGGGATGACTTCCATTTAGCAGGGTTAAGGCAAACTGGCTGGTGCATGAGCACTGGCCTTGCTCGTGCAGTCTGTTCTGTAATAGCTCTCAGATTGATAGATATGATTTAGCATATGATGTGTAGGTGGCCTTATCTGGGGCTTTAGGTCAATACTAGAAGCCACATATAAGCAAAGAACATGGGCAATTATGGCACCATCGAAAGCCGATAGGAACTGCTGGAGGCAGGGAGCGTTGCTTCTCTTAAATTAATAATGTGAAATTGGTTGTCAGGTAACTTAATAACAGCCCGGATGCTTTATTGAAACAACTGTAAGCCAAAGTTGAAAAACTTGGCAGAAGGTCTGAGATGTTTACGATTATGGAGTTATATTAGGAAGAATAATTTGTACAATTTTGTTTAAACTGAGGGACGGAAATATGTTAAGATTATAAATGGCAAAGTAAAGAAGCCCTCATAGCTCATTAACCACACTAAAAAGGATCTGTAGGAGAGGAGAGTTCTGGAATAAAACAAGCCTTTGAACTTTGGGTCATAAATATATCACAATTCAACTTAAATGGAACAGAAAGTCGAACAGATAAATCTACAAATGTATCCGGTCTGTAATGCTAATTACAAATGCCACATTTAATAAAAGTCACCAATTCTTTTACATATACTCTCAATAAATAAATAAATAAATGTTCTGATGCAAAGCTGAATATTTATCAACCATTACTCCAGTATTCATCCAGTCTTCAATATCAGATGATTCTTCATAAATAATTGTAATATGCTAATTTATATCAATGCTTGAAACAGTTGGGGTGCTTAATATTTTTGGGACCTTTCATATTGTTTTGATGAATAAAAAGTTTAAAAGAACAGCATTTATTCAAAATTGAAATCTTTTCTTACAATACAAGTAGAGGTCGATTTTTGGCATTTTTAATTAATCGGCATCAGCCGATTGTGCTGTAAATTAGGCCGATTAATATTCAGGCGCGTCTGCAAGCAACATGTGACGCTGCCTCCTGCGGCAAGCAGATTGCCATTCCACTGGCACAACGGATAACCCTGTGATGTCCCCCTCTGCCTGCTAACTTTTTGAAGAGAGAACTACCAGGTAACTCCCCAAGAAAATGGTGAGACTTAAGTTCTTATCCTTCATTCTTAATCTAGCCTTGTATTTAATTGGTTAAATATGACGCTACTTTTGGAGAGTGAATGAGAATAACATTTGAAAAAAGAATGTGAGTAACTTTTTTAGGGCTGAAACGATTCCTCGAGTAACTGGAATACAAAAAATAATTGAGGCAAATTATGTGCCTCGAAGAATAGTTTTGTCCATTTACTAGGGATGCACTGAATTTTCGGCAGCCGAACATATATGCGTCGCCACACGACAGTGTTCAGGTTTCCACTCTCTCTCAGCCGTCATCAGTGCGCCGCGTGACGCTCCGTTCAATATTCCGCTCTATCATTCTGCTCAGTTACCGCTCATGCTCACCGGAAAAGCTAAGTCCGCTCAAATAACGCACCGACAAGAAATTTCTATGTAACGTTAGTATACTTATACTTGTTCCTGTTTGCAGTAGCGCTGCTGTGCTGTGAAATGCTGTGGTACAGCTGACCTAGGCAACGCTGGTCAAATATCCTACACTGATCTGCTCCCCGCTATGCTCTGCTCACATTCGCTGATAATACAGCTTTTCCAAGGTTTAAAAATTTTGTCTACATGTTCATTTAATGTTTCCTTACACCGAATCATCATTTCTATTAATTTCCCACTGATTTACGCGATCTGATGAGCATTAACTCATAGTGCGTGATCATATTTATGTATGAATGGATGACGGAGACGAGCGTTTTCCTTTAACACACACACACTGAAGCACGTGTGACATCTCAATGAGGACATAAACACACAAACAACATCTCCAGAACGGCTCTGAGAGTCACTTCATGAGCGTTTCACCGTAAAACTAATATAAAACTATCCTCATATCATCTACACACAGAAATGTAAAGGTATTCATGGCAACCCGTCAAATAAAAGTCTGGGTTTTTTGAAGATATTGCAGCAGAAATATTTGTTCAGCAGAATGTAAATACTACTACTACTAAAATTATGAAAATTCTTTTTTTAAGGAATAACCACACAGCATTTCTAACATGTTTTAATTTTAATAGTAAATTCCCTTTGTTTCCGTTTGTCTAAACCCATTTAGGTCGGCCTCTATATACTTATATAAGTACTTAATACGTCTTTACTATCACTTTAGAAATATACTGTGTGTGTGTGTGTGTGTGTGTGTGTGTGTGTGTACAGTGGTGTGAAACGTTTTTTTTTTGTCCCATTCCCGTTTTTTTGTTTTGCATATTTGTCACACTTGTGTCACGATCTGCTGGGGAGCAAGGAGCGAGGAGACAAGAAGAACATTCAAACTTATTTTAATGACACAATCCAAGGAGTACAAACATGGAGCATGGGGGTGAGACAATCAATACCGGACATTAAACACGGAGAAAAAGAGGCTTATGAATACTGGGAAACTAATCAAAGAGAACAGAAACAGGTGGTGTAGTTAATCAAAACACAGACGGAGACTCATGAACTAATCACACAGAATGAGGACAGGAAAAGGAAACACATAATATGGGCACAAGAGGGAGGGAAACACAAGACATGGGGACACAAGACTGACAACTAGAATGATTCTAATTGTTATATTACATAAAGATAACCAGAGTAAATACAAAATGCTGTTTTGAAATAATGATTTAATTTATTAGGGGAAAAAGCTGTCCATACATGCATGGCCCTAAGTGAAAAAGTAATTGACCCCTAAATTTAATAACTGGTTGTGCCACCCTTTGCATCAACAACTGCAATCAAATGTTTGCGATAACTGGAAATGACTCTTTCACATCGCTGTGGAGGAGTTTTGGCCCAGTCTTATTTGCAGAATTGTTTCAATTCAGCCACACTGGAGGGTTTTCAAGTATGAAAGGACTGTTTAAGGTCATGCCACAGCATCTCAATCGGATTTAAATCCAGACTTTAACTTGGCCACTCCAAAACCTTAATGTTGTTTTTATTGAGCCATTCAGAGGTGGACTTGCTGGTGTGTTTCAGATCATTGTCCTGCTGAATAACCCAAGTGCACTTGAGCTTGAGGCCACAAACTGATATCCGGATATTTTCCTTCAGGATTTTCTGATAGAGTGCAGAATTCATGGTTCCATCAATTATGGCAAGTCGTCCAGGTCCTGAAGCTGAAAAGCAGCACCAGACAATCACACTACCACCACCATGTTTGACTGTTGGTATGATGTTCTTTTTATGAAATGCTGTGTTTGTTTTTTTGCAAGATGTAACGGGACACACACCTTCCAAAAAGTTCAACTTTTGACTCATCAGTTCACAGAATATTTGCCCAAAAGTCTTGGGGATAATCAAGATATTTTTTGGCAAAGTTGCGACGAGTCTTTGTTCTTTTTGGTCAGCAGTGGCTTTTGTCTTGGAACTCTCCCATTAATGCAGTTTTTTTGCCCAGTCTCTTTCTTATTGTTAAATCACGAACACTGACCTTAATTGAGGCAAGTGAGGCCTGCAGTTCTTTAGATGTTGTATTGGGTTCTTTTTGACCTCCTGGATGAGTTGTCAATGCGCTCTTGGAGTAATTTTGGTAGGCCAGCTACTCATGGGAACGTTCACCACTGTTCCACGTTTTCTCCATTTGTGGATAATGGCTCTGACTATGGGTTGCTGGAGTCCCAAAACCTTAGAAATGGCGTTATAACCATTTCCAGATGGATATGACAATTGTTTTGTTTCTCATCTGTTCTTGAATTTCTTTAGATCACAGCATGATGTGTTTCTCTTTAAGCATGCTTCACTTTGTCGGACAGGTTCTATTTAAGTGATTTCTAGATTCAACAGGTCCGGCAGTAATCAGTAATCAATTTGGCTAGAATTTGAACTCAGCTTTCTAAAATAATGTGGTTAATCATAGTTCTTTCATGATTTAACTGGAGGGGGCAATTGTTTCACGTAGAGCCAGGTAGGTTTGGGCAGCTTTTTTCCCTTAAAGGTGTCATCGGATGAACAATTCACTTTCCAAGTTGTTTTAACTTAAATGTTTGTTGGAAGTACACATCCATCTTATAATGATACAAATCCACCCAGTGTTTTTTTAAATCCCTATTTTAAAATCCCCTTTCTCAAACCAGGCTGTTCTGAGATTCCTGTCAGGATGACGTAGTTCTGCACAGGCTGCTCCCACAATAGTTGATTGACAAGGCTGTCTTACCTCAGATCCGCCCTGAGTGAGCTGTCATCAGTCAACCATTGCGTTGACTCTGGTGCAGGGGAAGACAAGAATGTCTCAGATTATTGAGGTGTTTTGTTGCTGGATGTAATAATGAATATAGCAGTCATCGTTAACTCCCGCCATCTGAGCCGCTGAAGACACAGAGGATTAATGTAACTTTCGTTTTTGAAGGGAATGCGCAGATCCCGATCTGTCTAAATTGACATTGACACTAAACGAGGAACACAGAGCTCTATTATACAATTATTTATTTACCACACATACTTATTTCTTCATTTCAAATTTGCACATGTCAGACCTCACACATAATTGTCTGTATTGTATATTGTGTTTTTGCCATTTTGTACATTGCCTATTTGTATATTGCTCTTTTGTTGTCTGTGTCCTGTCACTGTCCTTCTATTGCACTGTGGAGCTTCTGTCACTATAACACATTCCTCGTCTGTGTAAACATACCTGGCCAATAAATCTCATTCTTCTAAATGCGTCTGTTTGCGCGAATCATTCGGGATCCAGCTTAATCTACTACATCCTATCAGCTTAAGTTTTTATGAATCTTTGCTGTGGAACCTGTGGAAAATGGGCATCCGATGACCCCTTTATTAAATTAAATCATCATTTAAAAACTGCATATTGTATTTACTTGCATTATCTTTGTATATATATATATATATAAAACATACATGCTGAATAAAACTATTGATTTTTTTAAAAAAAAAACTAAGAAAAAAATGAATGACTCCAAACTTTTGAATGGCAGTCTACTGTATAAACAAATAAATATTAAATAAATAAAATATAAGCATTATGGTGATAATGATACATGATAATAAATACATATTATTTTATATTACTGTTACTTTTTTCTTCTGTATTTTTGATCAAATAAATGCAGCCTTGTTTAGCATAAGAATCTTACAAAATATATATATTCTATTCATGGGCACTTATAAGATCCTGTATTTTATTTAGCTTTGGGCTCATTGGCTTATTTCACATTGGCTTTGAACATGGCTCATCAGTTTAGTCAGTTAATCATAATGGATCAATCTAAGTTACTGATTAACTTGGAGAACTTTAATCAATCAAATGTAAATTGAATGTATCATCTGGACAGCACTGTCTGAGCGTATTGTATGTAGCGAGGGCTCCGTGCTGTCGAGATTACTCATCCTCATGCTCAGTGAGGTCAGCATGGCTGATCCTGATGCTATAAACCTGTTGTCCTGAGATGGACCTTTGAGGCAGACCATGGGAGAGGTAAGCTGTCTGATCAGACCATATGCACCTCCAAGGTTGCTGGGTTACCAATAAGAAAACCCAAGACACGTACACTGCTGGCAAGTAGCGGATAATGGACAAGAACATCGTGTAATAGGCCTTGTGATTTACAGTTCAATCTGCAGGCATAGACAACGTTTGTGAAATGAAATCTTTGGAAGGAATCTTAGACAAAAGCATTAAGGCACTCAAACCACACACATATTCAGATGTCTGGTTAGCTAATGGTATATGTGCTGTCGGCTTTGTTGCAAAGCGATATTAAAGTTTCAAAAACTGACATGACAAAAAGAGTTTCAACGTCAGTAGAACAGGAACAAGGTAGGCACGCTGAGCATGATGATAATGATAATGATTAGATATAATGGCAGATAACAGTGGAACAGAAAGTGGATAATGCACCGATCCGTCGTGTGCACATGAAAAACTGAGATAAAAGCCTTTCCCTTTAGACATCCTAAATCCTGGGCTTCAAAGCCACAAAGAGACCATGTTCATCTCAACTACAGTTCTAATGAACCACAATTGATAGAGATAACTCTTGACACCACAACAGAATAGTCTTAGAGCAAAAATAAAATATATATATATATATGTCCTTAATCAGTCTATTTCTCTTCATTTCTAGTAAAGAACAGTGTTATTTTTGTACCACTGAGACTCTACTATACATTTTGATAAAAAAAAGTTACCGTTCAAAAATAAACCGTACAAATTAATTTAAATTTCAGTTTTAGTTATGATCCCAGTTTGTATTAGATGGCCTTAACTACTATGTACTTACATTTAAATGAATCAATACAATGCACCTATTGTGTACTTATAGGTATTTACATTGTACTTATAAAAAATATACCAGCATGTAATCTGTACTTAATCTCTGTAACCTGCATGTAATCTGTAACACTGTAGACCCATACCTTACACCTTAAACCCATACCACTAAACCTGTCCCCAATCTACCCATATCCCACCTCATTAGCAGCAAAAGTGCGCTTATACATATATATATATATATATATTTTATATATAAATGAAATAAACGTGATAAAATCAAACATCAAACATGTAAACTTATTTTATTTTAAAGTAATGATGTCTCATTAGTTAACGTTGTTTGCATCGACATTTGTATTTGCATTGATTGTATTAACTAATGATGATTAACAATACATTTGTTACAGTATTTGTTCATCTTTGTTCATGTTAATAACTATACAACTGTTTATTGTTAGTTCATGTTAGATAAACTATTACATAACATTAACAGATACAACTTTTAATTTTAATAATGTATTATTAAATAGAGGAATTAACATTAACTAAAATGATTAAATCCTTTAGAAGTATTTATAACTGTTATTTTATCATGTTAACAAATGGAACCTTACTGTAAAGTGTTAACTATTCTTATTTCCTGGTTTTTCTTGTTTTAAGCATGAACATCACAAAGTACAGCATTTTCCAATGGGTATAATTAATTATATGTTTACTAGAAAAGAGAAAATTGTTAAAAGTGGAACTCTGGATCAAGACAAATGGAATATTGCATTCATTATTTATTGCCAAATCTAATGTTTGGAATGTTTTAGATATTCATGTTCCCTGACCTGTATCACTAAAACACATCACCGGCTGCTACTATACACTCTCCAAACAGCATTTACAGAGAACAGACAACACAAAATGAGTTAGGAGCCGCTCGCACACAACATGTTCATGTGTTCAAAGACAGCTGGTGTATCATGATATGTAAAGCATACAGGAGTATATATGTTTTCTTTTTTACTTGCCTACCACAATGTAAAGTATTTTCTTAGCAAATATTAAAAACTATAATTAAAGAGATAATCCACCCCAAAAATGAAAATCCTGTCAATATTGGTCATCCTCATCTCGTTCCAAACCTTTACACACTCCTTTATTTTATGAAACACAAAATACTATATTTTGAAGAATGTTGTTAACTAAACAGTTTTGGTTCCCATTGACTCCAATTGTATGAACAAAAAATACATTGGAAGTCAATGGGAAATTAATCTGCTTGATGTTTAACATCCTTGAAAATATCTTATTTTGTGTTTTGCAGAAGAAAGAAATACATACAAATTTGGACTGACATGATGGTGAGAAAATGATGACAACATTGTATTTATTTATTTGTGTGTGTGTGTGTGTGTACTAGCCCTTTAATTAAAATTATTTTGATCAATTAACTAGCATCATGTAATTTTGTTTATTTTTTATACTTTATTTAATCTAATTTTAATTTAGTCTTTTTAGTTTACTATATTTGCACATATTTATTTCAGAGTTTTAATTTAGTGATATATTGTGATATGGTACTTAAACTGTATTAGAAAACACTGTAATTTCAATGGGGATGAAACACTGTAAATCTATTGATTTCAATGGGCATGATTAGTCAAAAGGACATAAAGACATCTGATGACCAGTGAAAATGTCACTGCTTTCAGAAAACTCATGATCTGTTTTCCTTGTTTTCAAACTGATCCAGCTTTTTCTGCACCCTTAAATGAACCTTGTGCATTCCTATCTGACAAACGCTCTGTTGGAGCTTCCTTAATGTGTAGGCGCTCACTGTTTTATTATTATTTTTTTATGTTATATATACTTCTTTATATTACTTCAATCCATATCACTTAGATGACAATTCTGAGACCTTTAACTCTATTTCGGAGTGAGAAAGGTAGTCAACGGAGTTGCATTTCCCCCATGTTTCAAAGTACACTCTCTATGGCTTGAGCGTGACTTCAAAACATTGAATATCAATAGCTATAAACCGAATGGCTCTTTATGAGAACACTGACAACACACACTCACAAGCCTCACACACGCAGGCAAAAAGGCTTCATCCATGTCACATGTAATGACAGTTTTTGAACAAATTAAAACATTCACTCATGTAAAGCTCTTTCCTTCTGTTTCTATTAATCTCAACCTCTGGGCCCTCTGGAAGGAAACCTGTATTTCTGTCATGTTGCTGGTAATTTTCAAAAGAACAAGAGGGAGGGGAGTGATGGGATAGAGAAAGAGAAAAAAGAGAGGGAGGTTAAATGAATCTGCGGAAGCTGCCAGGTTGGGAGTGATTTTATTCAGTGAGAGAACAGAACATTTCACCTCTGCATATCCAATCACTTTATAAAGAGATACACTGCTTTTAAGAGAAATGTCAGATTGCTTTCCAGCTGTCCTCTCTCTTTCTCTCCCATTTCTTCTACTGCCGCTGTAAAGTATCTCTCAAAATATTCTTTGCACCACTTCAGTCTACTGTCGATATGCTGTGGGTATCTCTCATCGAGGCCCTCTCTCCACACAACATTATCATCTATTCTCCCTATAACTGTTTGCCTATTTTATGTTTTTAGTATGTCTTTGGTTTTTACTGTCAAACAACAACATTTGACAGCTGGTGATTCATTTTGAATTAATGCACAAAATCATATTACAAATAAATATTGTGATTATATAGAAAAGTCATCTAGTGATTCCCAACCAGGCATGTGAAATGAGTTCAGTATAATGCTATATATATATATATATTAACACTATTCATATATGTAAATCAATGCTGGTCAATATTTTGGACTAACAATTGTTTTTTTATTATAGTCTCTAATGTTCTCTTTTTTCAAATACAGAATAATGGCACAACAGTAATATTGTGAAATATTCTTATCATAATTATTTTTTACATACATTTTACAATGTAATTTATTCCTGTAATGGTTATTATTAATAATTGAGCTCCAAAGCACCAATAATAGTTACAGTTTATTGTTTTCAACTGCACTAAATATTTATCAGTCTAATCTCAGCAGTAGTAGAATGTTTTATAAATTTCAGTTTAAAAGATACTATGTTAAAATCCTATTTTACCCCATCAATACAAAAGTCTGCAGATTCTGCTGATAGTGATGGCTTTTGGAGCACTGGAGGACTTAAACTCACTCATTTCAGTTAACAGCCAATACATTTAACTACTGCACAGATCTCCCACCAAAACAAAGAGAGCGAGCACTCAGTTTGAACCCTGCACCTTCATGAGAGCGCCATGTCCCGTATTGTGCCATGTGGTATGTCGCTTCTGCTGCACCACGGCTTTTAACAAAAGAGGAGAAAGCTGCTGTTGATGATAGACTGATGCTCTCCAGCTCTGGCCCTGCAAACACAGACCTTTAAGGTTTGTAATCCTACAGAAGGTAAGTACTATGGGTAATCTTCTCACTTTGACCTGTGTGTTATTATTGTGAAAGAGAACAGAAAATCAGCACTTTTGTCTTGTAATCTCAGTATTTTTGAACTGTTATTCTGTCCCTGCAATGTATCAGTAATCGTCTATCTTTATGCTAGCTCAGTCCTCTCATCCTCGCTATTGGATCTCTATCACCTCCTGTCACCACTGTGACCTTTTCAACGTCAAGTCACTGCATTTATATGCTCCCCATTTCCTGTTTACTCTGCAGGTATACGTGGATACGCATAGACAAGTTGGACTGATCGAGTAAGTGCTAAGAGAAGGGAAACAAACAGTCAAAAAAACAAATAAGACCTTTCTGTTATTTCAAATTCGCATCTACTGTAAATGATTTCATTTAGATAAATAATCTGCGATTGCTCACCACAAAAAAAACAAAAACAAATACATGTCTTGGAGTCAAATACGTCAGTGAATATGAAGAAAAACAACAATATATATGAACTGTTTAAGCAATATTTTAATGTGTGAACAGGTTTACAAACAGATTAGTGCTCTGTGATTGGCTTGGTCTCTGAGCTCTGATTGGACAACAGCTGGCAGGCTGATCCGTTGCTTTCAGAGACGCCCCTCAGCAGAGCAGATTAGATTCGCTTTAAGAAGAATCAGCCGCTTACTAAGCAGCACAGTTTAACTAGCACATTCAGTATGTGTGCGTGCATGGATAAAACTGATCATATGTTAAATATGCATTTTTAGTTTTAGTCAACAATGCGAAACAAGAAACTTATTAAACTTTGTGAATAGCCACCAAAACCTGAAAACGGTCTAAAACACATCTGTATGAAAAACTATAAATCTTATAGAAGAGAAAGTTCATGCTAGGATACAAAAGCATAATATAGCCATGCTTTAATATGGCGAGAGAAATAGAGATAGGAAGTAATCATATTTCAGATATATTTAACTCTGCTGACTGTCATACTTTGTTACAATTCCATTTGGCAATATTGTAAAGATATCTTGTGGTAATAAAACAAAAGTGAACTGCATTAAAGATATTCGAAGAGATCTGAAAAGTTAGCAAGAGCCAAGAACAGACAATGTCTCAGTGAAATCACTCATCTCTACTTAAAATGAAAACTCAAAAAATGACTGAAAAAAAATTATGTTTATTTCACTGGAAAAAGGAAAAGAATAGAACTAAGAATCTCAGAAACTCGCATCTGAAATTACTAATTTCTTCTAATTATTTAAATAGACAAATATATTAATGTTTATTACACTAAATTATAATAAAAAATACATTAATTAATTAATTAAATTAAACCCAGAAACCGACATCTGAAATTACTATTTTCTTCTTAAAATTTTGAAAATTTAAGAAATTACCAAATATATTGTTTATTACACAGAAAAAAAACCCCGAATGAAACAAATAAAAATAAAGGAAACGGCAAGTAATACTAAATTAAACCTGAAACTTTGAAGTAGAAGACTGAAATAGTGTTTTCTTGTAAAACGTATTCCAATAATCTTCCAATAATCAGAAATGAAATTTAAATTCCATATATTTTGTACAGTGTATACATATTAAATTATTAAATATGACAAATAATACAAAACATTTTTATGATTAATTTCACACTCTGATGTAAACACAACGTTACACTTGGAAAACTGTCAGCTTTTGGGACTGGTTCCTATAACATATAATCCACCAGTCACCATGGTGACAAAATAAAAGGTTCTTTATAATGAACCAGATTGTAGACTCTTGCTCATGCTAAAACATAGAGCTTGTCACAGAAAACGTGGCAGCAAATCAACTCCGTGTCAACAGATAACAAGCTCAAACAGCCAAGAACACAACTGTCAGTTCTATTAAATATAACCAGAGGCAATAACAGCAATGAAGGTGCCTGACAAATTAATGGTTATAGATGCCAACATCAAAAATAAAAATGAGAAATGTCATTAAATGACATTCATTTCTTTAGATATTTTAAATGATTCAGTGTCTTTAATGTGCTGCAGAAATACGACAGGTAGTCAACTTTAAAATAATGTTTACTGTCAAAAAAACAAAAACTCAATATGTAGAAACAAACAAACAAACAAATACTAAAGTGCAGTTATAATAGCAAAAGATGGGTTGAGCTCTTTCTCTATAGACTTTCAGTATGATGCATTGACAGATTGAGAGTTGAATTGTATTATACATGTTGATTATCACTGATGAAAAAATACTAAATATTTTACATAAACGTTTAAATAAAAAACATATCATATATTTATAGAGATAGAATAAAATAAATACTTTTGAAATAAATCAATATATATATATTTTTTTAATAACACGTTTCATTCTGAAAAATCACATTCTTTGAGACCACCACATGAAAGTACAGTCCTAAGGGAAGTGCTGTTTGTAATAATCTATTATCCAACATTATCCAGCACTGACCATGAGGAGATGTTCATTGCTGAACTATTATTCACCCTGTAAATGCCCCAAACTAATTTCGTTAGACGGTTAAATACCAAAACATCCTCAAACACACACCGATACAGCTGCTTTGTGTTAAGATGTGTGTCAATGTATTTGTCCTCTGAATTAAATTACACAGGAAAGATAGAAGAAGATTAGGAGCGAGTTTGTACTGAAATCCAATTCATGATTACTCTAGGAAAAAAAACATCTCTCTCTGTCCTTATTTTCTGTATATAATTGTCTCAGTATACTATATCTGTCTACTCTATCACCCCCCATTTCTATTATTTACCTCCCCCTCTCGTCTCTTTATATCCTGCCATCACTGAGGTCAACCCCCCTGTGTAGCCCTACCATCTGTGACTGGGATCTGCAAAATTCCTGTTATTTACATGCTCTCTCTCTCTCTCTCTCTCTCTCTCTCTCTCTCTCTCTCTCTCTCTCTCTCTCCGTGGGTGTGAGTATAATCTTGCCAAAGCCTGTGTAAACAGGACTAATGCATTCTAAACTTTGGAGTCTGGTGTGAGCCGTAGCCTAATCCCTTATAAACCTACATTTGACAGCTTTTTCTGCTTTTTCCTCTTTAGATCTCTCCCCCTCTCTTTCTTAACGCGACATTTTAGCTCTGTTCCAAAACATAGTGAGCTGCCCTGCTGTGTAGGCCTACTGACTACATAGACAACATTCAAACCAAAATGGATCCTTGTAAGTGACTTTTCATAAGGAGAATCATACAAATAACATTCCTCACAACATTCATCACATCATTACAAACTTTAATTTGAAGCAAAAAAGTATACTTCAAGACAAATGAACAAGACTGTGTACTTTAATGAGGGAGTGCAGAGGTTTAATGAACTACCATACTATGAAGCACTGCAAAAGACAATAAAAAACGACTGAGATAAATAAAAATATTAATTTAAAATTGTTGATTATATGCACAGTTAGTTAACTGCAAAATACAAGATAATTTACTTCCAGAGTTTACCTCCCGATTGTTGCATGTGATAGAGTTTGTTGCTAGCATGTTGCTAATGGCACAATATTTGAAAAAAGTATAAAAGTGCATAGCACTCAGAATTGTTGAGTATTTTTGGTACTGAAATTATATTTACAACAAACATTTCTCAACCATGAATGGTCACAGTGTATTCTAGGATTCTGAGTGAAGATTCATAGTAGGGCTGTCACGATTCCTTAATTCAATTCAGTACTCGATTAAAAAAAAAATCCTTGACTGCAATTTTCCCGTGTCAAGTAACCTGCAAAATACCAGAAGTAGGGCATTCCACAGACGAGAAGGCTGCATGATAGGCTTTATTAAACGCATTTAAAATCATAATAAAGCATAATACTATTGTGAATCCACAAACGGTGCAAATAAATTAAATAAATGTATGCGATGCAGGTTTTAATATATGCACTTTAATTATTCACATGCTTATATATAGGTTACACAACAATACGTGCATCTTAAAGTGGCTTCGTTCACAGTAAATGCTGCTCCACACAAACTGTTATCATTTACATGTGTGGAGCATCTCAAACTCCATCTCTGCATATTGTTGTGAGTTTGTGTTTATAATAATGTTCAGCTGGGAACACAACGTGTGCAATTTCATCAGATTTGTGAGGGAAATAATTTATAAACCTACGCAAACCCTGGAGAGTCTATCAATATCTTTATCAATATGCTAACTGTTCATTACAATTTCAAAGTAAAAGCCCAAACACTCACTCTGAGTTTACACATTTTGTTGTCCACATAAAGAAATGCCCAAATATTAAAGATTAAGTGGACATTTGAATTAAATGTTGTTTAGTCAATAGTAAATAAGAGATTAGATTGTGCTGTAAAGTGTAAAAAACTATCTCAGGCCGCTGTAACCCTCTGCAGTCCCTCGTTACAATGTGTAATGTACATGCTTTTGACACTTTATTTGAACTAAATTGTTCATATTTAATTGAACTATTTTATTACTACAAAATATTAACTATAATTTTCCGATTACTCGATTAATCATCTGAATAATAATAATAATTTGTTACATTTATATAGCGCTTGTCTAGGCACGCAAAGCACTTTACATAGTAAAGCATGTATCTCCTCATCCACCACCAATAAATCAACCAATTACTCGATTACCAAAACAATCGTTAGTGACAGCCCTAATTCGGAGTGTGATTCTAGAGTCTTCTGGTAGGTTACTTGCTGGTTCAAGTCAAAAGAGCCCATATAACTTTGGTCATTTCACCAAAGCAGGTCTAAAGGATTTATTTTTGTCCATTTTTTATCTGATGTAGGTTTATCTAATGTCGAAAGGAGGACCTTAAAGAAAAGCAACAATGACAGATATCATTCAAGTTTGTAGCAAAAACACTCTTGTGAGTTTAATGCCAAATGTTAATATTTATGGTTATTGAATATTTATTGAATATTTAGGGTTAAGTGTTAACAAAGGCTGAAATGTGCCTTTGTGTGATTAATTAATGATCATTATTCACCTAAAAAATGTAAACGCCATCATTTACTCAAGTTGCTTCAAACCTGCATGAATTTTTATCCTTCTATTAAACACAAAATAAGATGTTTTGAAGAATGCCAGTAACCAAACAGTTACCGGTTGACCTTTATTTGACGGTGAGTAAACGATGACAGAATTAACATTTTTGTGAACTCTCTTGATTCTCAGAAAAAAGATACAAAAGTTGTCAATAGAGTGGTAAATATCCATGTAAATATATATCCATATAAATACCTTAATATGCAAAAGGTCCAAAATGCCATGTATACATAAGGTCCATATAAATATCCATATAAATCTCTCTCTCTCTCTCTCTCTCTCTCTCTCTCTCTCTCTCTCTCTCTATATATATATATATATATATATATATATATATATATATATATAAACTGAATGGTATTACATATTGGTACTATTTGAAAAGATATTGCCACAGTGACACCTTTTGTATCATTTAGTTTTTCCTGAGAGTGTTTATATGAGTACATTTCTGGCCCTGATAATGTTTTTTCTAAAGAGAGAGATATCATAACAGTAGTAGTAGTGAGAAGTAAAAGTACAGTTACAAGTGTTACTTCAATGGAGAATCTTGCCCACAAACACACTTATTCACACACAATTACACAACTGCACACAACTCTAGCTCTCTGAGCGACCACACTCTAGAACAGACTGAAACAACATAGGAAAAAGGATAGGAAAGTATGTGCATGTGTGAGCGAATAAAAAAAATGTAAGCTTACAATCATTATTCCCTGATAACAGGCTGTAATGATTTTAATCATTATAGCGATTGATTTAAATCTTGTTACAGCGCTAGATCATTCAAGCCAAAGTAAAGAGAGTAACTGACTAACAGTTAGATGTTCTCAAATTGACACTAAAAGCTCAAGCCCTGGAACATTTCATGGAGTCTAAAAGCCAGTAGTTCTTATAAATGGAGACAAATCTCGCACTCTCTCACACATACACAATTGCAGTTGCTGGGTACATTTTCTTTTGTCCAGAGATGAATCTAAAGTCTTTGTGTTAAAAAGTAGCAGTGTTAGTACAGGTTTCTAGTGTGATTTAGTTTTGAGTAATTATTGACCACCTACAGACAGGCTATTTAATCTTGATGGTACTACTGTACTGTCAATAATTCTATATGTAAATAATTGACTGTATTGAAAAGTTAGTCAATTAAATTATTTAGAATTAACTTAAAAAGCTCAGTAGGGTGATGGGTCAAGTTTATAAATACCTGTTGGATACAAATCACTTCTATTTCTAATTTAGACACAGTTTTTCTGATTCAAGTTCCTTATCGATTCCATTAACTCCGATAACTTCAAATAAGAAATGTACTTTTGCATTAATTGCCCTCGGCTCTCTGTTGCTAAATGATGATGTAATTTCAGATTTGGCCATTAAAATAAATTTAAAACAAAGGAAAGAGGAAAGAGGTTCATTTAGACAGACTTTTTTAATGAGGCATAAATGCAATTCAATAATTGGTTCTAACTATATATTGTGTCATTAAAATGCAGGTTAAAACGATGACTTTTTGTGAATATAGATATGATATTGTACTGTATGTGTTGATTTGGTATTGTTTTTTCAAATTTGGTCATTTTTGCTAGTATTGGATAGGCATATTCAAGGACCACAATGAAAAAGCCATATAATATGTTTCATTGTGTTTATTTTATCCTCAACAGTTTTAAAATGGTATGGAATATTCTGTGAATTTCTTTTGCAGTTTTGTAAACTTGCAAAATAAATAAAATAAAATAAATAATAAGAAAATGACACACAACAACAACAAACAACGACATTATTATTATTATTACTATTATTATTGGTTGTATTTTATTATTTATTTTATTTTTGTTAATATTATTGTTGTATTAATATTATGTAGCATTCATTTAAATAAAAAAATAATCTGTCATGGTTTTCTGTTGACCTCACCAAATCATGAGCTTTGCCCACCCTGGCAACCACCAATCTATTCCCCCAATCTGCTGTCTTCACCCATGTTTCATCTTAAGGCTGTAGTCAGACCTGCATTCAAGAGGCATTAACGGAAACTGAAACTATGAATATCCTTCAAACCCTTTAGAATTATAAAAACAGCAAACAACAAAACTGCAGTGAGTTTTTTTATGAGAACACCGGGGTACTCATTTACACTACACGAAACCATAAAATGCTCAGCTCTAACAAAAACACCCACATCAGTGGTTAAGGTGAGCTTTGATTTGAATAAAAAAGAAGGAAAGATGGCTGGAAAAGTCCCGGCCTGTAAAAAATAGGGCTTTGTGATTGATAATGTTTTGGGTCTAAAGACACAGGATCAGCAGTACTGGCCTGGGAACAGTAATTTTCAATAGTGTAGGACAGAAACGATAATGGAAGAGTATACACACACACAGTCACAGCAGCAGCAGTAGGAATCGCTTCCATATGTGATGTGAAACATTTTAGGGTGGCGCAGGCCAAAAGGACATACCCAGCTTGAACTGCACACAAACAGTGAGGATACCATCAACATGACACGCAGACTACACAAACTTGACTCATGGATGAGATAAGAGTGTCATTAGCCGGAGATTATGTGAACGGCATACTGCAGGTGGTAAATAATGAGGGCTTTTTCAGTGTTGTGGATGCTGAAATGACAAACAATACCATAGGCTAGTCTGTATCTCACACGGCTTCTGCTCAAGAGTACAGCAGATATAATAGTGTGGTGCCAAAAGAAGACAAACCCAAAGTCAACAGGAAGACAGTAAAACAAGAGAGGGACTAATGCTAATGGAGTCTTAATAAATAAGCTTTCTGAAGACCAAGGATTTTGTTTTCTTTATCAAAGACATAAAAAAACACACATTGGTGTTTCTCATGGAAGAGGTCAAAAGCATCCCCTGCTCTACTAAAACTAAAACTATAAAGACATTAAAAAATATATAATAATATAAAATAATCATAAAAACTTCAGTATATTCCAAACCTTTTATATATATATAATATATATATATTTTTTTTGAGTATGCCTAATGTCTCCCAGCATGTAAAATATAAAGATGCTTATAAACACTCAACATGTCATTCCATTCAAGTTTGATCCATTTTAAACACCAGCTGAGCTAACTGGGACTTTCATTTGTGAATCATTGAGCATCTATGGGCCGTGACGTTTCAAATAGTATAAAGACAATTCTCACAGGCCGCAATAGAAGACACAGTTTGAAAAAAAGGGATTTAGCTCCTTTCCACCAAATGTGCAGAAATATTTGCTGAATAATTGTACTGTTTCGTTATTTGATTTATAACCTGATTTTGAATTATATTTAAATACAATTATTTTGTGCATAGTACATGCATAATATTGATAAAATAAATTTCAATTATAATTTCAAGTAATAAATGTAAAAAATTTAAAACATCGTTCCACAGATAGTAAGTACATGTAGTTAATTAATATTACCCAGCACTTAAATGTATAATTACACTGTAGCAAGGACACCTTCAAATAAAGTGTAGCCTAATAATTAAGTGTCATGGATAGTCAGACACCAGGGTACCACAACCATACTTCTTGGCAAGGGACAGCACAACATGAGAGAGGCACCCAGCTAGTTCTTATCACTATTATAAAGCAAAATGTGACCTTTAAATGTTTGATGAAATATGTTTTGGCTTTCCAGTAACACTATGTAACTCTCAGCCTGTTATGTAGTATAAAAGAACACAATGAACTTAACAGCCATCTGCACTATACAGGATTAGTACTGTGGACATTTCTAATGAAAGTAACAATACTGTACTGTCTGTGTGTGTGTGTGTGTGTGTGTGTGTGTGTTTGACCATGAATTTGTAATGAAAGCATCATGTCTGTCTCTTTTCTGCCAGCTCTTCCCTTCACAGCATATTTCCAGTCTCAAAGGGAACAGGGGAAGGAGAACACACATTAAGGAGTCATTCCTCAGGGTAAGAAGAACATCTACAAACTAAAACAGCATTTACATGTTCTAATGTATTTACCAGCACCACACACACACATGCACACCTTGAACAAGTGCAATGTGGCATATGGAGAGCCTGCATCATCAGGGAGCTGTAGTAAAGGCATGCTAAACTCATGACTCGCATGTTGAACACATACAAAGACATCCACCGCCCAGAACAGATACTCAAGAGAGCCTGTGTTTGCTTGGAAATATCCCTGCTGCATGATTTGAAGTTTTAACTTCTGTCCAGAATGACATATTACCTACGTCCAGCCGAGGAGAAAAAAACTGCACCCAGGACAGCACTGAGGAAAATAAATCTTGTTTTCTCTCATGTTGGAATTTCCCGCCAGAACTGTACCACTAGGAAATGTTGACTTTATTTCTTTGTTTTTGCAATTATTTGTGCAAGTTCCTTTTTCATTTCTGTTCAAGACTGGACGGAGAATGCTGGAAAACCCTTATGCCAAAGGACTCCACAGAGAAGACAAATGAATGAAACTGTCTTCTCTGTGGCTGGTTTGACAAGCTCATGTATCACCTATGACAGCTTCACTAAGAGATTTCCCTAAGATACATTACAGGCTGAAGTCTTACAGTATCTGCTTCTTTCCAAACAATGACTGACTCCCACTGTAAATCAAAGTACAATGTTTAAGCATTTTTAAAACAAGATCAATTTACCTCAAAAGCTATTCAAGGTAAAGCATATAATCTATGTGCCACCTGTGGCAACAATTGGAACTGGAAAAATAATGAATGACTGTTTTCAAACTGTTTTCCTGAAACATTAAGATTGAATTGGTTAACCAAACAGCTAGCCCCATCCCTACACCATTTGTCACTATAGTCAATCTTGCTGTGTGGCCCTGATCGGAATTATGTATATATCTAATAAACAAAGCAATTTTTTTTAGTGCCACAGAGTCAGAGTTTAACATTTCAAGGGAAATCGACTTACAAAATGGCTTACTTGCTTACTTTGGATATTAAAGGTGCAATAGGAGATCTCGAAAATGCATACTTTAGCCTGACTGCACTGAATCCAAATATCCCACCCTTCCTGCAATCACCAATTGGTTTCCAATTAAAGTCTTCGCACCCTCCGCAGTGGCAGTGCTAGACCAGGCTGTAGCCCCATCAGAAACTTGCTTAGCCCCCACAGCCCCCCCGCCAAGGATTTCCAAATGATTGTCCTGTTTTTTACCTCTCTGTGTCACTCTCATTAACATTGAAAAAATAAACCTAAAAAACCTAAAAAAAGTGCCTAATATGCGGCCTCTATAAACAATTTTATGGGGGAGGGGTCAATCAACTCAAGCAAGCAACGTGCAGCAAGACGGTGAACGTCAGTCAATTCAAAATTGAAAGTAAAAAAAAAAAACACTGACGGCTAATGCTGCATTTTCACGGCACATATTCTCTCTGAGACAACAAGAGTCGAATCTACTCTAACATGTTCTCATAACGGTATATAACGGTCTTAAATGAATCTCTTATTTATTTTTTTTGTGGCTCGTATAGTGAAACACATGAGAAGAAACGTATTTAGCGTTAAACAGTTTTTTTTATCAGTGCCTGAAATAAATCTGCTCTGAATTTTCATTGATGACTGCAGTGTTAATCATTTTAATTATAGGCCCATAATTAATTTTATAAATTAATAGACCTGCTTTAAAAAATCTTTAAAAATACATTTTCAATGAGGAGTAAGCTAAAAGCCTATTTTATTATACTCACAGCGCATATGAAATTATCGCGGGGCAATATTTTAATGTAATTTAATGATAAATGTAATCTAATATTAATAAGAATGTAATAGGCCTACATTAATTGTAGGTGCTAAATCCTCTTAATATTGCTAATGTTTTATACTTATCTCTGGCTATCATCGACACATGATATGATGCAAATCAGCACGGGGAGGTTATCACCCGCAATGTGCGCCAGTGTGGAAATAGTTTTACGAATAATTTACAAAAATGTAGTTTTTATTGAATTGAAAAAGAAAAAAATCAAAACTTTCTCTTGAATGAATGAATGTTGCATTTATATAGCGCTTTATTGTGTATTGCTGTACAACAAAAGCGATTACAATCATTTATATATTCGTCCATAAATTATATTACTTTGTAAGTGTCATATTTGGCAGTTGGCATTAGTAGGTTATATTACTAATAACAGTGGCATATGAGAAGTGTATTACCACAGAACAAATGAAGCACGCATGAACCAGTGCTTCGTTTTATTGGAGGGGTCTGAGCACAGCATGTGTAACGATGCTCAGAGCAGGCTAGCAGACATAATATACAGCTCTCAAACAGAACAGGCAGGTTGTGATGAGTGACAGAGAAGAATAAGGATGGAGCAAAGTGTGAATGCATTGTCCTTGAAGGACATTCAACTCGTCTTTCTTTTTTTCGTATTATGCTTATCCTATCATTTTAAATTACATATTGTGTGAAATGTATTTTTCTCTGCTGCACTTTTCACTGTGTTAACAGCAAGATGTTAAATTAATTTAGTATTTTGACAATACTAATAAAATAGCAGATACAATACATATTAAATCAATATTTAAAAGGCTTGTTGGATGTATCTTTATATTGGATTAATTTAATAATAAAAAATAAAATAATATTGTATTATTATTCACTATTCACGAGGCCATCAGTAAATAGTTCCTCTGTAAGAACAAGCTGTTTGGAGCATCTGATGCCCGAATGCATACAAACAAATGCATCATAAGTACTAGTGTAGTGTGTTGTTTGGTTCTACTGGCCATTTTTTAAAGTTGTTTAACCTGTTAAGCTGCACGAGGACGCCATCGCACTGAACGCTCTTTGTTTGCACATGTCATTGTTTACAAATAGATTAAATGAAACGGGACAAAATTAATCTTGACAAACTATATACCATTCTGAAGGTCTAAGCCTCAAGCATTGACGATAGATCGCTGTTTTTGATGGAAAGCTTATAAGGAATATATTTGCTAAATTTGTGTAAGCAGTAACATCAAACCATCCATAATAAAAACGCATTACCTGTACATACCAGCTTCGTGTAATATTGAGTCACAAACGCATCCACTGCTGTAAATCCCGGTTTAGTTGGAGAGGTACGAGGGGCTATATATAGTCTCAGGAAAATCTAATATTTCAAGGTATCTTCTTCAGATTTTAAATATAAACTCATGAGACATCAAGACACTTCAGTTTCTATAACTTTTTATCTTTTTGAGCATTATCAACTCTGGATGATGTAGTAAAGTAAAGCCCAAAGTGTCTTCTTTGCAAAGACACTTCTTATTTTTATAAGAACCCGCCTAGAACATCCTAGAAACCACAAAAATCTAAGTAATTTTTTTTGTATCAATGGTTCCATGAAGAATGTTTAACTATCTATTTGTAATGCAAAAGGGATTTCTAAAGTGATTTAAAAAAAGTTATTTCAAGTACTTAACAGAGCCAAAAATAATTCTTCTATGGCACTGCTGAGAAAACTCACTTTTTGGAAACTATTTTAAAGGGGTCATATAAAGCAATTTCATGTGTTCCTTTTTTCTCGGAGTGTTACAAAATTACAAATTACTTGCTTCTTGCGTCAGACCAAGGCTGCATCTCATTGTTAGTTTTACTTGATCTTAGTGCTGCGTTCGACTGTACAGGTTCAAAACTGTACAGGTATTCAAGGGCATGCTTTAAGATGGTTTAGATTAGAGGTCGACCGATGTATCGGTTTTGCCGATAGTTGATTCCAGAAACTATCGGTTATCGGAAAAAATCCACTCCGATAGTTTTTCCAGATTACATCCGCTGCCGGAACGGCTGTGGATGGTCCATTATCATTATACAGCGCGAGAGCCAAGTGGTTAAATTAATGTGGCAAAAATACAGGCAAGTCCGACCCAAATGTTTAATGTCATTAACCCCAACTGGTCGCATTCGTTAGCCAGCGAAGTTGCAAATTTAAAGCCTGTGAATATTAGGTATGCAGCGATTAACCAGTTTTACTATTAACCGCGCTTTAAAACATCATGGTTAATTAATCGTAAAAGCTCGCTAAACCGAGTGTTTCTGTTGCACGGAATGGAACTGTTGCAGCTTGCGCGAAATGAAAACAAAGTTACACTAGCGGCTGTGCACCAGCTTGAAATGCCGTGCTTATCAAAGACACGGAGGCTACTCCACACACTAGATTAACTGTGACAGAGGAACCAAAAAGCGATCTTTTTTTCCACCAGAGAATGACTGAAGTTGATAGTGTGGGGCCATTTTGGGTGCGCCAAGAATGACCAGGGCGTCATTTAAATTTTGCCGTAAAAATAACAGTTAACGAGTATACATAAGGGATAATGCACGGCTAGCCAACCTGTTCTCGTTGTGAAATACATGATTTTAATGCACGACGTGAAGGCAAAGACCACCTGACGCGAAGTTCGTTAGCACTAGCATTCTGCCCACTTCAGACAGAGATGAAATAGTGCGGAGAGAGACAGAGAGAGTTTGTGAGAGACACACACACAGAGAGGGAAAGAGAGAGGTGACCGTTGCATGTGTGAATTAGCCCACCTGCATATGCGCGTCACAACAAACAATGCATATTTGAGTTTAGTTATTTAAACAGTAATTTTACCCCCTCTTTATAATGTAGCAATCCAGTATCTAAAAGCTATTTTATTAATGAAAGTCGCTGGGCAGCGTAGACAACAAGTTTATGTCCTCCTAAATGTTTGTGTGGGCAGCTCGATCTCGATCTCACAAACCAAAATTATAGACACGATTTTCTCAGGTCATATGTAAAATCAGATGAATAAATATTATTAAAATGAATAAATGGATGACAGTTGATTACAATACTAGTTAAGTTTATTCCCCTCATTAGAACAGTGTCCTCTGTGGGATAAATTTATATTAGTAATATTAATAATAATAATTAATATGAATAATACTTAATTAACATTTACATAGAGGCAAGGAGACAAAAATTATTGTCCTAGCAACACTTCTTGATCCCAGATACAAGGCCCATGCCTGTGCGTCTGAAGAAACACCCGAGAAAGGAAAAAAATAGCTAAAAGAGGAAGCTGAAGAGCTTGCCATGCTCAGAGAAGATGGTCCATGCTCTCTACTAGAAGGACCTGAGCAGGATGAGGGTTTGGATCCATAGATAAAGAAGCAGAAAATCCATCAGCCCACTTTAGTGAACACTCTGTATGCCAGGGTCCTTGGTGCCACAGATGTGTCTCATGGGATGTACAGCTTTGAGACTGAGCTTGAGTGCTATTTGTCAGAGCCTGTCATTGAAAGAAGTGACATGCTTCTGCAGTGGTTGCAGAAAAAATAAACAAGATTTTAAACACTTGCACATCTAGCAAATAAATTCCTGTGCCTCCACCATCCACTGTGCCTAGTGAAAGGGTGTTCAGTGAAGTGGGCATGCTTTATGAAGCCAGGAGGAGCCAACTCACTGGACACCATGCACACCAGCTCTGCTTTCGCCGTTATAATTTGAGGTTTCTTAACTTTGAATATTAAAATAGAACTAGAACTATAAATGGACCATGTTACACTTGAATCTCTTGCAGTTCTTTAACAGGGCTAGTTACGTTTCTCCTGTTTCACAAGTTAAAATTAGTTGTTATTTGGAGTGCCTTTTTATTCATTTTGGATGTTACTTTTTGTTTCAATTTGAATGCATGTCTTTAATTTACCTCAATATTTCTTAATATAATCATATTTATTTAATAGAGCACATTTTCATGATTCAGTTATGTCTTTATGTTTTATCCAGTATCCATTTTAAAAACTATCGGTTAATTAATCAGTTATCGGCAAGTATGGTCAAACCTAGCTATCGGTATCGGTAAAATTCAATATCGGTCGACCTCTAGTTTAGATCCTACCTGTCTGATCGCTACCACTTTGTTTATTTAAATATGGAGGCATCTCAATCATCACCAGTAAAGTATGGAGTACCACAAGGATTTGTCCTAGGTCCTCTGCAATTTTCATTATACATGTTGCCCCTTGGTAATATTATTAGAAAATACGGGATTAGTTTCCATTGTTATGCTGATGACACTCAACTATATATCTCAACAAGACCAGATGAAATTTCTAAACTATCTAAGCTAACGGAGTGTGTTAAAAATATAAAAGATTGGATGACCAATCATTTTCTCATAAGACAGAGATATTACTTATCGGACCTAAAAACTGTACACAGAATATCTTGGATCACAATTTGCAACTAGATGTACTGTTACTTCCTCTACAGTCAAAAATCTGGGTGTTATATTAGACAGCAACCTATCTTTTGAAAATCATATTTCCCATGTTACAAAAACAGCATTCTTCCATCTTAGAAACATTGCCAAGCTACGGAACATGTTAAGTGTTTCTGATGCAGAAAAGTTAGTTCATGCATTCATGACCTCTAGACTGGACTATTGTAATGCACTGCTAGGTGGTTGTCCTGCATCTTCAATAAACAAGCTACAGATAGTACAAAATGCTGCGGCTAGAGTCCTTACCAGGTCAAGAAAATATGATCATATTACTCCAATTTTACAGTCTCTGCACTGGCTACCTATTAAGTTCCGTATTAGTTACAAAATATTATTACTTACCCTAAATTATTTAGCTCCTGCGTTCCTAACTAATCTTTATCCTGAATTAACCATACTTAATTATATAATAATTATTATTATATAATTAAGTTAAAATATTATATAATTGTTAATTATATTGAATTTCTACAATATAAATCTATTTTAGAAACTTAATTTCCTGTGAAGTTGCTTTGCAACGATTGTATTGTAAAAAGCGCTATACAAATAATCTTGAATTTAATTGAATTGAACAAATGCCTCGTTTATAGTTGGTTTTATTGTTTTAGTCTCGGCATCACAATACAGTAAGGGGCGGAACATTTCCGTCACACACTTGAGGCATTCGGCTAATCGCAATGCACTGGATAGCTGGCCAATCAGAGAACACCTCAGAATGATGAGATTTGTAAAAATCGTAGTTCAGAAATGCGTGGCATAGAGGAGCAACAATAATGTACAGTATGTGGCAAATAATGTGTATTTCATATAATTCCACTGTCCCTGGAGCGGACCTGATTTACATTTCACTGCTGATTATATTCTGTATAATTGTGTATGTGACGAATACAAGTCTTGAATCTTGAATCTTGAGATAGACAGACAGACAGACAGACAGATAGATATGTAGATTATGAATATATGTATGTATTTATTTAGTTATTTATCAGTATCAACTGTTTATTTATTTTTATTTATTTAGTCATTTAGCAGACACTTTTATCCAAAGCGACTTACAAATGAGGACATTATAGAAGCAACCAAAACCAACAAAAGAGCAACAACATGCAAGTGCTATTACAAGTCCTGGTTAGCCTAACGCAGTACACGTAGGAAGTTTTTTTTAAATGAAAACGAGTATATAGAATATAGAAACCTAGTGTTAGTTTTACAAGAAAAGCTAGCAGTTAGAGAATAAATATGCAATTGATAGAGGGTCAAATGTGTGTGTGTGTTTTAAATAAATTTGAACCTCGAGCTGCGTAAACACATTGCATTACACAAAATACACAAAATAATGTTAGTTTTTGTAATGTCATATGACCCCTTTAAGAGTCTAGCAATGCTTTGGCAGTCAACCACCACATCTAGTATTGAGCCTTCACTGCCATATCACAGCCATAATATAATAATACAAACTGAACATAGGCTTTACAAAAATGTACTGTGATGGTATCATAGTGTGGTGTTGGTACTGTTATTTAAACCATGGTATTCAATAATGAATGGTATTTCAAAAAATATCATGGTATTGTTATGTCCAAAAGCAAATATCATAGTGATTTTTAAAAAGTAAGCTCTGAAACCTTGACTGACACTGACAACACTGACAACTTAAAAACAGACATTCTATAATTCACTGTCTCTTTCTCTCAAGCAAGTTTGTTTATGAGGACTGACGACAAACAGGCATCACGCTGTTAGTGCATTAGACTGAAGACAAGTGCCTGGATAATGAACACAACTCTTTCACCAGGCCACTGAGAGCATGTAAGAGACTCACCCCACCCTCACATTCCACATAAATAATGCTATCTAGTTCCTGCTACATGATAAACAGTGTGGGAGAGCCGTCAGACGAACGTACAACAAATGCAGGATTTGAAAAACGTGCACACATTTCACATCCCGATTCATCAAAGCTTAATAAACATCAAGATGAGATGTTTGTTAGCGAGTTTTCCTTATACTTCATCAGTACTTGATGGGAGAAAAAAAGTCCTGTCTTAACATTAAAGGGAGATTTCACCCAAAATCCCAATCTGACTTTTTCTCCCAAAAAGGACGTTTAGCAGAATGTTTAAGCTGCTCTTTTCCATAAAATGAAAGTGAACTGTTGCCACATTTTCCACAATAATATTAAGCAGCACATCTGTTTTCAGCATGGATAATATTAAATTAAAATAATATGATAAATGCATGATTTATGTGACACTGAAGACTGGAGTATAATGATGCTGAAATATAGCTTTACAATTACCAGAAATAAATAGCCTTTTGAAATATATTAAAATGGAAATAATAATTGTAATATTTAACAACATTACTATTTCATTTTTACCATTTGTATGACCAAATAAATGCAGCCTTGAGGAGAAAAAATGGTAGTGTATTAAGTTTTCCGAAGCCATATATTAATTTTGTGACAAAGAGATCAAAATTATGTTGTTATTTTTTTACAAAATAAAATATAATAAAATTATAAATAAATAAATAAATAAAGTGAAACCCAAACTTATTTTTTTTGACAGAAAGACAGCTTGAAAAATATGAATATAACCATGATACAGAATTTTTATGTTTGAGTGAATTAAACTGCACATAATCCAATATATATCAATTGTGTGAATTCTACTAAATAAATCAGGTCATTCCAAACAAGCACAGATTGTACACACGCTCAAGACTTTGCCTGAGGAAGCCACAAAGAAGCAGATGCCACTGAGCGAGAGAGAGATTTGGAGATTTTCTGACTTCACCTCGAATCATCTTTGCAGAAAACTGTTCATTTTCAGCTGCCCAGGTTGTATGCTGTGCTTAATGACTTCATCTCCCATGAGCACATGGTGCTCGGATACGGCTTAAACACACAGCTGAACACTGAATGTTGATGATTGCGAATCGAAGGATGATGCCAAAGGCTAACAGCTAGTTTATTAGAACACACACATTTACACACACACACACACACAAATATGCTCTTGCATAGTCTAAAACTTTCCTTAAACCAATGCTGTCAAATCATGACCACGATTCTAGATTACAGAACCGTACAGGCCTGGGTCCACAGCAGGCCCCGTGAAGCTGATCGTCAGGTCTATGAATGCCAAATCAGGTCTGTTCCAACCTCTGTGCCATCAAACATCTGCTGTTGAATAAACATTGTTTACCTGTGTAATCGATGAGGGATCATTGGGAATCCAGGGAGAGTCTTGCAGCCAGTGAGTCCCAAAGAACACTAGCAATTCAATGAGAGAACAGCAAATCTCATGACACTCTTGGGTCTGCAGTTACAAAGGTAACCTTCCCTCACCTCACCTGGAGTTGAGAAGAGAATTTACAATGACACACAAATGAACAGAAGCCTAAACAGACTGTTAATGTAGCTTATCTGCTAGAGAGTGGCACTATAGTATGGGTTTGACTGAAAAAGAACAACAGACAGACAATAGCAAATCAACTAAGAAGCTCTATGAAACTATGAAAGCTATCTGCTAGTATTCCCATTTATTTCATTTTTTTCCTGGGCACTCAGTTATGGACGCAGTTGTTTTTGAGGCGTAAATGCCATGTGAGTAATAGTTGTTGAGCCGTGGGGAAATGATGTCATGATGCTAATTGGCTGATATTACCACACAAAAGCGTACAGACACAAACCCTTCACTGTCAATGGTCCTTAGCTATGAGATGTTAAAGGCAGTATATTGAAAAATAAATGCAACAGTTCTTTTTTTCAGATCCCTCGTGATAAAATAATAATACATTTATTTTCAAATGTATTTCTACCTTTAAATAGTCATTAATACAGATTATTTTTGTGGCCACAAATTGTAGTACATACATTTACCAGTAGGGTAACCATGACTTCTAAAATAAAATACAATGACATTTATTTTAATTTAAACACACACACACACACACACACACACATGTTGTTTTTTATGGTTTACGGGACTTTCCATAGGCGTAATGGTTTTATACTGTACAAACTGTATGTGCTATTGCCCCACACCTACCCTACACCTAAACTTAGCCCTCACAGGAGACGGTGCATTTCAACTTTCCCCCCAAAAAACTTACTCTGTATGATTTATAAGCATTTTAAATTATGGGGACACTGAAAATGTCCTCATAAATCACCTTCTCCTTGTAATACCTATGTCATACCTATGTCATTATACAAATTTGTGTCCTCATAAACCACATACATGCACACACACACACACACACACACACACACACACACACACACACACACACACACACACACACACACACACACACACACACACATAGAGGTTTAGGGGTGAGCTTTAGGGTTGGAACTAGTAAGGTCTGAATAATGCAGCATCCATTTATGATTTAAAGGAACATATACTGATGTTGTTTTTATATGCATTTAGTGCAAATTACATATAACTTTACACTGCGATGAAAAAACTTTGGTAACACTTTACTTATGTATAATGCACATTAGGGCTGTCGTCGAATTTAAAATAAAAATCCACATTCGAATGCAAAACGTTATATTCTAATTTTAGGTGTGCGTCAGGCTACCTTATCAGTGGTGCATGAGATGCGATGAAGTTGTAGGTAGGTGTCATTGCATTTTAATGCTTTTTTAGCCTATCTAGTTGAACCCACTGGATAAGTTGTTCATTAAAATTACTGCGGAAAAAGAGAACATTAATGCTGAGAATTTAGTTTATGTCAAAACTGGAACCAAGCCATTCACACAGAACGCATATTTGCACATTTTCTAGAGGGACATCTATCAGTGTTGCACTCGTGTCTCGCAAAAGAGAGTCGGATATTTTGAAAGCCATTTAAAATTATTGTAAGTTCAACTTTGAAAAAACCTGTCTCAAAAGTTTATGGCGGGACGGGT
This sequence comes from Gymnocypris eckloni scoliostomus, assembly GCA_027564155.1. Classification (NCBI taxonomy): domain Eukaryota; kingdom Metazoa; phylum Chordata; class Actinopteri; order Cypriniformes; family Cyprinidae; genus Gymnocypris; species Gymnocypris eckloni. The sequence continues at coordinate 9,389,080 of CM050416.1, read as the reverse complement.
CTCTCCTCATTCCACTGCATCTCATGTTTTTAAATGAAAAAGTAACTTTACTCTTTGTGATTGGTTTTCCGTGCTTTGTATTAAACTGTAAATACATTGTTTTTTGTTTGTAACTGTTTAATCAACTTCATTAATTATACATTGTTAAACATTATTTTAAACATTATGCACATTTTTCAAAGGTAGTCATGTTGTTTTATGCTTGAAGAACCGTGCATTTGGAAATACTTTGCCCTCTTGTGGCCTCAGGATAGAAGCCAAAAGCTTTTTTCCCCCTGACTGAAATTCTGAATATAATTCGAATTTTTTTATTATTTAATTACATTCCACCACACGCAGACACTGGCTTGGGTTTGTCTAAGCTTTACGATGTGCTCGGCGGCTATATTAACAAACATCCTGACACTGCCTTTATCATGGCGGGGGACTTTAACAAAGCCAACCTCAGGCAGGTCATGCCGAACTTTTATCAACTAGATAAAAGTTGTCCAACTAGAGGACCGAACACACTGTATGATTGCTACTCTCGGTTTAAAAATGCCTACAATGCCCACTCACTACCGGCTTTTTGAAAATCTGACCATTGCCGCCATTTTCCTCAAACCGCAATATAAACAAAGGCTCGTTCAGGAACCCCTGGTGGAGAGAGTTGTGATGTGCTGGTCCTCACATTCAGAAGTTATGCTACAGACGGCTCTTGATGACATAGACTGGGACATGTTCCGGGCAGTTTCATCTGACATCAGCGAGTTCGCGTATGTAGCATTAAGCTTTGTCAACACGCTAACCGATCAAGCTACTGAAACAGTAACTATAAGGACATTCTCAAATCAAAACCGTGGGTGGACAGAACAATCTGTGCTGTGGTTAACCAATGCACTGCCGCATACGACGCCAGTCTTTGGTTGGGAATTATGAGTAAGTACAAAGCATCGTGCTATGCTCTCCGACGTGCAGTAAGACCTGCCAAACTCCGATACAGGGAGGGAATTGAGTCTCATTTTCAGCACAATGACTCTCGACACTTGTGGCAGGGACTGATGACCATCTTTGCCTTTGGAAACAAATTATCTGCAGAGGTGAGAGCAGATCCGTTGCTGAATGACGAGTTCCCTTCTACGGCCACTTTGAATGCAATGGCGGCAGCGCGACTCTGTCGGTCAGCGTGTCAGGAAGCAGCAGACAGAGCAGCGATGATCATGTAATCACCGTGTTGGAGGACGAGGTTCGGAGGGAACTAAAGAGAGTGAACATCAGGAAAGCAGCCAGACCTGATGGGATTACTAGCCGTGTTCTGAGGTCCTGTGCTGATCAGCTTGCTTGTTTGTTTACTTCAATCTTTAATGAGTCCCTAGCTACCTCCTTTAAAAAAATCTGTTATCATCCCTGTGCCTTAGGACAATAAACCCTCTTGCCTGAATGACTAGTGTCCAGTTGCCCTTACATAAATAGTCATGAAGGTTTTTAAGAGACTTGTAAAGATCCACATTTGCTCCTCCATTCCTGTTACTTTGGACCCTCTTCAGTTTGCCTATTGCCGAATATCTATATCTACTGACGATGCCATCTCTCACGTCCTGCACTCTTTCCTCACACACATTGGCAGCAAAAATGCAAACTATGTAAGGCTGCTATTCATTGACTATAGCTCAGCTTTCAATACTATTGTCCCCATCAAGCTAGCCTTTAAACTCACAGACCTCGGCCTAAACTCTTCACTCTGCGACTGGATTCAAGACTTTCTCACCGGCAGACCCCAAGTGGTAAAAATAGGCCAGTTCACCACCAACTCCATCACCCTAAACGTAGGAGCCCCACAGAGTTGTGTCCTGAGTCCCCTGCTCTACTCTTTCTACACACATGACTGTGTGTCCTCTCACAGCTCCACTTCTATTATAACATTTGCTGATTATGTGGTTCTGGGCCTCATTTCCAACAATGATGAGACCGCATACTTGGATGAGGTAGAGAGACTTAAATTATGGTGCCAGGACAACTGTCTCTCTCTGAATGAGAGCAAAACTAAAGAGCTGATTGTGGACTTCAGGAAGAGACAGCAGCAGCCCTACACTCCACTTATGATCAGTGGGACCCCTGTGGAGAGGGTGAGCAGCTTCAATTACCTCGGTGTAAACATCTCCGAGGACCTGACATGGACTACACACATTCAAAGACAGTTTAAGAAAGCCAGGCAAAGACTGTGCCATCTGCGACAGCTGAGGAAATTCAGCATCTCACAGCAATCCTGAAAACTTTCTATTCAGAGACCATAGAAAGTGTATTGACTCAGTGCATCTCAGTGTGGTATGGAAATAGCTCCAATCAGGCCTGTAATGCCCTGCAGAGAGTTGTGCGCTTAGCTAAATGCATCTCAGAGTCTGCTCTCCCCTCTCTGCAGGAAATCTACCTCAAACGCCGCAAAAAGAGAGCTACTCAAATCCTCAAGGACACAAATCACCCTGGTAACCGTATCATCATTTGGCTGCCATCTGACAAGCACTTCGGTACCATGATGGTAAAAACTCAGAGACTTAGGAAGAGCTTCATTCCCCAGGCCATCAGGCTCCTAAACTCAAACTCAGTCTCATAACATCAACATGACTCCATTTAATAATTTTTTATTCTTACTTTTTATTTTCTACTTCATTTTTTTTCTAGACCTATATTTATATATATTCTCTTGTGTTTGTATTTCATATAATTCCACTGTCCCTGGAGAAGACCTGACTTACATTTCACTGCTGATAATATTCTGTATAATTGTGTATGTGACGAATACAAATCTTGAATCTTGAATCATGAATCTTGAATCTTGAATCTTGAATCTTGAGATAGATAGACAGACAGACAGACAGACAGACAGACAGACAGATAGATATGTAGTTTATGAATATATGTATGTATTTATCAGTATCAATTGTTTATTTATGTTTATTTATTTAGTTATTTAGCAGACACTTTTATCCAAAGCGACTTACAAATGAGGATATTATAGAAGCAATCAAAACCAACAAAAGAGCAACAACATGCAAGTGCTATTACAAGTCCTGGTTAGCCTAACACAGTACACGTAGGAAGGATTTTTTTTTAATGAAAACGAGTTAATAGAATATAGAAAAGAAACCTAGTGTTAGTTTTACGAGAAAAGATAGCAGTTAATAAATATGCAATTGATAGAGGGTCAAATGTTTGTGTTTTTTTTATAAAAAGAAGACAGATTAGATTAAATAGAATTAGAATAGAGAGTGCTAGAGTTAGAGGGTTAAATAAAGATGGAAGAGATGTGTTTTTAGCCGTTTCTTGAGGATAGGTAAGGATTCAGCTGCTCAGATTGAGTTAGGCAGGTCATTCCACCAGATGGGAACAGTTAATGAAAAAGTCAGTGAAAGTGATTTTGTGCCTCTTTGGGATGGTTCAGTAATGCGTCGTTTACTTGCAGAACGCAAGCTTCTAGAGGGCATATAAGTCTGAAGTAATTAATTTAGGTAAAAGGGTGCAGAGGCAGAGGTGGTTCTTTAGGCAAACATTAATGCCTTGAATTTAATACAAATTAAGCTATTAATCAGCTATTGGTAGCCAGTGCAAATTGATGAACAGAGGTGTAACGTGCGTTCTTTTCGGCTCATTAAAGATTAATCTTGCAGAAGCATTTTGGATTAATTGTAGAGGTTTGATAGAACTGGCTGGAAGACCTGCCAAGAGAGCATTGCAATAGTCAAGTCTGGACTGAACAAGAGCCTGAACAAGGAGTTGTGTTGCATGTTCCGAGAGAAAGGGCCTGATCTTCTTAATATCATATAATGCAAATCTACAGGACCGGGCAGTTTTAGTAATGTGGTCTGAGAAATTTAGCTTATCATTATTTAAATAGTAAATTATTTTTGTGAAAAGGTAGAGGATTGAATTATACTTTTGATATGGCCACTGTGTACAATGCATTGTGTGTACAATTATTACAGAGCTTACATTTATCAATGGTTTACTTTTCCCTGATTTTTGGGCGTAAAGAAATTGAAAGTGAACAGAAAGTCTAAACAGATTTGACACCGTACAACCATTTGAGGAGACTGTTTAAAGGTTAAAGTTGGTTAGTTGGCCTATTCTTATCTAAGTGAGCAGTTCTTGGTCAGAACAAACTACAACATGCACCAGACTTCATGCCAATAGTCAAAGGTGTTGCTTGTGAGGCTACATCCGAGGAAGCATTTGGCTTTTCTAATTTCACAGAGACACTTTTAGAAGAACTAAAAGCTCTATTACTGCAAAAACCCAATCAACCGCAATTAAATGATAATTACCATAAGACACATTTGTCGACATAATGCAAATGTTCCCAAATATGTAGTGTATCTTCATCTAAATTAAATATTAATCCATTAAAACATTTCAGACTATTAGAATGTGTGACAAAAAGCAGGGATGTGTCAGCAGAAAAGACCTTGTGAATATGTCTCTATTGATGACACACAACAAGTGTCTTCATTCCATGTTAATGCCAGCTAATTTCCTAGTCGATCACAAAAAGAACACAACCATATTTTCATCGCAAATTCATTAGCCACTAGCAAACAGATTTCCAAGCTGGCCACCATGATTGTTTTGCTAAAAGGGCCTCTAATATTTGTGTGTGTGCCTTGCAATAATCTTTATCCCGGAGCAGAGCACTGGTGCTGTAGTGTCGGCTAGCACGCTCGAGTTAGTGAGCAGCGGGTTCGCGCTGTTGCGTGAAAATCACACCCCGAGGCCAATGAAAGAATGACAAAGGTTAACAGTCCCCCAAGGGGAGGGGAATGGAAAAGAGAGCAATCAGGGCAAAGGTGAAGAATAACCAAAGAGGCAGAATGATAAGAAAAATGAGCGGAAAGAAAACAAGGACCGTAAAATGGGCCGACACGCTCTGGCACGTAACTCGCAAACATGCACGTAAGCGAGAGCTGTGCAAACAAAGTGAAATCTAAAACAATTACACAAGAGCACATGGGCCTGCACACAAATAACTGACAGAAATACGAATGCGAAAAGAAATCCGTGCCACTTTAATCTTTTAATAGGTCTACTCAGTAAAATGCACACACGCACAATTACCGAAGAAACAAACAGATTCACAAAAATGCTCCAAATTGCTGCCACAAACAAAGCCCTTATCATGCTAGTTTAAAAAGCTCTTAAAGCATCCTCATTTCTTTCGCTCCCTCACAGACTCATTAGTTGGATAACAGCAGAATCGCGGCTCTCCCAGTCGGCCCTCTATCCTTGTTAGCGCCTGCTGGCCACTTTCCCCTGTGTGTTCGCAAAGAGCTCTAAGTGAAGGTAGAAAAAGCAAAAGTGGCATACAACAAATTATTTGACTCCTCAGGCCGCCCTCTAATTCAAACACAACATTTTTAGGAGCACCGTCACCCAGCCCCCTGCCTCGCACCCTGCTCGTGCTGCACCCTGCCTGGACATCAGGTCTGATCTCTCTCCTGCCTGGCTCCTGGAGCGTTATTAAGTGAGAAGGCTGTGGCTGATTGTAGCCCGTGGCGCAAAACCTGCTCTAACGTCTATACGCACGCTGTGAATGGCCTACTTCTACTCCATCAAGCTCTGTAGCACAAATGCACGCTTGCATACATAGAGCAAATAACATTTTGTGCCAACCTCATGTCACCTTGCTTTTAATGTGACCTAACACTGGCGAAAGAAAGAGAGAGCTGAGTAGAAGATGCCGGAGGGCTGAAAAAATTCACCATTTAATGCTTAAATTGTGTGTGTGTGTGTGTTTGAGTGGGTTTATTTGGAGACACAAATTTTGACAAGTTTGTTCCAGGCTGAAGAAAACAGGTCAGCCAGATTATAGGGGTCAAACTAGTTAATCAGATGTTTTTAACCAGGTCAACCCAGATTAACCAGCTCTAAGCACGATTAGCAACCAGCTTGGTTCAACAAATGACTGGTTTCACGGTGAAAACCTTGTAAGACTAACTAATGGATAGAACTAATGGATATATTGTTTTCAACATATATAATTGAAAACAGTTTTATTGAGAATTTTGCTGCATCAAAATACAGTATGTGGCACAGAGAGACAAACAAATGTAACAATAAATAATAAATGTACATTTTTATACGTTCAGAAGAAGCGAGCTCCCCTGTCCTGTGAAAATATAAACAGGTTTGTGTCAGTAAATTGCTCAGTGCAAAGAAAGAGAAGTGATAGGAACCTGGTATTTCTATGTTATTTTTTTAAAACATCTATGACTTATGAAACATGTCTACTCTTAATGCTCTATGTATGTTAACTATGGTTTAATAATAAACATATTGCATAAAGCATACATATTTGTCCATGCCAATGTTGATTAGAGTATTAAAAACTTAAAAAGTATTAATTTAAGGTACATTTAGAACAGATACAAATTTGCGATTATGGTGCGATTATTGGCGAATTATGTCATGACAATCATGCGATTAAATATTTTAATCGATTGACAGTCCTAAGTTATAATTACTAAAACTAAATGTAGGCTTACGCTGGTAACTCATCAGTGGACTTTCCTAGTCAATATAGGCTATATTCGCACTTTTCTTATTCTCACTAATTCAAGTTTTTATAAGAATTAACATCTGAAGGGAATCAATTGTCTTCAGAAAAGTATCGATGGAATTTTCATTTTACCTGATAAAGTATAATTTATGAGCTGCCCATGCTTTGTTTACAACCATTACCGTTTTAAATAATGTCTACTTCTGACTCATCCCTTTTCTTTACAAAAGGGTTTAAAGGTTCAATTGTGAGCTTTATCATTTTAGATTGTATTTAGTTTGTTTTTGTTAAAACTTGTATCTCAACGTTAAATCAATTGCTATTTCGTGGTCTACAACATGAAATAATAAAAGTGTCTGCCAAATGAATAAATGTAAATGAAAGAATCCCATTATAACATGTACATGAAAAATGTAAAAACATTGGACACAACTATGGGGCACCATTGTGCAAGCATCACGACAAAAAGGAACCTCAAGTTTGATCCTGGTAAATGTGTGCAAATGTACAGGGCCCCATTCTTATATTTGCCTGGGGCCCCAGTTCACTAAACCCGCCCCTGTAAACACCGTGACTAGATCATTGAGACTGTGAGTCAGTGAAAAGTGGATCAGTATATGAAACAGTTTTCAAAAAAATATGATTAAATTCAGAGAATAACAGATTTCAGTCTATTCCTTACACAAATCTACTTTACAGCTTCACAAGACATGGAATATAGGATACACTTTTATGATGTTTTTGTTTTGTCATTTTCTCTGTTCACTTTAGTTGTTTAAAAAAAATTGGCCAGGATATTCTTCAAAAACTTACTTTTGTGTTTGACACACACACACACACACACACACACACACACACACACACACACACACACACACACACACACACACACACACACACACACACAAGGAGGTTTGAAACACCAAATTTGAATATTTGGATGAGAACAGTATGACTAATTTTGTGATCAGAAACACATGCGCCAATAGCACAGTTCGTACTCTATCTGAATTATTATTCTACATACACACATTTAGCTCTTATTCTTTTTTTCATGTTTCTTCTCTCTTTTGAAAGCTCTAACCCATTCCCAGAGCGAATAAAAGCCATCTTTAATTCGACCACAGCACCTCTGAATATTCTACTTTTCTTTTCTTCTCTTGTGTATTACATGGAAAAGACACTCATAGCTCTTCACTAACCGTATGGAACATGCTATTGTACATCATTAGCGAAGCAGGGTGAGCAATTCTTCACACAAGACACACAACCAGATGTGATCTATTAAGCTGAATAACAATGAGCAGTTAAACCATTTCTAAATTAAACTGATCAAAAAGGTTTTTATTCCACAAGAATGGGCCCTTATCTGTGCTTGATAGAGCTTTTAGGATTATTCACGTCTGGAGAACAAAAAGGAAATCTCATCACCCAAAAAATGTGTTTTGAAACAAATGCCGATTTTTTTTGGTCTCGATCTCTCATTTCTGCCATTGAAAGCATCTTTACCTTCCCTCAATAACGATGCCCGCATCTCTCCTCAACCATCCTCAATAACCTCAATTTCCCACTATTACTCTGTCAAAAGCTCCCGGAGGATGACAGCGGAGAACACCAGAGTCGAGAGCATGGGAGCAGGTGCCACTGCATCTGAGGTCACAGATTTCTCATGTCAAAATGACCTACAGTGAGGGCTAGCTCTGTGACAAGAAACAAAAGAGCTCTGACATGAGACGAAGAGAGACAGGGGAGAGAGAGTGAGAGAGTGAGGCTGAAACGAGAGAGGAAGCTATCATATGCCCGAGTAGGGTGGTTAATTTGCTCTAACAAAACGGAGAGGCCTATTGGGGCTCAGACAAGCCTAGTTAAGGGAATAAAGGAAAACTTTGTCTGCGTGATCATCTGAAAACAATGCCGTCTTTGTGTGCTCGGATGGGAGCTTTTAAATGCAGCCGAAGAGCGTGCAGGCAGAATAAATAGCAATGAGATGAGATGAAAGGAAATTATTAACATCCAGAGGTGGGGAGGAAAGCAGCAGTGTGCCATGGACGCAAAGAACGCAGCGGTATGTTGTCATAGCAATCTCTTACACACGTTATTCACATGGTGCTGAGAGTGGTATCGAAAATAATCTTTACTTAAAATATCTTGCTAATTAACATTTAGATAAATATTTTCTCACTCTGTCTCATTTTATTGAGTTTAATTTTTATTTAAAGGCATGAAACCACAGACGATATTCAAACTAGGTGGTGCATTTTCATGTCCCCATTATATATAGTATATCTTAATATAATTTAAGTTTTCTTGTAAAGTAATTTCACATTCAGGAAATACTTTTCTCCATTGATAATTGATTTAAATGGTGACAAGCGGGCGATACATACCAGAGCTATTTGTCTATTAACATTATCCAATAGACACCATGGCCTAAGTTTGGAAGCTCATTTCCAAATCAGAATGAATGTAATCGCAACTTTAATTTTTACAATGTGCATTTATTTTCTTGCAGTTCTGAAATAAAAAGTCAGAATTTTTTGATAAAAAGTCAGAATTTTGAGGTCATATTTCAAACCCCCAGATAAAAAATTAACAAAAAGTGAGAATTGTGAGACATAAACTTAGAATTCACAGAAATTAAGTCAGAATTGCAATACAAAAGTTTTGAGTTTACATCTCACATTTTTGCCTTTTTTTTTCAAAAGTGTAAACAAAATAAATAAATTGTGAGAGAAAACGTCACACTTACCTTTTTTTTATAATCCATGGCGGAAAAATTCAGAATTGCGAGACAAACTTAGAATTCAGAGAAAAAAAAGTCAGAATTATACAAAACATTTCAGAATGCTGAGATTATGTCTTGCATTTCTGACATTTTTTTCTCGTAATTGCAAGAAGAATTGCAAGTCTGAATCAAAAGATAAAAATGAGCAATTATCTTTCCTTGACAGAAACCAAAAGTCAGAGCTGCACAATGTTAACTCAAATTCAAAGAAAAAAAGGCCAGAATAGCAAGAAAAAAAGATTTCTGGGTTTCTAGCATGCATTTCTGACATGCTTTTCTCAGAATGCCAAAGAGTTGCAATTGCTGCTCTTATTTTTTTGTCCCGTGGCAGAAACAGGCTTCCATACATAAATGATGTGAGCAGAAAAGGAAAGTAATTTTGGAACCCTTTTTTATTTTGTTTACACAACATACACAGTAAGGTAGTGATAAATTGTGTTTTGTTTGTTTGTTAATCGTGTTTGATACATTTTCAGAGCAATGGCTAATGTTTTTAATTTCCCACCACTGTGATAATCAGGCCTGAGCTTGACCAGTAAATATTTCTGAATGTCTGGTATAAAATAATTTATTTCAAATATACTAAATGACAGAAATTGCCCAGATAATGTAATAATATAATAATGAGGGTGACTAATATCTTTAAACAAATGTAAACTCAGGGGGGAATTTCAATGAAAGATAAAGAAACCCTTTTGAGAAGTTTTTATTGGTAACTTAGAACTACTTTAATGATTATGTTCACAGGAAAAAAATAAAGATAAAAAATTAGTTGTTTTATCAAATGTGAATGGTATACCTCATTAAAACAATAGAAAATAAATGCTCTGCATATCAGCCTGATCTCTCGAGAATCAAATTTAGAGATTGCAATGAGTGTGAACGGTGTGCTTTATAATAATGAAAGCCTCATGGAACTCATCAAAGGATTTATTCTGAAAACACACAGCAGCACACATGCACGCACACACACACACACACACACACACACACACACACACACACACACACACACACACACACACACACACACACACACACACACACACACGCACAGGGGTTTTTAATTACTCTTAGTCACTGAAATTGGGACCAGTGTCTAAACTAATCTTCATGCATGTCTGGTTCAGGATGTAATATCTGTAATAGAGCAGTATGAATACTGTTACACCGTCTCCCACTGCTGAAATGCTTATAATTCAGATGAGACTGCTGGAGTTGTTATATTTAATTTAATCTACCAGCCTAAAAAATGATCTGCAATCAGAAGCAGATTGCAGTGATTAAAATGAAATATGGTTTTAAATGTGCATTAATTTTAATGTGACAATGTGTTGTGCCAGAGATTTGCAGTCAATCCGATGACTAACGGATTCATTTTTAATAAAATAACACAACACTTTAATTACTGCCCCAGCAAAGGTAAAACTGACGTATAAAATATAAAAACACATTTTTATATATTTATAAAAGTGTCGCTCTTTAATCACTATGGGATCAAGGTTAATACCTTCAAGGATAGCATGCCTGAGCTAACAAAAAAGGAACAATTTTATTACAAAAGGAGAAGTGACAGATTTTAAATGATGAAAGTATTAAAAGTTAATCATTACTTCAACTGAGATCATATCAGCACACACTTTCTAACAGAATATGGTTAAAACAAGAAAAAATGAATCTAGAGTTTAACAGACTTGAAGTGCTCGAACCATGACTGTATGATTTTGAGATCCATTTTTTCACACCGAGGACAACTGAGGGACTCATTTGGAACTATTACAGAAGATCCAAACGCTCACGGATGCTCCAGAAGGAAAAAAAACATGCATTAAGAGCCAGGGCGTGAAAACTTTTGAACAGAATGAAGATGTGTATATTTTTTCTTGTTTTGCCTAAATATCATATTGTTTTATTTAATGCTGCCATTCAGAAGCTATACAAGATAGTTACATGTTTTCCAGAAGACACATTAAGTTAAATTTACCCTGATCTTCAAATTCAAAAAGTTTTCACGCCCCTGCTCTTAATGCATGGTTTTTCCTTCTGGAGCATCAGTGAGCGTTTAATCTTCTGTAATGGTTGCAAACGAGTCCCTCAGTTGTCCTCGGTGTGATAAGATGGATCTCAAAATCATACAGTCATTGTTGGAAAGGGTTAAAATACACAAAAATACTGGAAAACCAAAGAATTTGTGGGAGCTGAAGGATTTTTCTGAAGAACAGCAGGAAGTTTAACTGTTCATTTTACAGCACAGTTTTAAGAATTAAGCGTATGTAAACTTTTGAACGGGTTAATTTTTTATAAATTAAACTATTATTTTATCTTGTGGACTACATGTAAACATCTGTTATGTGAAATATCTTATTCAGGTCAGTACTAAATAAACAATAGCATGCATTTTGTATGATCCCTGTTACTTATTAAAATAATCAACATTTTGCAGATTCTGCAAGGAGTGTGTAAACTTTTGACTTAAACTATATAGATAGATAGATAGATAGATAGACAGATAGACAGATAGACAGATAGATAGATAGACAGATAGATAGATAGATAGATAGATAGATAGATAGATAGATAGATAGATAGATAGATAGATAGATAGATAGATAGATAGATAGATATAGTGGCTTTTTGCAGTCAAGACTTTAAGATACTTGCCTATAAGCCCAGAATAAGTTACACAATTTATAACTAGCCCAAGTCACCCCCAAGGTTGACCTCAAACATTTCAAACAATACTAAATATAAGTTAAAATTTTATGGGAAATAGATGGCAACGTACACTTTTGCATTATCTCTAAAAATGTGTGCATTTCCCCAAGAACATTTGTGTTCACTCGCAAAATGTTTTTGAGCAAACACACAACTAGAAATAATATAGTTTTCAATGCCTTTGCAATATAAAATAAAATAAAAAAATGAATGCAAATGTATTGAAATATAGAGGCTACTTATTCCAAGAATGAGAGATGACACATTTTTGATGCCCACACACACAGGTGTCCATGATTTATACAGACTTACTATAGATAGCCTACAGTGATTTGTATACTGTACAAACTGTATTTCCATCCCTAAACCTACCCCTTACACAAAACTCAAAGATAAAGATACTGATTATATATAGAATTATTGGTAAGGGTCCAATATTAAATATAAGGAAGTACCTGAACACTTTCTGGTTGTTTACTGATCATGTTAATTGTTAATGAGATGAATATCTGCGGTTCCTCTGCTAGGACACATGTATGAACTGACCTTGGTTAAAAGTCACATTAAAAAATGGCACAGAAATGTTCTCTGGTGTCTATGTTTGGATCCCACACCAACCAACCAATGATTCCCATGTGAAATAAATAAAATAAACAAAGACAGTGAGCTCTCTGTATCAGAGGAGGCATATGTAGACGATGAAGTGTCATATGACAAGAAGAGAGGGCCTTTCGCCGACATAAGCTCAAACACACTCACATCTCATGACCACTTCCCTCTCCTGACGTTCAGTAAACAGTGTGCTCTTTCTTCAACCATTCAAATTCTAGCTAAACTTGTGACTAATGTGGCTAATGCATTCCAGGGGACCAGAGATAAATTATATTATTTCTGCACCCTGTACAAAGAGACAGGTCTTTGAAATGAAAGCCACACATAACTTATAATACTTGATATGAATAATCAATCAGGCTGTAGTCTGTGAAAGGTCTCCTCCACGCTGATCCATATATCATAGAACATTTACTTTTCTTGTAAAAAATGTAACAAACAACTCTTGTCTCATGCATATTTGAATCTCCTTACTTTTTTGATCAGGTGCTTAAAAGTTTCGTAAAAGGAAAGTGTTAAGGAAAAAGTATGCTTAACTATTTCATTCAAAGCGTTAAAATAAGAACAAAGGAACAGATTCTAATTTTAGAGGGTACGGTCTGCTTTATCTCGACTCATCATACTCATCATGTTTTAGCTCATATTTTAAAAAGGCGTAATTCTGAAAGAGCATTGATGGTTTCCATTTTCCTTTACAGAGCGAGATGAAATACTCAAATGCTCTTTAAGTAGTTCATTTATCACGCCGTCCATTGAAATTGAGAGGCTGATTTATGCAGGTGCGTAATAATGTGTTTGGCATCACAAAAGCAGAGGTAATGCAATAGATCAGCACTCTGCATAACTTTGGCCTCTGTACGATCAACAAAATCGACTTTGCAGCATGTACTTCATGATGATATAGAGTGATATCTAAAATGAGAGAGGGAGAAATAGAGAAACTTTGAAAGAGAGGTGTAAAATACAATTCACAACAACCCATTTTGCATTATTTTTAGTTTCATGCAATTAAATATTTTAAAATATTTAACATAATATCTATATAATTAAGATTTAATACATAAAGTATATATATAGTTTGAAATAATTACTTTTTTATACACACTATATATATACATAAATATAATTGAATATATATATATATAATATAGTTTGAAATAATATTAACACTTTTGTGTCTTGGTTTTGTTTTGGAGGTGTACTAGAACATGCTCTCATGTTTGTTGGTTTGAAAATCGCATTTTCACATAATTTACATTATTACAATACCTCTCCCCAGCCTGGCACAAACGGGTCAATTAGTTCCGGGTTTGATGAAGGCCCGTCTTCCGAAAAAACTAAATGTGTTGTGATTGGTTAGCTGTCCCAGTGCGTTGTGATTGGCGAACAGCTTAGGACGGCGTTTCAGTACTGCCCGCCTCTTGCCAAAGCAGCAATATCAATAACTATATCAATTCGCATAGACATATTATATCTATGCCAATTCAGATCCCAAGAATATTGAACAAGAGGATCAGAACCTTTGCATGCACAGATATTGCAAGACATATTAAAGTGGCAACGTTATTGTTATTTTTTGCGGCTAAATCACGTTTTATATGGGATGTCAACAACAGCTTAAAAATAACTGCATTTACTATGTACAGATAAGTGCAACAGTAATATGTATTGTTTATTGTTCTTTAATTCTTACATTATAACATGAATTACAGTGAAACTATTATACAGTTGAATTTAATTATAGTCCCACAGAGTTACACTATTTGTGGTGGCATATATATGCAAATGAATTATCTGCCTGCAGGAGACGCTCTTGGAGCGGGAGAGCTCGAGGTTTCACCGGTAACGCGATACAAAACGCACAGCTCCGCTCAAAAACGCTGCTTTATCAGACATTACATGAAAGATGAAATGAAAATGACATCCATAAGTTTCTGAAGACAGTCGGTTTATATCAGAAACACTGTGATATAAAAACACCCGCACGGGGTTTTGATTTTGAAACGTGCAGTGCTCAATCAAGCATTCTCCCCATCCGCCAACCATTCAAATTTCCGTAAGGGGGATTTATTTTTGTGATATCACAAACATCAGAAAACAACGCTGAAGTCAAAATGTGCCATTCGTTGTAGTTCTTGAAAAGGGATTTTTTGAAAACGAAATATCTCCCTTTGGAGTGGACTTTGAGATTTGTAACTTTGTAGATCTTTTTATGCCCAAACACACACACTACACTCTGACTATAATTCAAAAAGTGAAAAAGCATAATAGTACCCTTTTAATATATTTGTGAAAACCATGATACACGACTACTGAAAAGTTTGGGGGGGTATTTTTTATATTAATTGTATCCAGCAAGGATACATTAAATTCATCAAAAAATACATTGATAAGAATCAAGAATCAATCAATCAATCAATCAATCAATCAATCAATCAATCAATCAATCAATCAATCAATCAATCAATCAATCAAGGTTTCCACAACATCTAAACTAATAATAATAAGAAACATTATGAATAACTTAGCAAATCAAATCAAATCACTTTTATTGTCACATCGCCACAGCACAGGTGCCTTGGTGAGTGTAATTCTTGAGAGCGTGCTCCAGACAATGCAGAAACAATTTACATATAGACAGTACATACTTACAGACTTATACAGATGACAATGTGCATAATACATACATATACTCAGTACACACAGTGTACTATTATACATACTTACAGTTATCAATACACATTATACACCGTATGTACACATTCTACATTATGTACACAAATACACACAATAATATGCAAAGGTGCAACATATTATACATAAGCTGGATACGCAATGTCATGGATGTGCATTGGATGGTATCCAGTGGTAGCAGATAGATTGTTGTATTGGTGCAGTGTGTGCGTGTAGTCCAGTTTGAACTGTGTTAGAGTAAAATTTAAGTGCAGTGCATGGCATACCATAAAGTGGGAGTATGCTGTAGGGTGTAGTAGTTCTGACTGTTCATTATCCTGATAGCCTGAGGGGAAAAGCTATCCCTCAGTTGGCTAGTGCGGGATCGGATGCTGCGGAGACATCTTCCCGAGGGCAGAAGAGAGCAGTCTGTGGGACGGGTGGCTGGGGTCATTGATGATCCTCCAGGCTTTCCTTATACACTGCATGGTGTAGATGTCCTGGAGGGAGGGAAGCTCACCTCCAACAATGTGCGGGCAGTTCGCACAACCCTTTGCAGATCTTTGCGTTTGCCAGCGGTGCTGTTTCCAAACCAGGTGGTGATGCAACCGGTCAGGATGCTCTCCACAGTGCAAGTGTAAAATGTTCTGAGGATGCTGGGGCTCATTCCAAACTTCGTCAGCCGTCTCAGTAAGAAGAGACGCTGATGTGCCTTCTTCAGCACTGCATCTGTGTGAGCAGACCATGTGAGATCCTCGGTGATGTGAATGCCGAGGAACTTAAAGCAGTTTACCCGCTCCACAGTTGTCTTGTCGATGGTGATGGGTGTGTGTTCTCTGCTCTGTCTCCTGAAATCCACCACCAGCTCCTTGGTCTTGTCGATGTTGAGTGAGAGGTGGTTCTCCTGACACCCTTTAGTCAGGGTATTCACCTCCTCGCTGTAGGCTGTTTCATCGTTGTCAGAGATCAGGCCTATCACCGCTGTGTCATCAGCAAATTTGACGAAGACATTGGAGCTGTGTGTGGCTGTACAGTCATGTGTGTACAGGGAGTACAGGAGTGGGCTGAGGACGCAGACCTGCAGTGCACCAGTGTTGATGGTCAGGGGAGATGAGGTGGTGTTGCCCATTCTGACCACCTGACTTCTGCCTGTCAGGAAGTCCAGGATCCAGCTGCACAGAGATCTGTTCAGTCCCAGAGTCTGGAGCTTCATAACCAGTGTTGGTAAATGCTGTAGTCCACAAACATCATTCTCACATAGGTGTTCTTATTTTCCAGGTAGGAGAGAGCAGTGTGCAGGGTGAAGGCAATAGCATTGCATGTGGAATGGTTGCTGCGCAGTGTTGGGGAAAGTTACTATTAAAAGTAATGCACTAATAATCCCTAAAAAAGTAACTAATTATGTTACTTAGCTACTTTTTTTGGAAAGTAATGCGTTACATTACTTTCTCGTTACTTTCGTGTTACTTTTTAAATATGAGTAGGGCTTGATTGTTTGTTTTTAATACAATCATTTCTATTTATAACAAATGTAAAAGCCTTTCACATCAAAAAGTGTAATGAATAAACCTCAGGCTGAAGGAAAAGTAAATTCACGTCTGTACAGCAGAACGCAGATAAAGAAGGTTCAACACTCTTCAGCAATAAAAAAAAACAACGAAGCACAATTTTTAGTTTATCTAAAGTAATTTTGCTTATTAGTATGGTTGAACTGGATCATCAAAGGTCAGCAGCGCAGCAAACACATTGGTTAATAAAATGAGATTAGATATATTTGTGTTCTTTAACTTATTTAATTATTGCAGAGTTGCATCATATTCTGAGTTTGCATTTCACTGTTTTAATTCATTTTGATGAATACTGAATCTGTTGTTTGCGAGTGGGATGAATTAATGCACATTCACATTTAGTCTAAAACTACAGTAAGATCATGTTCACACGGCGCTCTGTCAGTCAATAAATGGGAAAAGTAACTACCGTTACTTTTTTGAAAAAGTAACTCAGGTATTTTCTAGTAAATTAAAAAGTAATGCGTTACTTTACTAGTTACTTGAAAAAGTAATATTATTACGTAACTCGCATTACTTGTAATGCGTTACCCCCAACACTGTTGCTCTGATATGCAAATTGTAGTGGATCCAGTGAAGCAGGTAGCACAGAGCAGATGTAGTCTCTGATGAGTTTCTCAAAACACTTGCTGAAGATTAGTGTCAGAGCAATGGGCCTCCAGTCATTCAAGCATGTAATTTAATTTTTCTTTGGTATGGCACAATGTTGGATTTTTTTAAGCATGAGGGAACCACAGACAGAGAGAGGAAATGGTTGAAGATGTCAGTAAAATCAGTTGGAATGCGCATGCTCAGAGCACACGGCCTGGGATGCCATCCAGACCCACAGCCTTGCGGATATTCACCCGTCGGAAGGATCGGGTTACATCCGCGACGGAAATGGAGAGTGCACTCATCTCTTCTGCAGCAGCCGCTGGAGTGCTCTCTGTGTAGGCAGTGTTGTGAGGCGGCAATGTTCACAGTAGCTGTTTATTCCCTTTAAAACATGTGATGTTATTGATAATGCTTCTTGCGTTGTTGGTGTTGAATTGTTCTTCAACTTTGTTTTTATATTGTCGTTTGGCAGCTTTGATGGATTTCCTGAGATCGTAACTGGGTTGTTTTCGATCGTCAGTGTTTCTGGATTTAAAGGCAGATATCCACGCTGACAAGGCTGCTCAAACATCGCTGTTAATCCCGATTGGTCCGACCAGCATTGAAATGTCCTGAGGGCGGGTGCTTCTCGTATCAGTTTCTCCCTATAAGCAGGCAGGAGCAAAACGGAAGAGTGATCCGATTTGCCCAAAGGTGGGCGGGGGAGGGATTTGTAGGCGTCCCAGAAAGGAGAGTAGCAGTGGTTTAGTGCACGGTCACCACGCGTGTTGATAGTGACGTGTTGGAAGTATTTTGGAGCTATTGTTCTGAAGTTGGCTTTTTTAAAGTCCCCCGTAACAACAAACGCTGCATCTGGGTACGCGGTTTCCTGCTCCCTTATATTCCCATACAGTTCCTTGAGTGCCTGGTCTGTGTTGCTTGATGGGGAATGTAAACAGCTGTGATTATGATCGTTGTAAATTCCCTCGATAGCCAGAATGGTCGACACAGGAGCATATGAAATACCGGATTAGGGGAGCAGAAGGATTTAATAGAGTGTAGGTTCCTTTCATCACACCACGAGTTGTTGATAAAGAAACAGACACCCCACCTCTTCTTTTCCCTGTGGGTTGTTTCATTCTGTCCGAGCGATGCACGGAGAACCCCGTAAGCTCGGTGGCTGAGTCTGGAACCATTTCAGACATCCAGGTTTCTGTGAGGCAAATAATGCAGCAGTCCCTTGTTTCTCGTTGGTATGAGATGCGCCCGCAGTTCACAGAGTTTGTTGTCCAGTGACTGAACGTTAGCCAGCAAAATGGTTGGAAGAGGAGGTAGGAGGGGACTGCGTCTGAGTCTGACAAGGACACCGGCTCTTTTCCCTTTCCGGCGGCATTTCCACGGTCGCGACCGTGCGGCCCAAACAATGGGCTCTAATGCGGTGTCTGTAAACAAAGCGCCGGCGTTCAAGAACTCAAAGTCTGGTTTGCGTTGCGCGAAGGAGGAACCAATGTTTAAAAGCATGTGTCTATCATTAACAGTTATACTAGCAACATCCAACACGTAAAACAACAAAATAACAAATAAAACATACGAAAACTGCAGGTTTTCGCATCACAACTGCCACGCTCGGTGTCTTCTTGGATTTACAGCAACAATAATTAATAGTAATTGAGCACAAAATCATCATATTCGAAAGATTTGTGAAGGATGTGACACTGAAGATGGCTGCTAAATTTTCCGCTTTGCCATCACAGAAATAAATACATTTTTTTAATTATATTCAAATAATGTTTCAAAATTTCAAATAATATTATTTAAAAATAATATTTCAGTATTTTTGATCAAATAAATGCAGCCTTGGTTAGTATCTTTTGACCAGTACTTTATACATATATATACACATCTCTCTCAAAACATAAATGGGCCATACATCAAATACATGTAAATACATAAATATACATATACTGTATATATTTTTATTCTACTGAATAAACATGCTAAACTGGCAGCATTAATATGTAGCAGGCTATAAAAACAAACAGGTCTGGTCTAGGCGGCAAATGTTGCCTTCTCTCTGATTCCCACCGCTGCCTGCAGCCAAAGGCTCTCATCATAAAATACGAAGCTGACATGATGTGTTCTGGATTAAACCTGTTTAAACAGGAGACCGTGGAGAGCAGGCATGTCTCTGCTCGTGGGCCGCTTAGGTTCACGCTGTCTGGATTAGACCCCAAACAGAGCCCACTCGCACACATCAACACACACTGACATACGCACAGACAGAGCTTAGCAAGCAATAAAGCTTCTCACACCTGACACCATTTTAACCTGCCTAGTGCAAAGAGAGATAGAGAGAGAGAGAGAGAGAGAGAGAGAGAGAGAGAGAGAGAGACAGGTAGACAGATTGAAGCGTTACGAATGAGCGCAGGTTCATCAACAGCAGGAGGAGCGGATGAGGCAAGCTTGGCTAATGTAAAAGGGTAATGTAAAAAGGTAATGTAAAAACGAAAGCACAAAAATGAAACACTCCATCATGGTATGGAAAATAAGACATGATGTGTGAGCATACCTTCCTTATGTAAGTGACAGGATACATATTTCTGCAGAAAACTTATTAAACAGATGCCAGCTTGCGCTTTAAATACAATATTTATAAATTAATTTATAAATATATACACAAATATTTTAACAATAAATAGATGATGCCAAATTTCAACTATGTGCTAAAGTATAAGCCAAATATATTAATAATAACAATTATTATTATTATCCATTTCAGTAATTTGCTAAATTTAAAATTCTGATCTCAAGTTGAAAGTTTTTATAGTTTTTCCTCTTTTAAAATCATGCATGATTTTTACTTTAAAAGAGGTGAAAATAAATGTAGAAATATCAACTCTCAGCCCCACAAACAACTGCCCTGACGCATTTTCTGGATGATACATTTGATTTATAGCACACAAAATATATTAAATAACTGATCAAATGTTTTAAATCATACAGAGATTTACTTTAATAATGATCATTTAAACCAAAAAGGCACCTGTTTCATAGAATGGCACATCTGCTATTATCAGCTGTTGATGTTTTCTTTTTTTATAAAGATGGAAAATCTCCAAAACAGGTCTGTCCAGGAGTTGAGAACAGTAATTACTTTACCTGGAAGAGTGGCTTTCAGGATGGTTCCAAGAGGCCTTTAAGAAGACACATTCCAACCTTGCACTAATGGGTTCTTCAGACTTTAGTCAGAGTAGATGGCAACAAAAAAGGCTGTTTAGGAAATAAGTATAATCTAATCAATATGTTGTACAGCTGTGCGACTGTGGAACTGACAATACTCTGGAAAAAGTACTTTCCAAGAGTACACACACATATATATATATATATATATATATATATATATATATATATATAAAGTTTTAATTTGAAAAGAACAAATGTTTTACAACAGACCTGACCTCTGAATCAATAAATCACTAAGATTATTTATAAAAGCAATACAAGATATCTGAGTGTAACCTGTTCATGAAAAAACCTTGTTGAGATAGACCTTAGTCAGGGTACTAAACACCATATTGAAATTAATTTCTACACAAGTATTAAAAACAGATTTGTAAAAACAGAATTTTTTTAGACAGATGTTTTGTCAGCAGAACAATTGTTAAACAACGGAATAATCCATTGAACATCAGTCAAGAAAATATATAAGCCCAATTTTATCATCTCTACACTGGCAACCTATGAAGTTTCATATCGATTACAAAGCATTGCTGCTTAATTATAAGGCTGGAAATGGTTTAGCTCGTATGTATTTAACAGATCTTTCATCACACTACAATCCACCATGCTCTTTAAGTTCATAAAACTTGGGACATTTAGTTGTATCAAGGATAGCCACTAAAGGAGGCAGAGCATTTTTTGTGCATTTGGCTCTGGAATAGACTTCCTGGTAAAGTTCAGGGCTCAAACATACTCTCCCAGTTCAAAGCCAGATTAAAAAGACATATTTTTAGCCAAGCATTCACATAATACATCTGAGAACCTAGTGCTACAATTACATAGGAACAAATGCTCATGATTGTCTTTTGCTTGAAATGTTATGAACAGCAGATACTCAATTTATTCTCCATTTGCTTTTCTGTTTCTACCTCGGGATGTCCATACTGAGGTAACTAGAGATTACACCAGCTCCAGATTGGATCCAGACTCTTATGTACACTTCGGATCACCCCAACACCTGTGAAGAGATGACAAATTTTTCTTATGTTGTAAACATCATGATCGAATCATGTATTCATTGCCTTAATGTATTCATAGTTTCTGCTTGAATTGATATGTGACGTTAACTGCATGATTTGTATAATCTCTCTGCCATATGGACATTTCTTTGCGACAGTTGGCTCTCATAACAGATAGCTCTTAATTGTAGTGTAGAAACTTTTATTTTCAGTAATACTGCTTTGAAATGATACTCACATAATAGAATTGAATGAAAACGGTTCTTCTGTCCCTCACAGCCTTGTTTTCATTCTTATCAGAAATTAGATATTGTGCTACCCCGACTAAGGTCTAAAATGTCTTCCACTCTCTTTAAAAAAAGTGTGCTGATGATTCTGTCCTTCACAAATTTCACTTTGATTAAAATGTATCCTTCACAAAATGTCTGTCACTTTCATCAGATTAAACCAGGTCCTAACCAGCTGCAATTTAAGGTTGCATAGCTGGTCTAGTGGAATTTATTTTATTATATTAATATTTTTACATGTTAATATAACTTACGTCTAAAAAAAAAAATATATACTGAACCAATAACACCATCAAAGTTTAGTTTAAAATGAAAATAGCATAGCAACACAGCTGCAGTAGTTTCTGACAACGAAATATAAATGAGGATTTGCAGTACATTTTGACTGCCATTACTTTGGCATCAATAGGGCATTTACAACTAGCAGCATAGACCAAATGCCAAATAATGCTTTGTGTATCTGACTAGGTTTTGGCAAAATTTCACAGCATACAATCTTTATTATACAGTATATTCAAGAGTTTTGTTTTAGGAAATTTGTATCATTTACATTTACATTTATGCATTTAGCAGACGCTTTTATCCAAAGCGACTTACAGTGCATTCAGGTTATACATTTATTGCCAGTATGTAGACCATTTATGTCCAATTGTAAAGACAGCTGCACCATTATTTGCTGTAACCACTACTCTGCAAGTCAGTTTACTGATATACCTGCACCTAAACACCTAAAAGATATCTCTTATGCAGACCAATGCTGCATATATTTGATCAAAATATAGTAAAAACTGTAATTCTATGAAATATTACTAATTTGAATAGTTCCCTCATGCTTAATATATAATAATTTAATATATTATATATTATATATATAATAATAAATAAAAAGAAATAGTAAAATATTTGCACATTTATATAAATATATAAATATATAAATATATATATATATATATATATATATATATATATATAACAGAAGTATAAATTGAACATCGGTCAAGAAAATAAATATCTTGATAAATATGTATCTTATATGTATCTAATAAATACAAATCTTATTTTATCATCTCTTCACTAGCAACCTCCATTCCGCATTGATTACAAGTATTTCTGCTTAATCATAAGGCTGAAAATGATTTAGCTCTTATGTATTAAACAGATCTTTTATCATGCTACAATCCATCATGCTCTTTACATTTTTTCTCGGTCGCTTTGGTGAATTTCTCTAATCACCCTTAATATTTGCAAATAAGTATGTGCATTTCTCAAAACAATTTGTACAAACAGCACTACAGAATAGATTACCGGCAAAAGCCTGTAACTTACGCAACATCTTTAGCTCATCTCTCAAAAGTAAGTATTTATGTCAATGAACATATCAGTGCCCTCAGAATGAAAAGTCAAAAACAAGAGTCAAAATGTTTAGTCATGTTGTCAATATAACACTGCACTTTTACCTGCTTTAAATTATGGCAACATTTTGGATCACAGTTACTGTACTGAAATACAGAAGGCTGCACTTCTTATGTATGCCATATTTCCTTTCAAAAGTACACATTTAAAGATTACTGTAAGTGGGATCAAAATGTTTGAATTATTGAGGATCTCCCAATATTTAGCTGCACCCTTCAGTCATTGTAAGCCATGATTGACAACATGGTCCACAACAGTGGCCCTTATTTAATCTTATATTTACATCTGTCCTTGGCCACTTCTGCCTCTTTCACTGTTTTGCCTCTGCCCCTTCCACCATGCATCCTTACTCCTCTTCTTCCTCTTGTCTGTTGACCTTGATCGTTTTCTGGATATTCATCCTTTGTCAGAATTTGTAACTCTTGTGTTGTCCTCTGTCTATATGCTTTCCAAATGAAGGTTCATTAAATGCACATTTGAGCTATTTCAAAGAACTGGTTTATAATTGGTTGATTTATTTTTTCTTCATTAGTGAAAGTCAAGATTCACCTCCACAATTCATGGCACATTTGCAAAAAGTCTAATAGAAATGTGCAGAAAATATGCTTGACGGTTTATGACAACTAGATCCACCATTTGCATTTAATGACTTATACAATGAACTAATGACTATATGTTTTGAGGGGTAAGACTACTGCACAGAAAACCATATAATGCATTTTGAGCAACATGATATTAGCAACTGAAAATGCCGGAAACCGCAGACAAATGTACGTAATAGATTGCATGAATGTACCAAAGCAATCACAACTTGTTGAAAAGAATGATAAACTACTTTTATGATGTGCACAAGTGACTAGAAGATGTGGAGGTTGGACAAGTAGTTTTGAAAATTTCGTTTCTGATCCGAGAAATGCACCAAAGTGAATAAGAAAAACTGCAAGATCATAAAACTCGCTTGAGCTCATTTTGAAATATTTGACTTTCATTGTAGACTTTAGACTAACTTACTTCCTTTGCTAGTTTTACCATTTTACCATATATAATTACAGTTAATACATAATTATTTAGATAGATAGATAGATAGATAGATAGATAGATAGATAGATAGATAGATAGATAGATAGATAGATAGATAGATAGATAGATAGCCTTCACTGACAGAGTTTTCATTGAATTTCTGAATGAAATCATATTTGTTCAGATATCGTGTCTAATCTTTTAGCTTAGGGCTTCTCAATAACATTTTTGAGCTCAAAGCACATAACTGACCCTGTTCGTGTAAAAATCTGAGATATCTTATTCATCTGAACCACACTGACCGAACTCAAAGGACCTCTGAGAGTCCAAGATGTCTCTGAGCTGTGCTCCAGTAGACAGAAGCTCCTTTCTGAGCAGTCTCAGAGGAACTGACTCCAGGTCAGTGTAGCATACTGGAGAAGCATCATGCTCCATCAATCACATCCTGGCTTCCCATTTTGGACAGCTGACAGGGGAACTGCATGGCCATCTGTGATGTCACCGCACATTTTGAGCGACGGGCAAAGCAGTTATGCACAGTCAAACACACACACACACACACACACACACACATATGCATACACACCGTTCCCTGTCCACAGATCCCTTTCTGCTGTCAGTCCTCATTGTGTCCGTTTACAGTCCCTTGTTCAGAAAGCTGAAAAAGGAGCGTCTGGTTCACTGGCCACCGTCTGCTTGTGTGAGTGAATTGGTTGGAACATGGATAGCCTCATCGCTGGTTTGGAGTCAGTATGAGAATCTTCAGGCTATAATTATAATATATAATTATAGCAATAATAACAGTAATACTTTTTTTTCTCTCAAACAGCCATAAGATCAGATATCAGATCAGATTGCTTTGAACTATTTTTATTGTAATATCAGTTTGATTATTTTGATCGTACCATTTAGACAGCTGTTGTTAAGTAACTCTGCAACTTCATGTCAACTAGCACTCATTTGAGTATTAGTAGTATGTCTAATAAATATACGCTAATACTTTATTTTGATGGTTCCTCAAAAGACAAACTGACTGTAAGTAACTTTGCAAGTATGTCAACATTCTACCTACCCTAACCTTAACCTAAGCCTACTAATACTCTAATGAGAGTTAGTTGACATATAGTTGCAAAGTTCATATCGTTTATATCGTGCATACCTAATATATAATATATATATATATATATGTATATATGTATGTATATATGTATGTACATGTGTGTGTGTGTCTGTGTGTGTGTGTATATATATATATTTATCGTATACTTATAAATTATTAGTAAATATAAATTCAGCTTTGCCATCCCAGGAATAAATTATGGTTTGTGAGTTGATGAAAAGCTAATGTGTAATTATATCCAAAGTAAAATGAAAATAAATAAATATGGCTGCAAGCTAATTGCAATATAGCTCAGTATGATTATCAAAGGCTGTGATTTAATTAAATAACTGTAAGGTCTGATGCGCTGTGTGTTTCACATGAGTAGCTTGTGATTCGGTGCATTCAGCATCGGAGAGCTTCTCAGTTCACATTAAATGTAAATTATTTCGAGTAAGCTCCTGAAGTGTGAATGTAATGTGAGCTAAGAACACTATCAGAACTATTTAAGACATAACTATTAGTGTTGTAACTTGGTGTGTAAAATCTAATTACTATTCAATAAGAATTTATTTTATTGTATAATTGTACATTTGTCTTCATTTTTGTAATTAGAATAAAAACATAATAATGTAAATAATTGTATTTAATTATTTAAAATGATTATTATTTGTTAACAACAATAATAATAATAATAACTATTATTATTATTGTTGTTGTTGCTGTTGTTACTGTTATTATTAATTTTGACTGAGTTCATAAAACACCAGTGATAATGTAATATGAGCCGAGGCACTATCAGAACTAAAAAGGTTGAGTCTACTTTAAAGTAGAGCTAAAAAAGTGTATTACTTATCTATTTACTTGTCTAGACGACATTTGTCCTCTCTTCTCCAGGCCAGTACGAACTGCCCCTTCTAACCCCTGGTTATCTGATGTTCTTCGTGAACTCCGAGCGGTAGAGTGAAAATGGCAAAAATCAAACGATCCGTCGGACCTGAGTATGTATCAATCGTTGCTTTCATCCTTCTCCTCAGAAGTCCACACTGCCAAATCGTCACATTTCCATAACAAGATCAACAGTGCTCCAGATATGCGTAATCTCTTCAGAACCTTTAATTCTCTCCCCTGTCCCCCTCCACCACCTCCCACCACTTCTATAACAGCGGATGACTTTGTAACTTTTTTTTACAGACAAAACTAAAACAATCAGTAGTCAGTTTTCACTCACACAGGACCTCCAACCAACTAGATCCACCGCTCAAACTCCCATCTTCTCCTTCTGTCCCCTCACTGAGGCGGAAGTAACCAAACTTCTCCTCTCCAGCCATCCTACAACATGTCCTCTAGACCCTATCCCCTCGCACATTTTCCAAGCAATCTCTCCCACACTCTTACCAGCACGCACACACATCATCAACACATCTCTCCTCACAGGCACTTCCCCATGGCATTCAAGCAGGCTCGGGTTACCCCACTGCTCAAAAAACCTACATTAAACACTTCTCTTATAGAAAACTACAGACCTGTCTCTCTCCTTCCATTCATAGCCAAAACACTCGAACGAGTTGTCTTCAACCAGGTCTCATTGTTTATTTCACAGAACAACAAACTGGACGCTAAACAGTCAGGTTTCAGGAGTGGCCATTCAACTGAGACTGTGCTACTCTCAGTCACTGAAGCCCTGCGAATTGCAAAAGCTGATTCCAAATCATCACTGGGATTCCACTTCGCTGGTTTGAATCCTATCTCACTGGTCGGTCTTTCAAGGTGGCCTGGGGAGGGGAGGTATCCAAAGCTCATCAGTTGGTCACTGGGGTTCCCCAGGGCTCGGTTCTTGGACCCCTCCTCTTCTCCACATACACTACATCACTGGGTCCCATCATACAGGCACATGGCTTCCCCTACCATTTCTATGCTGATGACACACAGCTCTATCTCTCATTTCGACCAGATGATCCAACGGTAGCTGCACGGATCTCAGGCTGCTTGGCAGACATCTTGGCATGGATAAAAGAACATCACCTACAGCTCAACTTGGCAAAGACTGAGCTTCTTGTGTTCCCTGCCACTCCAACTCTACAGCCTGACTTCACGATTCAGTTCCAAATCAAATCAAATCAAATCACTTTTATTGTCACATCACCACAGCACAAGTGCCTTGGTGAGTGAAATTCTTATGAGCGTGCTCCAGACAGTGCAGAAAAACAACAGACAATTTACCTATGGACAGACAGTGCAAAAAAAAACAACAAACAATTTACATATGGACAGACAGTGCAAAAAAACAACAAACAATTTACATATGGACAGACAGTGCAAAAAACAACAAACAATTTACATATGGACAGACAGTGCAAAAAACAACAAACAATTTACATATGGACAGACAGTGCAAAAAAAAACAACAAACAATTTACATATGGACAGACAGTGCAAAAAAACTGCACTGGAGCATTTACAGTGCTCCAGACAGTGCAAAAAAAACAACAGCAATTTACATATGGACAGACAGTGCAAAAAACAACAGCAATTTACATATGGACAGTACATATTTACAGACTGTACAGAAGACAATGTGCAAAATACACATACATATACTCAGTACACATAGTGTACTATAAAGACATACTCAATTATCAGCGACACATTATACACCGTATGGGCACTCTACATTATGTACAGTATCTATACATAATGTAGTCTATGCATAGTAATAATGTGAGGTGCAACAGATTATAAATTAACAGCAGATTGGTTGAGCAGCAGATAGATGTGCAAAGGTGCAACAGATTGTTCATATGCAGTGTCGTGGATGTGCATTGTATGGTGTCCAGTGATAGCAGATAGGTTGTGATTAGTGCAGTGTGTGCGTGTAGTCCAGTTGAACGGTGTTAAAGTGCAGTGCATGGCATGTTGTGTGAGTGGGAGTGTGATGTAGGTGAGTTATTTGTGACTGTTCATTAGCCTGATAGCCTGAGGGAAAAAGCTGTCCCTCAGTCGGCTAGTCTTGAGGATCGGATGCTGCGGAAGCGTCGCCCTGAGGGCAGCAGAGAGAGCAGTCTGTGGGACGGGTGGCTGGAGTCTTTGATAATCCTCCGGGCTTTCCTTGTACACCGCCTGGTGTAGATATCCTGGAGGGAGGGAAGCTCACCTCCAACAATGTGGCGGGCAGTTCGCACGACCCTTTGCAGTTGCCAGCGGTGCTGTTTCCATACCAGGCGGTGATACAGCCGGTCAGGATGCTCTCCACAGTGCAGGTGTAGAAGGACCTGAGGATTCTGGGGCTCGTTCCAAACTTCCTCAGCCATCTCAGGAAGAAGAGACGCTGATGTGCCTTCTTCAGCACTGCATCTGTGTGAGCAGACCATGTGAGATCCTCAGTGATGTGACGCCGAGGAACTTAAAGCTGGTCACCCGCTCCACAGGTGTCTTGTCGATGGTGATGGGTGTGTGTTCTCTGCTCTGTCTCCTGTAATCCACCACCAGCTCCTTGGTCTTGTCGATGTTGAGTGAGAGGTGGTTCTCCTGACACCATTTAGTCAGGGTACTCACCTCCTCTCTGTAGGCCGTCTCATCGTTGTCGGTGATCAGGCCTATCACCGTTGTGTCATCAGCAAATTTGGCGATGACATTGGAGCTGTGTGTAGCTGTACAGTCGTGTGTGTACAGGAGTACAGGAGTGGGCTGAGGGCGCAGCCCTGCGGTGCACCAGTGTTGAGGATCAGGGGATGATGTGTTGTTGCCCATTCTGACCACCTGACTTCTGCCTGTCAGGAAGTCCAGGATCCAGCTGCACAGAGATCTGTTCAGTCCTAGAGTCTGGAGCTTCGCAACCAGTGTGGCAGGCACTATAGTGTTAAATGCTGAACTATAATCCACGAACAGCATCCTCACATAGGTGTTCTTATTTTCCAGGTGGGAGAGAGCAGTGTGCAGGGTGAAGGCAATAGCATCGTCTGTGGAGCAGTTACTGCGGTATGCAAATTGTAGTGGGTCCAGTGAAGCAGGCAGCACAGAGCAGATGTAGTCTCTGACCAGCTTCTCAAAACACTTGCTGAAGATGGGGGTCAGAGCAACGGGCCTCCAGTCATTCAAGCATGTGATTTTATTTTTCTTTAGTATGGGCACAATGATGGATTTTTGAAGCATGAGGGAACCACAGACAGAGAGAGGGACAGATTGAAAATATCTGTAAAAACCCGGCTAGCTGGAAAGCGCATGCTTTGAGCACACGGCCTGGTATGCCATCAGGGCCCACGGCTTTACGGATGTTCACCCGTTTAAAGGATCGAGTTACATCCGCGACAGAAAGCGTGAGTGGACTGACCTCTTCTGCGGCAGCCGCGGCAGCGCTCTCTGTGTGGGCGGTGTTATCAGCCTCGAACCGAGCATAAAAGGTGTTGAGCTCGTCCGGTAGAGAGGCGGCGATGTTCACAGTAGCTGGTTTATTCCCTTTAAAGCCTGTGATGTTGTTGATGCCCTGCCACATGCTTCTTGGGTTATTGTTGTTGAAGTGTTCTTCAACTTTGTTTTTATATGTTCGTTTGGCTGCTTTGATGGATCTCCTGAGATCGTAACTGGCTTGTTTCCGATCGTCAGTGTTTCCGGTTAAAGGCAGATGTCGCGCTGACAAGGCTGATCGAACATCGCTGTTAATCCACGGTTTTTGGTTGGGGTAGATGCGGATTGTTTTGGTCGGAACTACATCGTCTATACACTTCCTGATGAAACACGTGACCGTATCTGAATACGCCTCTATGTCTTCAGGCGCTGCCCATGTCCCAGTCCACGTGATCAAAACAGTCCTGTAGTATAGCATCCGATTGGTCTGACCAACAATGAACTGTCCTGAGGCGGGTGCTTCACGTTTCAGTTTCTGCCTATAAGCAGGCAGGAGCAGAACGGAAGAGTGATCCGATTTGCGAAAGGTTGGCGGGGAGGGACTTGTATGCGTCCCGGAAGGGGTAACAGTGGTCGAGTGTGCGATCTCCACGCGTGTTGATGGTGACGTGTTGAAAGTATTTTGGAGCTATTGTTCTGAAGTTGGCTTTATTAAAGTCCCCTGTGACAACAAAAGCTGCATCTGGGTGCGTGGTTTCCTGCTCACTTATAATCCTGTACAGTTCCTTGAGTGCCTGGTCTGTGTTGGCTTGGGGGGATATAAACAGCCGTGATTATGATCGCTGTAAATTCCTCTTGGTAGCCAGAACGGTCGACACAGAAGCGTATGAAATTCCAGATCAGGGAGCAGAAGGATTTAATAGAGTGTATGTTCCTTTCATTACACCATGAGTTGTTGATGTAGAAAGCAAACACCCCCGCCTCTGCTTTTCCTGTGAGCTCTTCCGTTCTATCCGGCGGTGCGGAGAAGCCCGTGAGCTCGATGGCTGAGTCTGGAACCATAGCAGACATCCAGGTTTCTGTGAGGCAAATAACACAGCAGTCCCTTGTTTCTCGTTGGTATGAGATCCGCCCCGCAGTTCACAGAGTTTGTTATCCAGTGACTGAGCGTTGGCCAGTAAAATGGTTGGAAGAGGAG
Organism: Gymnocypris eckloni scoliostomus; assembly: GCA_027564155.1. NCBI lineage: Eukaryota > Metazoa > Chordata > Actinopteri > Cypriniformes > Cyprinidae > Gymnocypris > Gymnocypris eckloni. Next base: position 9,358,029 of record CM050416.1, on the reverse strand, counting down.
GTCGGAAAGCACGGCGTCTCAGTCTGGCGAGAACGCCAGCTCGTTTTCCTCGTTTTCGGCGTCGGCGTCTCCTCACTTCGCAACCCACACAAAGGGCTCTGATATGGTGTCTGTGAACAGTCCACCGGCATTCAGAAAACTCAAAGTCCGGAATGTTCAAAAGCGTGTCTCTATCGTGAACAGTTATACTAACAACATCTAACACGTAAAACAACAAAAAAAACAAATAAAACATACGAAAAACTGCAAAGTTTTCCCGGAGCTTTCATAACACGGCTGCCATCCTCGGCGCCATCTTGACTCTCTTTTTGGGTTCATCAGTTGGGTTCATCAACAATTACCCCATCAGCTTCGGTCAGAAATCTTGGTGTAATCATTGATGATCAGCTGACCTTCAAAGAGCACATTGCGAAGACTGCTCGATCTTGCAGGTTTGCACTTCACAACATCAGAAAGATCAGGCCCTTTCTGACAGAGCATGCTGCACAACTTCTTGTCCAGGCCCTTGTCATTTCTAGGCTGGACTACTGCAATGCTCTTCTGGCTGGACTTCCATCAAACACAATCAAACCTCTACAAATGATTCAGAATGCAGCGGCACGACTGGTCTTCAACGAGCCCAAAAGAGCACATGTCACACCTCTCTTTGTCTCCTTGCACTGGCTACCAGTTGCAGCTCACATCCAGTTCAAGACACTGATGCTTGCATATAAAACAACCACATGGTCAGCACCCACCTACTTCCACTCACTATTACGAATCTACATCCCTTCCAGAAGTCTAAGATCTGCAAGTGAGCGACGCCTCGTGGTACCATCACAGAGAGGCTCAAAATCACTCTCCAGAACATTCTCTTTCACCGTTCCTGGCTGGTGGAATGATCTTCCCATCCCTATCCGGAATGCTGGATCCCTGTCAATCTTCAAGCAACAACTGAAAACTTATCTCTTTCAACATTACTTGACTTCATCATAATTCCCTTGCTAGCTTGTATTTATTTGAACAATGCCTAAGACTTGGTGTTAGGGGCACTTCCTCTGTCTGTTTGCCTCTTCAAGATTAATCGCTTTATGTATTCCCCAATTGTAAGTCGCTTTGGATAAAAGCATCTGCTAAATGACTAAATGTAAATGTAAATGTACTTGCATGTCATGTGATCATTAACTAACATCAGAGAGCCGTGAATGTGTCGTTAAATTATTTACAAATATGGAAATCTCAGTCTAGTAGGTTTGGCTGAAAAAAACAAACAAAACATATTATTTTGTTTTATACCTTAGCAGTGTACATGCTCTATGAGCCTTGGTGCTCACGAGGGAAATGTAGATTTCCAGTTCCAGCCATTGTTGTACTGATCACCCTCTTTCTTTACCTCTTTCTCCAGTAATGTCCTGTCCCCTCTCAACTGTCTTTCTCAATAAAGAGTGGCAAAAGCCCCTATAAAGTCACTAAGAGAGGAAAACACATTAATCAACCAAATTGACTAGCATGTCTTTCTCGGCAGGTCCACATCACACATCTGCTCTCTATCTCAGGTTGTCATCTGTAATATCCCAAATGGCTTGTGCATCACAAGCACGGCTCAGCCCGGTGCGGACAGTGTGAGGTGATGAGAAATATGTTCACTTTCTCTATTTGCTGTCCTCAGCAGCCACCTTATCAGATCAAACAGCTGAGAAACACAGCAATGATTCAGGGACCACTGTGTGTGTGTGTGTGTGTGTGTGCTGTATCTGCTTCATGAGGCATTAGACACCATATTGGTTATGTTAGATATGGGAGTGCACACATCCACACACATACCTACATACGTGGAAGAACACACACGCGCACACACACACACCTAGCAGAGTCAGATATGCCAATACCGCATGGATCAGCGGTGCCTTATCCGGTTCTGTCCACCAGCAGCTCGGCGTCAGATATCATATTACTGACTGACTCCAGAGACATGTGCGGGGTCAATGGATCAGAACCTGATCGATACTGGGAAAGGAGAAACAGGAGGTTATATTAAAGTGGACAGAATTAAATTAAATTGGAAAATACAACTGAAAGGCACATAAAACCTCCATTTTCCCTCAGTGACCTGTTTGCACCTGGAGTTCCTCTTTCCCTCTTTCCTTTTGCTCTCACATGCTCGACACAGTCACTGGTCAGTGTATGGGTTGGAAAACAATGCCCATCCACACATATTAAATAAAACAAATAAGTATATTTACATCAACATTCTTTAATGGAAAACATTAACATGTTGCATACCTTTATTACTTTTTGGATGGTGTTCCAAATAAATCCTTTTGTGCTCTCGGAATTTGAAAATACATATACATATTTATAGTATGTAATGGAATATATAAAGCATTTTAAATTATAGTACTTAAACAATAGTAGTAGTATACAGCATTTTACATAATTAGGTTATTTATTTATTTATTTGTAAGGAATTTTGCTCAAAGGTTGCATTTTTTGATCAAACATATAGTGAACAATAATATTATGAAATATTCGTACGATTTAAATAAATAGTGTTCATGTGGCTCAGTGGTAGAGCATTGCGTTAGCAGCACAAAAAGTTGTGGGTTCAATTCCCTGGGAACACACATACTGACCAAACAATGTATAGCCTGAATGCACTGTAAGTCGCTTTGGATAAAAGCGTCTGCTAAATGCATAAATGTAAATGTAAATAACTGATTTCATTTTGAATATATTTTAAAATGTAATATATCCCTGTGATATATTCACACAATCATTCATAAATGACTCTAATATGCTAATTTGGTGCTCAAGAAACATGTCTTACTATTATTAATGTTGAAAACAGTTGTGCTGAATAATATTTTTGTGTAAACTGTGATAAACTACTAGTGCTGAATGATAAATCCTTTTTTTTTAATCGTGATCACAATTTCTGCTTCTCTCAATTTATTAAGCAGATAGACCGCAATATTTGACCCCTCTTTATTGAAAACATTTCATTTTTAGTTTGATATTTGTGCTATTTTGCATTGGTAATAGTCTCCACAAGTAGTTGCCAGATATATATATATATATATTTTAATCAGTGTTTTTCTGCCCATTGGTTTACTTACACTTCCCAACCTGGCAACCATGCATACACACTCTTTCTACATTATGGAAAAAAATCAATGATGATCTGTAAACACTGGCAAACATGTAAGTCTAAGTTTAGCAATCTCTTTCCATTCTGTTTTCTTTCACGTGGTTGTTTGCATTTGCTGCAACTAAATCTGTGAGCAAACCATACAAGCCAAGGTTGTCTTGATTTGTGCTTAAAACCCCTTCAGACCTGAACATTAATCCACTAAAAACAAGATGTGTTTTTATTAGATTTTTTTCATGTCCATTATAATGGACACCAGGACTGAAGAAAAATAAAAATCCCCATATTTTAACCAAACATAATAAGTAGAGCTTGTGCACTATACTTGAGCTAGTGTTTACGATTTTGATAAGAACACATACTATAAGAATGAACAATGCAGTAAGAATGTGGGAAAAAAGGTACGATGATATAAAGTCTCAAAAAACATGTTTGATTCTTTTTAGTGGTTGAAGTGAGTAAATCTGAGTATATGTATACATGTATTTGTGTGTATGTGAATTGGTTTATGTGCACTTGCTGATTGTTTTGAAGAATATATGACCGTGTGCATTATAGCATCAAGGCATCAGTGTGTGTGGAGGGGGTGCGAGTGTTTGTGTTGCTGTGTATTCACTGATCTCACATCTACTGTAGTTGTTTCTCAATAAAACCAATGCAAAGTTGATTGACAGGCTATGGTCACTCTGATGACAAATTAAATCATATTAATATTTATTTAATTAATTAACATCAATGTTCATAAAACATTAACATTAGAATTTGTAGCTCTGTATTTAGCTTTGAAATGCTTCCACAAATTTCTCAACCGGTAATTCCTGAGGTGCTGTTGACATCTTTCAAGACCTGATGTCCAGTGCGATGGACATAAAATAAAAAAAAGTCATGTGTTCTGCAACTCTGAAAGATCTTCAAAATAACTTTGAATATTATCATTTGATGATCATTTGATTTTATAATAGGTGCAAGTTGATGAGGCAACCATAAACATAAATCTGCATATGAAAAGTAAAATGTGGACTTCCTCCTCTTCTTGTCTAGTTGGTTAGTCGTGTCTCTCTTTTGTGATGCCAGTAGCTCAATCAGATTAAGTTAGGAATCATATCTTCATTATGATCGGTTGACCAGAGACCAATTAGTGACCAGGCATTACTCATATTATGAAAACATAGCATTTTATTGGTTTAAACTAAAAAATCATGTGATGTCTATTTCAATGGACGCAGGGTCCAAAGGGGTTGAAAGTGCAATAATAACATAAAAGTGCAATAATTCTGATAAACTGTCAAAATAAATAAAAATAACAATGATCATGATTTATCATTTTAATTTGGACTATATATTTGTAACAAAATAATCATGATTTAACCATGAAAGAAAGAAACAAAGAAAGAAAGAAAGGGTCACGAGACACTAAGGACTGCGTAATGGCTGCTGAAAATTCAGCTTTGCATCACATGAATAAATGTGATGCGAGTTCAAGTTCAGATTATGATTTGACCTGATCTTCACCTCAAAATCTACAAAATCACAAAGGTAAAAATAAATAACTAAATAAATCAAATCAATCCTGACATTAAAATATGCATTGCGGGATGTCAACTACAAAAATGTGCTACCAGCATGACACCAAAAGCAATGTTTCTTTGGTTACTCTTCTTTAATCCCCACAAAGGATTTGTTGATTTCCGTGGCTGGAACTTATACAAAGTCCAGACCTCCTGATATTTAAATTGATTGGTTAGATATTGATTAAGCTGGCTGCTTCAGGTGATGTATGTGCTCGTCTGCGCACTGAATCTCTCCCGGGGCACCATCAGACAGCACAACAATACCAAACAAACAACGTGGCCTGACACAGAGAATAACATTCCACCAAAAACTCCTACTAGAGAAGAACCTTCACACCTGCTGTTCCCTCAGTCAGAAAAAAAAATCCAATTATTTGCCGACAAGTAAACGTTTCAGCACTTAAGAGTGGATTGATAAGAAGCAAGAGTGATAGAGGGAGAGAGAAAGAGAGAGAGAGAGAAAAGGCTCATTTGCACAATAATACAGTTAGTGAGGTGATTTTAAAATAAGAAAAGCCCATTAACATTTAAATGACTGCAATGAGTTTCCAAATTAAGCATTTTTTTTTGCAATCCTTCAGCTGGATCGGATCAGTCAGGGGGAGGATGAAAGGCCTGACTGTGCACTGCTGGCTCACTTTGGCCGGTTTGAGCGTGGCTTAGCCCTGTTTGAGCTTTAAGACTGAACCAAACTCAAGCCAGAACTGGTCCATTTACTATACTGAACATGCATGCACAAACTAGACGGCACAGGAAAATTAAAGGTAATAAGGCTGAAGCTTTGAGACCCTTGCCTTGGCATTGTAGTGATATCAGATTCAGGTTGATATATATTTATGTGGGCCCTTTTAACTTGAACCAGCAAGCAACCACCTTGAGGTTCTCAAGTCAACAAACTCACTGATTCAATGAACTGAGAAGTCAATCAAGTGGTGCCTTCAGTTTTGAATGCTGTGACCGGCCTGAAAATGTTTTCTCAGGTCAGTTATTATGTGTGTTTCCTATTTTTGTCGACTAAACCTCCAATTAATCATGCCTTTCAGTAGGTTATTTATTTTCAGTGAACTGGCCAAATGGGTTTACAAAATGATTTGAATTGACTTGAATTGCATTTGTTTGGACCACTCTCTCTCTGAATCACCTGAAGCTGTTTTTCAGTCAGCAAAAGAGACATTATCAAGAAGAAAGAACAGATATTAGCACGCATTAGCAACTTTTCCCTCTTTGTTTTTAGGCGTTCTGGGAATTGTTTTTTAATTGAGACATCGCACACTCGTAGGGGTCGTCTGCCTTCTCTATCCCATCACACATTCCCACTGAACCGTGCTTAGCGATATACTTAACTATCAGCACTTCCATTTTCATAATCTTATTACATTGTCTTCAGAAATTCAATAGGCTTCATTCCTTCACTGACTGAACATTATCTAGTTATTTTAAAATACCTGTTAATCTAATTATTCACAGCTCCTTTGCTTTTGGATGCAAATGAATATAACAGCCACACTACGTTGGGCTTCTAAACCAAAATGTTCACTTCTTTGCACACGGCCACACTCTGTCGGGCCTTAAACTTCACTACACTAAACTGTTAAAAATGCAACACTGTTACAGTACATCAGACAAAACCACACTACTTCAGGTTTTGTGTTATATTGTTAAAACCGTTAACTTAGCCACAGTATGTCGGACAAATCGACACTTCTTCGGGTTTTAAACTTCACAGAGTCACGGTGTTGTCGGACTCACTACACATAACACACAACAGTTATGAAATAATTCTGTGACCACACTACATCGGGTCAATTCAGTTATTTATAATTTCATCAGAGTTATCACAACAACTAACTCCGTTTCAATTACGTCAGGAACTTACAACTCTGTTTCAGTTACTTTAGAAACAATAGGACTAATACAATTATGCTACAACTACGTCGGGCTGATTAAATTACTTTAGAATCTTAACAGAATTATAATAGACCAACAACAAGTTTCAGTTACTTTAGAAACTTTGACTTAAGCACTTTGCTTCAGTTACTTTAGAAACAACAACTTCAATACAACTCTGCTACCACACTGCGTCAGGCGGATTTAGAATCTTAAATAGAATTTATAGAGATGGGCTTAAGAACTCCTGCTAATAATTACTAACTCTGTTTCAGTTACTTTAGAAACAACAGGTCTAATACAATTCTGCTACCACACTACGTCGGGCTGATTCAATTACTTTAGAATCTTAACAGAATTATAATAGACCAACAAGTTTCAGTTACTTTAGAAACTTTGACTTAAGCACTTTACTTCAGTTACTTTAGAAACAACAATTCCAACACAACTCTGTCACCATGCTACTTTGGGTTAATTCAGTTCTGTTAGAATTTTAAACAGAATTGTACAGAATAGGCATAAGAACCCCTCCTGCTAATACTGAATAAACAAAATTCTCTTCTATACTTACAATTTCTTTTCTAGATTTTTTTAAACGAGGGGGTTCCCTGACAAAACCAGCAAAAAAAAAAAAAAAAAAACGCTTTTCTTACCTTTCCTTACTTTTTTTATTTATTATTATTAATTTATTTTTTTATTACCAAATCCATTGCATCCATATTCTAGGTTATTCTGCTTTATTAATAGTAATATTATGAATAAAGTTATTAATATTAGCCTAATAATTGTATTAGTTGTCTATTTATTATTATCAAATTTGGTCCTCCAATGTCAATGTTTCAATAAGCCACATTAATCATTTTAGAATATCCCAAAACCATGCCTTGAACTAACCAGGGGTGCATTTCCCAAAAGCATTGTTAGCTAACTATGGTCGTTAAGTCTATTGAACTCTATTGGTAACGACGGAACCTGCGGAACCAACTATAACTTGCGAACATAGTTGTTTTTAGGAAACGCACCCCAGGGCCGGGGTTTCCTGATAACGATTGATCTTAGCGCTTAAGAGTATTTTCTATGAGTTAATTTATGAATGTTCATTATTGTTTCACGTGCGTTTCCCAAAAATGCACTTAACACAATCGCACGTATCCGTGCTTTAAGTACTTACGAGTCGCTATCCATTGGTCAAGTGCTGAAATGTCAATTTATTGAATGGCTCATAATTGTAGTTCACGCTCGTTTATTGAAATGTTAACCTAATTCTGGTTAACTCAGGCAGCTCAGATAATATAATATAATAAAATGTACATTTAGTCATTTAGCAGACTCCTTTATCCAAAACGACTTAAAAATGAGGACAATAGAAGTAATCAAAACCAACAAAAGAGCAACAACATGCAAGTGCTATGACACTTCTCGGTTAGCCTGATGCAGTACAGGAAGCAAGGTTTTATTTATTTATTTTAAATAAAACGAGTATAGATAGAATATAGAAAAAAGAAACCTAGTGTTTTTTATTGTTTTATATATATAAGGAATACGTAGATATAAAGAATACAGAAAGCTAGTGTTAGTTTTTCAAGAAAAACTAGCAGTTAGAGAATAAATGTGCAATTGAAAGAGGGACAAGTGTGTGTGTGTGTGTTTCATAAATATAATATATAAATATGACACTGACCCTCTATGTGACCCAAGAAACCAGACTCTGGCAGACCTAATGCATGTTCTGGCATCCATTCTTTTGGCAATAATAATTTGCTTGGTTTTCATTGTTTGCAAATAATCATATGGAACCGTGTCCTTTGGTTGCACTTTTGGACTCTCTCCAAATCATGTCAGCTGCCACCTCCACTCACTAATGCACTTGCTTTTTCTACACGACTAGCTAAAAGGCTAAGTATTTTGATATAGAAGCAAAATTATACTCTGTCATTTGACAACTAGCTGAAGGATGTAATTAATTTATTAATTTACAAATTATTTTCAAAATCCCAAAACACTAATTATTTTGATACATTCAATGACCCTTTGATATATTCAATGTCCCTTATGCTGTTGATATGTTTTTGAAAGAGCCTCTTAAAGGCTGCATTTGTTTAAAAAACAAATACTGTAAAAACAGTAATATTGTGAAGTATTATCATTACAATAACTGATTTATATTTTAATATACTTATATATATATATATATATATGTCTGTATCATAAATATATATTGTACATCTTAATATGTTTATGGAAAATATAATACAGGTTTTATGATATTGTGACGAAGATCGAACAACATTAATTTAACATAGACATTTTGTAATATAAAAAATTCTTAAATATTTATATATATTATATATTTTGCATTAGAAATCTTAAATTTAATCTTGATCTCAAGTAATAATATTTCAATAACATATAATAACAATAGTTTTAAAACAGCTGGTTCCAACTCCATACACATCACTAAAATGAGTAGGCCAACTGGTTAATATGCTGGAAACCAATCAAATTATGACTGCCAAAAGGGAGTGGATGGATAAATGCTGAACTACTGTACATGTATCAGATCATTGGTCACACATACTGTGAGTACTGTATTTTTATCACAATACATACCTAACAAATTTAAATCATAATGTCAAAACATTATTTTCTCTTTTTTTCACACTGAAGGCAGAATGGACAGAAGGTGCGGTGTGAAATGAGAGGTACAGGATGTGCTAGTAGAACACACTGCAGGGGAAAAGGTGAAGCAGGAGACAATATGCTGCCTCTAAACAGGCCAAAATCCATTCTGTCCAGCCTGTAATGTGTGTGTGTTTAAAGAGGTGAAATAAACATATGAAGAGACAGGTGCACAAGAGCATTGACTGGGCCTGCTGCACCGATGTGTGTGTGTGTGTGTGTGTGTGTGTGTGTGTGTGTGTGTGTGCGTGAGAGAGAGAGATAGAGAGAGAGAGAGAGAGAGAAGATAAAGTGTGATATGCAGTAACAGATACAAGGGCAGCATTCTGAGCATAGGAACAAGCAATAAGTGTGTGCGTTTATGTACATGTGTATTGATGTGGAATGTTTATTATAGTGTATGGTAGGTTTATGTAGACATTGTCTGAAAAGCAACAGCAGGTGAGGGCAGATGGCAGCAGACACTTGGTGGCACTGGAGAGATAAAAGATGGCACACACACACACACACGCACACACGCACGCACGCACGCACACACACACACACACACACACACACACACACACAACACTTACACACAGTCCTTTCTCAAATTCACTTAAGTTTGAAATATGGAGTGAAATGTGAAATCTGAACCTAAATCAAAAAAATTAAAATAACAACCTAAAAAGAAATAAAAAAACAAACAACAAAAAACGATTAAGCTAAAAACCACATGTAACTGTCATATTTAAAGCACTCTATTATGGGTTGTGCAAAGCTGGTGCTGTACAAAACATTATTATAATATAAATCTAATTTTAGAATCTGAAAAATGATTTAACGAGTTGCCAAAGAGGTTAAATCACAATGTGAAACAGACCCCTCCATATATACAGTAAATTATGTTTTACCACTCCATATACAGTAAATGGTAAGTGATTATGATCACATGAAATTAGATGATCAATTTGATCTAAAATTAAAATATGTATTAAAATCTACATATGATTGCTACTCATATTTATACCTCAAACCTGAAAATAGATTATATGGCTGAATTTGAATCTAAATCTGAATCAGAATCTGATTGAATGATCATAATCTCAATATGAAACAATATTCACAATTACACGTGTACACTTTGTACTAATGTACAGTTTGGATAGAATTAAGATAATTTAACTCCCTTAAACATAATTCAATTCACTTCTAATCCGGTGCAAATTCACATCCTTAGTCATATTCAGTTGTCCTCTGACAGAGATGGGGGATATTTTGTGCGGAGCATATTTCTTGGAACACAGCATATTTCTCAGATTGCAAGTTCTATCAAGTGACCTGCACTTCAAAGTGAATTCAACACCAAACCTATTAGGTCAGGCATTTTGGAAGGGTAGGTACATTATTGCTTTTCTCAAAGCCTCAAGGCTGTATCACTTAGAATGATTCATAGCTCTCTCTCTCTCTCTCTCTCTCTCTCTCTCTCTCTCTCTCTCTTTCCATAAGCACTCCACAGGAGAGAAATACTCACAGAAGTAACACCTCAGGATTTACAGATGGAGTTTTGCACAGTCATTCTGTCTAACTGAGCCCTGACTCCAGTCAATAGGTTTGTCTATGAGTCATAGCTACATGATGCTCCTCCTAAAAAATAAACTTTCATAATTCTAGTCTTAAATGAGATAGAAACTCACTGAGGCAGGCTTGGTTATAGAGTTATGAGGGAATTATTACAACCCAAAAGGATAGACAAAAGGAGTGAAGAGAGTGGAGAGACAGACAGACTCGCTCATGAATAGTGTATAGATAAGATCTAACTGCCCTCTTTTGTCTGTCAATCACTTGCTCCGTGGCCTGCAATTCTCTGCTTTCCATTGCTTTCCTTTCCTTGTTCTTTATTCTACACACATGTACACACACATCAAGAATAGATTTCTCTCATCTGGATGTAAAAAATAAATAAAAATATCACTTAATTAATGGTCCAAATCAATAGAGCCCATCTTCTATGATATTCTGGCCCCTAGATATGACTCAGTTACCTCCAAAAATGGAAATGTAGTAAGCGTACAAACAAAAGTTGCAATTACTACAAAGGTGAAAATGGACACCAATTCACGATTTCACACTTACATCTACTAGCACGATAAACATAATGCGTATTTGGCGTGTATGGTAATACATTGTAGGCGTGCTGTCCTGGGGGAGGGCTCCTAGCCGGGAATGGCCCGAACCCAGAGTACCCCCCGTGTGATGAGAATTCTAGTGATATTGGTGGAGAAGGGGTGGTGGAGGGATGCTGATTAACCGTCAACTAGATGGAGGTAAGTCAGCTGTATTTATGTCCAAGGGTTGATTACCTAGATTGCGTACCACCTGTGTTAATTAGGCTGAGTATCTGACGTGCTCCTCCCAAACTTAGTTAATAAAACTTCATTAAAAGCAAACATAGGATTAAAAACCCCAACGTTACTATGGAGCAGCAAACATTTTGGTCACAACCGCCATGTACACACTTCAGCTAAATTCGGTTTTCACTTCTTTTTTAGTGCTTAATTTTGTTCTGTACACACACAGTTCAGTAATTTACATCTATAAACAAATTAAATCCTGAAAAACTCTGGAAATAACAACCGCATTTTACAAATATTCAACACAATGAGTTCAGAACCAAACTGAACAACTAGTTGCTAATTGTGTATTTAAATATACATCATAATTATCCTCTGTGTTCCTCTTCTGTATGCACAGCTCAATAAATAATAGAAAAGGAGGTAGGCTATGTGTTGCCAGATCTTGCAAGAAAAAAACAGCAAATAAGAACAAGCCTATAATAAATAGGGTTGTTCCGATTCCGATGCTAGTATCGGAAATTCCTCCGATACCACAAACAATTATGGCATGGTATTGGCGATGTACTTGAACCCACGTTCCGATCCGATACCATGTTCTTACACGAGACCTATAGTTATGCCTGCTAGCTTTGCTTAACGCTGCAAATCAACTCTTCTTCGCTGCTCAGAATGCAAACACAGGAAAGTTTTGCTGTGTTGCCACAACGAACCACTTTTTAGAGCAGCAAAGAAAAAACGTCTCAGGTTACGTATGTAACCATGGTTCCCCAGTGGGGAACGAGACACTCGTCCCTAGGGTCGCTACGGGAACGCCTCAGCGTGACTCGGTCTGAAGATACATATGTAAAAACACCACCTGTTGGCCGTGACAGCCCATGACGTCACTACCGTGCCACAATATAAGTGCCGCCGGGAGAATACATCATCAGCTTCTTCATCTGAAGCTTGCGTCCGAAGCATGGCTCGAATCCTAGGGGACGCGGTGTCTCGTTCCCACTGGGAACCATGGTTACATCGTAACCTGAGACGTTCCCCTTCATGGGAACTCGAACTGCGTCCCCTAGGGGTCGCCACGGGAACGTTATACCCACTTCACCATGCTGAGGGAATGCAAGCCAATTTCTCAAAAAGGCGAGCACTAAGCCAGCTCTACCCGGCTAAAGGAGTTGCCCCTGGGACGGCTGATGCTGTCAGTGATATTATCCTTCGGCCAAGGCCCTGAGCTGCATACCCTAGTACTTACCTGTTCTAGGTGCCGGGATTACCGGGCCTAGGGTAGAGCTCAAAGTCTTGGAATCAGAAAGATTCCTTTAAGGGGATATGGCCAGGCACCTGGCTCACTAGGTCCTGGCCGATCACTCAGGGGTTACCACTTGCTCTCAAGCTTACCGAGGAACTGTCTCAACAGACCTCTTGGTAGTGTACACCCCTTTTTTTTCTTTTTTGGACCCAACATATATGGGACAGGGAGGCGGGGCCCAAGGCACAAGCCGGGCTTTAACCAACTCAAAAAGGGCAGAAGCTGTGCGCGTAACCCTACCCTTTCGGGATTTTTAGAAAGAACGCAGAACCTTGATGTGCGGACTTACCACTGAGTGGATTTTAGAAAGTGCCCAAAGTCTCGCGTGTGCACTTATTAGAAGAACGTTCTATGCCCTGGAGCGGAGAACTACTCATTCCTCGGAGTGAGAGGGAACTCAGACGCTCAGAAGGAGCGGCAAGCTCATAGATGACCCTCTGGTTGAGGGGAGCAATGCTGGCTCGACCAACAAGGCGGCGACCTATCACAGAGCTCTGGGGGGCGGAGAAACTCGGACGCTCAGAAGGGAGCGGCATGCTCATAGGTGACCCTCCGGTTGAGGGAGCAGTGCTAGCTCTACCGACGGCGAGCCCTGGAGAGCGGAGAACTCATTCCTCGGAATGAGAGGAACTCAGCTACCAATGAGGAGCTCTAGAGCGGAGAACTCACTCCTCAGAGTGAGACCTATAACGAGCTCTGGAGAGTGGAGAACTCATTCCTCAGAATGAGAAGGCACTCCGCCGCTCAGAAGGGAGCGGCAAGCCCAACCATGAGCTCTGGAGAGCGGGGAACTCATTCCTCAGAATGAGAGGGACTCCCCGCTCAGCAGGGAGCGGCATGCTCATAGATAACCCTCTATAGTGAGGGGAGCAATGCTAGCTCGACCAGCAAGAGAGATCACAGAGCTCGGAGGAGCGGAGAACTCATTCCTCAGAATGAGAGGGAAACTCAGACGCTCCGCAGGGAGCGGCATGCTCAAAAATGACCCTCTAATGAGGGGAGTAATGCTGGCTCTACCTATAATGAGCTCTGGAGAGCGGAGAACTCATTCCTCAGAATGAGAAGGAACTCAGACGCTCAGCAGGGAGCGGCATGCTCACAGGTGACCCTCTAACGAGGGGAGCAATGCTAGCTCTACCTATAACGAGCTCTGGAGAGTGGAGAACTCATTCCTCAGAATGAAAAGACACTCCGCCGCTCAGAAGGGAGCGGCATACTCATAGGTAACCCTCTTATCGTGAGGGGAGTAATGCTGGCTCTACCCTTGCAGTGGTGACCAGAATGACTGAAGATCCAGGAGGATCCGCAGAAACCTCCGAGGGGACTCACGTCCAGACCATCAGTAAGGCAGTTCGAGAATACAGAACCTGCCTGAAATCATCATAGGTCCAGCCTGACTGCAGTTCTTAGTTGGGAACTCATTCCTCAGAATGAGAGCCTATAATGCTACCTATATCGAGCTCTGGAGAGGCGGAGAACTCATCCTCAGAATGAGAAGGAACTCAGACGCTCAGCAGGAGCGGCATGCTCATAGATAACCCTCTATAGTGAGGGGAGCAATGCTAGCTCGACCAGCACGGAGAGCGACCTATCACAGAGCTCTGAGGCGGAGAACTCATTCCTCAGAATGAGAGGAACTCCTCCGCTCACAAGGGAGCCTCTAGGTGCTTGGCAGGAAACTTCCACCTAACCTCGGTCGGTGGAGTTCACGGTGGTTACAGGGAATTAGAGAGGAATGAGAGGGCTTGCCTCTCTCTGACCCGCGCCTCTGTCTCACCCTAGCCGCAGGAGGGGGAGGGGCATGAGTCGCGAGACTAGCCTTCTAAGCCCATCTCTGATCCTCAGACCGAGATGGGCTAGGACCCCTGGTTGTTCGGGCTCAGACCTGGACTTTATCCAGGACTTTCAGCAGGTCAGTCTGGTACGCCTTCGTGTGCAACGAAGCGACGGTCTGACCTGCTGCTGCATATGCCCTGCCATTTAAGCGAGATTCAGGGGCTTAGATGGCCAGGAGGGAGCCTTGAGAGAGGATGTCTCGCCACAGAGAGATAAGCTGGTTATCATCTCTTGCACAGGGGGCATCCCCTCATAGCCATTTTCACGCATCCCCTCAGTGTCAGCATAACTAGTATGCTGAAACCTATGAATACGAGAAAAAATAGCTTTTCCCACTCCTTCTCAACCTCCACATCGAGATTTATGAAGAAAGGAAGGCTCACTCGAGCTGGGGGTTATTTTAGATTTATTTTTATGATCCATAACCTCCAAAAACTCGTTCATATGCAGCGGAGCACTAGCTGCTGCATCTGATGATGTCAGAAAGATCGCATCATCACAATCCAGCAGCTCACTCTCGTTCTCGGCCGACGCGCGAAAAGGGGCGGTCCCTTTCCAACACATCGGCCACATCCAACTGCGAACCCCACGATTTCATTCGCCTCCGTGCCTCGGCAACGGTGGGTCTTGAATCGCGGGAAGCAGACGGCTGCCCCTCTTTCCTCGAAAAGAGGGACAGGCGAGAGCTGAGCTTCCTCATAGAGAGCCGCTCACAATGCACGCAAACCGCCCCCTCAAGGACATCGCGTGCGTGCTCCATGCCCAAACAAAAGACGCAACAGTCGTGTGTGTCATCGGGTGTCAAATAACGAGGACACGGATCCACACACTTCCTAAACGCCTTGCTAGTGCTCGCCATAGTAGAGTTAGAAAACTGTACTCTTACCAGATTCACTCTGCACGCTTCAAACAAACCAGTCAGTGAAGACGAAAAAGCTGATGATGTATTCTCCCGGCGGCACTTATATTGTGGCATGCCGGTAGTGACGTCATGGGCTGTCGCCAACAGGTGGTGTTTTTACATATGTATCTTCAGACCGAGTCACGCTGAGGGCGTTCCCCGTAGCGACCCCTAGGGGATGCAGTTCGAGTTCCCATGAAGGGGAACACAAAGTACAAACGTGCTGGCACATTGCCAGTAAATCACTCGAATATGCAACTAAATCTTCACCCTGGGCAACTAAATGAGGTCTAATACTAGCCACTGGCTAATAAGTAATCAGATTTTACTCGCCAGTGTGTGAGTTGGAGGCCGTGTATAAGTTTAGTCTCATTGGCTGGTGTTCGCCTATCGTCCCTGTTTTGATTTCAGCAAATCAGTTCAAACAAATGCAGATAAACTGATTAATATTCACGAATCCAGCAGCTCGTTAATACTTAGTGCATTTTATATTGTTCTTAGTAGAATTCGTTGTATGGTTATTATCTTATCATTATAAGTTTGGTTAAAATGACTAATGTGCATTCATACATGCCAAGTTTTAATTCTAATTACTAAAGTTCTATCATTGAATAATACTTGATTATCATAATATATTTATAATGCTTGACTGACTGATGTTAAGAGTGTACATTTAGATAATTAAAAAGCTGTGCCATTTTCCAAACACTATCTATGTTTTTGTTACTCGTGTGTGTGTGTGTATATACATATAGGTGTGTGTGTATATATATATATATATATATATATATATATATTAGAGTGGGCATAGATTAATTTTTTAATCTAGATTAATCTAGATTAATTTTGGAATTAATCTAGATTAATATTAATCTAGATTAAAATGGCTCATTTGAATTCTGCGAAGGCATTCAGAATATGTGTGCTACCCAAATAATGACTAAAAAGTAAGTCTTTGAGCAGGTTTCTCAAGCCAGGTGGCGCCATTAGACCAGGGGCTCATCTCCTGTTTCAAAATGCATCACAAACTTTAATCTCTTCCGTCC
Organism: Gymnocypris eckloni scoliostomus; assembly: GCA_027564155.1. Lineage (NCBI taxonomy): Eukaryota > Metazoa > Chordata > Actinopteri > Cypriniformes > Cyprinidae > Gymnocypris > Gymnocypris eckloni. The sequence goes on along the minus strand of CM050416.1, from coordinate 9,341,346 downwards.
CAATCCCACGAAAAAACTGGAGAAAATCCGTTCCACTCCCGGAAGAATGACTCCCATTCCCTCCACTCCCGTGTTGTTGTTTTTTTTTTTGATAACTGTCAATTACAGTAAAAATATAGTACAGATCTGGCGTGCCCACCTTATTAGTTGAATAAAAACCCAAAATGTCGTTTTGTTATTATATTGAACTGAAAGCCATCTTATTATGCACAGTGTTGCACAGATTAAATTTCATGTAAATCATCCATGCTAACACACACGTCTTCTATTTTTTTTTTTTTGACATTTCACTCTCTATAGATATATTTTCTATGTACTGTATTTTTAGATATATTCGAGTTTGAAGTTTCTCGCTCAAGTTCATATGAGACCTAAAAGCGCATCCTGTTTGCTTAAAAGCGCAACGTTTCGTTGTTATTCTGAGTGCACACAAATAAGCGTAGAGTCTTTACAGATTCGAAAGATGTATTAGGCTACTTTTATCTGTATGACCAAAAATGACGGAGATTTTAAGAGCAAGTGGCGCACGGAGCCTGTCTTGCAGCAAGCGCTTCCACACAAACACTTCAATAGCGCACATTTCTCTAGGTTAACATCATATTGAGCGGCCATGTAAAGTTGCTACTACATACATCTTTCAGATGAAAAGCCATATTTGAGGTTGATGAATGATAGGTGGCGTTTGGATGTCCTGCCGATTGTATTACCACATAGACCAGCCGTTAACAATCTGTCCATCACGGACTGCGAGCCTCTAGTTCGAAGACTCGTTCTCGCCCCTACAGTGCAATTCGGCTAGGTATACATCCGCTAAAATATCAGGGTGAAAGTCATCATAGCTTGCGTAGTATAGACCCAGCTGTACATTTAGATAATTAAAAGCTGTGCCATTTTCCAAACACTATCTATGTTTTTGTTACTCGTGTGTGTGTGTGTGTATACATATAGTGTGTATATATATATATATATATATATATATATGAAGCACACCATAAAATAACTGTATCAATTCATACCGGGCTAGTTGTACATAAAGCTGTATAACCAGATACACACCCAGGTATCGGATCAGTACTCTCTATCGGCCGATGCCCTGAGCCTAGGTCTCGGAACCGGTATGGGGAAGGGAAAAGGGGTATCGGAACATCTCTAATAATAAACTAAAATCCAAATGCTTTATCTTGGATATAAGCCACATACCAAAATATCACAACCTGCATCTGCCTACTTTATTAACTCCATAAACTGGATAATTTTTGAAGCCCAGCCCAAACAACCAAAGATGTTTAATAAGCATTGCTTATAATAAGTGGACATGGCAATGCTTCAAAAGAGAGATCTGCAAAGCAGTCTTCCTAACCAAAAGCACAATGGCCCTGCTGACGGTTGTTTAGAACAACCGTCAACCCCTGCCTCAACCCCTACTGATTTGAAGTTCAACTTTCCAATAATTCCTAGATTTATTTTCATAATTGTCACAACTCACACAGGCATATGAAGTCACCAGAGCAGCAGGTTTGCTTGAAATATGGAAAAGCTTACATTCAGCAGACATAAATATAGCCATTACATTGATTTTGTATGTTGTCCATTGTGTAATTATATGGTTTGCCCACCCATATCCCTCTGATCCAGCTATAAATAATATTATATAAAAAATAATAAAAAATAGAGAATGAAACATTTCTTACCATCTAATGTGATTTATTTTGATAAAATATATCACAAAATATAACAATTATATTGAGTGTTTGTAATAACTTCTGACTGTGATCCAGTGTGGATTCTGGTCAAAATATGAGGCAGATGAGGCAGAAATATATTGTTGTTGAGTAGGCAGTAAAACACTCACGCACAACCATCTCACGCGTTTACAGAGAATGGTCTGAAAAAGAGAAAATATCCAGTGAGCGCCAGTTGTGTGGACGGAAATGCCTTGTGGATGTCAGAGGTCAGAGGAGAATGGGCAGACTGGTTAGAGATGATAGAAAGGCAACAGTAACTCAAATAACCACTCGTTACAACCAAGGTATGAAGAATACCATCTCTGAATGCACAACACGTCGAACCCTGAAGCAGATGGTCTACAGCAGCAGAAGACCACACCGGGTGCTGCTCCTGTCAGCTAAGAACAGAAAACGGAGGCTACAATTCACACAGGCTCACCAAAATTGGACAACAGAAGATTGAAAAAACGTGGCCTGGCCTGATGAGTCTCGATTTCTGCTGCGACATTCAGATGGTAGGGTCAGAATTTGAAATCAAGAACATGAAAGCATGGATCTATCCTGCCTTGTCTCAAAGGTTCAGGCTGCTGATGGTGTAATGGTGTGGGGGATATTTTCTTGGCACACTTTGGACCCCTTAGTACCAATTGAGCATCGTTTAAATGTCACAGCCTACCTGAGTATTGTTGCTGACCATGTCCATCCCTTTATGACTACAGTGTACCCATCTTCTGACGACTACTTCCAGCAGGATAATGCCACACAGCTCAAATCATCTCAGACTGGTTTCTTGAACATGACAATGAGTTCACTTTACTCAAATGGCCTCCACAGTCACCAGATCTAAATCCAATAAGCACCTTTGGGATGTGGTTGAACAGGAGATTCACATCATGGATGTGCAGCCGACAAATCTGCAGCAACTAAGTGATGCTATCATGTTAATATGGACCAAAATCTCTGATAAATGTTTCCAACACCTTGTTGAATCTATGCCACGAAGAATTAAGGCAGTTTGAAGGCAAAAGGGGGTCCAACCCGGTACCAGCAAGGTGTGCTTAATAAAGTGGCCTGTGAGTGTACATTGTTAGCAACATTTTAGAATAAATTTATGGGAAAGATCCTTCTGTGGGGTGTGAAGGAAAAGTAATGCAACTAGTAGTGTAACTAACTACTGTTGCCAGAAAGTAATATGTGAAGTAATAATACTACTATTGAAAGGAGTAACTAGTAATAAGTAATAAATGACATTTAATAATAGATATTGTAATAAATTACTTTTTTTTTTTTGGTAACAAGCCCAATACTGCTGAGCAGCGCTTCATACATTTAATTGCTTTGGGTTTTGCAGCCAAATCAAATCCCTTGCAAGCATCATTAATAAAAATCAGTGGGGCATCTTTATGAGTTTAAAAGGCACATAAATGCAGCTAGACAGGATGGGACATCTTTTTTGGTTTGCAAGATAGGTTATGGAGTGAGAGATTGCATGTGAACATGGTTTCAGGATCAAAAGCCTCAATGGGGCATCATTACTCCTCTACAACTCATCCTCACTTTTCTCTCTGTCTCCTTTATGAAGACCTCAGATACTCGATGATGAGAATTACCCTTGTCAAAGATGCATAATTGGCAGATGCTCCCTAATGACGACGGCCATGTGAAATTTAACAAGTTGGAAATGAATGCGAATGCCCACTTTTCATGTGAAAACGCACGCAGCATTCAAGTGGCTCCTGCTAATCGAGGACTGTGACTAAAGCCCCCTGATTGACTCATTCAAAGGGAGGCAGAAGGAGCGAGAGATAGAGAAAGAGAGGGAGAAATGTAGAGATGGGCAGGCTATTTGTTTCAGTTTAGTGTTATGATTGAAAGCATTTCAGGCACCATTGATGGAGGAAAACTTAATTTGGTCTCACTGAGTACCAACTGCACATCAGTCTGCAGAGAAATGACTCAGTCTGTTCTCCAGGAGAGATTTGAAACCTGCTCTTCTGCTGCTTGTGGGAAGGGGAGAGGCTCTTTATATGTTTCCAATATCAAGACTTCCAGGCAGATGCTTTAAACAGAGACATTCATTTGACTGATTGCACACACTGTTATTAAATAAATTATGGGTGAGTGTATTGAGTTATGGTGATGATTGTATGCAGAAATAAACTATTAAGAGGCAGCGTAATAACTTGATTTTTACATGCAGAACATTTTAAAGGGATCATATAATGCTATATGCAATTTTACAAGTTGTTTGAACTGAAATGTGTGTTGGCAGTGTGTGTACACAACCACCTTCTAATGATGAAAAAAATGTATCTACTAAAATCGTTATCCCTTTCTCAAATCGAGCCATCTGTCCTTGTGACGTCACACGGACGGAGGCCCCTCCCATGATTGTTGATTGACAGTAGCATTTCAGCACAGACTGCACTGGCGTCTTACCTCTCAGACCCGCCCTGAGTGAGCTGTCATCAGTTGCTTCACCGCCAGAGCAGATGTAGACAAGAATGACTCCTAAGCGATTGTGGTGTTTTGCTGTTGGATGTAATAATGAACATAGCAGTAGACATTTACTTCCGTCATCTGAGCGGCTGAAGAGGATTACGTTTAGTTTTGAAGAATGCGCCCTCGATTTACCTAAATGCATCTATGTTCGCGCGAATCATTCATGATCCAGCTTCATCTACAGAATAAGTGAGTACAAGTTTCTTTAAATTAATCTTTGCAAACTGCCTTTCCTAATAATGTGCTAATAATTAGCAAGTTTCAGGATTAATGCGCTAAAGTAAACAGTCACAATATGACACAATACGGCTTGCTCTGAAAAGAGCTGTTTGCCTGACAGGCAAAATAAATAGTATTTTAATCTACCAATGAAAATTTTTAACTAAAGAATATTACAGACTTTTCATTAAGACCCTAAAAAATAATATCAACTTGTGGTAAATGGGTATTATATGACCCCTTTAAATTATACGACCCCTTCATGACTTCCTCATGGTTTTAAGGTGTTGAGACATGACTAGAGCCAGGGGCCCTAACCACATTTATTTATAAAGTCAAAAGATAAAAGAGACCACCCTCGTACAATTCAATTCCATTCAATTCAAGATTATTTGTATAGCGCTTTTCACAATACAATCGTTGCAAAGTAGCTTTACAGGAAATTATGTTTCTACAATAGATTTATATATTGCAGAAACGTAATATATTTAACTTATGGCAAAATTTGGTTAATTCTGTATATCTTAGGGGTTGGCATCATCTCTTCTCAGGTGTTGGTCATCTCGGATCATTTAAGGGTTGGATCCAGACTGAAGCTTGTGTAATTCCTAGTTACCACGGGATGTTAAATAAACAGAGAAACAAATAGAGACATAATTATAGTAGCTGTTGTTCCATCCAAAAATTTTTTTTTGTTTCAACCCACGCTAAAGCATATTAATGTGCATTTGATCAGAAATAACTGCAGTACAAGATTATGAGATGCATATTTGAATGCTTGGCTAAAGAGATGTGTCTTTAATCTAGATTTAAACAGAGAGAGTGTGTCTGAACCCCTAACATTATCATGAAGGCTATTCCAGAGTTTGGGAGCAAAATTTGAAAAAAGTTCTACCTCCTTTAGTGGAATTTGCTATCTAGGTACTACCAAGAGTCCAGAGTTTTGCGACCTTAGGGAGCGGGTTGGATTGTAGCGTGATAGAAGATTAGTTAGGTACGCAGAAGCTAAACCATTTAGGGCCTTATAGGCAAGTAATAATATTTTGTAACTGATACGAAACTTAATAGGTAGTGCAGAGACTGTAAAATTGGAGTAATATGATCATATTTTCTTGACCTGGTAAGGACTCTAGCCGCAGCATTTTGCATCTGTAGCTTGTTTATTAAAGATGCAGGACAACCACCTAGCAGTGCATTACAATAGTCCAGTCTAGAGGTCATAAACGCATGAACTAGCTTTACGGTGTTATCATTGTTAAAAAACAAAAAAAATTGAAAACTATTAAAAATATAAATAGTTGAAAATAACTTCACTGAAAATGAGAAATGCTGTTTGGCAACTAACTTGAAATGGGTTTACACTGAAGTACAAAAAAAAAAAATGACAAAAGGCACATACAATTACTAAAATATAAAAGCTAATTCCAAATAATAATACAATTAGTTTTACACAATGTACTAAAATTACAAAAACACATAAAATGACAAAAGCACATAACAAAAACTTTAAAATGTAAAAGGAAACTTGAAATATAAAAATGTAAGCTAATTCAAAATGTTAATACATTAAGTTGAAGTACTACAATTATAACAACTAAAAATAAAAAATAATATACAAATATTATACAAATGACAAACACACATAAAACAATTACTTGTATTAAAATTATTAATAAAAAATAATAAATTATCAAACAAATGAATAGTTATATAAATAATACTAGAATAGCATTGCCCTGATACCTCTATGATATTCTAAGACCTAAATATAGTTGAGGCCCCCGGGTCACCTGGGGCCCCAAAACAGTTGCCTCTGTACACTTTCCCAAATATAAAAAGAGACCACCTCAATAGCTCCACAATATTCTGGTGCCTAGACATGCCTGGGGCCCCACATAGGGCCTCTGTTCTCTATCCTAGCCAAAGCATCTTCCCAAAATATCTCCATCATATTCTGGTCCCCAGACATAGCTGAGGCCAAAAGGGGCCTCTGGGGCAACGCATGGGGCTTCTGTACACTGCCTCAAGTCAAAGGCATCCCACCACAATATCTCTACATTCTGGATACGGATAGAATCCTGAGGGATTTCTAAATAAAGAAATACAAATAGTAATGCTTGTCTTGAGACAAAAATACACAACAGTGCTTTAATCTGAATGAGATAAGTTGCTCCCTCAGCCAATCAAACACCGTCATGTGACTCATTCTGTCCCACCCTCTACACAGCTACTTTTCGGTCATGCACTACATGCTGATGACGGCCTTTCCATTATGAGACACTGTCTGTCTGCAATTTTTATTTTTTGTGTATCTGTGAGGTGATGAAATAAAGCCCTGTCAACACCAGACCCCAAATGAGTTCCTTGGACTTGAAAAATGCTTTTCTATTACTTGTTCAAAGTTAAATAAGTTCAGCCTCGCCTTTATAAACTTGAGAAAACATGACTTATCCATCTTACTTGTTAATCCCATCACAGACTCGTATGCACACAAAACAGACAAATTGGTTCCAAAGAGGACGGACAAAACACTTTAAATGAGTGTTAATTGGTGTGAGGACAGTCTGGGTATTTTAGAGCACTTAAACTGAAACTGCAAGACTACATTGTACAAACACAGACAACAAAGGTCCTAGCGAGGATGCGCATGTACAGAAAACATCTCACGGCTTGCTCCAGACAGCTCCCATCTCTGAGAGCACGTTAACCCCTATACGGTCTGAACTAATTGGAGTCTCAGACACAATGGGAGCCATTATATGTGGTCCGTGCCGGAGTATGTGTGTGTGAATGAGTGAGGTGGGGGAGGAGGGGGTCAGATGGACCCCAATTATGAGCGGAGACTATTAAGAGCAAAGCAGCGTGGGAAACAGAGTGAGAGTCTCAAATCTCCATTTGAATATTAAACAGTGCTTACTGCTTACCAATTACCACTTTCTGAAAGGCACGTTTTGAGCGTACCGCTGCACAGAAATTGGCTTTGTGCTTGCTATCGCATGTACATTTGAGAGTTCGGTATACAGTGTTGCATTATGTGTGCGTATGTGACTGGAAGTGCGAGTACCCTTCAGTGCAACTCGGCTGCCAAGCAAAACAATGCTACTCTCAGCATGTGTAAATTATTCAGATGGTCATAGGTACACAAATAATTCAAACAAAAGCACTGGCACAACTAGCCAACACTTACACAAACACACACGCGCTCACATAGAGAAAGAGAAACCACATCAAATATTTACACAGCAGTGGGGAAGACAATACAGTGAGCCGTACTAAAACACAATACTGTTGTCGGTTCCTAATGAAGTGAAAGTGTGTGTATGAGACTCAGGTAGTTATTGCAGTGTCGTGTGTGTTCTGTGAGTGATAGCTGCCACATTGGCATGTGCAATGGATTTAACACTTGTCGAAAACAGCGGTAGCTTTGCAAATGAACATACTCTGGTTGTGGAGGGGAAGTGTTTTTACTTGTAATTACATTTGGCATTTCTAAAGGGAGAACAAGACAATTAGAGAGATAAAACTTAAAAGCCTGTTCCTCTGAACAACAGCAGCAGGGTGATTAGTCCAGAAGAGCGGAAAATTACAGCCTATTTCAGGCTTTAGGATCTGATGCACAATTTATATATGCGTGTGCAGAAATGCATATGAATATTAATATTAGGGCTGCACAATTTGAAGAAAAATTCTAAGTAATTTTTCTAAAAAAAATCTGGTATACAATGTGATAAAAAGCTCCAGGTTTTCTGTTCTTGTTTGAAGCAGAATTATTTTAATATCATTGAGAACATTAACATTTTTAATTTGTTTTTATTTTCATATTTTGTTGTCATTTTACCTTTAGTGCAAAAATTTGTAACTTTTTAAATGTTAACTTGTTTTATCATTTTAATATATTTCTTATTCTTCTATATAGTTTTAATAATTTTTTATTTCAGTTTTAGTTCAACTTAATTAAATAATAATCATAATAATACAAATTATTATTGTTAATTTTATAAATATTTTATTTCATTTCAAACAATGAAAATTAAAATGGTTTTAGTTTTAGTTACTATAATATGACATCAAAATGACATTATAAATCATATTGATATATATGGTATTGATATCATGAGATGATACTACTACTACTACTACTAATAATAATAATAATAATAAATACATTATTATTATTAAAATAATAAATATTTTAATAATAATAATAAATACATTATTATTATTAAAATAATAAATATTAATTTTGCAATATTACGCAGTAAATATCAAGTTTATAAAAATCACATTACTAATATTTAAGGCTGTGTTAATTCAATCATTTAAACCATCAAGTTTTATTTTGGTGGAAAACCACACAAAGTCCTTCTGTTTCTCTTCTGTTGATGAAAGCCAGTTTATAAGTGCTTCTCGATACACGTTTGGGGAGATGGTTGCTGCATGTTGTGTTCCCAAATGCATGTTATAAGTGACATAAACTCAGACCAGATGCAGAGATGAGATGAGCATGAGACTGAGATTCTGGGACACTGAAAACACCAGATCATGAGCTGCTGAAACAAGCAGATATTGTATTTAAGTAAACTGCAGCCTTTGCAATGCAATGATCATACTAAGTCATATTGTGATTCCCTTTGATTAATTGTGCAGCCATAAAGACGAAACAAAGAGAAAATTCACCTCACAAAAATAAAATGATCTTTATTTAACCTTGTGTTATTTTAAACCTCTATGAAAGCTTACAACAACATGAGAAAAAAATCAGTTTCTTTTTTTGGATTACATTCTACGAACAAAACGTACACCTTCTTGTAATGTAAAACCTAGTTTCTCAGTTTATTTCCGATTCTTGTTAAAAGCTGTCAAACGTTTTTAGAAACAGGCACGCCTATAGATCAGTGTGATGTCTAATCTTGCTACTATTCCATTACCTCAGCTCTTTACACACACCCACACACACAAATCCTCATTTCCACACTTCTCTCTTCAACTCCCCTTTTCTTGAAAATCCTTTTCTTAGTCACACAAACACAGCTCTAACTCATTAGTTCTCAAAATGGTTTCACAGATTCATTCTGATATGGTTACAGAAAGGAGAAATACTGTACATTGCTAAATGCACATAATCAGTTGAAAAAATATATACTTCTGTTAATGTTATGTTAAATAATGCTCAAATTCTTTCTTGTCAGTGTTGAGGCTCATACATCCATTTATTTCAGTGTATTTCTTGCTATTTTGTTGTAATTTATTGTGAAATTTACTTGAAATTTCTCAGAAATGTTGAGTTGTTGGGCCTATTTAATATTAATAAATTATTATTAAATTAATTTAATTAAAAAAGATTAATATTATATAATTTATATTAATATACTTTTAAATCAATTATTATCACACACACACAGACAGACACACACACACACACACACACACACACACACACACACACACACACACACACACACACACACACACACACACACACACACACACACACACACACACACACACACACAGACAGACAGACACAGACACACACAGACACACACACAGACACAGACAGACAGACACACACACACACACACACACACACACACACACACATGCCCTCTCTTTCAGGGTAATTAATTTGCACGGTGGGTCTCCCTTGCAGATGGCTGCAGGTAAAATGTCTCTCAGGAAGGTCACAAACGGTTAACGGTGCCTGTACTGTCCCCAGATTGTAGATCGCTGACCTTATTCACTGTCCCCATGAGAGCATACACAGACATACACATTCCATTACACACAAACATGCACACACACACAATCACACACTGATTCATGTCTGCTGTGATCTCCCTATGAATAACACACTAAATGTGGACGCACATGGTGGGGTGGCTGAAATATATAAAGAGGCAATAATGTATGGGGAGAGAACAGACAGATGGAGGCCCTGTTTCCCATATGTTAAATTCCTCTGGAGCTAAAAGTTCCCTCTGGAAGAGTCAGGAGTGAGTGAGTGAGTGAGTGAGTGAGAGAGAGAGAGAGAGAGAGAGAGAGAGAGAGAGAGAGAGAGAGAGAGAGAGAGAGAGAGAGAGAGAGAGAGAGATTAGGGTGAATATCAATATCCTTTCTCCTTCCATCTCTGTCACTCGCTGCAACATTGTGAACTCAATTAATAGATAAACTATGGCAAAAGAGGAGGAGGGTAAACAAAAATATAGTGTCCATTTACATTCAGCACATGCCGGGGTCAGCGGAAAGTATTTCTAGAGTGTGATTATTCATATCTGTCAAACAGTGTTTTAAATGAGAACTGTGTGCACTGTCCCACAATGCACCGTGACTGACTGACATGCCTGGAAGACGGGAGAGTAGGTGAGTGGAGCGGAGAGAGAGCAATTTCCACCGCTCCAAGCATTCTGTCACTCCGCTCCAACTTCATTACGGATTTTCCATCCCACACTCGCAGGTTAAATAAAATCCAAAAGAAAATTTCAAAATTTCATTCTCCCAATCTTTCAAAATTACACAATACATTTTGTGGGTTCCCACATTTGCATTTGTCCATCATTTATACCAGCTTTATGCATTCATGCATTTATTTGTTAAGAGCAATATTGTGAAAAATATTTACAATTTAAAGGAGTTGTTTTTAAATGTAATATCTTCTAAAAAGGTATTTATATGTGTGAAAGCAAAGCACCTTCAGTGTCACGCAATCCTTCAAAAATAATTCTTATGATTTGATGCTCAAAAAACAATCATACTGCCTAATATTTTTTTGGATACTGTAATATACACATTTACAGGATTCTTCAACAAACAGAAAGTTCGATGAAAAGCATTTATTTGAACAATGTAAAATGTCTGCTTCTTTTGATTAGTTTAATGAATCCTTGCTGAATAAAAGTATACATTTTCTTGTAAATAAATTAAATAATAATCTAACCCCAAAACCTTTGAATGATAGTGCATATATTTTGTTTTTGTTTGTTTGTTTTCTGGGAAACCAACCTATAACCTTTGTTTTTGAGCTACTGTTTGAACTACAATTTGCATTTTTCATTGTCATTCTAACAATATTCTACAAATTTTCCAAATGTATATCATTCTCATTGCTAATTGTACATTAACAGTGTTTAAAAGCTACTGAATTCTTTCATTATGATGGAGTGGTATCAGAGTGATGATAGAGTGCAAGAAAAACAGAAGCTATAAAAAAAAAAATGCTACATCTTGCAACTTTGATCACTGCTCTTCTTGAGGAGAAAAGGGAGTTTAAAAAGGGAGAGAGTGTAGTCTTTTTGGCCTTTTGTGTAAATAAGCTAAACAGTTCTAAATAAAAGGTATTCCAGAGGATTATCTGGATCAGGATGGGGTGATCATCGGGAATTACAGTTGCTTAAAAATAGAGAGAGATAGGAAAAGAGAGCGAGTGAGTTAGTATGCAATCAAGTGAGAGAGACAGAGAGAGAAAGAGAGAGAACGCATTAAGTTGATCTCTGTGGTTAAGTCGCTTGGCCGGGTTGTCCATCCCAGAGTAATGACAACGTGTTGCCATGGAAACGCAAGTTTGATTGCTTGGCTTAATCTTCTTTAATGTAGCTTAATGCTGTTTATGTCCCTCAGACTAAGAGCACACTGTGCAGTGGCTCTCATTAAGGCTGTCCCCAGCACACACACACACATCAATAATGTCACTGTTTACTGACCTGTCAGTCCAGCCCTGCTGTGTAACACAAGGCAACTTTAAGTTCATCCATTCCGTTCTCTTGATTTTGTGCAGTGACCTGCTGAGTAAGCAGGTACGATTCTAAATAAGATGTTTGAACTCGGTTTGACAACTGGGAGAGCACCGTGTGCAAATGAGAAAGCGGCAATATGTTCTCTGCCTTCCCTGACCATTCACCACAGGACGACATGCTTCCTCTACAGGCTGATTAATACATAGCAGCAAACAGGAGGGACACGTTGAGAGAGATGGTGTAAGAGCTGCATAGATATACAAGTCATGCAAAGTTTGAGAGAGTTTGTAGAAGCTATGAAAGTTGGAGAGGAGAGGAGAGGAGAGGAGAGGAGAGGAGAGGAGAGGAGAGGAGGAGAGGAATTTGGGAAAGTCTTTTCTCTAAAAGTAAAGGAAATTAATTTGGGAAAGTCTTCTCTCTAAAAGGAAAGGAATTTGGAAAGTCTTCTCTCTAAAAGTAAAGAGGAAATTAAGTCATCTGCCTAAAAGGAAAGGAAAATGTAAAGAAAGGAAGTAAATCATAAGACAATTATTATTTATTGGTTCAAAAGAACAAATTAAAAAGAAAAAAGAAATTAAGAAAGAAAGAAAGAAAGAAAGAAAGAAAGAAAGAAAGAAAGAAAGAAAGAGGGAGAGACTACGTGGCATACAGTATAAGTGTGTGTGGGTCCATGTATGTTTGTCCGTGAAACCAAGCCTGTGTTCTACTGCACAAAATTCATCACTCCGACAGAAAAATACATGTAAATTGAATTCTTCAATTGAATTGTGCCACTGCAGCCCCTGTGGCTCGTAAGTCTCCGTCCCACAGCTCACACCAGCAGGTAAGGTCAGCAAACTCACTGAGACAAACAAACCTCTGGGAGAAAAATGACCTGATAGAGAGAGAGACAGTTCAGCTATCACAACAACCACACGGGATACTTACAACCTCTATTAATAGCTCGGAGTTGACTAACATTCAGTAGTTTAATGGAAAACAACCCCATACTTGAAACACTGAAGATGCCTATTACCTCTGAAAGAGGGATGGGGAGAGAGAGAGAGAGAGAGAGAGAGAGAGAGAGAGAGAGAGAGAGAGAGAGAGAGAGAGAGAGAGAGAGAGAGAGAGAGAAGGGATATAATTAAAGCTGTGGATAGATTTCACCCCTGGTGCGTCTGAATGAGAAGGAGAGTGCATGTGTGTGTATGTCTGCTGCAAGCAGTAATAGCAGGGGATTTGGATCTGGTCCCTGTGGCCCCTTTAACTCTTCCACTCTAAGAAGATTATTTCCCAAACTCAACTGCTCAAATAAGCAAATAAATCAATACATAATACCAGAGAATAGTAAAGCACTGCAATTCCATAACTGTGGATACCCATTCAGCGCACAGACTGCCAGGAAGAACTACTTTTTAAATAAATAAATCAGGCTGTAACAATATAGTGCTTTGTGTATTTTTAAATATTTATCTGCCTCAGAGTTGCCATTTTTCTCTTTCGCATGCATTTTTATATATACAGGAGACCAGGGCTGGCTGTCACACAAGAAAGGACTTACACGTTTTCAGTTTTTCAGTTAATATTTTATTGCATATTTTATTTATTTATTTTAGATAAGTAGAAAATAAGTTCTCTCTCGCTCTCTCTTTTTTGGGGAAAATAAAATCAAATAGATTCACTAAAAGTGAAATCATGGGGAGATCAAGCCTAGTATCAATAAATCAATAAAAAAGTGCTGTGGTCTTCCCTACTTTTATAATAGTGGAATCTCAGTAATTTAATTAAATTAAATTTAAAATGTAATAATAATGAATTCAATTATTATGAAATTAAACAAAATCATGAAATCAATAAAAATGTTGTTTTCACCTACTTTTATTATTATTAAATTATAAAAAAGTATACGTAAAAGTTGACTCCCTCAATGAGTCCTTGTCTTTCCATCACCCTTGTAATATGTTTTGTATTAATTTAGCTTAATTGAACCTATTTTTCTTATTTCATATTCACTGAACATTTTTAGTGGTTCATTTCAAAAGGTGTTAGCGTTTTGGGCAGTGGATTGGTATATCATGAACTTTTGAACTGGAGCACGTACATACACAAAGTAAACTTTATTTTGTTAAAAGAAGAAGGATTTTAAAGAAATGTAATTGCATTTTGGCTTAAGACATTATTTTGTGTAAAGTCTGCTAACGGCTGATTAACATAATGCTAGCCGCGGTGCAGGATTTCAGGTGGAAGGGCTAAACATTTTGACCTCATTTTGTTTATAATCAATCTGGAAACATTAGGGTAAATAAAATTCGCTAATCCTTCACACGTCTGTGAAGGCATGACTACTGATGCGTAAAAAGAGGCTTAGAGCTCGTCAATAGATTTAACAGCACTAAACATATTGAATTAAATGATAAAGAGTCTGAAAGTCAAGGGTAATGTGCTCTCTTTTATGTATTAAGAGTTGTGTGAAGTGTTCCTCGGTGCAACACTCTCAAAAGACGACTGCACTTTGTGGACAAGCTCTCGTCGAGCAGACACTGCAACGCCTACAGTTTGCTGAAAGAACAAGTGAGTGTGCACTTCTGACAACGCTGACGCTACATGCTAAGCCTTTTTTCCTTGTTAGCAGGCCACTGTTATTGTAGTCTGTGGGCGTTATCATTGGTAGTCCACCGGCATTCGTGAAGGATGCAGATTCTGAGGCTAGGGATCTTTTTTAGCCCTTTGAAAAGACAGAATGTTCATATCAAAGTTGATTGGATCAGGACGCACTGCGAACAGATGCTAATGTAACACACTTGAAAGAGAATTAGCATTACACAGGCTAGCGGCAGCGAGAGAGGTCAGCCGGCAAAAACACCAGGCCCTTCTGGATGATCCAGTCTTGGATTCCTCCCTGTAGCTCAGACTCTTGTTAAAACAGACGTCCACTGTGCATTCAGAGCTCAGAGCCAGGAAACAGACTCAAACGTGAAATGTAATGTTAAAAAAAGAAAGCCTTGTTAGGCAAATGCACAAAATTAAAGTCAGCGGTGTGCTGTCACATGGCAGCCAGGCCTTTGTTTGCTTGGAGAAGGCATTGTGCTGCACGGCTAACAAAAAAAATGCAATGTAAATTTTACTGTTAGTATATTTAACTCTAATTAAAAGATACAAACTGCTATTGAAATAGGATCATGCCACTGCAATAGCTGGTAGGAAAACAATAACAAAATTGACAAAGTCATGTGTACTCACTTTGGTACAATGGCAATGTAAAATTATGGTAACACTATTTTTAGTGTCCTCGTTATGCGTTACAAGTACTTACTATTATAGTAACAACTAATTATGCATAATCACATGCAAGTAACCCTAAAGCGAACCCTAATCCTAACCCTATCAATTTAGTAAGCAGTAATAGTACTTAAATGTATAATTACACTGTAACAATGACACCTTAAACTAAAGTGTAACCAATATTATTTACCTATGGAAACAGGCTATTGTCTTTTTAATATATATTTTTTTCTTTCACATAGTAAAAATGGTCTTTCTACATAAAAAAGATTTTTTTTTGTAAGTATTTTTTTAATATCTCGCCTGAGTGGTACAAAACTTGGGGACTTTTGTCTCAGTTGCTATGTGAACACACAAACAAATCATGGACATGATTAGAAAAGGCAAAAAAGAAAAAAAAAATTACACATATTGTTAGTGTTCTAAAAATGACAGCCATAAGACATTAATGTGAAATACCAGAAATATATTAAAATAGAGCATAATATTTTTCATCTTTTATGAACACTTATTTTTTATTATCTTTTTATTATGTTAAATAAAAATGTAAATAATATATTGTTTTTATATCCTCAAAATACAAAATACTGACGTTAAATTATTATGGAACTCAAATATATCTGTTTAATGCGCCCTGTTCTTCATAAGATGTAAAAATACAGTTTGTCGCTCAGCACAGTGATTGCTGGTAAGCTTTAGAAACATCAAAACAAAAGCCGATAAATATTCTGCTCACACTTCATTACACCAACATTGCCTGTTTAAATAAGGTCAGGCATGAACTGGTTTATTTGTAGACTTTGACATATTAACCTTCTGAATGGCAGACTGATTAGAGCACATATGAGCTGGGGTCAAAAGTCAGCAAAAGTTTCGGTAATTACTCGTCTCGATACATTTTATAATCAGTGCCATCTTGCATCATCTTTCTGGGTCTAACAGACATTAATAAACGATATTTAAGCAGGGAATAAACATAATTAGTTGATAGGAGAGGAGTCTATTAAAATGCCTGACGTCTGACTCATTTGGTGAGTCAGTGATTGAATAAGTGAATAAGTGAGTCATGAATAATAAAAAAATAGCACCAATACACTGTCCATCACAGCCAATGAGTGATGCACTTAAAGAGGACAGTTGTATCGCTAAAGATAGAAAGATAAGTCACCATACGCCAACTGCTGTACTTATTTTTATAAGATCCCTACTGACAGACTAACTCTCAAACTGACATCCGGAGACTTAGGGCTCAAGAATTCCGGGTTAGTATACGGACCATGAAAACTATTTATAAAGTGTTTTAGGGCAGTTAAAGTTAACATGTTAACTTAGGGTGTCCGATAAAAATATATAATGTAATATTTAATATTTATGTAGGTTATATGGATATATAATCTGTAAAACTGTTTTGGAAAAAAATGTATTCATTATGTGTTATGAAAGTGAATATGAATTGAACTGACATCTAACTGCTTTAATGGGGTCATCGTCGGATGCTCATTTTGCACAAGTTGATAACATTATTTAGGGTCTTAATGAAAAGTCTATAACATACTTTGGTTAAAATTTCTCAATGGTAGTGTAAAAAAACACCTTTTTAAACCTGTCAAAATCAGCTCTGTTTTCATCAAGCCATCATGGTCCATGTTGCTTTAAATGCTAATGAGCCCTGCTGACCCCGCCCCTCTCTTCCGTGGGGTGAAGAGCAGTACTGTTTACTTTAGCCACGAAACTGGCTAACTAGCAAGTTATTAGGAAAGGCGATTTGCAAAGGTTCATAAAAACCCTCATACTCACTTCTTCTGTAGGTGAAGCTGGATCACGAATGATTTCACGTGAACATGGACGCATTTAGGACAGATTGGGGAGCGGCGCATTCCCTTCAAATCGAAAGTAACGTTAATCCTCTGCATCTTCAGCGGCTCAGATGTCCGGAGTAAATGACGACTGTAATATTCATTATTACATCCAACAACAGAACACCTCAACTGCTTAATCAGAGACATTCTTGTCTTCCCCTGCATCGGAGTCAACACAATGGAGGACAGCTCACAGCTTAACTCAGGATGAGTCTGAGGTAAGACAGCCTTGTCAATCAGCGTGGGAACGTCCTGCGCAGAACTACGTCATTCTGACAGTAATCTCAGAACAGCCTGATTTGAGAAAGGGGATTTTAAAATAGGGATAAAAAAAAAAAAACACACACACACTCCGTGGACTTTTATCATTATAGGATGGATGTGTACACACACTTCCAACACATATTTATGTTCAAACTACTTGAAAAGTGAATTTTGCATCCGATGACTCCTTTAATAACATAAATAAAAGAAACTGACAACTTACAAATTGACAAAAATGACAAAGTAGTGAGTAATTTAAAACAGTCACAATATTATTTATTCACGAAATTGTCATTATATTATTTTTTATCATTAATATTTATGCATAAAATATATACACGCCTTTACATTGTAAAAAGAGGGTCAAAATGTAACAAGATTATCCATAAATGAATGAGAGCCTGGGAGTGTCACGTTTCTCAGGCGATGGAAGCGAGGAGACGTAGGAATAACTCCAACAAAACAGACTTTAATAATCCAATCCCTGGGAACACAGTTCCCGTAGGAGACTCTGAGCACATAGAATGATGTTTAAGACCTGATTAAGGAAACATGAGGCAGACTACACATTATATACTAAACGTAACAAGGAATAGACAGGTGCAGGGAAATCAACTATTAATAATCAAACTAATCAGACTTGGCAGAAACTGGGTCACGGAGCTCATGGGGAGGGAAAACACAACATAGACAGTTCATAATCCTGACAGGGAGCACTCGTATTATCATGTCATGAAACTTAAACAGATCTTTCATAGTTTAGCAGAAACAAAGGCATATTTCCTAAATGAGAATGTACAGTAAAGCTATTACAATATTTCCAAGGAGAAAAGGAGGCGTATGGGATCAGATTCCGGCCTAAAGTATTGCAGTCACAGATACAAAAATAACAAGCGTGAAAACAAAATAAAAAAACGCAAGTAAAAATATATTGCACACGATTTAAAAATGAAAGCAACATTTTCAGAATAGCAAACAATGATCACGGATAGCAAATAATAAGCGTAAATCAAAAAATGTATAACGCATTTAAAACAAATAATAAGCATAAATCAAAACTTGCACAAATGTGAAATATTAATGCAAAATTATCTGACTTGCGCACAAAATAAAATTGCTCTTGTTTATATTTCTGTTTATTTTCTATCTGATCCGATAGAGGAGGACGAAGAATTGAAACAAGTAAAATGTTGGCCTATTTCAATAGGCTTCATAAGACGACACACTCTCTGCGATTATGACTACTACATTAACAAAGACTAAAAATAAAGCATAAAAGGATATAAATAAAGTGTTAACAAAGGATATTTGAGTGATCTTGTGTGCCAAATTAGTTTTTCATACACTTTCTTCCTCCTTCTCATCCACTTCTTTCTAGTCTGGCAACTTCAAAACATCTCCAGTTGTCTTGTCTCTAGCACAACACTCACATATTGCACTCTGTTACAAGTGCAGAGATATACAGATTATATAAAGGATGTGGTAGTTCATGACAGCACTGATCGAAGTAATTGTAATCTTGTGGACATCTGTTATGTTTCCAATAAAAAAGCACAAGAATTTCAGCCTCAGTGAGCTCTTTTTGGGGTTGACAATTCCTGTAATGATGCACTGAAGTTCTACTTAGTAACAAATTATCAGCATTGTTAAACAGTACTGATTTTAAGAGTGGAATTTGCAATGTTTATGGCAAATCAAGCCCTATTCAATGTATGTTTTCAGCTATACATTTTTAAAGGGTCACCAAAATGCTGGATGATTGGATGTGACACGGCAGATGTGATTTAGAAAGTATACGAATCTTTTATTTTACAGAAGTTTATAAGATACTTGTATACAAACATCATGCAGAAACTGGAATGTGATCATTTAATGCTCTCTTCTCTGCAACTATTAGAATAAATATGAATAAAACAGTACCATTTTCTTTACTCACTTTTTGTTCTCAAATGCTGATTAAGCCATTTAGTGGCATATGCCTAAAGTATTATTTTATTTGTCTGCCATTATTGCTTCTGGGCCTCGTCCTGCCTTTGAAGAGTGTTTATGTAAAAGAAAGAATGAAAGAAAAGGGAAATGTGCAGAGAAAAAAATATGCCTGTTTCTTCCTTTGAGGGTATAAATAAGCTTTGATTCACATAAAGGCTTTATCACATTTTCTTCCATTTACCAGAGCTTTGAAAACATAAATTACATCAAACTGTTGCATGCTAACAAGTTCTACGCTTCCATCCATACAAAACAGAATGTGTCTGAATAAATGTTCTGGGTTTTTGGTGGTTTTTCTGATGAAATAAAAACAATATAAAAATATATATACTGTCTCATACACGCACCATTAAATAAATAAAAACGTATGAAGAAAATAAAAGTGACAACTATATTTACTACTTTTTTGTATTTCTTTTTGAATTGCTTCAATATTTGATGACTGACAGTAATTTCAAGTTTGAAGTTTAAAGATAAGCAGTAGTGATATTGCAAATTCAAAAGCTCAGAAGAATTTGATGTATAAAAAATTGAATCAATGGCAAACAAGAAGCAGCTCGGTAAATACGACTCAAAACACAATATGATGGATTAACCCATGCATCAAGTTAAAGTTTCTCTCTCAGCACAACTCTGCTGTCATATTGAATGTTCAAACCATGGTAACAATGATGCAAACACATCACAATATTAAACTGTCTAAATCAGCTCTTTCTAGAATAATAATATCTATGATAGTTTGGAGGGGTATTTTTATATTTCTGTATTTTTGGCAAGTCTTATCTAAACACCTGCTACACAGCAAGACCATGCCCTTTGGGCGAAAGCATTGCAAGGTCTTGCATCACATGTGAAATCTGGGTGGCTTTGAAGTTGGGGTACCACTCCTTTCCTCGCCCAGCCTGAGCTCCTCGAAAAATCTAGGCTGAAAGCGGTCATATACTATTAAAAAAGGCCTGTTTAAGTAAAACATCTAAGAGCTCTTGTAAAAAGAGGTTTTGAGATGTACTAGTTTCTGAAAACGTTTCTTAAGCGATTTGTAAGGCCTTATGGCATGGAGAAAGGCATTATGTTATGCATGTAAGCCTTTTATGAAATATCATGCTGTTTTTTGGTGCAAATTTGTTCAAAAGGAGACTTAAATGTGTATAGCATATAGCTCATGCAAAAATGAAAGCACATTACTCATCTCCATGTCAAATCTGTTTCCCTTCTTTCACGGGACACAAAAGAAGTTTAACAGAATATTGATGCTGCTCTTTTCTATACAATGAAATTGAATGATGACAAGTTGTGCAGCTGGATCAAGCATCTGCCTTGAATTTTTTTTTACAAAGCTGAAACGCACCAGTGCAATGTCACTGTGATGTTTGCCATCAAAGTACCACGAGAGTGATGCAAGAGCAGTCGCCTGGCTCATTTTGCGCAGCTTCTCAAGAGTCAGTGACAACAAAGACAAAGTTTTGTATATATTCTGACACTTTGGATTCCACTAATGCTCACAAATTCCTGTTTTTACATCAGTAAAATTATTTTCATGTCATTTTAATGTTATATTGTTTTATGTTTATCAAAATAAATCTTGTTTTACTGAAACTCAGATGGTGCCATCTTGAGCCGAATATATTGACTATATTAAGGGCAAAATTAAACAGGCGGGCTTCAATATTAATTGCAGACCTAAGGTAATAATATAAAAGTGTTTGTGTTTTCTGCTAGAATTATTGTTTTGCTCTCTGTAATGGATAATAAACAGCTAATGTTTTAAAAAGGTTTCTTCTCAAAAATCTATATTTCATGTTCCTGTCATTATTTATATTGGATTAGGCTTTGCCCTGGGTTATCGAAGAATTCAGAAAACGGGAACAGCTGTCCAAAGCCTCACAAAGCTGCCCGTCATGATTGAAGCAGTGGGAAGAGCGGTCAGCATTGAGACTGAGACTATTAACCGCAATATGGATTCTATCATGGAGAAGCTCACGGCTTTGCAAAGCAAAATTGATGGTGTTGGAGACCAGAATGGACAAAGAGAGTAGCCGTGGAATTGGAATGCGGTTACTCGCCCCAAGACTAAACAATCGCAATCTTATCTTTTTGGCTCCCCTGTACCAGCACTGGCCTCGGCCAAGGCTGCTGCTGGAAAATCAACCCTGGGAAGAGCACTGCAGTGAGACGCTCTTGCGTTCCTCCCCCATTCTACAGACACCTGCTGATTACAAACTATTACACATACACACACATACACACATTATGCATTCACCTCCCCACCCCTGATCCCTCGCCTCCGTCGCTTTGAACCGCCAGCCCGACAAGCGGGTCTGTGACCAGCACCGGAAATGGCTGCAGGACCGGATGGCTGCTTGCCGGAGCTGGATTACTTCCCCTGTTGCAAAGTCATGTGGTGCTTTTGTTGCTGAGGTGTTTTTCCGGTTCTCACACTGTCCTCCCCAAAGAGCATAGTCTGGGGGTTATTTTTTTTTCTCCTCACCTTCCTCATTTTATGCTGTATTTTTCTTCAATTCCCTGTCTTCCTGTCCTGTCTACCCCCTTTTCATATATGTATGTTGTGTATGGAAGTTCTACATTTCACTTCTAATTATACCCTGTATAATTTATTATGTGACAAATAAAGAAACCTTGAACCTTATAGTACAAATCTGTGTTACAAGGGATACTTGACTGTACATTATCCCTTAAATGTCCGTCTTGTTTAAATTTGTTCATTCGTCTAGGCTTATTATTTAATTATGGCAAGTAGCTGTGTAGTAAGCATAATACATTTTGTGTCTGGATTTATTTTGCAATAACAGCCCTTTGGATGTACATTATCCCTTACTTAAATAGTATAGGCTTATGCTGAACTTTACTCTTGTACATGCACACGCTGTATTAGGCAGTGTGTAAAGTACTGAATTAAGTGTTTCTGTTGCTGCATGAAAATGTCTGAAGTATACGTGTATTTGATAAAATATTGCGTATAATCCCCTTCGTCTATATGCAGCGTGAGCATCAAATCCTCCCCCAAATTTGTTTCTGATCAGTTAAATTTAGCTGCAGCCAAAGTCAAACATACATATTAATGCCAGATCAATATGTGACTCGTAGCCAGTGCTGGGTAGTAACTGATTACATGTAATCTGGATTACATAATCAGATTCCAAACATGAAATACTTGTAAGAAGATTATTATTTTAATTTTCCTCTCTGAAAAAGTCTATAATTTATATAGTATATGTTCAGAAAGTGTTAACATTTTGTGAAATTTTACAGGTCTATTGACACTAATTAGACAATTATAATTATGATGAAAGTTATAAAAAAATTGTCACATTACATTACTTAAAATGTATAATTTTATAGATTACTTTACTAAATACATTTTTCTTCATGTAATTTGTATTCAGTAAGTAATCTACCCAGCACTGCTCATAACCAATATTGAACTGCCAAATTTGAATATGTGCATACCGCATACAGTATGTGATTTGGTCTGTTCCTCACACTTGCAATATTTTTGAAGCCTGATAGCCCCTGGTCACTTTTTTAGGTTCCTTGTATGGAAAAGCGCACAGTGAACATTCTTCTAAATATCAACTTTTATGGTCTTTCCAAAACAAAAACAAAAGACAGTATTTTTAGTTTTGGATGGACTATCCCTTTAAAAGCTAGTAGAGTTCAACTGGCAGCTTTACATATGCCTAAGGGAAACTTTCCTCATTGTCACCATCCCCTTCTCTCTTTCTCTTTGGGTCTGTCTTTGGGCTTGTGCACTTGCTTTTGGCAGGGTACGTTATCATGTGCAAATTCTGTCAGTCTCTGAAGAAGCGCGCTAATGCAGCGAGCTGGCACACAGGCATGCAGAACAGAGACGCATGCCCTTTCTCTCCCTCCATTTCTTTTCCATCTTTCCCTCTTCCATCCCTCACTAGCTCCATTAATCCAATCTTTCCCTACGCTCTTTAGCATTAACATTTTTCTCTCCCATGTTTTTCAAGCTGTGCTGTTTAAACAATTCACTCCTCTGACATTTGGATTAACTCAAACAAGAATTTATCACTTCGCTCTCCCTGGAACTGATTCAGATGCACACTCTCTGCTAAATACAGACCATAAACACACACACACACACACACACACACACACACACACACACACACACACACACACACACACAATGCGGGTCGAGTCATTCAGTGTGCATGTATAACTCATCAGCTCGCAGATACGCACAATTCTACTTCCTGACTGAAACGCACACACAGGCTCACACACATCCACAGTGACAGACTCTCTGATGAAGATCGGGGTGTGTTGTCCTTGAGGCCACTCTCTGGGTGAGTTGAACTGAAATGGGTCTTTAAAAGTAGCTGAGTAAGCAGAACTCGGCAACACACACACACACACAGAGAGATAGAGAGAGAGCAACACATTGCTAGTCAATATATATCAGTGCAATAAATGAGATAAAAATAAAAGTCTACTTGCCCAAAACAAGGTCTAATCAGAATATCAGACACATTGTAGTCTACAATTTATTCTACATACAGCTTACTTTAGGTCTGTTTAAACACGTCTCTCACCTGAGACTCAAATGCAATTTTTGTTTCAATTATTTGTTTGTATAAAATATCGTTCAAAAGATTTTTAAATGTTTTTGGAAAGTCTTTTAAACGCACAGAGGCTGCATTTTTTAACATAAACAGTCATTATTACAGTAATACTGTAAAAAATGAATACAATTTTAAAGCACTGTTTTCTATTTAACATTTTATCAATTTGTGATTGGCAAATCTGAATTTTCAGCAGTCATTACTTCAGCCTTCAGAGTCACATGATCCTTCAGAAAAGATTCAAATATGAATCAAATATGAATTCAAACTGATTTGGTGCTCAATAAACATTTCTGATTATAATCAATGTTGAAAACAGTTGAGTTGCTTAATATTTTTGTGGAAACTTTGAATTTTTTTCACTTTGTTTTGGTTAATAGAATAATACAATTACATTTACTTAAAGATTTTAACAAACTTCAGAATATAACAGAATAAGTCTTACGCATTCCTGCTAAATAAATATAAAATAAAATTAAGAAATAAATATAATCTTACCGACCCTAAAATTTTGAACAGTAACCTAGAACTCTTGTGTTACTTCCTAACAATACACACTAAACAAACACAAATTTTTAATTGACATGACATAATACATTATATATATATAAATATATATATATATATATATATATATATTCAGAACTGCAGTGGGTTACAGAGATACAAGTATCAAGGTTGGACATTTTGTCTAAATTAAGCTGTCATTCAGTATAGACTTGTTAGTTTGCGACCAAATGCTAACATATATCACCCATATGTTAAAGAAGAATATGCTCATACTTTTGAAAAACTACGTATCAAGCAACTAAGTATTGAGAAACTAAGTATTAAACCTCATCATTTGTCCAATGCTGTTTGTTTTGAAGGAGTGATCCTATTATAATAAATGATGAAAATATTTGAGGGTGGGCTCATAAGAAACCACCTAACTACACAAAACACTCCAATAAATACAGTTACAGTACAACTTTTTAATACTAGACATCTTGTTCATGCAACAGCAAGCTCCATTTCTGCAGAAACAGTGGCGTTTGCTAAGATCCTGGTATCCAAATGTGATTGGACGTTTTACAATCAGAAAGATGGTGAGCAAGTTAGAGGTCGGATTTGTTTAAAATTGTGCACTTAGTATGAAGTTAACATTAGATAGCCAAGGGTCTAATGAATGTACATTCCGCAACACTTAGCTGTCAATCATTTGCCTTTTGAATGACAGGTGAAGAGTTCGTACAGCGATGTTAATGCACCGTAGAGGAGCACTGTCAGATTGACACAGAGAAGTGTGAGACGTGGGTCACTATTCTTGCAGTGTGTCAGGGCACGAGTTATGGTCTAGGAAATGTTTTTATAACTGACATTTATCTAGACTGGGGAAAATCTGATCCCATATCATCACTCCTACTCACATGACAGTAGTCATGCAAAAGGAAACAATCCCGATAAAGAATAAAAATGAGAATTCTAGTTCAATTCTACTCATTCAATGCATCCACACAGCCAGAGGTGGAAAGTAACGAATTACATTTACTCGCGTTACTGTAATTGAGTAGCTTTTTTGTGTACTTGTACTTTTTCTAAGTAATTTTTTTTATCTGTAATTTTACTTTTACTTAAGTATATTTTTTGTGAAGTATTGTACTTCGCTACATTTTAATACACATTAATTACTGAGTAAAAAAAAAAAATCGCTCCGTGGAAACAACTGCAGTAAATAATGGGCAGAAGAAGAAACTGGCGCTAAAATCACAAGAAAGATGCAGACGGACAAGACAGACGTTATGGTGCAGACCCAGCTGAAAACCAAACCCCGTCGTACTCTGCTTCCTTTGTTGATACTTATTTAATTTGCCTGGTAACAGCCCAAATGTCTTATTATTCTAATTAACCGATTACTTTAATTAAAAACACCTAGTTTGAGATTTATAGGCCCATATCCCAGGTGTGTCAAACTCTGGAGGGTGTTACTGGAGGGCCATAGCCCTGCAGAGTTTAGTTCCAACCCTGCTCCAAAACACAAACCATGTAGTTTTCAAATAAGCCTAAATGATTAGTTTAGCTGTATCAGATGTGTTTAATTAGGGTAATATCTACACTGTGTAGGGCTGTGGCCCTCCAGGAACTGAGTTTGACATCTTTGGTCTATCCCATTTTTTCCTCCCTCCCATTGTTAAAATGTAACTAAGTAATTTTTACTCTGAGTAAATTTTAAATGAGCTACTTTTTACTTGAGTATATTTTTAGACTGGTACTTTTACTGGTACTTAAGTAAAATTTCATTAATGTAATGGTACTTTTACTTAAGTACAATATTTTTGTACTCTTTCCACCTCTGCACACAGCTAATACAGTACTATGGCCAAAGGCAGAATATCATGTAAGAAAGCACTGTGCTGGTTTTAATTAATACTTCGTTAGCACAACGTTAATGAGTTTACATGCACCATCACATTAACAACTTTAATATGAAGTCAATTAACCTGAATTACCAACAGCTAAAAGATCCAGAATGAACAACTAAAGTAATATTTTATTTGTAATTTTATGACGCAATATAGGATATGCAATACAAATATAAGAATTAATATAAGATTATTAGTAAAACTATTAAATATAATAAAATATCATTATGATTAATATGACGTTGTATTTATACAACTATATTAAAAATATTATAATATAATACATTACATATAATTACATATGTCATTATTATTACATATAATAATATTAGATACAAAATAAATATCATAATATAATTCGAATAAAAATGAAGTTACATTTATATAACTACACTAATTTCACAGAGGAAGATATTACAATTATAATATAATTAACAATGTAATAAAATGAATTCGCTACATTTTAGATGCTGATAATGTGCCATCCAGATGGGCTTTTAAACCTGTCAATGCATCCGTCAGCATTTCTGTCATCTGAAGCAATTATCAAAACGAAATAAATGAGGGAAAATCATTATGATTCAGCCATGCTAACCAAGGGTTGGGGGTGGGGGTGTAGTTTTGTTTGTGTCAATGAAGATTTAGAGTTGATAGCAGTACCATGGGATCTGCCAAATCCATCTGTTCCTCTAATTTCACAGAGGAAGCACTTAAAACATTACTGTACATAAAAACACTTGGATGCAGAGTAAGGATAGCAGACGTAGCACTCTCTGCAAGGAATGACACCAGGATGTTCAGAATCATTTCAGTGTGTTTGTTGAATCACACGTGGCAGCTTCTGCTGGGTTATGCAGCACGAGATCCACACTGGGGGCCCCAATAAATATAATGTGAAAATGTATATAAATACATCACATCCATCGACAGTTTCCACAACTATTTTGGTTCAATTTAAACAGAAAACTAGTCTAAAACCGCTTTTTATTAGGGTGACAGACAAGTGCCACCACCAAGCATTTGTTCATAAACTGTAATTTCATCCATTGAAAATGGTGTCAGCAGATCTTAAAACTGACACTATAATACCTACAACAACTGTTGTTATGTTTGAATATCTAGAACTATTGTGAATATCTACATGTATAACTTGTGGTTATAGTTGTTGGCCACTGGTGATATTCTCAAAATGGGCAAAACATTGGCAAATTAATCAGCTTGAACAATAATAATAATAAAAAAACTTAATGGAAATGTATGAGGCATAATATCAATGGACTGTTAATAAAAAAATGGTTTAGCCTTCATATTTACTTAACACACAGTAAGTCTTTAAACTATCTAACTCTCAAAATGAGAGATAGTTCATTAGTCATATTTCAAGATGAGGTCATCTTAGGGGCAGGTGATATGACCAAAATCTTATATCACGATATGAGCAATTTAATTTCACGATAGCAATATACATCACAATATAGTTACTTTTGCTTAAATAAGGTCTTCATGACATCAAAATGTTTGATACCATAGAAATGTCATAATTCGTGTCACCAGTGTCAATATCACAAATAATAATACTATAGCCTAAAAAAAATTACTCAAGCTCACTGAAGACATGTAAACAGTCAGCGATTAAAGAAGAATAAGAAACTAAATTACAAGCAATAAGACAAAAAACTACAAAAGAACAAATAAATATGAAATTCTACTTACATTGTATGTAAATGTATGATGTATTAAATGTAATGTAAAAAAACACTGTATATTCTTCACTGAGTAATATATATATATATATATATATTATTATATTATTATTATTTTTTTTCTTCTCATCAAAGTTACAAAAAGTGATTTAGTCAAGAACAGTGAGAGATGTTCTCTCTTTTGTTGTTTGAATGAATGACAGACATCAGGAACATTAGACTACTGTCACTTTAAGAGCAGCTCGGATCCAATATACTGTTACACATGTGTTTTCATTCTCAGCTGTTTACTTTCATTTAAGACATGTGTTTACGAGGGTAATTGCAAAGACAGGCAATTTGACACATACAAGTGTGTGTATTTAACCGTTCAAGGTCTATAAAGTGGCAAAAATAACTGACAGTGCTCAGACAGCACACGCATATAGCAAACTGAGCTCTCTTTCACTGTTGATTGCATTATAATGCCTTAAAATCACTGAAAAATGCGTGCAAACAGTACGTTTTTGTGACCACGTAGCACAGCAAAGTCACGTGAGCATGTCGCGATAGGAACGATAGTCCAAGATCGGTTAATCGTGTCTACTGGTATATCGCCCAACCCTAGGCCATATCATCCCGTTACCATCTCATCCCTTGTTTATCTTCTAGAAAGGGAAGCTGTTCTCAAAGCTGCATCCCCGCATATGCATAAACGGAGTGGTTTGCATGGGTCTTTTATTATTCATGAGGTCAAACATGCGTGAAAATTGTTAATTGTGTACAATACATGTGCAACCAGTCCTTGTGCAAAATGCACGAAAAATTGCATGAACTTCTTGTAGCAGCCAGTTCTATGCGATTATGTGTGAAACTTCCGTGTGTGTGTGTGTGTGTGTGTGTGTGCATGCTGTCTGCAGGGAGCAGGTTTGATAGACTCATAATTAAGACTGTATTCGAGCGTTTGAGAAGTGTGTTTAAAGAGTGTCTCGTCTTTGTGTGTGTAATGACACCCATGGGATGCATTAGGAAACTTCACATCAGGGAGTTCAAACACATGTCTTTCTCTCCCACACACACTTTTTTTTCTCTACGTCTCTAACCTTGACACTTTTCCAAATGTACATGGACATGTACAGTGTCCTTCTGTAGATGGACGCTCACCACAGTCTAATAAAACACATATGCACACACACACACACACACACACACCTACGACAGCATGCTGTCAACTACCCGCATTTTGACAAACAGAATGTTGCTATGGTTACACAGCAGGACATATTTTTTCATTAGATTTGCACTTTTTATTTTTTATTGCATTTTCTATTAGATCTAATTTAAGATGTCCCTCTCCTATTCACTTTCTCTCTGGGTGCTTTTCAAACGCAATAGGCCCATTACTAGCTCATTTTAGAAGCCTGACGTGATTCTTCTGATGTCCATATTCAGTTTTCCAGAAGAAAATCATAGGGTACTGAACAATTTTGACAGAGAAGAAATCGTTGATTCCCGCTGTGCGAGGGGTCTTCAGTGATGAATGGCTTTAGATCAGAGCTAATTAATACACATCTGAAATACACTTTGAGTATTCTCTATTTCTGTTTGAATTAGCTTTATAGATATTGATATAATCTTATTTTCCATCATTTATTTCATTTTAGGCCTTGTGTAAACTCAGTTCTTACCATCTTAACTCAGAAGAACAGATACAATGCAAAAGGACAAGCAATGTGTTACGTCGTATTAGTAATTAATTTAAAATATTTATACTACTGATAAAATGCTCAAAGGATATATTTTCTTCATCTTTTTTTAATGGCACAATATTTCAGAACACAAACTGGCCTGTGTGTAACATCTCAATAAATTGTTATAAAAATAATAATTAAATAATACAGGCAGATAAATTAATGCAATTAATACATTCTCAATAAAAGATACATGTACAGTGTCTTATGATTATTATTTTTAAATAACTACAATGTTTTTTTAAATACACAGAAGAAAAATTACTGCTCTAAAAATGAGACAATACTCTAAAAAAAAAATTGCCACATTTTCTAGGCAAAAGTCCTAAAGTTAAGGTGCCAGAAGTACTGTGCACATGTCAAGTACGTTCAACAATCGCAGCATACCAAAGTTTAAACAGCAGACCTAAATGAACCAACAGAAAATCAGGACATCACTGACTGACCTCTTAGCTCATTGCACAAAATACAAACATCAAAGTTGGATGCTTCTGAAATTATTTAATAACTGTTATTTATGTGTTGTTTTTTTAACTGCATAACATAATATCCTCTTGCACATATTCAAAAAGTAAATACATAAACAAATAAATTAAATAAATGAAAATTGCACACTTACATCAGAAGGACAGTTGTGAAAATAGACAAAAGCATAGCAGAGAGGTTAGAGGTAAACCAAAACAATGGATACAAGAGTACAACACAAATTACTAAGTCTTTGAAAGTCCCAGTGGGAGCCATCCAGACAGTGCTTATAAAAGGTTGCCCCAAAAAACTCCCTAAGCAATCAAGGAGACTTGTGAGAGAAGTCACAATGAGACTGACCAATACTAGGGGCTACAGAATTCAGTAGCTGAGAACAGAGTAAAGTGCAGCAATCAGCCATGGGGCTGGTTGGCACAAAATATGCAATTACTCAAAAAGAACTGTGCAAAAGTCTCTATATCAGGTGTTGGCAGCTTTTTGACATGAAATGCCATTTCTTTATATAAAAAAATATGTTTTTTTAACAAAAATGGTGGAAATACCTCTGCACACACCTCAAAAAGTGTTGTGGTTCCATTATGCTTTCATCAGCAGTGTCTGAGAATCTTGTAAAAACAGAAGAAATATGGTGCAAAAATATAGCTTGTCAGTGGGCCTTTGGAGCTGCTCAAGAATAAAAAGTAGAAAGTCATGACCCACAGACAGATGCCTATTTAGCAACTGTCTGCCATATTGGAATGGTCAAACCTGGTCTGTAAGAGCAAGTTGACTTTCTGCAATGTAGTTATATGTATGTATGAATATCTGTCAGATAGCCTGCAATAGCCTTCAGCAGATGATTTTGCTAAACTAACAACACAACAAGAAGAATGTGTGAAAGGTTTCACCATCTCTTCTGGAATTTAAATCTTGGCGGTTTTTACAGCCAGGGGCTGTGCAACATTGTGGAATCTTGGAAAACTTATTGACTTTTATTGCAAGTGACGACATGTTCCAAGATGGCAGATGCGTCAGCATTTCTATAAACACACATGTACGAATTGACCCAACCAAATCCATGATTTAAATCCAAATGGGAATCTCTGGCACTGTTTGAAAGTTGCAGAGTCCCTTCCAAAAATGTCATTCGAACAGCCTTTGGCCAAAAAGCCCACCTCAACAGTCTGCAAAGCTATTACATATTTGCCCCCAAAGACTTCACAGTTCACAGACTTAACAGTTCACCTAAAAAATGAAAATTCTGTAGTCACCGACCCTCATGTTGTGTGAAACCAGTATGATTTTTCCCTTTTCTGTGGAAAAAGAGATCTTCACACTGCTATTTTCCATTCAATGAAATCAACAAACGTGACCGGAGGCTGTCAAGCTCCAAAAAGGACGAAAAAGTACCATAAATATATTATCAAGTAGACCGTATGAAGCCATACGATAGCATGACGGGCTGAAATGTAATTTCAAAGAGACGAGGGGGGAAATTATTCCTATATTTCCATAAAAAAGAGATCAAAGAAACTGTATTTGATATAAAGTGGAGAATTTGATTAACTACACTAAAACCCATTGTATTTAAAGACAAAAGCAAACTATGGGAGATTCCTGAGTTTAATTCACACCTGCAGTCAAAGCACAGAATAACTTCAGACTAATATATTTGTTAATTAGCACAAAAATCACCTCACAGTGTGAAGTATATAGAATAAAATATTAAAGGCACCACAAAAGATGCTCCCTGCCTCCACAACATAATCTGAACATACTGGATTTGCTTATTCACGAGCGTGAACTGTGATAATGTTTTGTCACTACAAGAGCCTGCCTTTTCACGGTTAGTTTTTAGCTCCTGATTGATCACCTGCTGCGAAAGCTCCTTTTTCTGACCTTGTTGTAATATCCATGTTGTCTTAGGGTTGTTTTGGCAATTTCTTATGGAACAGGGTGCCAAAAACCCAGTAGCCCATTCTCTGGCATGGCTTAGCCTCCGCAGAGAGGGAAAACATTTTATTTGACTCACCTAAATGCGATACGGAGCTAATTTCACCGAGCTAGCCAAGCCATCAATTCAAATTAGCACTGGGCTCTTGAGAAAGTGTGTATAATTGTGGAAAGAGAACGGGAGAAGCGTGTGTGTCGTGGGAAATCCAAAAGAACCTCTACTGAAAGATTAACTAATCTATTGTCTTATTTGAAATGATTAGCCTTTGTGGAAGGATGATACCTTTGTGTACAAGTGTTCTCCTGAATGCGTAAGTACACAAGGATGTTAAAACCATATTGGCAAAACAGCTTTTTTTCCATTGTCCGTAGACTAGTGCAAAACTCACCGCCATGATAATAGTGTGTTGCTACTGTATGTGGTTGCTAAGGTGCTCTGGGGGATTTCTAAGGCTGATACCTGATTGCTAGGTGGCCTAAGTCAAATATTATGAGGATATTATGCGCTTACATTCACAAAAAAACAATCAATCAAATTCTTATTAACAACTATTTTGCAATTCATTTTCTTTTCTCAAGAAAATGCTCATTTTTTGTGTGTGTGAGTGTAAATTCAATGTAAATAAATCTCCTAAAAATCATTATAATAAGCTAATCAATAAAGTAAAGCTTCACAATTAGCTTAAATCTCAAAAGGTAAGACGTTTAATGAATTTGTTCAGTTGCTTCATTTACTCAGCATTACAACAATCTCACAAACAATTCAAGAGATACTTATTATTTTGAAAATAGTTAATATAGATGGTAAACAGATTTTATTGCTAAGACTGAACAGTAGTGAATTTGCTGTAGACAAAGTAACCCCAGTATACGAGTTTATTATTCAACCAGACACTCTCAAAATCTGTCATTTATTCTCATTTTTGTGAATCCAACCCCAAGTCCCTAAATATCACTCACTTCCCTCCAATTGTTAGGCTACTTTTCATCAACAATACGAAAACTATAACTCTGATTGTCTGTACAACTAATGTAACAATTAATCAATAAGCTGTATGATTGGGTTATACAAGTAGTGAAATAAGGTTCACACCAAATTTAAAGGTATAGTTCACACAAAAATGTCAATCATGTTATTAATTATTCACCGTCATGTCATTCCAAACCTGTAAAACCTGTTCGTCTAAAGAACAAAACTGTATTGAGGACATTGTTAAAACAGTTCATGTGAGATCAGTGGTTCAACCTTCATTTTATGAAGCTACGAGTATATTTTTTGTGCGCAAAAAAAACAAACATTATTTAACAGTTATTCTGATCACCAAAAGTATTCTCGTAGCTTCATAAAATTAGTTTAACTACTGACGTCACATGAACTATTTCATTAATTTCCTTACTACGTTTCTGTGCCTTGAACATAGTAGTAGTGTTACTGTCTATGCAGGTTCAGACAGCTTTCGGATTTCATCAAAAATATGTTAATTTGTGTTCTGAAAATGAACATAGGTCTTATGGGTTTGGAATGACATGATGGGGAATAATTGATAACAGAACTTTCATTTTTGGGGCGAACTATTCCTTTAAATATTTATGCTCAGATGCTCCCTCAAATATATGACCATAAGAATGAGATATTTGTAACCACTAATAAAGAACTTGAAATAAAAAACTTCATGTTCAGAGAAGGACTTTCAGTCTTTGATTCACACGTTGCATCAACAATGCAGAATTCGTTAGTACTGGAGTTGTGGATGTGCCCCGAACAGAACATGTCTTATAAAGTCTGAGCTTTGATAATTGCATTTTATCACAAGACCCTAGGCTAAGATTTATTACACATTTACATTCCTCTTTCTCAGAAGACACTCTCATACAAATGTGGAGGAAGTGCTTATATGTTACTGACAGTTATCAAAAGAGAACAGACAAATGTGAAGCATCAAGTTATGTCAAGGCGTTTGATTAAATGCTTAATTCTTGCAAAATAAATGCTTAATGGAAATGCAAACATATAACCAAAACAGCTGCAAGGTATTAAAAACCACTTAATTGCCTAATTAATCACATAATGCATGTAACATACTGATTCTTTAGGCAAAATGTGTTGGATTAATAAATCACTACATTGAAGAAATTGGAGGTAAGATGCATATTCATATAAATTCATAGCCTGGTCATGCTTTTAATTTAACTTTTCTATGATTTCCATTTTACAATTGTGTGTAAATTGTTCATAAAACTGTTTACATATTAAATGTTACATGGAAAGCCTTAAAATAGAAACAAAATAGCAAATACCAGATCAAAATGTTTATGTCTATGAAATGCCTTGTCCTAATGGAAACAGCCATCTGCTGAATGTCAAACGTCAAGTGGTGGGGAGCATTTCAGAGCTTCTTAATTAAGTAAATCTTCATAATGGTTGTTAATCTACTGTACTAAGGTTTAGGGCTCAAAATGCAGGCTTACAACTGGTGTGACTGTTTGTCATATTGAGTAAGCGTGAGGATATCATCCACAGGGAGTGTTTAAAACTTCAAAATGCTTATCTCAGGTCTTATCGCCATGTTGATCTGCAAACCCAGATGTAAGCAATTCAGCGTTTCAGCGGTTGCTTTCGTGGCTATCACTTCATATATAAGCATTCGGGGAGGGGACAAGGCAAGAAACTGTGAGTCTAGGTCCATTAATCTGTGCCATCTGCCTTGCGTGCCATCTGAGTATTTGCATTTCAGAGAGCATCTACACACCCTCGGTGTGTGTGTGTGTGTGTGCTTGCATGGTTTTATGCGTTTGTGTGTGTTGTGTACGAGCGTGAGGGTGAGTGAAATGATGGAGATTGACATGACCACCGCTTGAAATCAAACTAATTAATAAATCACGGTTAAAGTTCTCAACTACACATTTATTAAATTATCTGAAATAATGACTCTTCTTAAGTGAATTACAATTTACTCTGTTCATTAATTCTCGGCGCTTTATAATGAGTGTTGTTAAGGGAGGTTAACCTGCTGTGCTGTGAGAGGTAAACATGTAAAATGCATTTTCCTGCTGCATTGAGAATAATTATTCACTATTTCCATCTGTCTCTTCTCTCTTTTTACTCCCAGAAGAAATGTTGCTACTAATCACATAGTAAAACACCACTTTCTGCTACAAGGTTCATACAATGCAACGTCTTTGTTCTATAAAACTTCCTCCAAGGGCGGTACTACAAATGCTACAAAACACAATGCTGCATTATAATGAACTACATGTCCCTTTTTCCATTTATGACATTGTGATATTGGTGTAAAACTCAGAGCTGGAACTTGCAATAGCTGATGTGGGTGTCTAACACAATACTGTAAGTAATTAGTTGCCTGTGAGCTTTAGATAAGGGGGAAAAGCTTGTCTTTGATGTTGATTATGCGTTATCTTAGCATAAAAGTGACAGAATTAAACGCTGCTTGTTCTCAGACACGAAAAGGAAATATCTACAGTCTCACGTACAATCTAAGCCTATTTCAGAGAGTTAAACGGCAACTTCTGATGCGGCAAGCAATCAATTTCTCTTACAGCCTTATCAGTCTCATATGTGAGACGGCGCTTGTTTTGTGCACACTGTTAGGGGGTTGACATGCAATGAAGCTTTTGGGGAAGCTGTTTTTTCCTCACACAAGTGCAGAAACAAATACTGTATAATTATAATTTTTATGTTAAAGATTCGATTTTGAGTCTCAGCTGTTGAATGTGGTCTCATATGTTGCTATAATATGCACCAGATTCAAAGCTTATACTTAAAGCTTTGACTAGCAAGACTAAAGGTTGTTGTGTAGTGAAGTTGAGAGCGCAGATTGTCTGGTTGAGCAGGAACGGGAGAGCATAATGGCAATAATAATTCTCAAGCTTAGTGCAGAATTGGTGGCACAATGTACAAAACTGGTGAGTATCGTTCCACTTTGAGCAATGCCCTCGGAGATCAATAAAGGGCATCCATCCATCTAACTATTTATCTACATCAGCGAATCATGGATACGGCCATTAGAACATGATATAAATCTACAATCCGATATCTTATTTAAAGCCACAACTCTGATCCTCGACCAGATCAAAGGCCATATTCCTACAAAACCCTACATTGTGACAGGCCAGCCTATATAGATCAGCAGATTATCGCTAGTGATGCTAAAATAGTGGCGGCTGGATTCTGCGGTGGATTATTGAGTGGATTAAATGAATCTGGGAGATTAAGACTAAGATGCTGTAAGTATGTGTGTCTCTGTGTCAGAGGCACTGTGTCTCTCCCATAATCCTCATGTTAAAGAGATGCTAGCTGGTTTAGTGTGCTTTAACACAAGCTCATTTACCAGCACTGCAGCTAACTGACAAGATTAAATACAGCCACACTGGTACTATAAGAATATGACGATTTTGTTTTTTCGTTTTTCATTTTTTACTAGAATGCTAGCATTATGTAATTGTTTGATCAGGTTGAGGTATTAAGGTCAAAGAGAAGTAAATAATCTTACAGGTACTGACTAGATCGGACTCCGCATTAACCATGTAGATACGTAGATATAAATACATATTCACTTTCAATTTAATCATATATGAAATAGTAACTTTATATAAAAGTTAACAAACTTTACCTCCTACATTCAAATGAAAAGCAAAATATTTTTTTTACACAGGTACATGATTCAATTCAATAAAGATTGTTATGAAAATGTTCTTTCTTTCTTTCTTTCTTTCTTTCTTTTTTGTATTAATTTATTTTTCTTTTTCTCTCTCTTTTCTTATTTTTTATTGTTATTTTATTTTATTTCATTTATATTTTTTATTAATTATTTATTGTTATTTATTTTTCTCTTTTCTTTTTATTATCTTTCTTTATTGTTATTTTCTTTCTTTCCTTCCTTCTTTCTTTGTTGTTGTTATTATTATTTATTTTTGTAAAGTATTAATTATGAGAAAACGTTTGAATAAAATAAAAGATTAATAGCAGCATTTACTGTTATTATTTATTGATAGTTTAACTAAATAATTCATCAACTGATGAGAAAATAATAAATAGATCAATTGAAAAATAATCGATTGATTAGTCGACTAATCGAAAAAAATTATCCACAGATTAGTCAACAATAAAAATAATTGTTAGCTGCAGCCCTACAGACATCTAAATAACATAAGTACTGGGATAAAAGTGTATAGTTTGTGTATAAACACTAATTGTCTACAGTAGCAATCAAAACGAAAGTATCTTAACACTTGTATTGTATCGCTTATCATCTTCCGCAGGATGTGGCGACAACCCGTTTAAAATATGTATTTGACATTGAATCATTCATTCAGGAGTCTTTATGAAGTCAGACACTGACTCCTTCATTTAATTATACATTTTTATTTGGTTCAAATTAATATATATATATATATATATTTAAAAGACTCAAGCAATTAACATTTTGTCAGAACCACTAGTGAATTACGTTATTTTGTGAGAGAATCGGGATCTCCAATTTATATATAAAAATGTCAATCTGTCCAGAATCGTGCAGCTCTAGTTTACATGTTGTTTATTAGCCTACTACATATCATTCATTAAAAAATAAGTTTAATTTCATAAAGTATAAGTTGATTTCAAAATGCACCTACATTTTTTGCATTTTGTGTTTTTCAGTTGAATGAAAGACTATTTTTCCCTATATATTTCATAATTGAGTCTTAAAAAAAAAAAAAAAAATCTAATATCGTCTCGTGAACCCAGTCTCGTGTCTCGTCTCGTCTCGTGGGATAAGTGTCTCATCACACCCCTAATAGTTATGTATAGTAACATTGGTTTTGCTTTGTTTCACAGAACTAATCGTTGCCTGGGTTGCGTAGGCTATGTATTATTGGGGCGGAGCTATTAATATAGGGCGAAACCCTTTTGGGCAAGGGGTGTGTTTGTTTTGGTGATTTCAAATATCAACTTTGGCTTCAAGAAATCGCTTACCCCACCTTTAATCTAAATGTCAAATGAACCCATGTATCATATAGCCCATGCATATGAATCTTCAGAAAGCCGTAGCCCAATGCCCATCCTTATGCTAATATTAAATAAAAATAAATAAATATATAAGCTTTCTTTTAAATAAACTGTTTTTCAGTTGGACAAAAGTTTATGAGTAACGTTCACAAACAAACTTTGAAGTTGGCTTGAAAAATCCTTGACTGAGTTTGAAGCAGTTGTAAAAGTTTGAAAGTTTAGGATAGATAAGATAGATGTTGCTAGCATGATTTACCACATTACTAACAATATTTAACATGTTGTTAACGTGATTAACATGTTGTTAGCATAAATAACAAGTTATTAACATTTTTACTTGATTAAGATGTTGTTACCATGTTTTTAACATTATTAGTAAGTTACTAACATGCTGGTTAGCATGATTAGTATGTTGCTAGGATGTTTTATCATGATTAGCATGTTGCTAGCCTGTTTTAGCATGATTAACGTGTAGTTTGCATGTTTTTAGCATGATTAGCATGTTTTAGTGTGGTTATCAGTTTTTTGCTAGCATGTTTACCATAACTGCGTATTATTACTAAATTATTTTGAGGACATTGCAACCGTGATTCATGCTTTTATTTCATCCAGGTTTGATTATTGCAACTTGCTATATTTAGGGTTGTCTAAGAATCTGCTCTCACGGTTGCAGACGGTACAAAATGCTGCAGCTAGACTGTTGACTGGCACAAGGAAGTGGTCCAGCATCTCTCCAGTGCTGGCTTCGCTGCACTGGCTTCCTGTTGATTTTAGAATCCAATATAAAGTTTTGATAATGGTTTTGTAAAGGATTGCATGGCCCTGCTCCAGAGTACATTTCATGTTTGTTGCAGCAACACTGTGTTACTAGACCATCTAAGATAATCTCAGAGTTTGCTTTTACATGTTCCCAGATCACGTGGTGATTGAATCTATTCTGTGGCAGCCCTGCACATGTGGAATAGTATCCCATTGCATATTAGATCTTGTGACTCATTAGACTGTTTTGAATCAATGTTAAAAACACACCTTTACTCTGTGGCATACAGTTGCCCCTAGCTGTTGGGACATTGTTCAGTACTACTGGATATTGTTGTGTCTTGTGTCTGTTTTTTATTATTTTGTTTATATGGAAAGCACTTTGGTCAACTTATATTTTTAAATGTGCTATATAAATAAATGTTGATTTGATGTTTTTAGTACGATTAACATGTGTGCTAATATGTTTTTTAATGTGATTACCATGTTGCTGGCCTGTTTTAACATGATTCGCTTACCTATCTACAACAATCACAAAGCAATTTCATTAAATATATATTTAACTCAGATCACAGATGGATTTATTTTTCTATTTTGTGCACTGGTTCTTTCCAATAGTTTGTCAGGCTGTTCTCTGTCATCAGGTAAGATAAAATTGTCATTTTTAATCTAAATATGTATGAAATATGCATGTTATGTTAGATATAATTCCACTAGATGGAATTTCAAAGTGACAGCATGTATCTTAAGAGGTGTGCCATGCATCTTCTGATGTCAGTGACAAAGCAATCTTATGGCCGTCATTATCGTCAATAGACCAACCTCTCCGAAAAAGCATCATGGTGGAGAGAGCAGCCGTGACACGGTCAACCATCTATCAAGAAGCAGGATTACTTATGTGTTCTGTAAATGATGAGAAAATCTAAAAGAATAAACCACATGTTAATGGAAATGACATTCATTTTTAAGTCATTAGTAATACTGGTAAAAAAAGAATGGACTAATTTCAAAGTAAACAACTCATAAATTCCAAAAAACAATAAAAAATCATGTTGAAAAGTTGAAATCAACCTGAAAATATTTAACTCAGATCAATTAAATAAAAAATGTAACGCAGTGTCGAATATATAAGCAATAAGAATTGTATCTGTTTATCGGTGTCTATGTTTGAAAAGTTCCAAACGAAGCCACAGCAAGAATCAAACTCATCCTGAAGGAATTCTTGTTATTGAACAAATTGGTTGAATGAATGTATAAGTGACTCGTTTCTAAAGAAATCGGTTGATTAAATAATAAATAAATAAATTAAATGACTCATTCAATCTTCTTTATTTCCTGAATGATTATGTGTTTTTGAACTAACGATTCAATGATTCACTTCTAAAGACAGTCACTTGTCGTTGTCGCCACCTACTGGAGTAATGATGTAACCTGTAACTTTTTCTGTATCTTCTAGAACTATATCTGCTTACAAACCAGTATATAAACGATTTAGACCATAGACGAAACAAAAGCAAACCGAATAAATGTACTTGGGGAAAAATAAACTATTAAACTATTAGTCATTCTCATAAACACTGTACTGAAATCTGTCTTCATTTGCTGTATCCAGTTTCTTTCTCTCCCCTCTGGTAGAGTCCTGGTGACCATTTCACGACGTTCTCCCTTCATTCTTTATTTCCATCAGTCACTCAGTTATGCCACCCAGCACCCCTCCAGCTGTGACTGTCAATCCCAAAAATGTCAAGGGGAAAAATGGTCTGACCTTGTTTCTTCAAGATCCAAAACATCAATCTGTTTGCAGTGAACACACTACATAAACATTAATAATCATTAAACTCAAGTAACCTGAGATGTGTGTGTGAGTGAGAGAGAGACAGAGAGAAATAGAAATAGACAAAAAGGAGGGGAATGGAACATGAAGTGCTGCCTTAGAGCAGATTTGTGACTTGTGCAAGACACTATTAATTTATAATACTGATCCTTTTAATTTTGTATTAATATTTTGAATTAGTTATACTTTTTGTATGTTTACTTAATTTATTTTTAGTTTACCACTTACCCTGGTGGAAAAAAGATAGATTCGGTTAGGTGCTGATCTGTTCACGTATCATACAGTGGGAGGATGTGTTCTTGACATTATTCTGGTCAGACAACACTTGTCATTTCTTAACTGAATTATAAAATTGAGATCAAAATACAAATGACAGAGGCACGGGTATCCACCCCTATGAGCCTCCAGTAGGAGGGTATGTGTTGCAATTGACCAAGCAGGATCTCCTCTAGGTAGGACACAAACTGTAGACATGGTACAGTGGTAACCAATAGTTCCCTGTTCATTCCCAGTGGGACAAGAATCTTGCTATTTGTCATGCATTTATCTTTTCAAAAACCTGTTTAGTGTCATTCACAAATCAGAAGCGGAATTATTCGCAACCAATAAAGCAATATGTAGCTTTTATGCGGTGAAAAGATTTGTAGCTAAATTTGGCTGCATCTGAAATTGCATACTTCTCTAACAATAGGCGAAAAACAGTAGTAGTATGTCCGAATTCAGTAATCATAAAACAGTAGGCCAAAACAATATCCAGATGACCTGCTAGATCTGGTGAGATTCTGAAGTGCACATCTGATGGACACTTTACTATCCCATGAGGCCACAGGAGAGGATTTGTGAATGGCAATGAAACAACACATCGCTGGATGCTGATAGGTCACATGACAATGACAACATGACACACGTAGTGCATCTGAATTACATTCTTACTACACAAATTTATACTATATAGTACATCATTTTTAATGGTTACTGAGTCATTACTTGTTCAAAAGAAGGATTTTTCACAAACGGCCACTCTCTTGTGCTGAAAAATAAATATAAATTTAGTTTTATTGATTTTGTGGAATACAACATCAACTGTACATAATCGCCAGAGTACATATACTGAAGAGATCCAGCATATTTGCAATCACATCTCATCACATCATATCACACAAATGTATTTCTTTTGTAGAACACAAAAGAAAACGATGACAAAATTAAAACATTTTTGGCAAACTATACCTTTAAGAGTCAGAACAAGTGACAGCCTTTTCCCAATGCTGGATGAATCAACATGAGATCTGAATCAAGACAAGAAACGATAGATGCGATTACTATGTCACATTTTAATTTAATTATCATCAGAGTTTCAAAATGCTATGGTAAGCAAGATAATATTCTTTTGTTCAGGTTAATTAAAATGGAAGTAAATGCAAAATTGGCTAAATCTTTAATAGGTTCATCAAAGATGAACATATTTGTGATGGAGTGAACTTCACCTGACTTACAGGCTCTGACATTCAGCTTCAGTCTTCAGTGTCTGGCCTTTTGCATATACTGTCCTAATTGGGCCTTCATGCGCCTGGGAAATGATGATATTGAATGTTGATGATCGGTTTTACAAAGCTGTTATCTGACTGCTTCTCACAAACTAACAGCGCTTAATGGTTCCATTTCCCCAAAGTGTTGGAAAGAAAACCAAAACTTTTGCCCACCTGATTCTGTAGCCTCTAATTGTTTTATTTTCATCTCAATAGCTGATACTTCTTTTCTTCAGTCAATATAAAAGAGAGCTGCCAAGACAGAGAATTACAAATAAATGAATGTCTTTCTAATTAGCAGGGTAAGAGGCGTCAGAAAGACTCTTAACATTTAAAGAGAAACATTTATGCAGCTGACACAATGCAAACTGACAGTGTTAATGCCTAAAATGTTGCATCTAATGAAACAATTTAGGATTATGAAAGATTGTATGAGCTCAAACAGTTCATTGTGTAAAATAAGTAGCATTAACCCGTCAAACAATCTCATTAAGAAAAGATACGTTCACAACACTGTGCACATATTTAGAAAACACAACGTCTCTGCACTCACTGTAGCTACAATCTACCATACAGCTGACTTAAATAAATAAATACAAGTCTGCAGGTAAGAGAAGGAAATGAGAAATAGAGACAAACAATAGACATGGTGGGGATTGAGTGTTATAAATGGTGAGGAGGAGAAGCAAGAGAGGGAAAAGTGAAGAACTCGGGAGAAGAAAGAGAAAGTGAGAGAGGCCAGGGAGCAGTTCATTAGTGGCCTGGTTGAGTGTTCTCAGAGAGCCATATGAGACGATCTGAGGGTGAGAAAGAAAAACCCTCCTGACAGAAATGTCAAATGACTTCAGTCCTCAAAAGAAAACCACGAACTCAAAGCTTCACAATCAAATACCACATTGACCTGAAGTCTCAGAAAATATATGCAGCTATTCAAATATACACTGCAGCCCCTTAAATACAAGTACTGTGGCGGCACCATGATTCAGTAATGGAATCAGATTATCCCCCCCCTTATAATTCTGGCAAATACCAGCAAGCCAATGTATTCATTTTAATCTTTTTTATTTGTATTTAATAAGACAATAGATAATGGTACATCCAATGAAGGTTACAAATTAATCTCAGACTCAGATGTGATGCCCATGGACCATTGGCTGAACGTCTGATGCATATAGCACACAAAAGTGGAAACATTTCAGGAGTTTCGAAGTCATCGTCGGATTGGTTAGATTATACAGGATTTCCGGGAGACGTATGTATCGCGTTCTTTAACATTCCACCTGGAATCAAAGATGCCGTGACGCCAAACACCCTCCATAGGCCGTTGTGTTTACAACTGTGATGATGAGTGCTTATCAGGTTCAACTAAACTTGGATTTTCAAAAGTATGCAAAATATTTAAAGTTTGCGGCATAGAATCTTTTAAATACGTCCGAGATTTTTACACACCGGTCTGTTATTGTGGCAACATTTCCACGCCCCAAAACGTGATTCTGAATGAAACGAACTGTGATTGGTTGTTTGACATGTCGATCAAACGGCCTCATGGGTGGGCCTTGGTCAATGAATGCTGCCATGTATTCCAGATCTTCAGCCATCAGTCTGAAGGTCTGGCTACGTGAGACTTGTTAAAAATCAATAGATGTGTCAATATAAACCCTCCCAAAACACTCCAGCTTAAATAAATATAAAAAATATAAAACCATTTGCCCAAATCCCTATTTTCAGAACAAGGGGGAAAAACAAAACATAAATAAACATTTATCTCTCCAAGACGTATCTTTCCTCTTCCAATTAGGAATCAATCGTCACTAACAGAAAGAGTAAACCTTGTTAAAAAATGTCCTGGTCTTATGACAAGAAACCAATACATTTGTAAAAATATTTATACATATGCTATGTCTGAGAAATGATAAACAGTTCATATTAAAATGTAATAGTACATTGCCTAAATAATTTAAAATAAAGTCAATAAAGTGACTTTAGGAATCACAACTTTACAGAGTATGACAAATTAATTTACTAAACATTACATTAAATAATGTTATTAAATGATTAGTGTTTTTAAA
Organism: Gymnocypris eckloni scoliostomus; assembly: GCA_027564155.1. Classification (NCBI taxonomy): domain Eukaryota; kingdom Metazoa; phylum Chordata; class Actinopteri; order Cypriniformes; family Cyprinidae; genus Gymnocypris; species Gymnocypris eckloni. Next base: position 9,296,734 of record CM050416.1, on the reverse strand, counting down.
GATTAAACAAGTCAGCATTAGACAACAATTTAAAGTATAAACAGGGACATGAGCATGTACAATTATATATAATAATTGAAAAAAAAATCAAACATTGACTGAAAATCAATATGGTAGAGATATATTATGCATCCCTTTATAATAGAGTGGCATCTCCTCGTTTCAGAGCTCAGTAAACCTGAATTCTCGCTGAAAGTCTTTTTTTTAACACCAAGAAAAGAAATGGAGATGGGGTATGGGAATTTTTTTTTTTGAGATGAGTCTTCCCAGGGCCTAATAAGTAGCCTTTACAATGGAGGACCTTGTTCCTTGTTTCCCCCCTCCGACGAAGACCCTGGGTAACACCATTTTTCTATTTAGAGGACTGCTGTTGATGACTGAAACTTGTTTAAGCAACTACTTTAAAATCTTTGCTTATCTAATTTAAGTTATCAGAACCACGCACACACACATTCCCAGCAGGCACAAAACAGGCACACAACATCAGAAGACGTTGATATTTGGTTAAATTTCGGTTGCGATGTCGGGTGACCAAAATTCAATGTAAATTCAACATCTAATGTCAATGTTAAATAGATTTTCAATACTTTTTTTAGGTTGTGTAACCAAAATCCAATGTTAAGTCAAGGTCAAATTGACGTCAACCTGATTTTAATTTTAAACCAGAATGCAACGTCTATACTACATCATGTCCAACGTCAAACCTGATGTTACATAGACGTCTGGTGCCTGATGGGTAACTACACACAACAATGATTTCACACTGCATAATGTACAAATATTGACACACCAAAGCAGTCTCATTAAAGCATTAAAATCTACAGAGACTTTGATGCAGCGTTTGTTGATGTTGAGAGAGAACGGCCGAGGGCTGAAAGCATTTTGTTATCTTCCCTTCAATTTTTCTTCAGTTGAAATTTTGACATAGCACAGAAAAATGCAATCCAGTAGCAACATTATTCTTTAAAACATGAAAACCGATATTGCAGTTACAACTGAATATGGATGCGGTTATAATTAGGAAAAAGGCGGAAATGAATTTGAATGTTTTTGGAAACTCTTGGATGCAAATGTATGCAAAACATAAAAAATAAATAAAAAGCCCATCAGAAGATACCCACGTCCTATGAAACAAATCTTAGGAGTGGAATTGTATTGTGAAAGGTCATAAATTAACAGAGGCTTCTGGGAAGTGTTTTAGCTTGTGCTTGGCTGAGTGTTTTTTTCTCATTTGAGTTGTATGATTAACTAACTCATTGCATAAATAAATCATATCAAAGTAAAATTTAAATCATCCAAAGCTCCACTAAACACTCAGAAAGGTCTCCCGACAAAATTCCCATCTCTTAAGCATTCTGACACAGGGGATATTTTCAGTGATTACAGACATTAAGGATGTTAGTATTACCAACCAAACTGGGTCAGAAAGCTTTTTGCGTCTAATGCATGCCTATGTCTTCCATATTTGTGCTTCAGTGAGAGGAAAAAACGCCGCCTTTTTCTAGAATACACGAAGGGCTATTTTCATATTCAGGTCAAAATGAGGTTGAATATACATAAATAATATGTTTAGATGTTCTACGTTACAAAATGTTCTTAAATTTAATGTGTAACAGGCTATGCCCTAAATTCAATATAACATTTTATTAAGAAATGTAGTTGACATTTTTGAAATTGCAATATACACAATACAATCAATGTCACACAGATGTCAAAAGACAAAATACTAACAGAAATGCACTGGGAAGAAAGAAACAGGTTTGTTTTTCCTCCATACTACAAATAGTGATCAGATAGATAAAACAAAAATGTTTTTTAATTTATGATATTGTCAGGATTTTAATCCAGACCTGCAAATTCACAGAATAAAATCAGTAGACTATTAGACTAGTGAGTCATGATACCATGGTACTTTAAGTACATTTTGTTAGTGCAATAAATATAATAGAAAGAGCCCACAAGAGTGTATTCTGTGTCTTATTTAACATTCTAAACTGCATTGTGGCTGTCCATTGGATATGCTGTCTCAGCTTTCTAGTGGAAGCTGAGGCTGAACAGGTACAGGTCAACAGAAACAACCTCACCCATGTCTAACTCCGTTTTTTCCATGCAGACTCAATGGAAGCAACCCGTCTTTCTTGCATCTCTGTTCTAACCTCTTTTATTCTCTCTATCTTTTTCGATTTCTCATATATGAAACGTGAGCCGTTAAGGTGCATGCTGGCAAAAACCACACTGTAACGCTGGATTAATATATAACGACAGTGGTCTAGTATCGGCCATGCCATGATCTGGACACACACACACACACACACACACACATTCTCACAAAGGTGAAAATGTCACACATGAGCATCCACATAATAAATCATAAGCGTAAGCAAATTTAGACATCAGCCTAAAGCAAATTAAATCACTCATTTAATTTAAATTTCATAATTGCAAGTGGATTTTAATAGCTGTTCAAGCATTTAATTGCACTACACAAATAATTTTTACTATCAAAAAGATCCGCTAAACAACCATCATTATCTTTGTTGTTATGGTTGTGATTGCATTTCTGAATCTTGATTGTTATTGAGTGTGTTTATTAGCTTGTTTGGTGACAAGGGTTTAAAACAAATAGAATTGTGTGTGAGCTATGTAATAAATGAATGTCTGTGTCTAAATATGTTGGATGGGACACAACACATATGTACACACATAAACACATATACATGTGTGTATATACATATATGTATATATGGGGCAAATACATTTAAATGTCCGCATCAAAATACATTTTACACAAGTGATTTAGAAAGCACATTAAATGCAAGTAAATTGTCTGCTTTTAGGGTTTCAAATAAGTTTTGGGAGAGTGAAATGGCAAAATTTGGGTGAAATAATGTCCCACTTATATGTATGTAAAAAATTAAACAACATACTTACTCTGACCTGTACAAAAAAAAAAACAATGTGAGAATACTAAATCTTATTGCATTTTAGATGAATCAAATATTGCTGACAAATAGCCAAAATGGGATAGTGGCAAAGTTAAAAAATGTAAAATTACAAGTAAGTAGTATTTGGGGTAAAACTAACAAGTCTTTTAATATGCCATAAACTGATTATTGTGGTAAATAATATGCCTGAAAAGATTGTTACACTGAATGGTAAAAATGTAAGATATTTCTTTTTTTGTGTAGAAAAAAACTAATCAAACAGGACACTTTCTAATGTATTACAAAAAACAACAATTCAAAGCTTGAATACCTTTTTTCTTCTTTGCCCCATATGTGTATGTGTTTTGTTTTATTGAAGCTCAGTGGTAATATTATACTGTATTAGTATACTATCTCTCTCTCTCTCTCTCTCTCTCTCTCTCTCTCTCTATATATATATATATATATATATATAAATATACACATACATAAATACGTTTTTATTATATATAAAACTAAATTAATAAATGTAAATATATAGCTTATTAGTCGAGTCTGTATGTGGATGTCTCTTGCTTTTCATCAGACATCCAATCAGTGCTCATTATGGAGTCTTTTTAAGCATGTGCTCAGTGTATGATGCTGCCCTTAATGAGCCCCCAGCCCAACCCACCCCACACACTCATGGATAAATCGACTAATCTTTGCACACCAGTAACCTTTACAGCTACTACAATGTGCAATAAAGGGACACACACACACACACACACACAATGTACACATGTCAGACAAAGAATACATGTGTATGGGAACTCTGACAGAAGCTAACAGAGAGAGAGAGAAAGAGAGAGAGGGATAAAGCAAAGGAGAACTTATTATTGCTGCAGATTATGGATTGTTAGCAGTAGCTGCAGATTATGGATTGTTAGCAGTAACCTCTTTCTAAGTGTGTGATTTGCGTTTGCTTAATATTCTTTTTTTGTGTGCGATCATGGTGGTGTTTGGCTGAAAGAGCAGGAACAGGAAATAGTGCAGATGGTGCTGACTGACTCTGGCACTGCAGAGAGCAATCATGCTGATCAGAGCTAGTGGCAAAAACACCGGACACACACACACACACACACACACACACACACACACACACACACACACACACACAATGCTGAGCATAACACAATCCTGATGTTACCAATAGTGGTTTTAAAAGAGCAATTATGAAACTTTGCCCCCTAGTGGTGAGGACTGGAAGTCTCTACATGTTTGCAGATTGAGGCACAGGTTTTTAATATATGCATATGCATTTGAAAGATGAAAAAAAACTAAGACTGCATCCCAATTGTATTATTTCTGTAATATTTACACTTATGCAAAGCACAATTATATGCCAAGCTCTCCTACCATTGCTGTGCTGCTGACACACAACTGTATCTCTCATTTCGAACTGATGATCCAACGTTAGCTGCACGGATCTCAGGCTGCCTGGCGGACATCTCGGCATGGATGAAAGAACATCATCTACAGCTCAACCTGGCAAAGACTGAGCTTCTTGTCTTCCCTGCCACTCCGACTCTACAGCATGATTTCACCATCCAGCTAGGTTCTTCTACAATTAGCCCATCAAGCTCAGTCAGAAATCTTGGAGTAATCTTTTACGACCAGCTGACCTTCAAAGATCACATTGCAAAGACTGCTCGATCTTGCAGGTTTGCACACAACATCAGACAGATCAGGCCCTTTCTAACGGAGCATGCTGCACAACTTCTTGTCCAGGCCCTTATCATTTCAAGGCTGGACTACTGCAATGCTCTTCTGGCTGGACTTCCATCAAGCATGATCAAACCTCTACAAATGATTCAGAATGCAGCGGCACGGCACGACTGGTCTTCAAAGAGCCAAAAAGAGCCCATGTTACACCTCTCTTTATCTCCATGCACTGGCTACCGGTTGCAGCTCGCAACAAGTTCAAAACATTGATGCTTGCATATAGAACAACCACAGGCTCAGCACCCGCTTGCTTCCACTCACTAATGAAAATCTACATCCCTTCCAGAAGTCTGGGATCCGTTAGTGAGCGACACCTCATGGTATCATCACAGAGAGGCTCAAAATCAGTTTCCAGAACATTCTCTTTCACCATTCCTGGATGGTGGAATGACCTTCCTACCCTATCCTGAATGCTGGATCCCTGTCAATCGTCAAGCAACAACTGAAAATGAATCTCTTTCGACACTACTTGACTTCATTCTAAATAATAATAAAAAAAAAAACTTTGTCTTTCTCTTTATTTATTCCTTATATTGCTAGCTTGTACTTATTTGAACAATGCCTGAGACTTGGTATTACGAGCACTTCCTCTGTCTGTTCATATTAAAAATGTGCTATGTTACACATTCAAAGAATGTGATAAATTGATTACAAGTGACAGCAGATATTTTTATATTGTTACAAAAATGTTTTTAAATAAATGTTGTTCTTTTGAACTTTTAATTAAAAGAATCCTGGGGGTGAGGTCACATGAATACATTACAGTTATTTTAAATAGTAATATGTCATCATAGACTCACATCCCTGTATGGTCAAACTCTTAGTTTTTCGATTTTATTCGATTTCTTAGAATTTTTCTTATTGCTTTCTATATGTCAGAGGTGAATGATTTTGTTGGACAGAATTACATTGTTTTTATATGGGGTCAGAAACTTTCACATTGATTTGTCCTGTGTGTGTGTGTGTGTGTGTGTGTGTAGTTCCAGGACCTGAGCCATCAACATTTATGCAGTATGGCAAGGTGAGAGAAAAACATCTGGTGTTACTGAAACTGGCTGAAAAAGCACTGGTCACAAGCCATGGTCACTTAAAACCAGTACACACACACTGTCAGACGTCTGGACTGCCTGTAAAATCACTGGTGGGATGTCAGAATCACTTACAACCAGCAAACTCTTACAGAAGTGTGAGTTCTCCTCTCACTTGGGCATTAACCCACACACACGTCCACGGAGAGAGTACATTCTGCATCATGGTCCAAACAACCTTTCAACAAGACTTGCACCTTCAAACTGGCTCACTGGTTTCAGAAACAAACTCCTGAGTTCTCTGCTCTGGCTGTCTCAGTGGGTGAGAGGAGCTTCTGAAAGCTGCACAGACTTCAACAAAGCATCTCGCACACTCACAAGACAAGCAACACCATCTGCATGTGACAGACCCGCGGCCAGACATCCACCGGACCCCCTCTGATTTCAGGCCCTTTTCATTTCGGCTCAGTGCAACTTCAGAATATTACACAAATCTCCATCAGAACAACACCTGCCAATGTTTATAAAAGGAATATTCCAAGTCAAATACGTGAAGTCAACATAAAATGACATTTGGACCCATATCTACCTAGAGTTAAACGGGATGTTCAACAACGGGACTTGGTTGGATCGTGAAAATTGGGTGTTTCGTACCATAGTTCGCAACCAATTGATGAAGATCATTAACTTGATTACAATAAGGTCAGGAAAGTGTATTGAGAGAATACACAGGGCCTTTTTGGTATTTTTACTGAATTTGTGTTTGCGAATTCTCTCATCACAAAGTTATATCACAGCTTCGGTGATTACAATTGGAGTTTAATTGCGCTAGACTTGTCACTGACCGACATCGAAACACATAAAAACATACATTCTATTAATTGACATTAACAATTAATAATTATTATTTGTGTCATAATATTGTAGCCCTACCCTGTAATGAGTTCCTTTTTTAAATGTATAATTGATATATATTGTTGTTATTGGTAACAATATTCTGATTGAAGTAATTTGTTAAACTAAAGTGATTTGATATGTGAAGACAACAGTTGCAATTACTAAGGAAATTATTTAAAACATGACCTTATCAAGGTTAAAAAAAGTGGTGATGATAATAATAATAATAATAATAATTTAAAAGAAATCAATACTTTTATTTAGCAAGGATGCATTAAACTGATCAAAATTGGAAGTAAAAAAAAACATGTTTTAATCTATTCCAAATAAATGCAGTTATTTTAACTTTTGTATTATTATTTTAACTGTCATAATAATAACACATGGTTCTTGAGACCCCAAATCTGTAAATTATAATTATTACTGGAGTAATGGCTGCTGAAAATATGCAAAATATACTTAAAGAATACATTGCATTTAAAATATATATTCAAATAGAAAACGTTCTTTTAAATTGTAATAATGTTTGATGTATATTGTTATTTTCATTGCCCTTTATAGACAAAAAATCAAATAAAAACTAAAAAGCCACAAGTATATAACAAGTAAACAAAATCAGCCCAAATAAAACAACAAGAACAACAACAAATGCAGGACTGTGTGTATATGTATAGAATATTTTCAGGGGGTGAATAATATTTTGTGTTTTGATTATAAAAACATAATTTATTTTTTCTGGATTATTGATTGCTTTATTTTAGAGCAGTTGGAGATGATACACAAATAAAAATAAAATCCACACATATATGAAACCAGATGCAAGAGTAAAAATATAAAGCCTGTGTGCATTAATGTTTACATAACTGTACAGAGATATACAGGGTTCATATTTTAGGCTTTACACACAGACACTACATTTCGCCATGTTACATTTTTTTTTTTTTTTTTTTTTTAAATGCAGATTCCAAATGATGTCATTATGCTCAGAGTTCCTTGTATGTATGTGACATAATAATGTTCATCCAAGCTGGGGGAATTTGTGTATTGTATTGTATCTCTCTGGGTCTGGTGGCAGTGTCAAGGTCAGCCCCTGAATCTCATGTGCACATGCCTTCCAGTTTCCTCATGCAGGGGCGAACTGGTTAGTTATATAAGCCTGTTTGCCTCTCTAGTTAGCTGATGTCACTGCTGTCCACGCACGCATTAGTTGGATGCAAGGTTAGGATGCTTTCCTATAACATCACCCGCAATGTTGGCAGTCACAAGAAAAGAAGCAGGAAAATACACGCTTCAGCAGTGATGGCAGAGCAACATGGAGGGAGTGGGAGACAATCCTGAAGTCCTCACCACTGCACTGCACTGCACATTTTGTATGTGTGTCATTTAAAAAGTTTAGAAGACACCTTATCTGAAGATCATAAAGCTCAGCTCGTTATGATCCTGATTAACTGACTAGTGTGGCTCAGATAATTTCAATTGTTTGAGCAGGTGGGTCCCCTCGAATGTGACCAGGTTTTGTGCTTACAGTATTGGTTTTTGGGACCACAATCTCAAAAAAAAAAATCATTTGAGGAAAATATTAAACAAAAGATCCTTTTTTTGTATTAATTAAAGTGCTTTTCCTCTATTTCACAAAATTGGATGGACACTTTCAAAAATAAATAAGTTGATGCCATAGTTAGGTAAACTGAAGTTTCCAGCAGATGTTTCTTTTGGAAAGGGTTCCACTCCGAGTGACATCCTTTAAGTTTATACAGTCTTAGAGTTTGATTGAATCTCCTACACATTCAGTTGAGGTGAACTTAATTCAGACTGTAAAAAGAGTTGCCTCAAAAACGAAATATAATTACAGTGCAGCTCACATGCAACTAAGAAAAAAAAAGTCTCTGGAGATAGTGAATGTCTTTATTTTTCCAAAACTCAGCAGCATTAATGTGGAACAGTGTTAATGGTTTACCACATATAATGATTTAAATAATAATAATAGCATAACATCCAGACAACTGGAACACTTTAATATAGAAGGTGCATTCAGTGCTTTTTGCAGCTATGATTCAATCCAATTAGAACCAACTGGAACCATCAAGCGTTTTACACAACATCTCCATCAGTTTCTCTGTTCGTGGTTTCGGAGATATACATGTTTAGGAAATGCAGTTCGACTAGTCATATGCGCTTTCTACACAGATAGGTTTTATGAGGTTCCAATACAATCATAAAATATTACTATGGAGTTATTCTTTATTTTCTCTTTAACTTTAATTTTTTAGAATCATGTTATTGTGCAGATTGGAAACAAAGTTGTACTGCCTTTTGGCCAACAGAGGGCGATCTAATAAATCTGGCTGATTCTATACACTTTTCAACAATCATGTCAAAAATAGCAGACTGAGAGTGAGAGCAGTCATTGTAGTTTAGAGTTTCATTCAGTGATATTACACAAGGCGTACTCTATAGACTTTTTATAAAGTCACAAACAAATCACCACCCCGTGAAAGGTGTGCCAAAGAAAAAAAAGAGAAAATACAAAACACAAACATAATCTGGTACTATTAACTGATGTATATATGTATAGCACATTTGAATGCATAGCTGGTACACCACCACCGATAAGAAAATAGATCTGAAATTGAATGGACTATAACAAAGACAAATCAGGATCACTAAATAAGTAACAATTATCAAAGGTTTACCCATCTTTTTCTTTACTTGCATTTTTAGACAAGAATATTTGTGAGCAATATTCTCTCAAACAATCATGAAAAACTGTTTTAAACTGCTTTATATATTCCATTTGCAAGTGTAAAACAAGCAAGCTAAAATAACCATGTCCAAAAGAATACTGTCAGAAAAACAATGAATATTCAATATATTCTCAAATTGCTAGATTATTTTCTAAAACTAAAAACTATAAACAAGCAAACAAAAACAGAATTACATTGTATATATATTTTGAGTACTGCTAGAAAAACTTATGTCTCATCCTGACTTCTGTTTTGTAAAAAAGAGACTAAAACTGCAACAAATATCTTCAACAGAACAGAGATAAATGCAGAAGACAGTTTTTAAACTGTATATATCGCTGTTACAGTATAGAATATGTCAATGGATTCATAGAGAAAAGGCTAAAAGTAGACTAAAAAACCATAATGACCAGTATTCAAACAGATGGTAGACCTTTTCGTCAACAAATTGCAAAACAAAAAAAGCAAAAAACAAAGTAACAGAGAGAAATTACATTAGACCCTCTATTGTAACACATTGTTCATTAGATTCTTCATTGCATCATCAGATCCGGTAACTGGATCAGTTTGAATGATAGGACACATTGCGTGTAGAAATTCAACTCTGTTCATGCCTCCCAGACATCGTAAGTCAGACATCATGTTTATGCTCAGCATTTTTGTTTCTTCTATTCTGGTAGAGCATTGCATCAAGCTGTGCAATATATTTTCTGGTTGTGGGTTCGATATGTGAAACACATTAGTGTACTAATGGAAATGTATAAGAATGATATGCTTTTTCAGTGAAATAGCCTTGAGCCTTGAGCTCACACCATATGTAAATGTAATGTGATCAAAGAGAGCTCATTTTGACAAAGACTTGACTGATGTCCTTATATTTGTGACAAATGAAGACCACTCACCTCTTCAGGCATACATTAGTTCTCACAACTAAGTCTCTGACAGCGTGTCCTAATAGCAATACATTCGACATTTCAGCCACACAATCACTTCATGAGTTGGGGGTGAAAGCAGGCTTTGAAGACTTCCTGTAGGGCAGCGCAGGAAGAGCACGCCTAACGAACCTGCATCATTAATGTGGATAATTATCATATATTACTGGAATTAGCATGAAATTAGCATGGCTTCAGTCCCCCTGAATGTTCAGAGACGTGCAAAAGAGACAACAGGGAGACGCTGCTGTACGCGGGCGCACTTCGACACTACAAAACAACAAGCGCTCTTGGCCATGGTGTTATCGTCAGCATTATTTACGCCGCGCGGAACTCTTTTGTTTTGACAGTTTATCAAAGGCAATAACATTCACAGATTGCCCACGATGGGCACGCTCTTGTAACAATGTGAATAATTTAGCAATTTCACATTCAAATTGGACTAAATAATGTATGGGATGAGAAAGGAATCACCCCAAGCTTCTCTCTGTTTGCGCAAGTGGGTAAATGTGTTTGACGCGGAGACGAGTCGGAGGGGTGGTTGCTCCTGGACTCGCTGTCGGTATAGAACAAGGAAAACAGGACGGTCGGCAGAGTGATTTAGAGAGCACGGAGGGTCAGCTGTTTTGGGAAGTGACTAAATAAAAGTAGTGTTGGTACTAACTGAAATTACATAAGTCTGATTCCTGTTTCTCATGTGCCACAATGGAGAGTTGATTAATTCTAGTGAATCATTTTATTTTTAAACGGGTCTTTCTCATATGCAGCAAAAAAGCTGCCTCAATCTATCAATTTGTTCTAAATGGTTCCCTCTATGTAGCAAACGGAAGGTGTGATTTATTCAAGTGCATTCAACTGTTCATGTTAATGAACATGTATACAAAATACAGCAGCATATTTAGTATGTGTTGCGGTGCTTTCATTGTTAACTAAAACTACAACTATTAAAAAGTGTTTTGTTAACAGAAATCACATCTAAATATAAAAAAGAACAGAAAAAGATAAACGTTGTCTTGGCATCTAACTGAAACTAAATATAAGCTGAAGTAGTAAAATTATTAAAACTAAGACTGAAATTAATATAAATGTATTAAATACACATTTTAAAGCTAAACAGTAAAAAATGACTAAATAACTAAATTACTACAACGGTAAACTAAAATTACAATGAAACTGAACACACACAACTAAAAGCTAATTAAAAATATTAATACAAACAAAGTATGCAAATAAAACAATTAAATACAAAATAAACACTGATATGTTGCTATGCACCACTGTTCCCCTCCATGGGAACTCGAACTGCGTCCCCTAGGTGTCGCTACGGGGAACGCCCTCAGCGTGACTCGGTCTGAAGCTACATATGAAAAAACACCACCTGTTGGCCGGCGACAGCCCATGACATCACTACCGGCGTGCCACAATATAAGTGCCGCCGGGAGAATACATCATCAGCTTTTTCGTCTTCACTGACTGGTTTGTTTGAAGCGTGCAGAGTGAATCTGGTAAGAGTACAGTTTTCTAACTCTACTATGGCGAGCACTAGCAAGGCGTTTAGGAAGTGTGTGGATCCGTGTCCTCGTTATTTGACACCCGATGACACACACGACTGTTGCGTCTTTTGTTTGGGCATGGAGCATGCACGCCGATGTCCTTGAGGGGCGGTTTGCATGCATTGTGAGCTCTCTATGAGGAAGCTCAGCTCTCGCCTGTCCCTCTTTTCGAGGAAAGAGGGCAGCCGCTCTGCTTCCCGCGATTCAAGACCCACCGTTGCCGAGGCACGGAGGCGAATGAAATCGTGGGGTTCGCAGTTGGATGTGGCCGATAAGCTGGAAAGGGCCGGCCCCCTTTTCGCGCGTCGGCCGAGAACGAGAGTGAGCTGCTGGATTGTGATGATGCGATCTTTCTGACATCATCAGATGCAGCAGCTAGTGCTCCGCTGCATATGAACGAGTTTTGGAGGTTATGGATTATAAAAATAAATTTAAATAACCCCCAGCTCGAGTGAGCCTTCCTTTCTTCATAAATCTCGATGTGGAGGTTGAGAAGGAGTGGGAAAAGCTAGTTTTCTCAGATTCATAGGTTTCAGCATACTAGTTATGCTGACACTGAGGATGCGTGAAAATGGCTATGAGGATGCCCCTGTGCAAGAGATGATAACCAGCTTATCTCTCTATGGCGAGACATCCTCTCTCAAGGCTCCCTCCTGGCCATCTAAGCCCCTGAATCTCGCTTAAATGGCAGGGCATATGCAGCAGCAGGTCAGACCGTCGCTGTTGCACCTAAGGCGTACCAGACTGACCTGCTAAAAGTCCTGGATAAGGTCCAGGTCTGAGCCCGAACAACCAGGGGTCCTAACCCATCTCGGTCTGAGGATCAGAGATGGGCTTAGAAGGCTAGTCTCGCGACTCATGCCCCTTCCCCTCCTGCGGCTAGGGTGAGACAGAGGCGCGGGTCAGAGAGAGGCAAGCCCTCTCATTCCTCTCTAATTCCCCTGTAACCACCGTAAACTCCACCGACCGAGGTTAGGTGGAAGTTTCCTGCCAAGAGCGCCTAGAGGCGCTCCCTTGTGGCGGAGTTCCCTCACATTCTGAGGAATGAGTTCTCCGCCCTCAGAGCTCTGTGATAGGTCGCCTCCGTGCTGGTCGAGCTAGCATTGCTCCCCTCACTATAGAGGGTTATCTATGAGCATGCCGCCCCTGCTGAGCTGCCTGAGTTCCTTCTCATTCTGAGGAATGAGTTCTCCGCCTCCAGAGCTCGATATAGGTAGCATTATAGGCTCTCATTCTGAGGAATGAGTTCCCAACTAAGAACTGCAGTCAGGTGGACCTATGATGACTTCAGGCAGGTTCTGTATTCTCGAACTGCCTTACTGATGGTCTGGACGTGAGTCCCCTCGGAGGTTTCTGCGGATCCTCCTGGATCTTCAGTCATTCTGGTCACCACTGCAAGGGTAGAGCCAGCATTACTCCCTCACGATAAGAGGGTTACCTATGAGTATGCCGCTCCCTTCTGAGCGGCTGAGTGTCTTTCATTCTGAGGAATGAGTTCTCCACTCCGTTATAGGTAGAGCTAGCATTGCTCCCTCAACCAGAGGGTCACCTATGAGCATGCCACTCCCGCCTGAGCGTCCGAGTTTTCTCCGCCCCAGAGCTCTGTGATAGGTCGCCGCCTGTTGGTCGAGCCAGCATTGCTCCCCTCAACCAGAGGGTCATCTATGAGCGCTGCGCTCCTTCTGAGCGCCTGAGTTCCCTCTCACTCCGAGGAATGAGTAGTTCTCCGCTCCAGGGCATAGAACGTTCTAATAAGTGCACACGCGAGACTTTGGGCACTTTTCTAAAATCCACTTAGTGGTAAGTCCGCACATTAAAGATTCTGCTCTTTCTAAAAATCCCGTGGGTAGGGTTACGCGCACTGCTTCGTGCCCTTTTTTGAGCTGGTTAAAGCCCCGGTTGTGCCTTGGGCCCCGCTCCCCTGTCCCATATATGTTGGGTCCAAAAAAAAAAAAGGGAAAGGGGGTGTACACTACAAGAGGTCTGTTGAGACAGTTCCCTCAGTAAGCTTGGGAGAGCAAGTGGTAACCCCTGAGTGATCGGCCAGGACCTAGTGAGCCAGGTGCCTGGCCATATCCCCTTGAAGGAATCTTTTCTGATTCCAAGACCTTGAGTTTCACCCTAGGCCCGGTAATCCCAGCGCCTAACAGGTAAGTACTAGGGTATGCAGCTCGGCCTTTGGTCAAGGGGATAATATCACTGACAGCCATCAGCCGTCCGGGGAAACTTCCTTAAGCCGGGTATAGTTGGCTAAGTGCTCGCTTTTTGCGAAATTGGCTTGCATTCCCTCAGCATGGTGAAGTGGGTATAACGTTCCCGTGGCGACCCCTAGGGGACGCAGTTCGAGTTCCCATGGAGGGGAACGCCTCAGGTTACGATGTAACCATGGTTCCCCGAATGGGGAACGAGACACCGCGCCCCTAGGCTTTGGACCATGCTTCGGACGCAAGCTTCAGACGAAGAAGCTTGATGATGTATTCTCCCGGCGGCACTTATATTGTGGCACGCCGGTAGTGACGTCATGGGCTGTCGCCGCCAACAGGTGGTGTTTTTTCATATGTATCTTCAGACCGAGTCACGCTGAGGCGTTCCCGTAGCGACCCCTAGGGGACGAGTGTCTCGTTCCCTCATTCGGGGAACCATGGTTACATACGTAACCTGAGACGTTTTTTTTCATGTATTTTATTTTATTTAATTTATGTGTATATGTTTTGATGGATGGAAAATAAGTTTAAATCTTTATTGAGATTCTGTAAAAAAAAACATACTTTTTTTTGCCAGAATCTACCGCCTTGGTAACTTGTAAAAAATAAAATTATTATTTAAAACTGGTTCTGTCAAAATTATCGCGTTTACAATGGCGATTAATTTTTCCAGTTTAATGACGTTCAAAATATTTAACACAGTTGGCGTTAGGTGGGGTTAGGGTTGGCCACCCCACTCACAACTGCTGCCCCTGTCTCTTTTTTTCATTGGCAAAAATTGCATTTATTTAGTCGCAGAACGTCTTTACGAGCACATCAAATGGGAGACTTTTCAGACATGCACTACACTTTGCCTCAATGACAGGCACTATTCAAACAAGCGCAGAAACGGTACAGATGATGGAGTTTTAGTAAAATCACAGTGAACTGCAGTCAGATGAGATTATGTCAGGCCATATCTCGAATTTACCTGTCCTGTCAGCCCTTAAACTGTCCCTCATAGCATGCACATTTCATATTAACAAAAGCATGCATGTCGGATCTGCGTCACATTCAGCAGCGGCAGCTCTTAAAGTAATAGCAGCCAAATAACCCAGCTGCTGAGATGTCTACTAATCAAAGAACAAAAGAAAAATGAGAAAATGAATGTATTTTGTAGCTTTAAGGACTCATCTACCAGTGTTTCCCACACATAGACTTTACCTGGGCGGGCCGCATTAAATGGACCAGGTATTAAAAGTCTAATACATGTTAAAATTGATAGCTCACAATTTTACTTGTTATAGTCAATGGCTAAACATTAGGGGGACAAAAAATGTCCTAGAAACAATAGTAGTATTGTATCAGTGATATTCACCTTCAATTCAATATAAATAAATACAATATACTTTGTTGTTTTACATTAATTTGAAGACTAAATGTGAAATTATCGATATAAACGCATATTTAAAAACTTTAATGTTAGGTGGAATTAATCACGAAATAATTTGTGATTAACTGGTTCATTTTTTTAATAATTTGACAGCATGATTTAAATTATATAATTGGCTATGAATTCAAGGATATTGCCTGCTTAAATGTTTAGCTAATTTTTGTTAGCTTAGCATATATATTTTTTAGTTTTCCCTAAAAGAGCAGCTTGACTGTAGTTGAACTATGTTAAATTATGAATAGCTTGTAACTTGGCAAGCTACAGTTTCAAAGTAGCTTCTCCAGCACTGAAAGAGAGTGGATGAACAATATACTGTTGAGATGGTGGAAACAGTTACCGCAGAGTCAGATCAATTTTGGAACAGCTCAGGTTGAGCCAAGATAACAAGGTTTCACTTTCCCTCATCACCTACACAGGAAGTGGACAGATATGTATGTGTGTAGCGTTAGCAGGGGTCAGGCGAGGGGGCTGAAATATGGCTGCTTGCATTGAGCTGGAAGCTAAGTTGAACAGGCACAGGTGTTGGGGCTGTGGCCAATAGGGAGAAGTAGAGCCGGTCCCCAAACCACTGACAAACACGCTGGCAGAGAGAGAGAGAGAGAGAGAGAGAGAGAGCGACAGCACTGCATCCACAGCTTTCTGGCAGGAACATCTCTCATTCTCTCACTCCATGGTCTCCTCATTCATGTCTGTCTCTCGGCCCCCTCCTCTTCCTCTTCTGTCTCTCTACAGCAATGCAACAATTAACCAGGCAGCATCTGGTGTAGCAGAGGTGGATTCAGTTTCTCTCAAACAAATCTGACAGTGACTCTCGCAACCCCTCTTTCTCTGGCTATCGGAGTGTAAATGGTATTACTTGGCATGAGAGTTGATTTCGAGCATTGCTGTATTTTGAGAACGTCCTCGTTATTTTGTTGGCACTGGCATGATGTATTTGGAGCGGACAATAGGAGGATGCATTTGCCAATGTCCTTCTGTATAATGCTGCTGAATTCGAGTTTGGCATCAACAACCACTTATTTAAGTGGCAGGCATTTCTCTTTCTCTGTACATGTGTTTTTCCATACTAAAGCCTGTTGTTCTTCTAGGATTATGTTATTTTAATATAATAATCCTATATGCTTAAGAGAAAAGTTTTGATTGAAACTTTGTTAGGAAACTTCATCACACCACTTAAATTCACACATATGGATTCTAGTAATTTTAACTCATCATATTGACTTAAATATTCAGATTTAGTTCACCAAAAATATTTGTTGTTGTTTGATTTCTTCTTTTGACTCTTAAAACTTAAAAGTCTTCTTTTGACTCTTAAAAGTAACTTAAAACGGTTTCTGGATTCCATAAGTTTTAAGAGTTGTATGTTCTTCAGACATGTCACTCTTTTTAAGAAATTAATTTACATTACTTTTTTCAGTTAATCTTGATTTACTGGATAATGATTACAAAAAAAATAGATAAAACATTTTAGAGTTTTCATAACTAGAAAAGTAATTTTAATGCTTGCCTTGTCTTACTAAATAATTTAAGCTATCTTGAGGCCCCTGATTGAGAATCGTTGGTTTGTATATGAATGAACAAATCATTTGAACCAGCTTTATGAACAACATCAAAATATGATTTGTTCATGGGCACCACTTTGTCAGGATTTTTTTAGTGAATTAGTTACATTTCGGTCTATTTTGTCACACAAACCTATCATATGGCTTCATGAGACTTGGAATCAGAGATGTTCACGAGTCTTTAACCTGGAGTCCGAGTTAAGTCTGAAGTCTTTGTCACTGGAGTCTGAGTCAAGTCTCGAGTCTTTGGTCACGAGTCCGGGTCGAGTCTCAAGTCATTTAATGGCTCGCTAAAAAAATATTTAATTCATAATCCTCATGTATTGAAATCTTCCTATTTACGAAGCTGTTTTATAGGCTATAGACAAAATTTATGATCTGCTTTTTTTTTTAAAGAGGTGTTAAGATGTAAGGTTAATGTACATACAGCCTGTTACTTATGTTTTAATCCATTCCCATGTTCAAAATATTTTTTCTGTAATCAAATTATATAATAAGAGTCCTATCTACCATGACACATAAGGAAATAGCCTGTGACACAGATATTACAAAACCATACAAATCAAGTATTTATTTTGGATAAAAGTCAAGGGGTATTCAATTAAAATTCTAAGTAACTGACTCTATATATGCTTCCAAGTAGAGGTCCGGACATTTTCTTTAAAAAATAAATATATATTTTTACATGTATTGGACTTTTACATTTAGATATGCGAGGCCATGTGAAAAAAAAAAAAAAAAACCTGTTTCTGTTTAGGGTTTCCCTCCTGAAATCTATACTATTTAAATATATTATAGGCATTATCTACTAAAAATGTCTACAATAATCTAAATGTCCTCATCTTGAGCAGAAAATAAAGATAGTCTGCAGTTTCAAAGTTTAAGTTCTATCCTAGCCATCTAACAACAATGTCCCCAATTATAATTACATGATTCTTTTGAAATGCTCTTAGCCTACAGATTAATAATGCTAAATGTAGATCAGAAATGTCTTGTCACATCTGGTTTGAACAGTCAAAGTCATAGGTTTTTGAGAGATAAATTGATAGTAAGAAAAATAACTATATTAGCAGCATAGTTTATGTTGTTGTTAAAATAACCGCGTGACCCGCAGCTCTTTAACTTGGCGCCTTCACGCGTCCGGAGAGAGAGAGAAAGTTCACGGAGCTGCTGAAAGGTCTTGAATTAAGCGTGTTAGGCTTTAGATAAAAATACTAGAGTATATAGCGCTGAAAGATATTTGCCATAAACGACACTTGTTATGTGATCCGCTCCACTGTTTTGATGCACTGCTCACTTAAAATGGTGCTGCTGTTGCGGCTCGCTCGATGGATGCCGGGGTGCGGATGCGGTCCGCCTTTTGAAAATCGGTTATGTAAATATTTAAGGATAAAAGACTCGAGCTGCTTTTAAAATATTCACGAGTCATTTTCCTCGAGCCGAGTTAAGTCTGGAGTCATTTCAGGTCGAGTCTGAGTCAAGTCTGGAGTCTATAAAATTGTGACTCGAGTCCTGGTCACTAACTCAAGTGCCCATCTCTGCTTGGAATACAGTGCAAGAGTTGTATAGACCAATTTAGTTTTTATACTTTTTATGGCATTTTGAAGCTTGACAGTCCCACTCCTCATTTTCTTTCATTATATTGAAAAGATTGCCCAGGATAGTCTTTATAAATACACCTTCTGAGCTCATGAGGCTGACATGAGGTGAGTAAATAATGACAGAATTTTCATTTTTGGTTGAAATATTCCTTAACAAGGAGGACAATAACACACACCTCTCCATGTAACAGTTATACACCCTTAACAACGGGAACATTTCACCATTAGCTACGATTCTACCACACATCACCCTTAATTGCAAGAATGGCAACAACTCATCCTCCTTAACTAGAAGAATACACATCACCCTTAACAATAACAACTTATCATCGCTCTTAAATAGGAAAGCAATAACATTTCACACTTAGCATGGAAAACATTACACTCAACCCATTAAAAAATATCTTTGCACAACCCAGACATAAAAAAACTTGTGTTTTCTGGCAAGAGTAGCTTGAGCTAATGCTAAAAGACTACGGTCCTTCTCTTCTTGTCATTCATTTGTTTGTGGGTGTCTCTGGGGTCTGTTGAAAAGCACACCTGATCCCAAGAGGCTCAGATCATTGAAACATTGATTCAATGCTTGTTTGACAGCAGTCGAGAAAAAAGTATTGCTCAAAAACAGATCAAGATCTGACAGAATATTATAGCCAGTTACCTCCAAAATCTCAGACTGAACGTCATGCCTGATGGGATATATATATATATATATATTTACTTTGTACTTTTTAGTCATTTAGCAGATGCTTTTATCCAAAGCGACTTACAAATAATAAAAAGTAACTAAAACTATAAGTTAAAGCTCTATAAATACTATATACACATTTAAGAAAATTAAGAAATTCAATAAAATTACAAATGCATACAACAACATTTCAAAACTAAACATTTAAATGAAAAAAAAATAAAGCTAAAAACAATTCAAAATATTAAAACAACAAAAGGTATGAGTATAAAAATGATTCTAACATGACACTAAGCCAAACACCTATATATATATATATACCCCAGTGCCGGCAGCACTCATGCAGCCCCAGACCATGACACTGTCACCACCATGATTGACTGTAGACAAGACACACTTGTCTTTGTACTCCTCACCTGGTTGCTGCCAAACATGCTTTACACCATCTGAACCAAATCAGTTAATCCTGGTCTCATCAGACTACATGATGGTTACAGTAATCCATGTCCTTAGTCTGCTTGTCTTCAGCAAACTGTTTGTGGGCTTTCTTGTGCATCATCTATAGAAGAGGCTTCCTTCTAAGATGACAGCCATGCAGACCAATTTGATGCAGTGTGCGGCATATGGTCTGAGCACTAACAGGCTGTCCCCCCACCCCTTCAACCTCTGCAGCAATGCTGGCAGCACTCATACGTCTATTTCCCAAACACAACCTCTGGATATGACGCTGAGCATGTGCACTTAACTTCTTTGGTCGACCATGGTGAGGCCTGTTCTGAGTGGACCCCTTCCTGTTAAACTGCTGTATGGTCTTGGCCACCGTGCTGCAGCTCAGTTTCAGGGTCTTGGCAATCTTCTTATAGCCTACGCCATCTTTATATAGAGCAACAATTATTTTTTTCAGATCCTCAAAGAGTTCTTTGCCATGAGGTGCCTATATTGGTCAGCGGTTTAAATATTAATGGCTGTGTGTTGAGTTATTTTGAGGGGACAGTAATTTACACTGTTATACAAGCTGTACACTCACTACTTTACATTGTATAAAAGTGTCATTTCAGTGTTGTTACATGAAAAGATATAATAAAATATTGACAAAAATGTGAGGGGTGTACTAACTTCTGTGAGATACTGTATGTATATATACATACATACATATATATATATATATATATATATATATGGAATTTAAAGAATGAACATCTTATCCATAACATAAAATAAAACAAATAAAATGCATAAATAAATAAGCCTCACTAACACTCAAATGCACAGACGACCTTGTTCCTCCAAACCTGGAGTCTTCTAGTTGACCCTGAGTAACACATTTAGAGACTGACCTAATGTTAACAGCCAAAATGACTCTTTCCAGGCTTTTCGCACCTCTTCACACCCTCTCCTTTTCCTTCTCTCCTGAGACCCAAAGAACAGAAACCTAGTTTAGCGTTTTAATAGTTTTCCACGCCATGCAGCTCCAAAGGTCAGGAGAAGGACATCAGCAGTGTGGCCGGGTTCCTCTTGAAAGCTGGGCTAAAACAGTCAAGCGCAAGGCACACTTAGATCAACTTCAGCGTAACATGAAAGCGCAATCCTTTCCAATGGGTCCCGCACCTAATTACGGCACGTGCCCTGGTTCCCTCCGTAAATTGTCCTCTGAAGTGGGCGTCTGGCGTCATGGAGAGTGGTTTTTATTGTGCTTGTTAGATAAGAGGCTGGTGATTTTGTGGCTGTGGTGTTGTAATGGGCCTTGATTTGCTACAAAAATAGATTTGTATGACTGCCGTGTAGCTGGATACCTCACTGAGACAAAATTAACATTAGTGTCAATTAAATTTTAATCAGAGCAATATGCTGCAGATGGGAATGAGACAAGGAGCGTACATTAAAACAACGAGCTATGTGATGAGATGGTTGGTTCATTCTCCCAGTCGCTTAGGAGAAATTGCCTATGCTTTACCGAAGCGTACACTCATCCCTTCTTCTAGCTGCATGCTCTTTAGCCTCTGCGTTTCCAATTTCCCAACTATTTTCTACCCTTCGTCTTGCTCTTGATTTCTTTTCTCAGTTTTTCTATGCTCCAACTCACCTGGTTCACCCTAGACAGTCTCCTCAATGCGCATACTACTTAATCTTCATGGAACATCGACTGCGTTTCTTATAGTCTCCATCCTCTGCTAAAAAACAAAACAAAAAACAAGTCATTCCAACCTGAAGCCAAAAAAGGCCAACTGTAAAAATGTATTATTAAATGTATTATTGCATTTCCAATGAATCTTGGCATATGAAAAAAATATATATATTTAAAAAAATAGTGGCACACTTGATGACAAACGATTTGTTTTTGTCACACCATCTACAATCATCTACAACAGTTAACAGAGTATGGTTGCTTGCAGCTTAAACATTGCTCATGCATTTAGATTAATAATGTATTAAATTATGTTACATAACATGAAGCTGTTTTTGCACTGATGCCAGATGTATATGTCATTTATTTATTGTGAATCTTATTCTTTGATTTACATATATCAATTTAAAAAGACAATTTATAAATTAATACATGTATAATTTCACAGTAGATAAGATCACAGTAGCTACTTTATTACTGCATTGTTTTGTGTAATATAAAACAATTTAGGAATAACAATTTTCAGCAAAAATAGCTATCATGACTAATAAAATTAATATTACCAATATTTGATTATGATTGTCTGAGCCATGTTTTATGCTTATGTTAAATACTCAATAATAATAAATACATCAGTATTATTGTGCCACAGTGTGTAGCTTTAATCATCTTCATTATTGTATCGCACTGCATAAATATTATTGGGACATGAAAAAGTGACAACTGATATGTATGTACATTTTATGTAAGTCGTAGATTTAATATTTTTTGCTCAGTTCGGGCCTCTAAATAAAACTGGGGTGTATTTTGTTTTTCTCTTCAAGCATTGTATGATCCTATATGACCCTATATAAGCCACAAAAGCATGATGTATCAAATATGCTACTCAATAAAAAAAAATTTTTGAAGATTTTGTCTAAAAGCTCAATAAACCGTTTTATTTCATTTTCATTTAAATTTTTCAGATTATTATTGTTATATACAATTGTTATATACCATTGTTATATACAATGATCATCAGAGCAGTCTACATCGAGCCTAATAATGACAATGTCGATTCAAAACACTCCCTCTCACCCACATGTAGATCCTTCACGTTTCTATATCCCTCAAACGCACTGGCTCTCTACCATGTGACCGTCTCGGCACAAAATCACTTGCCAGCTCTTGGCTTTTCTCCTCGTATGGCCCATTTTTTTCTCGCCTCTTACAAATCTATACCTCTTCTTCTCTTTCAAAATCACTCTCCTCACATCTACCCCCGCCTTCAAAACACTTTTCCCGCACAAATCTCTCTCAGATTCGCCGGCCCTCCATCTCCTCTCTCTCAGGTGAACAGGTATAGGGTTTTTGAAATGAGATGATACAAATGATTTTATAGGCTTGCCATGGTGCTCGAGGAGCCTAAGCTGAGGCCATCACTGAGCCCATTGTCTGTGCACATGCGATTCTTAATGTGCTCCATTTGATTTAATGTCTACGATAGGTAGGATGGAGGAGAAACTAGGTCACAAGTGTCCTTACTTTTTTAAATAATAAGGTGAGACTAGAGATTGTGTGTGCATGTCTAAGTGCTTAGAAGAAAAGGCTGCAAAAAAAGAATGAGGTGGGAGGGAATCTAATTCAGAGAGAGAAATGGCATTTACAGGGCAAGCGAGAACCGAGCGAGTATTGGAGAAGACGAAGAAACGGCAGGAGTGGGTGATAGCGCTGGCAGCTAACGAGAACGAGTTTGTGATTGCCTCTCAGCGCCCGTGGTGACACTCTTCTGATAGGCAGAACAAGTGAAAAAGAGAAAGAGGGTATTTACATTGCTAAAGCTCAGCGTATTCTTTTTCTCCTCCCTCCTATGCTCCTCCAGCCATATCTGCAACAAGCCCCTCTGCTGATTGCTCTTGGCCATTTCTCCACGCTCGTTCCACTTTCAGAAAGTTTGCTCTTTCTCTTCTCTCTCTGCCTCGATGAGGGTAAATTGCTGGAGCTCTTGATTGCGAGATGCTAGTTAGCTTTTAGCTGAGAGAACCTCACAGTGTTATGGTCTTTGTTGGCATAATTGCGTTGAGGGGGCTCTGACAGAGATGTTTTATTGGCCACTTGGGTTGGATTCTCAAGGAGAGTGGTTTAAACTTCACTATGTGATTACCTCAGCATCTAATGCGCCGTAAAACTTCTCTGACCTGAGTTATTTCTGCAGTAGTCTCACGTAGCCGGACCATTTGCTAAACCGCATAAAGCCCATATCGCACCTCATTCTGGCAAAGAACCATCAACTTAGACAGGACAGATAGATGCAAACCAACCGACTACGAATTATACCACAGTAATAGACCAACAGATATATATATATATATATGGATAAATAATCAAAAATAAAATAAATAACATTTTCACCATTAGCATAAATCCTGGTGCACACTCTATTTTGGCAATGAACTTCACACTGGGGGCCTTTCACAGAAAGTGTGCTTTCTTGAATTTCTTGCATTGATGAGGAATAACAAAGAAATCTTAGAACATGTTTTTATGAGTTAAAAGAAAGAAAGAAAGAAAGAAAGAAAGAAAGAAAGAAAACGAGCTGACCCTTTGGTCAATGATGCCAGTGTATTAAATAAATGAATAAATACATACATACAGTGAATAAAGTTACTGATAAGATTGTATCATGTAACAGAAAGCAGAACACAAGAGTTATATGATTGAAAAAGCTGGCAATGTTACCAGAGACATTTAAATATGCAACACAAAATAGTAAATATTATAAGGAAAAACAAATTTAAGAAAAAAAAGGAATTGTCAATTTTGATTTCATGGTGACTTTAACTTTGAAAACAATCAAAAATTCTGTCGTGCTCTTAGATATCTTGTTTACTTGCTACTCGCTGCCAAAGCAATCTTGAACATCTTTCAAAGATTCAGACTTCATTTAATTAGCCTATTAGCATAATATAAGATAAACACGGAATTAATTCAAGACAAACAACAAGGATTTATCAACATTCGTATTGGTTCTGGAACAACATTTCTATCAACCAAGCATATTTTAAGGTTGTATAAGTCTGGGGTTAAGGCTTCAACAAGATTTAATCAACAAAAATAAATCTACACCAATAAAATCAAATATTGCTTATGGTTAGAACTATGCTTTTTTTTACAGGAATGTTGATTTAGGAACACTTTCTACTTGGCAAAACCACTGTCACTTTTTAAATCCCTAGTCAGCAGATCACAAATATGTGACCATGTACTCTTAGCACTAGTCATCTTTCAGCAGGCCACTCTGTTGTAGTCCTGCTCACATTACTTCACACTTGGGCTTTAATGAAACAGTTTGCTTGAAGCATGTGTGTGTCGTTGAGGAGTCTGTAATGATGCATTTTTGCCCTGAGTGTGTGTTTGATTGACAGATGGGTGTTTGGCCCAAAAACAAGCTGCAGTAATTAGCCTGGCACAAGAGCATCTGGTCCTGGCGTACACCTGCTCCTATTATACAGTGAGTATCTGTGTATGTGGGCCATATTGTTATTCAAATCATACTGGCTAATAACGTTATGCTCCTAGCTCACTTAATTAATTGTTGTAATGTACCTGTGCTTCATAACAATAATTTGCAATAGAGATGGGCCAAAAACTGAATGTTCACATGTAGTGCCTCATTGTTTTAACAAACATGCAGGCACGCACGCACGCACACGCACACCCACACACACACACACACACACACACACACACACACACAAAACACTTTGTATGTATTTATCACCTCAAATGGTAAAGAGTTTAGAAAGAACATTGGTGATAAAGACAGTTTCTAATTACTTATTCTTACTATAAGAATAATAAACAAAATTATTTACCTTCAGTATTCTTGTCTTTCAGTAATCTTTTTTATACTACTACTGCTACTACTACTACTACTACTACTAATTATAACGGTTATTATTAATAATAATAATATTAAGAAGCAATACTAAATAGATAATACTGAAGATAAATGTCTTTGTTTTTATTTTAATAATAATACTACTACTACCAATAATACTATTAAAAGCAAGAATAATAATTATCAATGTAAATGTACTTTATTTTATTCATATTGTTATCCCTAAAAAGAACACTAAACACAACAGCAGACAATAACATTGGCACAAAAGCACAATAACAACCCAACCCATGGTGTGGAAACACACACATTGAGAATATTGGAGCGTGAAAACACATTTCAGCATGTGTTAACCTGGAGGCATGTTTTTACCAAGGTGCAGTCTGCTTAACCTGTCTGTTTTAATTGTGATAAAAATGAGATTGTGAATGTTAAATATTGACACGCTCAAACAAATGGCCACTAATGCCTCAAAGCTATGTCTCTAAAACAAAAAAGCTAAAGAACTTTCGATGTATATTGTATGTGGATTAAGAATAATGCTCTATCATTACATTATTAAGCTGTTGTGTATCAGACATTTATGGGATTCTTAACAAATATTCGTATGCGATTGCATACGTGGGTAACACTGTGACATGTTCATTGTAATATTGTCTAATGGACACAATATAGTGGGCTGAGAAAACAGAATGCAACAGAATGCTTATTTTTGTCTATTTATCAAGCGGCCTAGAATCTGGTGTCAGTTTGGTCCACCTGGGTTAAGTCCTTCTAGGATGCCAAGCTATACAAGGTTTGTAATGCCTGATGCATTAAAAAGGTCAAATACATTCAAAAGGTATAACTAAACATTTGCGTACTGTGTAGACTAACACATGACTAGTAATGTAAGGGTATGCTAAATTGTTAAAATGATGTAGAAATCACAGTGACTGAAGCTCTTACCATCATTTAACAACCTCACAGCTTAAAGGTTTGCAAATGAATGCTAAAAATCAATTTCTCTATAAAGCAAGCAAATGGGATTTTTACTTCCGGACCCCTACTGTTGGGCTTCTTTATGAGAAAATTGTTTGATTTCCACATTATTGACTGATAGGTCAGAACAAGCATAATAATCACAGAACTATTAAATATCTCATTAACAACTGTTTACAGAGGGAATTAAACATGAAAGTCACTGGGTGTTTTACTGAACAAATATACACACAGACACACATGGCCCTTTAAAGATTGCGTTCTCTTTGATTTCAGGCTAATCACTGTACAGAGAGGGATATTTTCTTTCTTTAAACACAGAGGACCAAATCATGTGTGCTCACTACTACTGTATGTTTAGAATAGTGATAATTAGACTTGCTGCAGAAGTACTCGGTCTTCTTCACTAATGTTTGAAACCTGCTACTCCAGGCCGTCGCTGGTTTTATTGTGTCTGGGGTCAAAATATAGCTGGTTAGCAATGTATTCTGAATAAATCAAATACTTTTGAGCAAATCTGTCATTAATATTTAGTTCATTTATTTGTGCTGTTTTTGTAGTTCCACCGGTCAGTGTTGGCATGATGTCATTTTTCTGGTGAAGAGTGTTTAGTAATATCGCATGTGCAGCTCAAAAATAGAAAACTGAGGCTAGTAGAATCAGACACAGATTCAGAATGAGCTTTATTGGCCAGGTATGTTTACACATACAAGGAATGTGTTATATTGACAGAAGTTATAGTGTTATAATAGTTATGCAACAATACTTTAATTGTGACCCTGGAGCACAAAACCAGTCTTAAGTAGCACGGGTATATTTGTAGCAATAGCCAATAACACATTGTATGGGTCAAAATTATCGTAAAAATATATATATATATTTTTTTTTTGCCAGAAATCATTAGGATATTAAGTAAAGATTATGTTCAATGAAAATAATTTGTAAATTTCCTACCGTAAATATAAAAACTTAATTTTTGAGTAGTAATATGCATTGCTAAGAACTTAATTTGGACAACTTTAAAGGTGATTTTCTCAATATTTAGATTATTTTTGTTTCCAGATTTTCAAACAGTTTTATTTCAGCAAAATATTGTCCTAAATCCTAACAAACCACACATCATTGGAAAGCTTATGTATTCAACTTCCAGATGATATATAAATCTCAATAAAAAAAAATTGACCCGTATGACTGGTTTTGTGGTCCAGGGTCACAATTTTGTCTCATTCCAATGAGCTGCTAATTATTTACTGGCCAATAACCAATAAAAGGCTGATATTTAAATTATATGTTATTTTGTCTAAATAAATTAAAAACAAAAATCTGTGAATTTCAAAGATACAAGTGAAAAGGCATCACATTGCATTACAGTTAAAAATCACATTCGTTTTACGATTTGCTAAAGATGACATTTAATAGTGTTATTAAAATATTAGTGATTTTAAAGATTAGATGACAACAAAGGTAATATACTATTAAAATATGTATGATATCAGCTGATAACAGATATGGCAATTATAATGCATTGTTAAAAATATTATTATTAACTAAAACTTTTTTTTAAAATTTTTATAAAGCTGAAATAAAATGTAAATGTTAGATGAATAACTTAAACTGAACAAGAATTACAATGAAATAAATCAGAAAAGGTACTGGTCACTTTCTGCCTTTCTAATTTTCTATTAGATTATATGGACATAATAACCCCCCAAAAAAACAACACAATGCAATACATAACTCAAAAAAGGGGTAAAAACAGGTAAATACTGAAATAAATACTGGAAATTCCTTCATATTAACAAAGTGCATTGGGCCCTATTTTATGTAATTTGAGTGTAGACATGTTGCTTTGGCAAATAACTGAAGTTAAAGCTCTAAAATTACTAAGTGGAAATACATAAAAGCTGAAACAGCAATACAAAACTAATATTTCAACAAAAACTAATAGACTTGTTTTTTTTCAGCAAAATTCCACATAAAAGGGAATTCAATTAAAATTGAAAATATAAAGATAAAAGCCAATTCAAAATATTAATAAAAAAAAGCTTCAGCATCCCCACAGAACAGAGCATAAGTGTTTTGGAGAATGAATGGATGGATAGATGGATGAATAAATAATAACAATAAACACTCATCCAGAATGTTTAAACAAAACTTTCTTAAGGCCTTCTTGAGTCATATACAGCATGTTTACTTCAATCTAACTAAACACAAGTTTATTAACACAAACCAATAGTAAAACAGAAGTAAAATGCAGTGAGGTCGCTAGTAGCCAAGCACCGTAGCTTAGCGTATTGTAACGTCACCTTTAGTTCCGTTAGCGTACCAGCACAGATGGCGGTACAGAGAGGAGGCTGCCGCCTGCAACACTCACGCAAACACACCTTTAATGCGTCGGCAGAACACTACAGATGGTGACAGAGAGGAGGCCATAGCCCTCAAGCTGAGACAAGATGCCTGCCGGAGATCAGACGGCACTAATGTGACTCAGAGATGGTGATCAGTCAAGCACAGAAGCACACAAAAGACGCACACTTGAGATTAAGTTCAGTCAAGTGTTACGGGTATCGTTGACCATGCCGTGGTGGAACAGATCTCACAGTGGAGCTTTATCCTCTTCCACCCTGAGGACACACACACACACACCACACACACCGATCTGACTTCTTAAACTGTGACTTCCATCTGTGATAAAAGCTTAAAGGTAAGCTGAAGGTGAACTTTGACCATAAGTAAACCCATCCTCGCTCTATCCATACACATGGCATTTTTCCCATTTCTGTTATTCTTGAAAAGCTTTTTACTCATAGGTTGGCACGGTTCTGCCTTGCGTTAACGTTCATTGCCAGTACCCTTTCCTGCGGTTTTACACAAATGCACTGACACTCATTCTTTCTCTTTGACACATGCTTTGCATACTGTAGCCTGGCGTAACACCAAAGTGTTTCTGACAGCATCAAAAGTATTCGGCGATGCGTACAGCCTTGACGATGTAATACGACCTCTCTGCCTCTGTTTAACCTCTAGAAACTGGTGTAAGCTATGTACATGTCAAACTTGATGCTTCTTTTCCACTATTGTCTGTTCTGGTGGTGTTTAATACCACTGACATATACTTTAACACATTATTCTTAAGAACTAATTGTTCTCACTATCCCAGGTTCATTGGGAAAATGTACCTGTACATTTCTGCTAAATTACATTTTGTTGCTTGTTGCACGTTTCACAACACTTTCAAAATGAAATGTCAAGTGAGTGGCACTAAAAGCACATCCAGTTTTATCCAAAACAGATGAATGTGATTTTGGAAATGTTTTATTACATTGGTTGTTGTTCAATTAAAATAGCGATTGAGTAGTGGTAAAACTTTTGAAAATAACATACAACCGATACTAAACCGCTACCCTAAACTAACCAAAAGTATTAACTAAAGAGAACATGAGTAAAACACATCTGCTGAAGCAAACATGGCATTTCAGCTTGCTTCTAAAGTCTTTGAGCACTTTTATCATGACTTGTGTTTCATTGGACTTACTGTACACCTGAATGCTCCACATCAGGTGAGCTACAGAGCAAGTTTACTACATTAGAAACGCCATATGGAGATGATTTTGTGACCTAAATGTCAAAATGTAGTAGTTTACAAATCATGCACTATGGTAAAAGTGTTTTGAGGTTGTAACATAGTATAGTGCAAGAAACAGCGCAAAACAAGTCTATATCAATTTATATTCTTATTAATTAGTAATTCAAATTACATTTAATTTTTACTGAATTTTAGGATTTGTCCAACAAATTTAAAATCCACTCAAGAGCAAAAAAAAAGTAAGGTTTTAATTTTGGCGTATTGATAGACGTCATTTTAAAGACTTCAAAATATTTTTATTTAATTTTAATGTGCCTCCCAGTTACACATATTGGTTTCATTTATATTAGCTAAATGATAACACTAGAGACTGTGACCGAACAAAAATATTTCAAGGTAAAATGACTGAATCTCTGTATCATACAAAATGGATGCCAACCCTAGTTACTTCACACCATACTACATTAAATCACAGTGGTGTTAGCATACACTGCACTTACACACTGAGCTTAATTGATATATATATATATACATATATATACACACACACACTCTCTATCTACCACTACTCTTGCTCTGGCCCTATTATTTATTTTATTATTTTATTTTATTTTGTAATGCCACAGTTTAAAGTGTGCATCTCACTTGACTCTGGGTATATTTTATTAGCTTAAAAATAATCAATCTATTAGAAAAATCTGCTTAGATCCTTGAATCTAATATAACGGGCTCTCTTGAATTAACTATCTTGAAGAGGGAGTTAATAATTACTAAAACAGAGAAAAGAAGAGTGCAGACAGGAGACCACCATAGTTATATAGGAAAGCAACTTTCATGACCCCATTTGAAAGGGAGCCATGTCATTTCAAGGTATGTTAATTTTTGAGCGGCTGTGTAATTCATTTTACAGGAAGACCTCACTTTTAGTGTCACGTTTTCTGAAAATAGCTTGACAGCGTCATGCACTACTTGCGTATCAGAAGTGCCTACCTCTCTATTTAACTTTATATTCAATTACACATTACAGATTATGGAAGCAAAATAATTAAAGGCATAATTTTATAATTTCATCAAAAGAATCATCCTCAATCCTTGATCCTACGGCTGAGTTCTCCCTACTTCAATAAAAATGAAGCGGCTCATATAATATGTACCCTGAAATTCACCTTGAGCAGTCAATCAGCAGGAAAAGTTCATAGGTTACCAATGCATCACAAACAGAACAGGAGCCAATTACAACCCAGAGCTCTTTAAACCGAGATGGAGTATAGATTTTTAATTTAAAACTGCAACATGTGGGTCAAAACACTCTCATTTCAATAGACAGAAAGGGAGGGGGCGAGAGAGAGAGCGTGGGAATTAGGATATAGAGAAATTATATTTGAATAGAAAAGTTATGAGGACTAATATGCTCTGTTTCCAAGTGTAATATGCATTCTCAAATGAAAATACTCATAAAGAAGTGCTTCTGTACAGTATAGGTTTCCCTAAATGTTGCCTCTTCAAGTAGCCTCTGTCACACAATTAGCTGTGTATTTATTCTCACTTTGTCATTTACTCAGATTATAGTTTACCTGTGGAAATGGCAAAGTACATTTTCAAAATGTAATTGTAAACTTTGATAAAGAACCTTCTATAGGGTTTACTTCGGTATTGTGTTATGTTGAATAAAAGACATCTCTCACAGAATTAAGTAGTTGTGTGTGTATTTATTGCTGGCTTCCAGTTGTTCTTTCTCTTTCTGCATTACAACATAAAAGACGTTATAAGACATAAATGGCCACATAAAACCAAACGTCAATGTGACGAGTGGGGCAGGGCCGAGAGCTGTGGGAGGTTGGTGGAGTAAATGATAATGAACAACACCTGTGCCTCTCACCTGTCTCGAGTCCCAGTCAATTAAACATTTTAAAGTTTAAAGTGCATCCAACATCAATTACTGACCTTATATTAAAGAAAATGTAAACATTATTTAGCAACTAAAATCCAAAATTGCTACATAAGATTTGTGAGTAATTTAGCAGAGCTGATAGAAACATACCTCTGTAATCTATGGATAATCCAAGTGACTAGTCAGCTGCAAAGAAAGCCCTGTATAATTAAGGTCTAACAGACATGCTTCCTGCAGACTTTTCCTCCTAGACGCAGCTTTCAACTTTCAACATTAAAACACAATGTTTGAGTTTCAAGATTCTAAAAACATGACAATTATAACATTTCAGACTGAATCCAAAAGGCAATTTAAAATCTAACAGCAATTATAATGAAAAGCATGGTTATTTATATTCTGCACAGTAGAATTTAGCAGCATGTGTGATTGCAAGATTCTTCCTAGGGCTGGGAGATATCCATGTTGCGGAATTTTTTATTTGCGTGGGGTTGTGCGTCGGCACGGCTCTAGCGCAGATGAATCTAATGTTTGAGGTGAATGTGGGGCAGTCAGTCACTGCACTGGTGTGGATACTGTACTTAGGAATCACAGATTCTAGCCTTCGTCTTGGAATATATGACTCAAATAAGAATGTTCACCATATATTGCTATCTGAACAAGTAAGTAACAAGTCTGCCACATTTGTTCTGACCAACTGAGGAAAAAAGCATTACTATAAATTGCGCTACCAATGGTAGTTAAATCTAACGATCGGTTAGCTCATATCACATCTAACCGTACAAATTATTATTATTACTTTATTCTCAAATTATTAATGTTAACAACATCAGCATTGCGTGACTATGAGTATGGTGTGTCAGCGTGTAGATTTCCATTTCTGTACAGTCTAATCTAATTGTCATGCCATTCAAATTTCATATTAAGAAATTATTTTAACCCAAAAAGCTAACTATGCTCCCTTTGAACTGGTTGTCTTTAAAATACAAATCGTGTATAATCTGTAATCAGAAGCACATTTAAAACTGGAATATAATTTAATTTAATTCACATGTGTTGTATAAACACATAATAGTTTCTGGAATACAATCCGCCATAAAAATGATACATTTAATTATTCTAGCTGCTGTGAGAAAAGGTTATAAACAATCTGCCACCTGCAGGATCCTCACATGCGATAGCTTACTAGCCGGGACAACTTCTTCATGTTTACAGACGTGACGTAATGATGCATTGCCATGCTCAAATTTCCTGCGATAACTTACCCATACCACTCAAATTAGAAAACATTATTATAAGCTAACCGTTGTGAATCGGGCTAAAATAAGGCGATAGTTTTGAACACTGGCTGGTTATGTACTTGCTCAAATATTGATTTCGGATATTTTTAACACAAAAAAGTTAGGGACTGCAGCTTTAAAACCTTCTAAATTTAAAATTCTTCTTAGTTCCTAGTGAAATATTATGTAATATGTGACCCCAGTTGCCAATCCATCTTGTAATGTGCAAACCACAACACATTCATGATACCTAAAACAGTCATGTATTGTGAAAAAAAACTGATCATATAACTTTGTGTAGTGTACCTGACACTGAGAAGACAACACATTGCACGCATAAGTGTGTACATAAAACATCACACTATAATGTCAGATTTGTCTTTTCTGGAAGTGTGACTGAACAAAACCTTCCGATAATTTTCCGGAACCTCTGTGTAGAAAAGGCTTTTGTTACCAAACGTTACTTTGATGACTGTAGCGCTGGTGTTTTGACAGAGATGAATTTAGAGAGGCAACTTCTCTGAGAGAGTTTACTGTGCTGTTACAGCTGTTTTATATGCTCAGCATGTTAAATCTCTCTCCAAGAGGTTGCACCTCTAAATTCATCACCTTTCTGAACGTATTTGCCACAAGAAAGCATTAGCATTTGAAAAAAATCACGACCATCATGTCCCACAAAACTCGGTAGAGCGGTCTGCTGTTTTGTGATAGATTTTTGTGTCAGTGTGAGAGAATAAGACAGAGAAAAGGAGAGTGTGAAAGAGAGAGGGGGTGAGAGTTTGACCTTTCTTGTTTGTATGCATGTCTGTAGTTGTTGTTGCCATCGAGGTGTTGCTAGGGGGCCATCTTGACAACTTCCTGTGATGGGCTGTAATCAGGCTGGCATCCCTCCTCACACCTGATCTGAGTGTGTGTGGCCTGTCTCCTAAATTTAGCTCGGTGACATGTGTGAAAGTCCACACATGCACAAACGCACACACTCTTATCACAAATGCATAATACCAGATAATACAAAACACACACAAACATAAATCTTCATCAGTTAACCTTTACAGTCACACACAAATGAAAACTCTGACAGGAAGGCCTAAAATACCAACAAACCTAATCCTGTTCAAATACACATGGCCTTTTTTTTAACCTAACATATCTAATGACCCAAAAACCAAACATGCTCTCATACAGTCACACGCACACACACACATTAATTCAATGTGCAAGTGCTGGACAAACCACAGAGCCTGAGTACACACATAACCTCGCTGAACATACAGACTGTAATCCCTGTAAACATCGACAAGAGGATAGCTGTCACTTCCAGGCTATCAGCAGCTCACTATGAGACAGGGCAAGCCTGAGGTGCAATACACTCTCCTTCTAACCTTACTGTCAACATTTCAGCCTGCACACACATGCTTGCACTAAAGAAATGGGGGTGGGGGAATTAACCATATTCTGTCAACTGCTCAACCTGGGTCTGACTTACAGAAAAACAGCAGCACACCTTTTCTTAAAGGGATCGTTCACCCAAAAATGAAAGATCTGTCATCATTTACTCACCCTCAATGTGTTTCAGACATGTATGAATGTCCCCATCAAACACCCCCACTGTTGGTAATCAAAGAGTTGATGACTTCCATAGAAAAAATATAAAAATACACATACTTGATCTGAGTGTGTGTGGCCTCTGGCCTGTCACCTAAATTTAGCTCAGTGACATGTGAAAGTCCACACATGCACAAATGCACACAATCTCTTCTCAAATGCATAATACCAGTTAATAAAAACACACACAAACATAATTCTTCATCCGTTCACATTTACAGTAATAAAGAAATTAAAACATATCTATATTTCTTGTGACATTTCTCTTCCATGTGGTGACAGCATGAAATGGGAAGGGGTTTTCAAGTAACACCCTTTTATAGTCAACTGTCTGCTGAACACCTGTGTAATGAATAATTAGACTCTCCTGTGGTTGAATTCTTGTTAAATTAGACATTTGTAGTCTAAGATTTATCTTTGCTCCAGAGACTTTCAGTGGGGTGTACTCATTTTTGCATCACCCTAATTTGAGTAAAACTGAACATTGTGTTCTCTAAGTTATATTATTAACCTTACTTTCATGTTATAAGTTAAACAGATGTTATATAAAACTTAGTCTTGTCAACATTTTGGAAAATGTTTTTGTGTTCAGTGAGATATTTTTTTAAAATGTTACTTTTCAAAGGGGGTGTACTCATTTACGCTGAGCACTGTACATGTCTTTACAGTATCTTTTGAACATTATAATTAATAAAAAACAACTTTTAAACAGCAGAGTATATATTTGTTTAATAATGTTGATGTAGAGCATAACAATTATCCCTGCTATATTCTTCTCTTATTCAGAATTAATATTAGTTATTTCGACATATGTGGGGATGAATGTGGTTAGCTAAAAGGAATGCAAATGCAAACTGAGTCAACGTGCAAATTAATTAATGCAGATGATATTTGCTCACAATACCCCATTACATCACTTCTAAGACTGATTTTTTGAACAGTCTGTGTGTTAGTGCTGTTTATGCCTCACAATGATTTCATTATCAGCTGAAGTCTCTGTTTGTCTTCATTTTTAACACGCACACAAACACACACACACAGAGGCTTCGCTAACTGGCCTTGAATCCAGTGAATGAGTAAATATGCTAAGCTCTTGAATCAACTCCACTGATAATGACATCTATGCATTATTCATATAGCTGAATCAGCGATCTCTCTCGTAGTGTTTCGGCATTCTCTTATCGCCCTCATACATCCACAAATACAACCCTGAGAACACAAGGCTGTGTTTTGTCTCTGACTCTCTTACAGACAAGTGTCTCATATGCCTATAAAAAATATTTGGTGGAAATCCTGTCAGAAACGGAATGTCAAAAGGGGAATAAGCCATCTAAAGGCATTAGAATGAATGAACACAGCTATATTTACAGTACGTTACATAGATCAACTAGAATGGAGCTGAAGAGGGCAAACGTTGTCTCGTAAATTCAGAGGTTTATTCTTCAGTGTTTTAAAATGCATTTTAATGAATCACTTCCTTCAAGAAAGAACAGAGTCATTGTTTAAAAGCTCATTTGCATATAATGTGTGATCTGTTTATGCTCTAATCGATGGACTCAAATTAAATAAAAAATAAAGATTTGTTAATGATTCAGACATCCCTATTTTAGTATTATTTATAAAGTATTATTATTTTGCATTAGCCTTTGCTTTGTTTATTTAATTTTTATTAGTTTGATTCAGTAATTGTTTGTGTCTTTGTCATTGTATTTTTGTTTACCTTTCATTTTAGTGTTAGTTATTTGAGTTAGTTGCCAAGGCCCCATACA
The DNA here is from genome assembly GCA_027564155.1 of Gymnocypris eckloni scoliostomus. Taxonomy (NCBI): domain Eukaryota; kingdom Metazoa; phylum Chordata; class Actinopteri; order Cypriniformes; family Cyprinidae; genus Gymnocypris; species Gymnocypris eckloni. The sequence continues at coordinate 9,260,294 of CM050416.1, read as the reverse complement.
TGATTTAATTTATTTTATCCTAGCTTTTTCAATTACTGACAACAGTTTTGAAAACAGTTTTTAATATTTTTAGTTTTAATTTAATAACAACACTGATGACCAGTGTGTTTCTTAAAAAAAAAAGAAATCTGGCTCTTTACAAAAGTATGATGCTTTGAAGTACCCCAGTGTACTATTTACATGGTTAAGAAAATTCATTATAGTTTTCATTCAATAGTTTTCGTTGATTTCACATCCATTCTTGCTCTCCTAGGCACATAAATGGGAGAAGTCATTTCTGATTTGTAAACGTATTATTTTTTTGAGTCATCTCCTACAACTGAATCAGTAAATTCAAATGTACAAAATCTGAATGATTTGTTCAAAAGACTAATGCCGATCTCGGATGAAAGTAAGTTAGATCAGTTGCTGCCATACTTTTAAGGTGAACTCTTTATTACTTATTCTAGCTATATGAAGTCATCATCCGAGCTATGAGTTTAAAGTGCTCTGTCAAGAGATGCCAGCACGTAGCGGAAGCGCAAACCATCCCATTCCATCGAGTGTAGTACCATTCCATTGTGAAGCTGCGAGTGGGAGCAGCATGGAACCTGTCTCTCAGCTTGAGCTCCGCTGAAGCGAGCGCAAAGAGGAATTTATAATTTCATGTTCGTGTGACATCAGAGCTAATATCTCCTCTCATCACTGTCAGGTTCCTCTCAGAACTACACACAGTCCTCCAGGGGTCAGCCTCTGTAATGCTGCGATATTGATTACAGGCTTGTCACTTTGCCAAAGGGGGAACATTTCAACACCAGGCTTTTTCTTAGATCTCTGTCTTCGTGCCTGACTTTATCTCTCCATGTCTCTGTCGTCTTCTCTCTGTGACTCTGCTTCTATGTTGCTCTCCCCTTTTGTTTCTTTGTCTTTCCACACATATTCACTCACACAGAGCAGGAAATTACCTGTGTGGAATGTGGATGTTTGGAAGGGGTCACAGAGGGCCAGGCTGGAGGCACTGACTGTTTCATCCACACTTAAAAGTGGGAAAAATTATCCTTGCTCGCGCTCTCTTTTTCTCTGAAGGCAGCTCCTTTACTGCCGTGCTTCATTTGATAATGGTCACTTCAGGTAATGTCTTCACTGGTTTGGTCATGTGCCTCTCGGTGTAAGCCATCTATGACCTAATTAATGTGAGTGTGTGAGAGAGCTTTTTGGACCCTTCAGGGCATCATATCATAACACTACAGACAGTGATGTTTGTAAGGGTCTTCTTGAAAGGTCTAGATCCTCTTTTTTTCTAGTTGGTCAGTTCGAATGGTGGAACTTTGTAAAATGTACAAAATAGAGCCTGAAAACATTTTGTTTAGTGAAAGTGTCTGCATTTAATGAGGGTTGTAAAGTTTGTAACTCTTTTACCAAATTTTGAGTCATATCTTAATGGAGTTAAAATCCGTCCGTCCATCCATCTATCCATCCATCCATGGAAAATGTCCATCCACACGTTTTTTTTATTATTTTGAAGTAATATTTTGTATTATTATTTTGAAGTTTTTGGATTAAAGTACAATGACTAATTTGGTGTCTTTTCTTTAAAAAAAACAATTACGTTATGCAATTGGCAGGCTTTTTGTTACTGTGTTTTTGAAGAGGGTTGTACTCAAAAGGTAGTAATATATATAATATATATAATATATATATATATATATATTAGGGCTGTCAATCGATTAAAATATTTAATCGCGATTAATCACAATTTTTTTTTGTTCTATATGTACCTTAAATTAATACTTTTGAAGTTTTTAATACTGTAAACAACATGGGCATGCACAAATATGGATGTTTTATGCAAATGTATGTTTATTATTATTGAAACCATAGTCAACATAGAGCATGAAGAGTAGACATTTTTCAAAGGTAATAGATGTTTTTTTCAAAGAACTTGTTCATGTCTATTAGACACATGAATAAATAAATACAGGGTTCCCATTACTTCTCTTTCTTTGAACTGAGCAATTTACTGACACAAACCTGTTTACATTTCTGCACGACATGGCCGCTCACTTCTTCTGAACATGCAAATTGTACATAGCCTATATTGTTTATTATTACATTTGTTTGCCTCTCTGTGCCCACATGCTGTATTTTCCTGCAGCAAAATTCTCAATAAAACATTGATATATTTTACCGTTTATGTTGTCAGACAATGGAATGAATATGAAATAGTGATTGAAATGCGACCCAATAAGACTAGATAACTAACTCTCCTTTACAAGATGTTAATCTGCACCAAAATCCTAATAAGATGTTAATCTGCACCAAAATCCTAATAATAGAGCTGTTGTCTGATTAAATAAAATACCCATAAGGTAATGACAATTGCTGTGCTATGATTTTTGGCTATACTTGCATGTAAAATTAGAGAAGCAAGCAACATAATATCAGTGTTTAACTGAATTAAGCTCTGCTCTTCTCTGCCGCGCACTGAACAGAACTTGAGCAGATGCAAAGAGAGAGAGAGAGATGTGTGTGCGCTCGCTGAACAGAAACTGAGCCGATGCAGAGAGAGAGAAAGATGCGTGTGCGCACGCTGAACTGAAACTGAGCAGACGTGGAGAGAGACAGAGATGTGTGTGCGCTTGCTGAACAGAAACTGAGTGTGTGCGCATGCTGGGAAAGCAAGACCTCGCGCTCGCGCGGCAATACTCGGAGAGCCAAGTTAGCAACACTGTGCATCTCCGTTTCTCCAACTACGGGTTGGGCCATGGGTCAAACAGAAAATATGCACTGCGTTAATCGCGCGTTAATAAAATCAGTGCCGTTAAAAGGAATTTGCATTAATGCATTATTAAGGCTGGCCACACTAAAAGGCCGCTCTAAAATGTGCAGTATACAGTATACAAAACAGTAATAGTTTTACTGTATTGGGGGAGGGGGTCCTGGGGGCCTGAAATCCAGTCAGTATCTGCCACACGCTCTCTGACACTCATCGTCCGGTCTACGGTTCACTATACGGATCTATACCAGACTCCCTACACACTTAACTGTGTTCTGCTTACCTCCTAGACTCTCCAGCGATTCTCCAAAGGATATTCAAGGTCCTCCTGCGTTTCCAACGATTCTCCTGTGTTGATCCCCGCTCTCCTGAGCACCCAGACTCCACTCTCCTGTGAACGAGAAGGATATCAATTCCTGCACCGTGCACCTGCATATAACCACCCCCACAATACGCACAAGCTCATCACTCAACTATTTCACTGCATCTCACTCAATAAACATTTCCATATTGTATTAAGTCAATTGCTGAGATTTTTCAGGCCTTTGAGGTGGGCAAAATGTTTTAGTTATTTTTCATAGTAGATTCATTTAATATTAGGTATTAGGGATGTGCATCTCCATAACTGAGGCCGATGCGATACGCATCTCGATGCATAGCCAACGATACAATACATTGAAGATACATATGAAGCAGCTAGCAATGCGATGCGATACGATTCACCCCTATTACGTTGCAGTGCGATTCGATTTTGATTTGATATGATTCAACACAATGCGATTTGATGCAAAGGAAAAAATAAGATTGCTTTTATTTCTTTGGTTCAGACAGTCAGACAGCAAATCATAAATTAACTTGTGTCTTCTGACTTCTAATGCCTCGAGACCTGTTTCATAAAACAAGTTTACCAAATAGGCCAGGCTTATTTCAGTTAGCCTGACTCATTGTCAAATGATTTGGTTCCATAAAGACAATTTAACAAAGATCAACCTCAGTAACTGTGAAAGCTAACCTGGTTCAAGGCATGCTAACTGGCAGGCTAAGATGTGCTCCTCACTGACCAATAGGAATGCAATGATATAACCCCTGACTCTCTCACATACTATCATACTGCCATGCAGCCTTTCTCTCTGGTTTTAAAACAGCTGTACCTTTTATAGGTAGAACAGATAGCATTAGAACATTACAATCTAACGTTGCTCTTTAAAGCATTAACAATCACTATAAGAACTGCTATAAGAAACTCACATTAATTCATCTGAGCTTAGTAATTAGGACTGTATTAGCTTACAATTATTTACCCATTACAATAGTAGCTGACTCCCTTTACAGTTACTGGTATCATTAAATGCATATTTGACTCAGAATTATTGCACTCCTATTTTAGCGTGCAGCAGTGCTCGTCCATTCGTGTAAGCCCACTCCTGACAGCAAAATGGATATATTTGCATGACTTTCTAACATTTACAGATGAAAAATACACTTGTGACATTTCAGTTATCCACTGAGGAAAACAAAACGCCTCAAATGCATTAAACAGCACAAATATATTCGCTGTTTGCTATGGTGGATCGATTTGATCCATGATCGACATATTAAGGGCTGCATAAGAAAAAGCGTGCACAAATTAGTTAGACTGTGTGAACTTACGTTGTCGTTTATATCTGCTTTAGCCCCGATTTATTTTTTAGGTTCTTTATAGTCAGGTATTGGACTTTAATCACCACGTTTCTTCAGCTCTGTACTGTTGTGATTTGTTAAATTCACGCGCAGCGGTGATGAGAGAACGCGCTTGAGAAGAGGAGAAATCAATCTACATATAAAATATTCATCAGAGATTATTGGTCACTTTCTAAACAATAAAAGTGTAGTGCATCCACTAGTAAATACATCATTTTTACTGATGCAAATATGTTAGAAACGATGCATCGTTATACAAATGCCAAAATGGACCCGAAGCACACTTTTTAAACCGATGCATCGCATCGCTAACTTTTGTTGCTGATGCACGAGCGAATTGGTGAATATTCCCATCCCTATTAGGTATTAGTTTATTTAACAGTTCTTGCAACAACAATTAAAATGGGTATTGTCGGTCTTAATGTTCCATATTTACGAAAGGGTCCTCGCGCTGCCACTCCATTTGTGAATGATAATATGGACTGCCATGCAGGGACTTGACTTTGTATCAAAGCTTTTTAAAGAAGATTTGCTGCTCTGCCCAGCTTCCATCCTTGCAGTGGAAGACTAGATAATCTGATCCATCTTAGCACCCTCAACAAGGATTTACATATTTGAGGTCGTCTTTTTCAAGAAAATTGGAATTTGCAATTAGATGAGAGAGCGACACTCTTTTTGTGTGTGCAGCCCACTTCAAAGATTGTTGTTTTTCCGAGTCAAATGATGCATCTCCCTGCATCTTCCCTTTTCCGCAGCCCATATGTGCTCCCAGAGACCACGGAGCCGTGGGAGAAAAATGGATTACAAATGAGAAATTACCGCTGTGGAATGAGAGGAAAACGCATTGCTTAAATTTCCTTGTCTTTCAGGTATTGAGCGATTTGTCTCAAATGCGCCGCAGAAATGAAAATATGAAGCTTTTCCCTAACATGAATTTGAATCAGCCCGTGGCTATGCTATTGACCCTCAATCACAGCTCACAGCTCTTCAGAGATTTGGAGTTATGCTTTCTCTCTGCATATCACCATCCAGTTTCTTTTTCCCACCCTCCCGCTACATTTAGAGAGTGAAAACACTTAATGTGCAAAGAAACAAAATGCTTTGTTTTATTGACGTGGAAAATCGCTCTTTGATGATTATTATTTGTTTATGCCATTGCATATCAAGGCCTATTTTTTGTTGACATTGTGAGAAAGTAAAAAGACTAAGACTACATTTAAGTTCTAGATGATTGTGCACAGACCGCCATCATGTCACTCCACTGACCAGACACCGGTTGTCGACGATGCCTCCCCGTATTATTTGTGTGCCATCTGCAATCCATATTTGCCTAATCAAACAACATTCATATCAGTGCTAATAATCAGCGGCGCTGCAGAGCCTGCCTAGCCGAGATATCATCACTCTCATATTCCACTCATATCCGAAATGCGCTATCTGCGCTCCACAGATTACCGTTACAGAATTACCCTACGCCAATGTTCAAAGCGCTTCTCTCTCTCCTGCCTCCAGCAATAAAACATTCCTGCCTGCTCCGAGTTCCACTGTTAATGCCGACGTTTGGGAATGAAGAGAGAGGCACAGTATAGATTGGTGAAATTTTTGTAGTTGTAAAATATTGTAGGGGGTTAATTTCTGTTACAGTGTAACAGGTACATAAATGTTTGAAATCTGTAACTTTTAAAGGCATGTTGTAATTTTAAGGAAATATTTCTGTACGTGTTTGTGTCTGCCTGTCTAGGTTCCAAAAGGGGATTTTCACATGTACTTGTACTTGATTAACAATTAAAATAATGTTTGAAAAAACTGATTTAAGAAAGAAAAATAATGAAGAAATAATGTTTTTTTTTTTTATTTACAAAGTTGACAACTGCTCAAGCAACGTAGTGAAACTATTTACAATTAATCCCTACTATATTCACTTAATTCTAATATTGTTATAAATGAAAGCTAATATGATATCCATATTCAAGTAAATTAAGATGTGTATGATGGGGATCTGAAAATACTGCGGTGTTGGAATGACCCATTCGCTTTGACCTCCCTCTTGCTTCCATCAATCAAAATAATAAGACAATTTTGTACTATACACTATATCCTACAATTGGGGTCTTATTTTATTTATTTATTTATTTAATAGAATTATTTATCCTAACTCAATGGATAGATGAACCAAGCGATATATCTTTATCTGTTCATCCGTCAATAAACTTAAGTCCTGTATTAGAGGACTGTATCTAAAAGGTTCTGTGTTCATTCTCCTTTTTTGCATTAGTTGATTAATTATTTCTTTATCAGCCATAAATAAATATATAAAAAGAAAAATAAGATACATTAAGCTACAGTAACCCACTGATGATGTTTAGAGCAAAGCAGACCAGACAGTACACAAGGTCTCTCCATCTTCATATCTCTCTCTCCCCCTGATATTATACCATAGTGCAGGAAATATGAATTATGCTTACACTGAGCTGCTACAGTGATTGGTTTATGTATTCTCCTCATTTGCATTGGGTGAGGCCAAAGTGTCCAAGTAAACTGCGTCGACGATGGATGATCCAATCTGCAGCACATGACACAAAAAGATGATAGACAATAAATTTGATTTAAAAAGGCTCCGTACAACTAGCACAAAATATGCTACAGCTTCTTTATTATCACAGCCGGTCTTGACAAGTTAAAAACTTGAACACAGGATTTTTAGTCTGTGTAGTGGCCAAATATGTGGCAGTGAAATGAAAATGAATAGCTTTTGAGCTCACCTAATTCACTACTAAAAGTATTACTGTCTAATCGAGTTTTCACTGACAAGTCCACTACATTTAAATAAGCGCTTTTGTAAGAGAAAAGTTAAAAGCGAGCAGATAAATACAAGTTTAGATGGCACTGTTTTATTTTGCTTTTCTACAGCTGATGTTAGCCAGTCATGGCCTGTTCACACCAAAAACGATAACTGTAAAAACAACTTTAACTATATTAGCGTCCACACCAGGGCACAATATCATTCTGTTTATTCTGAGCACCCTGCAATTTTGTCGTCTGCCATCTTAATGCAGGATGGATTCTGATTGGCTTTCAATGTTTTGATCATTAATTTACTGGTAAAAAAAAATGCTTTGAAGGTGATTGCAAATATATTTTTCCACTTGAATTATACTTGTAGTGAGGGCTAGGCTGTTATTTTGAATGTAGAACAATTTCTAAAGCTTTATCGTTATTGTATTTTATCGTCCTTGGTGTGATTCTACCTTTACTACCGTATGTTATCATATGCAAGAAATCTGTCTTAGAAATACATCCCATCATCTTCTGTACGAAGGGAAAAAAGCCATCTCTGCAAATACGGACACATGCAAGATATATCTTACCATAATAATAATCATTCATTGGGGCTGTTGCAGTCATTATGGTCTTATTAAATATTGATTTTCATTGAACACAGTCAATTAATCAAACAGGTCAATTGGACTGAGTCAAATTTTCCACAGATGACTGGTGGTTGGAGCAGCAGTAAAAGCGTGGGCAGACTCGAGGCCGGGGGAACTGCAATCATATGGATAATGTCAAGGGAAATGTTCTTGCCTACAGTTAGCAGTAAACCTGCACTATGGAATCCAGGGGTGCTTATTTAATTTGTTAGATAAATGAGAGAAGAAATAATTAGATTTAAAAGCGCAGGCTTGGAATGCTGACCCGATACAATGCGAGTTGGCCTTTAATCTCCACTCTTTCATTCTCAGGTGCTGCAGATGTATCTAGATTTAGCTCTGCCACTTTCATTTTTACTCGAATTTCAACATCCTGACATTTTAAAGTATTTTTCGTGTAGGCGGTAGTGAGAACTGCACAGAGATGATGCAGGGAAGCAATCAAGATCTCATGGCAGCGAAGTAGCACAAATGAACAAATCAGTTTACCTCGCTTTGATGGATGAGTCATTTGTCAAGGGGAATGTTCAAGAAGCTGCACAAACACTTTTTATTCCAACATCAGAAAACAAACATTTTCCTAATGTTGAATAAATGCTACTTTCCTAGTCCGTGACCTCCTGATAATAGCGAAAATACCAGCCAAGCATTGTGAGATGACTCCAAATGCATATAGGCGCTCAGAAACCAACTGAGATATCATCAGCGGAGTGACAAAGCACATGGGAATGCAGTTATACAGGGAGATTGTTGGGTGATGCACAGAGGCTATAGAGGCACAGTGAGACTATGGCGATGTAGTCACACACTGAGACTGTGTACTGTAAAAAGAAATAATAAAATAAGTAATAAGTGTTGAGAAAATATTACAAAAGCGCCAACACGATGCAATAAGATTTGAGTTTTTAATATGCTCAAACATTAGAGCTACAGATATATCGAGTGTTGAAATTATAAATATATATACACGCACACACACACACATTTGCATTTATGCATTTAGCAGACGCTTTTATCCAAAGCGACTTACAATTGCATTCAGGTTATACATACATTTTTTAATCAGTATGTGTGTTCCCTGGGAATCAAACCCACAACCTTTTGCGCTGCTGACACACTGAGCTCTACCACTGAGCCACACAGGAACACACACACGTACACTCTCTGGAGCAATGGCCCATTGCCACAGGTGTAATAAAAAAAAAACACCATGCAGTCTGCGTCTGCATGTACAAACATTTGTGGAAAAAGAATGGTATTTCTAAAGAGCTCCTTAAATTTAAGTGTGGTATAGAATGCCGCCTTTTTAACAAGTCAGTTCATGCAATTTTGTCCCTGCTAGATATTCCACAGTCAAATGTAAGTAGTATTATTTGAAAGTGGAAACGTTTAGGAGCAGCAACAACTCAACCATGCATCGTAAGACCCTTCACTTGTTCCAAACATCTTCCAAAGAAGGAGTTTCTTTCTTCTGTTTATCACAAAAGAAGATATTTTAAAGAATTCTTGTAACCAAACAAGAAGATTGAAGAAAATTATAATTATATATATACATATATATATATATATATATATATATATATAATAGTTTTTTCTGGATAAGCAAATTGCTATTTGCAATTTTTTTAGGGATAATAATACTGCAGTACAAATATATATATATATATATATATATATATATATATAAAATATACATTTTAAAATTATTTATATTAACTTTTCAAGTTAAGAGGCCTGCGAACCCAAATTGTAATATTCCATGATATTATTATTAGTATTATTGCTAACATATAGTACAGACAAAAAAGTAGAGATTGGAAATAGCACCAACACCATAGGTTTGATAGAATGCATGAAGAAAATACATAAAGCAATAACCCATTTACCTTGAATACCTTGGATAAAAGCGTCTGCCAAGAGCTAAAATTCTAAATGTAAATTCACAAATAATCCTGCTCCTCTCTTCGCTTCAAATAACTTGTACTTGCAAATAAAGACTGGTGAAAGTCTCAGTCTACAGAGAAGAACAAATTTCAGCCCTAGACCAAAGACTTACATTAATAATAACATCAAACATGTCTACTTTTGTACATGCAAATAAATTAACCCATCTATAACATACACGTTGCAACATCAAGGCCACAAAATGTCACATATTCAGGATTGCTTGAGGGCAAGTATAATATTTTGGCCCATGAAATCCGAATTGCTCAAAGCCTTCGGTCATTACTGCCCTTCTCTATACATCCCTTTATATGCTTTATATGACATGGGCACTTCCATAGACTTAGCACAAGATATTAACACCTTCATACTAGGGGTCGACCGATATGTGTTTTTCAGGGCCGATGCCGATACCGATTTTTACAGATCAAGTAGACCGATAACCGATATTTTGAACCGAAATACGTGTCTGGTGTAAAAATAAAAATTAATGCCGAAATTAATAATAACAAGAGCTCTGACAAAAAACGTTCTTTAAATGCTTTTAAACATGTCTTTAATTCTGAAAACTGTTAATAACAACAACATTTCCGTTGGTTTTAATTTACAGTACAGTGCAAATGAAGGCATAAAACATTAATTTAATTTATCTTTTAATCAAATGAGAGTTAGACTTTTATTTTTGGCAAACAAATGAGTTTACCATTAAAATTAAAACATGGAAGAAATAGATTGTGTGATTATTCTCAACAAAAGTTGTAATAATTGTTGTAGTTGTATTACGATATTCTACTGCACCACAGTAATATCCAGGGAATATTCCCAGGGAAAGCAAGAGCTGATAAAAAAAAAAAATGTAAAAACTGTAACTTGAATGCAATGTAAGTCGCTTTGGATAAAAGCGTCTGCTAAATGCATAAATAGATAAATAGATAAATAGATAATCGGCTAAACCGAACTTATATTTTGACAGGTTGCCATGAGGACATTTTAGGTTTCTGTAGCCTATGTATATATGCTATGACGATCGTTTTACTCAAATTAAACGGTCAAATGCTCATGAAGTGACTCTCCGAGCAGTTCTGGGGATGTTGTTCATGTATTTATGTCCTCATTTAGTGAGACGGCAGACGCTAAAGTCACTGCGAGCGTCACGTGCGCTTCAGTATGTATGTGTGCAGTAAATGAAACCGCACGTCTGTGTCATTCATTAACAGAGATGCAGAACATGCAGGATTCATATTTAAAGTGTTTTTGCGGCTTAATATTTATAGATACTAGTCCATAGCGCGAGTCGATTTAAGTGTACTGACCTACTTTTGATTAATTCATCCAAACTTCGACACATTCCGCGACATTCCGCATTATACGGTAAATTCCATTATATGACTGCATTCCGCGATTCCGCCCGCATTTTTCGCATCGCGGACATCATAGTGGATTGTGATTTATTGCAACTTCAGCAACGTCTGCTGCTGCCTTACCTTTGAGAAACAACTGATGCGTGATCACTGACGCAGCTCCAGTTAGCAAGTGCTTTCGGTGTGAGACTGCCTTCAGTTTTCCGCGTTGATTGCTCGGACTCGTGACTCCCTCAGAGATTGAGAGATCGCCTCACTCTCACAGAGTGTTGAACTCAGACAGGCTGCATCGAGCCAAATAGTGCATTTAAAAATTAAATAATTTCACCTGTATTATTTATTCACCAATAAATAATGTCACCTGTAAATAGTATGTTTGTTTGCATAAAAAAAAAAAAAAAAAAAATTATCGGCAAATCTGTTTTGAAAATGGCCGATATCGATAATCGGTAAAATGCTTAATATCGGCGCCGATAATCGTTCGATCCCTAATTCATACAATGATATACTTTCTTTCTCCTTGAATACTAAGAGCTTCTATGTGAGGTGCACAGTGATGCGTGACTTTTGAAGGAGACTCTGTAAGAATCACTAGTGTTCTTGCAGTGCTCTTACGCTCTTAATTACATTGAAATAAAAGGGACATACCTACTTATAACTCTATTTCTAATGGATACATGGATCTGAAAGTAAATATTTTTTTTTTTACAAAAAAAAACTAAAAATACATATACACAATTACAGTAACATTCAATCAAGGCCGGGCATGTTCAAGTGCTCTTCAGTTTATACCGCACCAAGGGGCTCCAATGATCATGCTACTTGTGACAGGATTTTAATACCAGAGTATTGTGTCATTGGACAAAATTGTGCTATTCAAACCATTTGATGACATAAAAAGCTTTAAATATACAAAACTCTTGTATTTTTAGCATAGATATGATCACACAGCAGCACTTACGCTATAACATGTACAGTAGATGCACAAAATGTTGTCAATTACTACATCATTTCAATGATGTGTTGACAACACAAGGTAAATTACAAACATATATGCAAATTAGTGGATGCATTAGTGTTCCACAATAGGGCTCTATAAAGACTTTTTAAAGGCACTATAAAGGTCTTCTCTACAAAAGCAGGCAGTCAGTTCCCACAATGCTACAAAAACACTCAAAATTCAGCACGCAATGTCATCATCTTCACCGATTCACAGTCTTGACAGAAGCGCAAAGAGAAGGAAGATGAACAATGGGATGAAGAAGAGCAGGATGAAAAAGAACAGCACAGATATCATTAAAGCGTAAGCAGACAGATCGAAGATGAGCTGGGATGTAAAAGACAATGGGAAAGATTCGAATGGACAGACGGAGTCCTTTAAAACATTTGAGCTCATGTATTGTTTAGCACATTTAATTTCTAATGCACATTTTTGTGGAATTCAGAGAATAGGGAAAATACTTGGGTGAATCATCTCGACATAGTAACAAAGATTTGCTAATTGATTTTAGCAATTGAAAATTGCAACCTAGGTAGAGGTAGTTTGGAGCAGGATGCAATACGTCAAACATTAATAACGTGTGTATGTGTGTGCTTGTTGTTAAGAATTTTAACCTATCCACACACACACACACACATATATATATATATATATATATATATATATATATACTGAACAAAATTAAAAACGCAACACTTTTGTTTTTGCCTCCATTTTTCATGAGCTGAACTCAAAGATCATATGCCACATTTTAGAGTGGCCTTTTATTGTGGCCTGCCTAAGTCGCACCTGTGCAATAATCATGCTGTCTAATCAGCATCTTGATATGCCACACCTGTGAGGTGAATGGATTATCTCTGCACAGGAGAAGTGCTCACTAACACAGATTTAGACAGATTTGTGAACAATATTTGAGAGAATTAGGCCTTTTGTGTACATAGAAAAGTCTTAGATCTTTGAGTTCAGCTCATGAAAAATGGGGGCAAAAACAAAAGTGTTGCATTTATAATTTTGGTCAGTGTATAAATAAATCTCCATCACCTGCTTTCAAATGGAGCGACATTAACTACACAGAGCCTTAGATCACTGACAATCTACAAAATATCGCGTTCATTATTGAAGGCGATTCATCTGCGATAATGAACGCAATATTGGGTAGCTTGTCAGTGATCTACGGCTCAGTGTATTAAATGCGCTCCATTTGAAAGCAGGTGATGGAGATTTACCGCTAATCACGGAACCCGGCTTTACTGACAAGATCTTTGAGTTCAGCTCATGAAAATGGGGGCAAAAACAAAAGTGTTGCATTTATAATTTTGTTCAGTGTATATCTCAACACTATCTAACGACCAATTCCTATGTATTTTAGGAGGTGGCTAATTCGTACAAATTCTTACAACCTCACTCATACGATTTTGTACGATTTGTTTAAACCTCAGTGACGGGTAGGTTTAGGGGCGGGGTTAGGTGTAGGTAATTCGTGCAAATTCATAAGAATTGTACAACTCATAAAATATGGACAATTTTGCAAAATATGAATTCATACGTGTGAGGTTGGGCAAATGCACAAAAATTAGCCACCCTGTAAAATATGTTTGAATTGCAATGAGATCGGGCTGATATATATATATATATATATATATATATATTGAATTATTATATATATATATATTGAATTGTATATATATATATATATATATATATATATATATATATATATATATATATATATATATATATATAACAATTCAATTAAAACCTTAACTAATTAAATATTAATTATACACTTGATCAATTTAAAATTTAACCAAAGAATTAAAACATTTCTAAGATAAAGAGTAAAGAGGAAGTAAAGAGGAAGAACGCACTCACTGTGAATCTACTTCGCTTCTGCAGTGTCCCTTAATCAAGATGGAATGTTCTAGGACTTCAGTACGCTTGCCTAGGAGATGCCAGCAGCCATTTCTCAATTAGTGACTCTAAAGAGAGCAAAAGAGAAGAAGGACAGGGTCCGTAGAGGGACAAAAAGGCACCTGGAAGTTTAATAGGATTAGATTAGGAGACAGCAAGACACGAGTCCCCAAATGATCAAACGCTGGGCTTCACAGAGTTGGAAAAGTAAGAACTACAGATTCAGAAATCGAGGTCAGACTGTCAGAAAGAAAGGATGGAGATGCGAGAGAGTTTTCATCTGAAGTGACAGTTTTAATGAGACATCTGGTTAGGAGAAACCTCTGTAGCGGAGCTGAAAGGTAAAGCGCATTCAATCCCAGTGGTGACACAAGCAGACTATTAACATATCACTGAACCCTGGTTGCTATGGGTACAAATTAAGTGTATATGTAGGAAAGACTGCAAATACCATTGCTCATTTTGTGTAACAATGTATCTTTTCACATGACACCAATTACTGTATGACACAGTATTAACACATTTATAAACACTTACAGCTCAGCTGTTTGTCTCAAAAATTTCCAAAAGGTTACCTATGGATGAAAAGGAGAAGCAAAGTTTTTAAATGGCAAATGTACAGTTAGTAGAATACAAATGATAACATGACTAAGCTATTAAAGCAAATCAAACACTGCACAATTAGTGTAACCTGTAGGCTGCTATGTCTTTATTGCCAAATTACACATGATTTCACTTTTCGGATTTCTGACATTATGTCTATTGGTTTATACATCAGTTTTTTTCAGCTTGGTTTAGTGTTCTTGAAATGGGAAGGGCTTTTGAGCTCTGAAAGTTACAGCGTATCATAGTACAATAAACTTTTTATTTCAAAAGATCAAGAAAAGTGTGAATGCTATTGATATGAAACTACTGCTGAATAGATAAATTACTAATCGTACTCTTGAAAACTGCATAGAAACAACAAGTGTTGTATCAGACAAAATAAAAAATACTCTAGAAAAAAATATTCTGAAAGATGGATTTACAGCATTGAACCTGTCATCTTGTCACATGCTGGAACATGCATTGTGCATACAGACAAGAACTGCATGCACCTACATTGCAAAATAACATAAGCACTTGTCCAGCCACTGAGGTACATCCACTCTATTTTTACATTTTAGTTTACATTCTCTCACCTCTGGATTTGCATT
Organism: Gymnocypris eckloni scoliostomus; assembly: GCA_027564155.1. Lineage (NCBI taxonomy): Eukaryota > Metazoa > Chordata > Actinopteri > Cypriniformes > Cyprinidae > Gymnocypris > Gymnocypris eckloni. Next base: position 9,245,019 of record CM050416.1, on the reverse strand, counting down.
TATTCCTAATTAAGTGGGAGATGCACATTTATGACAACCACCCACTTAGAGCACTACAAATATGTATCGTGACACAGTGACATCACAAACGCACATTTCAAGTTGGTTTGACATTCTTTTAAAAGGCTTTTAAAAGCCGAAAGACATACAGCTCAAATTAGAAGTAATGGGACATGCATATTAATAGAAAATAAGTGACACTTTCAGATAAAATAACTTCAAATTCTTCTAATATTCCCAACAAGTCTGTAAGAATTACCATCAACAGGGCCCTGAGTACCAACAGCACACGAGGCTCCGTTCCAGAGCTGCCTACAGCAGCTTTAGCCATCACAGGTGCATTCCCAATGTGGAGGCTGTTCCAAAAACAGTATCTTACTAAATTCTGCTAGCTTAAAACCTCGATTTAGGCCAGATTCTAAGGCAGTATCATAGTTATCCTTTGTAGATAAAGCAATGCCTGGCTGCATCACTGGTCCACAACCCCTAACCTCATAGTAAGCTTTATAGGTGAACTCCTGAAGTAAAAACTACTCCAAAATAGCAGGTAAATGTCACCTTATATTATATCTCGTTATGTCACCACCACAAGTATCCTTCACAAATAAAGTAAAACCCAAATTAATTTCTGTAAAAAAAAAACTAAGTATAGGGATACCACTCAAAAGTCACTAAAATATGTTTTAACTGAAATAAGTTTCAGTGGCTTTATTTTAAGATCCAATTCTCACCATTAACAAACCATTTACATCATCTTTTGCCAATATACTCCTAATTTACTGCTGCTTATTAATAGTTAGTAAGGTAGTTGTTCAGTTTATGTATTGGATAGGATTAGGGATGTAGAATATGGTTATGCAAAATATGTGCTTAATAAGTACTAATAAACAGACAATATGTTAATAATAGGCATGCTAATAAGAAACTAGTTAATAGTGAGAATTGGTCACTATACTAAATTGTCACCAAAGTGTCTTATATATTACACTGTAATACTGAAGTAATACACAAATTCTGCCTTACACTTGTAATGACCAGTGTACCTTGATTCACCTGTTAAAAAAGGTGAATTCAGACATTAACTGAGGTGCGTTATTGAATGAACACCCAATCGTAGGTGTGAGAGACTGAACCTGGTCTTCCTTTTAGCTCACACCACTCCCATTCACGCCAGCATGGACTCGGGTCAAACTCAAAACAGCCCCGTGTGCAATACGACAATCACAGGAGAATAGAACACAATCTCACCCAGTAATAGTGTCACCCTGCCTGCCTCAAGGGTGGCCATCTGAACCGCACTTCTCCTCACCCAACCTGAACAAATGCCAACCACAATCACCGCATGCACACACATCCACACAGAGAGAAAGAGAAAGACTCATATAAAAGAGATTTTCATTCTAATCTCCCATAGAAGCCCATGGGAGCTGCAGTCGGAAGGATTTTCCTTGGCTCTCTTTCAGAATTCATGCATTTCTGTGATTTATGGATATTACATAGAATTCAAGTAATATCAGAACTACTGCAGGAGAGGACAAATATCGGTCAGTGCCATTGTGTTACGTTTCATTTCTTAATCTGTATTGATCCAAAATTCCAGCCCTTCAGATTTAATAGACACAATCTTCAGGGTCTGGTCTGAGGCTCAGGAGAGAAAAAAATGCTAGAGATTTAGAGAGCGATATTGAAATATTAGATAAATAAAATATACGTTACAGCACATTATCACCAAATTGATCCATTTTAGAATTTGCAGTCGGTGAAATATTCATCTTTGGCATTTCATTTAACTCTGCCATTCTTAAACAGTAACTTTGTATTGTTTTAGTATGACTTTAGTGATGCTTACCAGCAACAAACTCTCTTATGAATGTCTAAGCAAAATGTTGAGTTTTTTTTTCTAAATATTACATATACTGTACATAATAGCCATAATATTACACAACTTTTGAAACCTAATATTGACAACTTTTAAAGCTTAATATAGGACATAAAATCATGTTGGGTAACACTTTAATTGACAGTTTCCTTGTGACTCATTATACATTATATTAATGACAGTAAATTAAGCATAAATACATGTAACTAACACTAAACCTACCCCTAACCATACAGTAAGTACATGTTGTTAATATTACAATATTACTCATAACTTAATTGCATTATTATACTGTAAAATGTACACACTTAAATTAAGTGTAACCTAATATTATTTGTAAAATACTCATATTAACTCTGTGTAAATGCATGAATAACTGAGCATACCGAAGAAGTCCCGTTAGAATCCATCATTTATTTTTTATAAAGGGAATTTCATTCTCAAATAATGTTTGCCACACATGACATGGCAGAATATATCAAATTAATCTGTTCAAATATATTCAAATCAGATTTGTTTTAAATAGTTATATTACAGGTGCATCTCAATAAATTAGAATTTCGTGGAAAAGTTCATTTATTTCAGAAATTCAACTCAAATTTTATTGTATTAAATTCAGTGCACACAGTCTGCAGTAGTTTAAGTCTTTGGTTCTTTTAATTGTGATGATTTTGGCTCACATTTAACAAAAACCTACCAATTCACTATCTCAACAAATTAGAATATGGTGACATGCCAATCAGCTAATCAACTCAAAACACCTGCAAAGGTTTCCTGAGCCTTCAAAATGGTCTCTCAGTTTGGTTTACTAGGCTACACAATCATGGGGAAGACTGCTGATCTAATAGTTGTCCAGAAGACAATCATTGACACCCTTCACAAGGAGGTTAAGCCACAAACATTCATTGCCAAAGAAGCTGGCTGTTCACAGAGTGCTGTATCCAAGCATGTTAACAGAAAGTTGAGTGGATGGAAAAAGTGTGCACAGCCAAGCGGTCAACCGAGAGAACCGCAGCCTTATGAGGATTGTCAAGCAAAATCGATTCAAGAATTTGGGTGAACTTCACAAGGAATGGACTGAGGCTTGGGTCATGGCATCAAGAGCCACCACACACAGACGTGCCAAGGAATTTGGCTACAGTTGTAGTCAGAGACGTCTTACCTGGGCTAAGAAGAAGAAGAACTGGACTTTTGCCCAGTGGTCCAAAGTCCTCTTTTCAGATGAGAGCAAGTTTTGTATTTAATTTGGAAACCAAGGTCCTAGAGTCTAGTGGAAGGGTGGAGAAGTTGCTTGAAGTCCAGTGTTAAGTTTCCACAGTCTGTGATGATTTGGGGTGCAATGTCATCTGCTGGTGTTGATCCATTGTTTTTTGAAAACCAACGTCACTGCACCCGTTTACCAAGAAATTTTGGTAAACCACTTCATGCTTCCTTCTGCTGAACAGCTTTTTAAAGATGCTGATTTCATTTTCCAGCAGGATTTGGCACCTGCCCACACTTCCAAGAGCACCAAAAGTTGGTTAAATGACCATGGTGTTGGTGTGCTTGACTGGTCAGCAAACTCACCAGACCTGAACCCCATAGAGAATCTATGAGGTATTGACAAGAGGAAAATGAGAAACAAGACAAAAAATGCAGATGAGCTGAAGGACACTGTCAAAGAAACCTGGGCTTCCATACCACCTCAGCAGTGCCACAAATTGATCACCTCCATGCCACGCCGAATTGAGGCAGTAATTAAAGCAAAAGGAGCCCCTACTAAGTATTGAGTATATATACAGTAAATGAACATACTTTCCAGAAGGCCAACAGTTCACTAAAATAGTTTTTTTTTTTATTGGTCTTATGAAGTATTCTATTTGTTGAGATGGTGAATTGGTGGGTTTTTGTTAAATGTGAGCCAAAATCATCACAGTTAAAAGAACCAAATACTTAAACTACTTCAGTCTATGTGCACTGAATTTATTTAATACACGAGTTTCACAATTTGAGTTGAATTACTGAAATAAATGAACTTTTCCACGACATACTAATTTATTGAGATATATCTATATATACAGTGGGTACGGAAAGTATTCAGACCCCCTTCAATTTTTCACTCTTTGTTATATTGCAGCCATTTGCTAAAATCATTTAAGTTCATTTTTTTGTCCTCATTAATGTACACACAGCACCCCATATTGACAGAAAAACACAGAATTGTTGACATTTTTGCAGATTTATTAAAAAAGAAAAACTGAAATATCACATGGTCCTAAGTATTCAGACCCTTTGCTCAGTATTTAGTAGAAGCACCCTTTTGATTTAATACAGCCATGAGTCTTTTTGGGAAAGATGCAACAAGTTTTTCACACCTGGATTTGGGGATCCTCTGCCATTCCTCCTTACAGATCCTCTCCAGTTCTGAAATACAGAGATGCTCAATTGGGTTTAAGTCAGGGCTCTGGCTGGGCCATTCAAGAACAGTCACGGAGTTGTTGTGAAACCACTCCTTCGTTATTTTAGCTGTGTGCTTAGGGTCATTGTCTTGTTGGAATGTAAACCTTCGGCCCAGTCTGAGGTCCTGAGAACTCTGGAGAAGGTTTTCGTCCAGGATATCCCTGTGATTGGCCGCATTCATCTTTCCCTCGATTGCAACCAGTCGTCCTGTCCCTGCAGCTGAAAAACACCCCCACAGCATAATGCTGCCACCACCAAGCTTCACTGTTGGGACTGTATTGGACAGGTGATGAGCAGTGCCTGGTTTTCTCCACACATACTGCTTAGAATTAAGCCCAAAAAGTTCTATCTTGGTCTCATCAGACCAGAGAATCTTATTTGTCACCATCTTGGAGTCCTTCAGGTGTTTTTTATCAAACTCCATGCAGGCTTTCATGTGTCTTGCACTGAGGAGAGGCTTCCGTCGGGCCACTCTGCCATAAAGCCCTGACTGGTGGAGGGCTGCAGTGATGGTTGACTTTCTACAACTTTCTCCCATCTCCCGAATGCATCTCTGGAGCTCAGCCACAGTGATCTTTGGGTTCTTCTTTACCTCTCTCACCAAGGCTCTTCTCCCCCGATAGCTCAGTTTGGCCGGACGGTCAGCTCTAGTAAGGGTTCTGGTCGTCCCAAATGTCTTCCATTTAAGGATTATGGAGGCCACTGTGCTCTTAGGAACCTTAAGTGCAGCAGAATTTTTTTTGTAACCTTGGCCAGATCTGTGCCTTGCCACAATTCTGTCTCTGAGCTCTTCAGGCAGTTCCTTTGACCTCATGATTCTCATTTGCTCTGACATGCACTGTGAGCTGTAAGGTCTTATATAGACAGGTGTGTGGCTTTCCTAATCAAGTCCAATCAGTATAATCAAACACAGCTGGACTCAAAATGAAGGTGTAGAACCATCTCAAGGATGATCAGAAGAAATGGACAGCACCTGAGTTAAATATATGAGTGTCACAGCAAAGGGTCTGAATACTTAGGACTGAGATATTTCAGTTTTCTTTTTAATAAATCTGCAAAATGTCAACAATTCTGTGTTTTTCTGTCAATATGGGGTGCTGTGTGTAGATTAATGAGGAGAAAATGAACAAATGATTTTAGCAAATGGCTGCAATATAACAAAGAGTGAAACATGTAAGGGGTCTGAATACTTGCCGTACCCACTGTATATATCTATCTATCTATCTATCTATCTATCTATCTATCTATCTATCTATCTATCTACACACATACTTTTTTCACTGGAAAACAGAAAAGATCAATTACAAAATAAATATTGATTTTGTAATAATAAAGTAATTCAACAATTCTCTATGATTACCAAATTTATGTGAAATGGTATTTACATTGCACTCCAAGGTATACATTAAAGTGGGTATACCTTAAATACCTTACTTGGGACCCTAGTAACATATTTATAAATACTAAATAAGTTTGTATTTGGTGTAGAGATTCACTGTAAAAGTCTGTCTTACTAGCTGTATGTGGATCAATCTTGCTTTTACCATGAGACTGAAGCTACTTTAAATTCAAAATGACTCAGAACAAAGTCTCTTGAATCTTAAGCACTGTATCTCACAGTGGTTGAGGTATGTGCACTTCTTAAATACAGTCTTTGGTATTGATTCACACCTCTCCTATTGTCTTCACTGTGACATTAGCCTCACCTCTGAAAGATCTAACTGTCTCTGGGAAGGAAAAACAGTAGAGTAGTCTGACAGACAGACAGACAGACAGAGAAAGGTCAGACAGAGAGAAAACATGATGACATAGGGGGAGGTAGAAGGGTGGAATGAAAGTACTTCACTTCTAGTCGGATTTGTGTGCAGATCTGAAGCTGAGCCAGAGGAAATCTGTGTAAAATTATGCTAATCCGTCTATATAATATGCAGGGAGCTGCTACAAAACAGTTTTTTCCTTTAGAAGAGGAGAGGGTTTATCTCACAAAAGGAGGCGGGATACACCAGTGCTTAGAAATAATGTAAAAGAATGAAAAGGAGATGTAGGATTTAGGTTGTCTTGTGAAAGATTTAGATTTGTTGGACATCTGAACAGCCCAGGCTGGACAGCGTGACGCTTTACTGAAACCAGAAAAAACAAGAAACAAAGTGATGTCCATGAGCAATCAGATCTTGCGATGAACTGGCTAATGAGTCAATTAAACACTATTAAGACAAGTGTTCCACAATACTTAAAACACACATTTATACGACATCAACATGCATCAACTCATATCCAGACACTCAGTGTAGCACATTGGATACATGTATTTCAGCATAACGTCACCATTTTGTGCTTTCTCTTTTATTTTTAATATAGCCAATATTAAACTCTGAAAAGTAGACACAGCATACAGTTACTATACTTATCTACATTAATTTCACAGTATCAGTAAGTGCTGACAGAGAAAAACCATCTTGGCGTCTAATTTGTATATATGTCAAATTCAGATGAGGCATTTAACTAAAGTAATTTGGAGTCTTTGTAAGGTAGAATCTAATCACTGAAGCTCGTGAAGGCGTGAATTCACCTATAGTATGAGCAAACCACCATCTTTACAAGCATTAATGAGAGGACCACAGAACCACTGCATTTCACTGCTCACAAAATTTGTCACAACTATTATTAGCTTGTTTCCTTTTCATCTATGAAATTGTTTTCTAAAAAAATAAAATGTTAATTCATTGAAAATACTGCTCAAGTGTAAAAAAGGGTTCCAGAGAATATATAATAAATTGTATAATATAATATGTAAGGAATAATCAACAGCTAGCCATGCATTAAATAATTTTAATGCATGACGTGGCGACAAAAACCGCCCGACGCGAAGCGCACTCCGAAGTGCATTAAAATCCTTCAATGCACGGCTAGCTGTTGATTATCCCGCTTATTCTATGGTCATTTGCAAAATTATGGACAGGTTAAAACTAGTATTGCTCTTTGCAGCGCATTTGACCGAATGGGTAAAAATGACAGTTATTTTCGTCAGTTACTGCTCGTTAGTGCTAGCATTCTGCTCGCTTCAAATCATACACAGACATGAAATATGTATTATGTGTTTATTTTAATTAATTATAGCATTACTTGAATTAATTATTGATCGATCAATCAAGAGAGATGACAGTTGTGTGTACCTGCTTGCTGCTGTCTCTCTACAAACAATTACTTCAAAAACAGCGGTTTTATCACCTCGTTGCTGGGAAATATAAAGTAGCGATCTAGTATCTAGGCTATTTTATTAATAACAATTGCGGGGAAGCGTTGATAAGTTTATGTGTGTGTTCAGCGCAATCTGTGATCTCTCTCCGTGTGTGTGTGTGTGTGTGTGTGTGTGTGTGTGCGAGCGAGTGATGTGTGTTGGTTAGTGTGCATCAATTAAAGCAGTGCATTAATATGGAACGGTGATTAAACTGACATAAACCAATAGTCATTTAAATATAAAAGGTCTGAAATGTATACAATGTATTTTTTTTGCAATTTTCCGGAAAAAAATTAACACAAAAACATCCATTGGTTTACTGTAAGTTACCTTACGGTGAAAAACTGTAAATGCTCTAACATCACATGCTGTAAATGCTGTCATATATATGTTTATTTTTTATGCAAGTAAAAACTAAATTATTTAATTTATGATAAGAAACATTAAAAGGACACTGACACGTAAATGGCTGCATGCATTTAAATGCACTTCTATTGCATTTAAATTGTTTGTTTTGTAATGTAATATACATTAGGGTGTTTTGTGTTGCATTTTCTAATATTTAGTTACTACGGCTGGTGAGTTAAACCATAAATGTAACTTTTTGTCCCTTATTTTTTAACAGTGAATCTGCAAAACTAGACATAAGCATTTACCCATTAACATACAGTGGGGCAAAAAAGTATTTAGTCAGCCACCAATTGTGCAAGTTCTCCCACTTAAAAAGATGAGAGAGGCCTGTAATTTTCATCATAGGTATACCTCAACTATGAGAGACAAAATAAGAAAAAACAATCCAGAAAATCATATTGTAGGATTTTTAAAGAATTTATTTGCAAATTATGGTGGAAAATAAGTATTTGGTCAATAACTAAATTTCATATCAATACTTTGTTATATACCCTTTGTTGGCAATGACAGAGGTCAAACGTTTTCTGTAAGTCTTCACAAGGTTTTCACACACTGTTGCTGGTATTTTGGCCCATTCCTCCATGCAGATCTCCTCTAGAGCAGTGATGTTTTGGGGCTGTCGCTGGGCAACACGGACTTTCAACTCCCTCCAAAGATTTTCTATGGGGTTGAGATCTGGAGACTGGCTAGGCCACTCCAGGACCTTGAAATGCTTCTTACGAAGCCACTCCTTTGTTGCCCGGGCGGTGTGTTTGGGATCATTGTCATGCTGAAAGACCCAGCCACGTTTCATCTTCAATACCCTTGCTGATGGAAGGAGGTTTTCACTCAAAATCTCACGATACATGGCCCCATTCATTCTTTCCTTTACACAGATCAGTCGTCCTGGTCCCTTTGCAGAAAAACAGCCCCAAAGCATGATGTTTCCACCCCCATGCTTCACAGTAGGGTGTTCTTTGGATGCAACTCAGCATTCTTTCTCCTCCAAAAAGTTCTATTTTGGTTTCATCTGACCATAAGAGATTCTCCCAATCCTCTTCTGGATCATCCAAATGCTCTCTAGCAAACTTCAGACGGGCCTGGACACGTACTGGCTTAAGCAGGGGGACATGTCTGGCACTGCAGGATTTGAGTCCCTGGCAGCGCAGTGTGTTACTGATGGTAGCCTTTGTTACTTTGGTCCCAGCTCTCTGCAGGTCATTCACTAGGTCCCCTGTGGTTCTGGGATTTTTGCTCACAGTTCTTGTGATCATTTTGACCCCACGGGTGAGATCTTCGTGGAGCCCCAGATCGAGGGAGATTATCAGTGGTCTTCCATTTTCTAATAATTGCTCCCACAGTTGATTTCTTCACACCAAGCTGCTTACCTATTGCAGATGCAGTCTTCCCAGCCTGGTGCAGGTCTACAATTTTGTTTCTGGTGTCCTTTGACAGCTCTTTGGTCTTGGCCATAGTGGAGTTTGGAGTGTGACTGTTTGAGGTTGTGGACAGGTGTCTTTTATACTGATAACGAGTTCAAACAGATGCCATTAATACAGGTAACGAGTGGAGGACAGAGGAGCCTCTTAAGAAGAAGTTACAGGATCTGTGAGAGCCAGCAATCTTGCTTGTTTGTAGGTGACCAAATACTTATTTTCCACCATAATTTGCAAATAAATTCTTAAAAATCCTACAATGTGATTTTCTGTATTTTTATTTCTTATTTTGTCTCTCATAGTTGAGGTATACCTATGATGAAAATTACAGGCCTCTCTCATCTTTTTAAGTGGGAGAACTTGCACAATTGGTGGCTGACTAAATACTTTTTTGCCCCACTGTATATAGAAAGTGGAAACACAGATCAACTGAAATTTTCTGCAAAAAAAACAAGAATTACAACACTAATTCACTCAAAGTTTTAAGACCTTATCCCTGCTTTCAGATAATCGAGTGCAGAGTAAATCTTCTGAAGTGAAAGCAGGAAAGTGTTCTTCGTGCCTTAAATGATTATTGAAATGGATTTTCTCTTTTGCTATTATAAAGATCCAACAAATCTTATATCATTATCATCTCATACCAATCCCCGGAAATCTTTCTGCTCTACATCCAGGGTAACATTTTAGTTTTTTCCTCGTAGCAGACTGCTCAACGCTTTGCCTGAGTTATATAATTTTACAGCCAGAGTTATTAATAAAACAATACACTAATACAGCCCCGCTTTATTACCAGCAAGCGTTGTTATGGTGCTACATTGACCTCAATTAAATTTAAAGGCCATTTTACTGGCTTAGGTTTTCTCTAGAGGTTTAATCTCACAAGACTTGAATAACACAAAGGCAGCGTGACTTTCAAGCTCCCTGTCTCTCACAAAATGAAATAATTCATTTTATGAAATAATTCACTTTAGAAATATGTATATTACTACATTTATATGTATGCAGTGGTTTAGTATGCAATGATCCATTCTGAAAGCATTTAAGAACTGCTGTTATAGCTGCCACTGCCTTGGTTTGTTATTCCTCCATAGTTTGAACAGCAGTACAGAGATAAATAATATAAAAAAACTTTTCTTCAGACAGTATAGTCAAATTAGAGGTCCTGTTTAGGAGAATTATTATCTAAGGCCTAAATGATTATCAAAAATGGGATTATAGTTGAAAACAGGCTTTAAAACAAGAAAGTACTGAGCTCAGCTCACAACAACAGATTATCAACAAAAAAGATTATAAAAAAATATATATTTTCAGGAGCTCAACCAACCAGAGACTCCTACATTGATGACATCACAATGGGATCATTCTAATACTCTTCTTTAGATGCTTAACACAGGTTATAATGACTTCAGCGATAATCAACATGAACATCTGTCCATATTAGTACACTGCACAATGGAATCTACATCAAGCAAAACAGTGTGCACAAACAACAAGGTATTATGTGATAGCACCATGGACTGAGTTTCATCAGATCACTCACTAACACTATTCGCTCAGTGCCGTATAGGAATGTAATAAGCACTCAAATTAAAATGCAAATCATACAAGCAATAGCTTTAGAGGAAATGAATAATATAAATAAGATCAGATGCTGATCAAAACAAATGTTTTTTTTCAGGATAAAGCAACTAATCCTTCTTTTAAAATGAACACATTTCAGGATCTGAAGTTAATAAATGATCTGTCCTGTGTATAGGAGTATTAGCTCAAACTGGATCACTAAAAGGAGGTTATGATTTCAACCCCAAATACAATAATGAGCAAATCTAGCTCTACTTCCTGTCACTAGGTCTCCGGCTATGGTAGCACTGTACATAACCTGCCCATAACAAACATGATCCATAATAGTCTTGGTTTAAGAGTCTTACTGGTTTTGAAAGCATTTAATATCCAAAGTATTGATGCAACGGAAGGTTTGTTACTCTGTAATTTAAATATAATGAATAAAAACTGATTGACTTTTTTTTGACAGACTGGGAAAAATAAAGTGGTTGAAATAGCTCTGCAATGTGACACATACAGGAACGAAGCACTTGTCAACTGAATGAGAGTTGCACTACGTGCTTCTAGTGTAGGTGTCAGACTTTGTGTTCCCTGTGACCCAGTTTCTCCCTCATGTTGATTGTGTTTAATTTGATTCCAGGTGTGTCTCGTTCTTCCCTGATTGTCCTGTGTTTTAAAGCCCCAATCCATTTAGTTAGTGTTGGTCAGTTCTCGAATGTCTTCTGTATGTTATATGTTCCCTGTTTGTTGGATTAAAGCCTCTAGCTTTTGTGAACTCCATCTTCTCATTCCTTTCTCCAGTGAATGTGACAGTAGTTTGCTTCATTGCACAAAACTACAACACATTACTATCCATCTCCCCTTGTGTCTAGCTTTGAGTTGTTTTTTTAAATGCTTCATCCGGACATGTTTCTGTTTCCGGCCACTTTAGCTGTTCCAACTTTTTACCCCAGAGTTCATGTGAACAATCCTCATACTAATTTATTAGAATTACATAATTAATTTGATCCTTTTAGTTGGCCATATTTATCCTGTCTATTTGAAATGGGCCTGCAGGGCTTCAAGTGCAGCAGTGGAGAGCTGTCAACAATTACAGCAGTATCACAGCTTCTAAAATAAGCAATGCCTAAGTTGTCAACCAGAGCCCTGTGTCATAATTTTAAGACCATCATTCTAATGAAAAGGGTTTGTGAATTTCCTCTGTGATTGACTAATGTTGACATACAGGAAGACATTAAGTTTGAAAAGCAAGCAAATGGTGTCAAAAAAGCACTATTTCCATTGAGCACATAGCCTTTTCCAATTATACATCTCCTGTGCATGTTCCGCTCGGTTCTGTCAAAGTGTCCGAGATGCACGCTTGCTATCCCCCACCTCACGTCCCAGAGGGTCATGGCATATTTACCCAGGGACTGATTGAGCTAATATTGAAATGTAATTTAGCGGAAGCCAAGACCTGCGAGCGCGTCTATCACGAGGCCCATTTAAACTAATGAAAGAGGAAGGTTCCCTGCAGGAGGAGGACATGATTCAAGGCGACACTGCTGACAGTCAGCAAACAGACAATAGGGGTGATGATGATTAATCTACACAAATTAAAGTTGATCTGAAATAAATAAAAGTTTCAGAGGGTGAAAAGAGAGATGAGATAATGAGGGAGGGGTGGATCCGTCCACAATAGGGTGAAACAGGCCCACCCGCAATCCAAAAAATAGAGATAAGCAGCGCTTTACTCCGGTAAATCAAAGAGAACTACAACACTGCAACACATGATGTTTTAGAATATCTATTTTAGGGTTCAAGGGACAGTTCACCCAAAAATGAACATTATGTCATCATTTACTCACCCTTAAGTTGATATGATCCTCTGAGTTTCTTTCTTCTACCCAACACAAAAATAATATTTTGAAGAATATGGGACAGTTGCTGGTAGCAATGGTTTGTTACCAAAATTCTTCAAAAATCATCTACTGAGCTGAGCAGAAAAAATGTAAAATACAGGTTTGGAACAGCTTGAGAGTGAGTAAATGATGGCCGACTATTAATTTCTGGGTAAACTATATTTTTAATACTGACAGGAAGTAACATTAAACTGTACATCAAGCATAAGCCCTTTTAAGCAATGTTAAGGGTTCAATAAATGTGTTTTTAATAAGCCTTGTGGGCAACACTCCACCATATCATGCAAAAGTACTTTCTGAGTGACCAGAGTTCTGAGTCTCACCTCGAGGTAATTTCTCCTCTCTTATCACTTTTATTTCCTCAAACTTGTCAAACAAACGGCCAAAATATAACTTAAAAACATAAATAAATATATAAAGTGTTTTTCAACAGATTAATTTTACAACACCGACACTGTTAACTGAATGAATTGAATTAACATTGAACTGACCTGAATTGTTTTATAATTGATCATCTTCACACAGTTATTGTGTAAATTTATTCCGTAAACTGAACCAACTTGACCTGGATAATTACACTATTGTCTTTTTAACAGTAGAATCAGAATTCGAATCATATTTGAAAGGCGTTTGCATGTTTTATCATCTTGTTTATTATTGTGAAGCTGCTTTGAAACAGTATATCCTGAATAATGTGCTAAATAAATGTGACTTAACTTGACATTTCTTGTAAACATTGTTCTTCCTTGCATGTTTACAATGAACATAGTGAAGGTAAATCCATGAACGATTCATTTGGCTAAATGGAATCTTTTCAGTCAATCATTTGATCCAATTCACAACAACAGTTCAAAAGATCCGATTATGAATGGGACTGATTTGCTTCAAAGCTCAACTCACCAACTTTAACCGGCTGAAACTTTTAACAGCTCAGAGTGGACTATTTCCTCTCTCAAAGCTCACAAAATCTCTTTCCGGTTTCAGTGTGTGTTCATGCAAAGCATTTTATGGGTTTACCTAACCCTAACTTTAAAAGCTTGAAAGATTGGCTACAACTTTGCACAGACAAGATCAGTAATTGATTCCTTCACACTCATGTCACACTGAAACGTAAAAAGTTTTGCGGCTACACCTTTGAAACAGTGTGGATTTTAATGTTATTTTGCCACAAATGCTGCCGACAGAGCTTATATCGTATTGAACCAAGAACATTCCTTAAAGTCTGTCACAGCATCAGCACTAACTCCGCTGAACTCCGTAAAGCCGCCTCAGAAATGAATCCTGTGCATTTACCGATTACATCTCCTGCAGCTAGCGGCATTGTAAGAATATTATTTCTGTGCGGTGGGTTTACTCGAATCGAATGAAATGAAAAGGAAAGCTCTCATATTAAAGCCAAGATGTGGCTTCTTCTGTTGAGAGGGATCGTTTTCAGCATCTCTCATCCGGATGTTTGGCTTATTTTTTGACCTTGCAAAGACCTTGCAGTGTCTCCTGTGTTCACAGAGAAAGAGAGAAAGTAATAGACCGAAAAAGAGAGGCGGAAGAGCTAGTTTATTCTTGTCTGCATGGAGGTTTATAGAGTGTCACGCAGCCAGTGTGTGACAGGAAATGCTAGGAGTCATGGCAGGCTTTTGGCGGTGATTGGGGCAGCTATTGAAGGCGCTGGAACAGACAGAAATTATTGCTTATGATGGACTGATGTTTCTGTCTGCACTCCATCATCAGCATGCTTCTCTCTCTCTCTCGCTCATCCACTTCTTTTCCTGTTATATACGGAAGCTCACAGGAGCCATATATTACCGTGGGCTTAAAAGCAGTCCACTCTCTCTAAACATTCTCCTTAAAAGACCAACAGCAATTAGCGATTCAGTACCCTGCATTATGCAATGAAACGATTAGATTCCACCTTGTTTCTTGTGCTCACTTACACTTTCTAACTTGAAGGACAAAGCGGTTGAGAGCAGGGCTCCTCATTAGAGCAATATGTGTGACTCCTTTTACAGTTGTCAATTCTAAGGGGAGGGAGCCGGTTTCGGATTGGCCCCCGGTGGTTGACATGTCACATCAATGAAAAACAACACTCTGATTGGTCCCAGCCTGCAGAGATAGACGCTCACAGATCTGCGTCAACTTTCTCCCTGAAAGACAAGTCAGGCAAATAAATAAAAAATGAGAACCAGTCAGAAGAGAAGAATTTCATAAACCTCACAGATTGAGATGAGGGATATGAAACGTATGAATTCGTTATTGGCTGTGAAAGCAATGGCAGCTGTATTGGCATGTTTTCAATTCTATTTGTTTTGTACGTCTGAACCGAATGCCGTTTTGCTGTTCTTTCAGAAATCGGCTCTGGTTATGGCACGCCTATGCAAACAAACAAAGGAGAGTGAGACAAAGAGAGCGAGACAATGAGAAAGCGGGTGTTTAAAGTCTGCACAGTGAAGGTGTTGTGAAGGTTGAGGTAATTTCAAAGACGTTTTGATGTTTGTTTGATGTTTTGTTTAGCAAACAAAAATATGGGGATTAGTTCACCAAAAAATACATTTCTGTCATTTTTACAACCTTTATGTTATGACATACTACTTTCTTTCTTTCGTGAACACAAAAGGTGAAATTAAAGATATCCTTTAGCTCTTTTTGACATTAGTGATGTCTGATTCATAACTGGATAATTTCTTTGAGTTGAATCTTTTCTATTGATCCAGTTCTCAGAAACAGTCTGAATGGTTCTTTCAAAATGGGACTGGTCCACTTCACAATATCTTATATGATCTTGTTGCAATGTATTCCAGGTCTGTTCATAAAACAATGCTTTTATATGACTTCAGATTTGGAGTATAACACTTTTTATAGCACACAAGTACTTTAATGGTTTTTGAAGATAAATACCTTCTTTATAATGAAAAGAATGGCCAGTAAATTTGTAAAAAAAAACGTGTCAGTCTTTTGTGTTGCATGGTTACAGCACTACTGATCCCTCCTGCACGCTACATTTAGTTCAGACCACTTTCGAAAATCACCACGAAATTGTGAAAATGCTCTCTTCCTCCAAAAAGCACACAACATTCACAACACCCAGGATACCTCCAAACACAAAGCGTGTAATGATTATTTCTGTTCCTAACTATATGATACTGAAAAGCGGTTGTTTTGTTTGACACATTTATCAAGGTCTTTTCAGAGCTGAGACCAAGCCAAGCCGAGAGTTACGTATCAGTGGGCTGCCGCATCAAAAGCATTTTCAACATTTTCAAATAAGAAAATTGTTCTTGCCTCAATTTTTTTTTTCTGAAGTTGAGAGGGATGGGGAGGAGAAAATGATATGAACTCAAGGTGAGAGACTAGAGGAGAATTGTCATGGGAGCACAAGATTATCAGAAGGGTGAGAGAGAAGAGCCGTAACAGGCATTTTAAAGCAGATATTTGTTCGGGGAGGCCACAGATAGAAAAACAGTGCCCTTGAGAAAAAGAAAGCAGAGAGAGAGAGGAGGAGAAAAGGAAGGGGAGAGAGGGAGAACAGAGAAAAGGAGAGAAGCACGGGTCATGAAGGATCAGGGTAAATGTGGAGGGCTTGGAGAAACAAGTGTCACAGGTTCAAAACCCTCAGCACTTAAGAGAGACGACTAACAAACAATGCCAGTGAGTGGAGTGACAAACACAACACTCTCCGCTATTCAAATACATTTTACCTTACAAATAAATGACAAAATGTTCCTGAACACATGTTCCTCAATAATATAATGCGAAGCTAACATATCCAAAGTACATTTCCAACTAAATTATAAAAAAACTTGAGAGATGTCCAGAGTCACTGATTATATACATTTAGGCTAAATTAACAAAAATACACTTGTCAAATAACAAGTGTCAAAAACACAAAATAAGTTAAATAAAAAATAAAATTAAAGAATTTAAAATTAGAGTGTTGGCATATTGGGTTTATTTTTTCCACTGACCTTGTTGCAATGCATTGTTGGATTGTCTCAATACACAATACTAACTTAAGAATTTGGCTGAGACTAAGTATTTTAACAATCAGTATAATTATGTTGTCTATCTTTTGGACCAGCCTTGATACCTTAAAATGTTGCTTATGGATAGAAACAAAAATAGAAAGTTAATATTGAGTTCAAAGAAACAAACAAAAACAAGAAAGAAAGAAAGAAAGAAAGAAAGAAAGAAAGAAAGAAAGAAAGAAAGAAAGAAAGAAAGAAAGAAAAAGCAAGCAAGCAAGAAGAGTGTGCATTCACTGCTGCAACCCACAGTTCTTCAACTAGCTCTCTTACAAAACCTTTACCAGTGACACCTTTTTCTCTCCTTCAATCTAGATTTGTCAACATCTCAACCACTCTTACCCTCCCACCGACTCTCTATAGACTTGCAATCAGAGGGACGTTCTATTAAGAGGCAATTTTGTCAAGCAGGTGCCAAAAGGTCAACCTGACGAAATCGAAGGGTGGATTGCCCCCCAAAACACACACATTCTGGGGTCTGCTGTAATCTCTATCATCTGGCGCAGGATTAGAGGACAGTTTCCAAAAATAATATTCTGATTGGACGCACTGCACAATAGGGTTGCACGATATACCGGTACTAAGATAGTATCGCGATACTAAAGCTTAAAAATACATGGTGCCATTGCATTTTAAACGGTAGTATCGTTCATACCGTAATACCGTAATATATATGTTGTATGCAGCTGGCACACTATTTAAAATGCTGGCATGCATGTTCAAATTAACAGAAACATTGTTTGCCAAATGCCTTTTGCTGTGCTCTGTGTAGTATTGTGTGTATACTTTATATCGTAATGTCTGAACGATCTGCCGCTGCTAGATTTTCGGCTGCTCGCTCGTCTCTCTCTCTCGTATGCGGATGCGCGCTTAACTCGCTCGTCTCTCTTCCGGGTCCTGAACTCCCGCATTAACACTATCGTTGCGAGCAAAACAAATAACAGCAATTTCCCATTGATTATCAAGTCTGTGTGCGCTACAATATGGTGTTTCCTTTTGTGTTCGAATCTGAATCCGAATCGTTGGCTTGGGTGAATCACTGATTCACTAAACCATTCATAAAAACAGTCATTTGATTCGCTCCGGCAGTATTCAGCCGTTTTGAAAGAATCGTTTGAATGACTCAGTGATTCAATAACGAACTGCTGTCACCTGCTGGCCGTTTTACCAGTTTCTTTTCTAAAACTAGGCATATACATGTTTTCCAACATATTTCTACATTCAGAATTTTGTATTTAAAATACATTAATCCCATAAAATATTTTATTCAATTATAAATAATAAATACAGTCTAAATGTACAAATGCCACATCTAAATGTCACTTCATGCTGCTTCTGTGCAGTGCTAAGATGAGTTTTGTTGACATAATTTCAGGAAAACAATAGCCAGTCATTAATTCACATTAAGTATTCGAGAAAAATATTGTCTGTTTTAATTTATTTATTTATTCATTTTGTAGAATTTAATTTTAAACTGACAACACTGCATGGATGGTATCGTGATACTACTTGGTATCGTGATACTTCAGCTGGTATAGTATCGTACGACATTTTATGGTATCGTGACAACCCTACTGCACAATGATCCAATTCAAAGATTCACCACAACTTGAAAAATTGAAGTAACCATCAATACAAATAAATGGACATGGATTAATTAGTTTTAGATGATGCATGAAACATGAAATTGGTAACAGAAAAGCAAATATTGCAAATAGTGTTAAAATGTCTAAATTAAACCAGTTAAAGCGTTAACTTTTACAACCCTAAATATTACAATTAATAATAAAACAAACTAAAACTGAAACTAGACAAATCTTAATAAAAATGCAAAACTATAATGACCCTACAATCAAAAACCTTACAAATCAAAACTATTTGTACAGCATTTATGTATGTATCTAAGTTAATATTAATTCATTAACATAAACAATAATTACTACCAAATAAAACATTTGGTATTCATAATGCATTAAATGTTAATGTATACACTGTAAAAAATGCTACAGTAAAAACCTGTTAAATGGTTAACGGTAAGTTCCTGTAAAATTTGCAGGAAAAAGCAGTAAACTGACGTTCCCAGAATTCCCTGCATTGCATTTTAAATTTTGTTTGAATTTGATGTTTTTTCTTTGAAATAACTTTCTTCTTATCAGTTATGTTTTTTTAGGGTTGTACGTTACATTTAATGCTGTTAAATTAATGTTTATTGCATATTTCAGTTTCATGAAGTCAGAGTCTCACCGTGATGGTGTTTGGTGCTTGTGTACCTTATTACACTGTGCACCTTATATATATATATATGTTATTATTTTAAAAAGCTGCTTATTATGGGCTTTGATCCATCATGTGACTCATCACCACTTGCATTTGGTGGTGATTAGTGTATTTCAAAGATACAAAACCGATTTCAGTACTTCAATCGGTTGGTATATTAACATTATATCAGGCAGACACAGCTGCTGTTTTTTTACCGTAAATTTTACAGTATTATGTTTTTGTACAAAAATTTACATTAACCAAGAGTAATACAGAGCATAAAAGTATTATCCATTGTTCTATCTCAAATCAGGAATAAAAGGACAATAAATGTATCTTAAATTGTGTTTCTTGATCTCAAATTCCACCAAAATCTAATATTTTTTGTTTGATGCACATCGTAGAGAAGATAAACAGGGCCACTGGTTAAATTGTAAGGCAGGACTTTAAACACTGTATTTTACCAATGTCGAATCTTAGAAGAGTCAAGAGCAGTCTACACAGACATCGTCAGTATAAATGGACATTTGCTGTCGGAAAGAGTTTTGTACTATTTTCTCTTGCAGCATGTTGTTGATACCATATGTGGGAGGAAAAGGGAATGAGATAAATTCCTTTCTTACTCCACACACAAACAGTGCAAATGTCCTCCTGTGCAAGGTTTGAATAGCAGCATTCTAAATCAAACTAGAAATTGTAGTCTCTGTGGTCCACGCTCCAACGCTTTCACAGAGACCCATAGATTATACACTATTGGCATGAATACTGGTGCCAAAACCACTCCATTGGCATAATCAAGCAATACTATAGCCTACATCTTAAAGGGCCTTGAGCCCAGTGGATTGATCCATTTCAAATTGGCAGCAAACAGACTGTCATCAATATAAAACCACTGAGTATGAATGACCTGCTGATTCCATCTGATTCCAACGTCTCCAGTCTCATTGCAGAGCTGCTCTCATTAATTCATACTCAATACAGCTGTGTCAAGTTTACTGACATTAAACTCTCGTTAAATAGCTGATAAATGTCAGCATTGTAAAACCGAGAAATAGTTTTGATTGGAAAATCAATCAAAGATCCATAAGGTTATGGTGGGATACTGGTTAACACAATGCCATAGAGTGATGAGTGATAGAAGCATTGCGTTGTGGGACAATATCCGCCGTGATGCTTATAAAAGAGCTGTCAGGAATAGGTCAAACAGTTTAACATTACAATTGCATTAGCGTTGTCTTTACAATCCATTAATTATTGAAGGCTGTGAAAAATGCAAGGTCATGTAGATTATCAACTGATTTTGCGGGCAAATGTAATCTTCAGGAAGAAAATCTAATTGTGTTGGCTAATGATAAATTGTGGACACAAAGGCGAAAGCCTCCCCAAACTTCTTATTGTAAGGATTAGTCATCATTTCACTGGTTCTCAAGGAAGTAATTTCAAGGCTATTCCATACAAACTTGTAAAATGAAGCAAGACCTCCAGTGAAGTGTGCTCCTTAGGACCTTAGTTCACTGGGAACAGGTGGAAATGGACAGACAAAAGAGTCCTCAGTCCTTCAGGGACATGAAGGATTAGCACTACAGGCCTCTGTCTAAAGGGAGAGATTTTCGGGTGAAAGACTATGTTAATGTGTGAGGTTAAATGTGCAGAAGATGACAGGAAGCACTTGACTTCTGAACCCACAATCGGTCAGCCCTCACGCAGCACCAAAATTCACTATTCATTGGCCTAAACTCTCTTGTCTGTCAAAAGTTCTGCTCTGTGAGATTGGGCGGGTTGAGCGTATGCTGATTAGTCTTAATTAACATTTAAATGCTTGTAAGAATGTCCTGTTTTAGACAAGATTGGAGAGGCCTGGTTTATGCTAATTCGCTGTGTGGAGCGAGTCTATGGGCCTTTGGCTTTGAGAAAGGGATTAACTGACACCTGATTATTACCAATGAAAGGTCAAGTGGAGCTCTGATGAATTCCAGGCATTGGTATGAATTTATATTCCTTACCCTAGTTTGAAACTTTCAACTCAGAACTAGTCAAATGGGCTATTTACACCTGGTCACTTCATGCGTTTTTTCTGATCAAATAACTATACGATCCTGAAAAGACCAACTGTAAATGCCCACCGAAACACATTCGAGACGGATATAAATCTGATCGCTCAAACCACTTCAGGAGGTTGTCTGGGCCTCATTACAGATGAAACTGGACAAGTGTAAATGCATCTGGTTGTTGAAACCACATAATACAATTTTACTCCTCCCAAAATGTTAAAATAATAAACGTGGGAGTGTGTTAAAGGCTATATGTAATTATATGACCGCGCTAATGCAACACGCATCGCCGCGGATGAGCATCTCTTCAGCAAGCCAAGGTGCAAACTGCTGCGAATGAAACTGAAAGTAAGACGCAGACGGTCAACACATAATCATCTTCATTAAAAGTAGTAGGACAAACTTATCTTTCCCGTGCAGATGGCGCGCATTCTCCTGTTGCGGTCTTTGAACTTTGAAATGAGCTGATAATTAATAAAAATGAAGTGCTTATATTTTGATTTTGTTGATGTGAACTCTGTTAAATTTAAATCTAGGAATTGAAGATCAGATTTATGTCCATTTTGCGACGACACATTTATGTGGCCAAGTGTAAATGGAAACGTTTTAACAAATCGGATAGATATCCGATCAGCGAAAAACCAATGGTGATCACGTAAACAGGCCCAAATAAACACTTAGAGGAAGAAGTATGCAACGCCTTTAATATCTGGTTTTCAGCATAACTTAATCATTAAATTTGACAGAAACAGACATTCAGGCTTCTTAGATAAATAAGCACAAACAAGGCTATGTTTTCATGTCTTAATTAAAGACACCATGCAAACTTTCTCAGTGCAGAGTGGAAAAGTATGTGATTTAATAACTGATTGACCCCTCCTTTCTCAGCAATAACCTCCACCAAATATTTTCTGTAATTGCGAATCAGACAACGGTCAGAGAAAATTGTTCAGCCTTATTCTTCACAGAACTGTTTTAGTTCAACAGTATTAGTGGAATGTTTGATGTGAATCATTTTCTTGAGGTCATGTCAAAGTACCTCAATCGAGCTGAGGTCAGGACTCTGATTGGGCCTCTCAAGAAGGCACATTTTATTCTGTTGTTGATTTACTCCCAAGCTTTTGGTTGTCACAAGAGTAAATAAAATTCTGTTGAGCGTCATCTGGCAGACATACGACCTTCCATTTTCCTGCAAAATGTCTTGATAAACTCTGAAATTCTTTCAAGTTACCCAGACTCTAAAGTAGCAAAGAAACCACACACATCGATGGTCTCTCCACCACAATTTATGATTTAGGAGAAAAGCGCTGCATGTTTTTCCAAAAATCGTAACTTTGCTTTCATCTATACACAGAACATTTTGCCAAAAGTTCTGTGGAACTTTGAGATACTTCATTCATGAGATACATTTGTAAACCTACTTTCATAACTATAGCTAATATTGGGTGTTCTTATTGTAAATAGCTCAAAATGTTTGAGATTTTTACAGGTTGGACCAAAACCTTCAGCTTTGTCTCTTTGATTGGACTCTTGACACAGCTTCTGGAAAATTAATTAGTCTATGGCAGTAATGGACAATTTAGATCCTGGAGGAACATTATATGGTGTTTAGTGCCATCCCTAATCAAATACACATCTATTATCTTTTTAATAATCTAGAAATCCTGATGTGTTGAGGTCTGTGGACCTCCAGGAACAGAACCGTCCATCCTGGCCTAGGGATTTGAATAAATTTACCCACCTCCACTCTAAACTTTTAACTGGTGCTGATCAACAAAAAAAATAATGAAAAACGTATTAGAGAATCAAATAAATTATTAACCAACTCATTACAAAATAAAAATAATGATTCAATTCAAATCCAAAGTATACACCTGCAACACTTAGGCCCGGTTTCATAGACAGGGCTTAGCCTAAACCAGGATTAGGCCATAGTTCAATTAGGACATTTAAGTATCTTTTATAAACATGCCTTAGAAAAAAAAAACATTACTGGTGTGCATCTTCAGACAAAACAAAGGGTTAAGCTGAAACACATTTTCAGACAAAACAAAGGCCTTGTCATTGAAACATGTTTTCACAAAATCTGAGAAACAAATAAAAACAATATCACCGCAAGCAAAGACTGATGGTTTATTAGAACTACTATTATATCAAAAACACTGATTAAATAAACTGGATTCAAACACTAGGCCTGTGAACATATGTCCGTATTTCCTCTTTACTACAAATAACATGGTCTAGTCACTAAAAGGCCTTAAGCTGAATCAGTTCTCACTGAAACACAACCCCATTGCATCACTGTCCAACCGGCTAGCTGTGTTTTGAGTTGCTTTATAAAGAGCGGCATGTAGTTTAATGAGCATGTTACACTAGCCTTCAACCAAGCTAACAGCACAGGATCATAAGACCAAGAGCTTTCTGATGAAAGAGCCATGGAGAGCATTTCTACAGCCTGTGACAGAACCGGATGACACTTCAATCTGATCACACACATTAACTCCTCATGTTTGAAGTACTGTAGGATTGAGAGAGAGAGAGCGAGAGAGATACACCAGTCCACCTCATATGTTTGATCAATCCATAATCAGCGTAGTCACAGATCTGTTTATTTCTTCCTCTTTTCAAACAAGGAGCGCAGAAATCAGAAAGGTCCATTTTCAAAGTGATAAAAGATTAAAAACTTGCCTTCTAAGTCACTCCCCAGAAATTTGTCTTGAGTACCAAGGCCTGAAAATGTAACAACTTGATCAACAAGCATTTTGTATAACGGTAAGAGAAAAAAAAGGAAAAAAGCCTCTTTGACCTCATGCAAATTGCAAGCTTCCACTTCTATCACTGATGACCCTAAATACATTTCAATTCATTATGAAAGAACTGTTTCCCTCCTCTACTCCCACTTCCATCCAAGACTCTATCTCTCCAAGTCCTTCAATAATTAACGTTGCTGCAAACTCAGTCGTCTCACAAAGCTGTGAATAGTAGGAGACATTTGCATTCCCTTTCACTCACGCACACACCCGAGCGCGTTCACTCAGGAGAACTAAAGGTTGATTAATTCAGCAGGCCTGAGTGTCTAGAGCAGATGCTCAGGTGGCTAACGAAGGCAAGCTCATTCATATGGAAGACGGGACTGCTCACAAAGAAATAACGGGAGAAGTGTTCCACTTACAGAGATTATCAGGTTTTTCCCAATTCCTCGGAATGTTCAATAACTACAAGAAAAGGTTAATGAAGGTATTTCACTTCTCAAAAAAAAAAGACTGGCGAGAAAATGTTAAAGTTTTATAACCTTAAAGAACACTTGTGAGATGTGAAAAGCCAGAATGATCCTTCTTGTGAGCCCTTTGTACTGAAATTTGAGGCAAATCTTACAAAAATGACGGATGTTGAAAAGTACTCCAGGATCATGCTATGGTAAACTTTTCACACATTCCCAGGCACACAATGTTAACAGCAAACTTCACATGTAGAGCGCTCTTTTCCTTATCACTCGTATCTTCAAAGTCTAACACACACACGGCGGATCTTAAAATGACTTGCTCCTAAAAACCATCAAGAACACAGGGATTTTTATGGCAAGCAAGGTGAAAATTAAACATTATTTGTACTATTTTAGTTTTAGAGGCAGCGAGAATTTCTCTCTCTTCTAACCTATAACTAGTGCCACAATCGGCTTATGAATCAATCAAAAAAAGGCATGGCACATTCATAATGGTCGTCGCACTGACACTTTGGCACAGGCTCTACATCACGTGCTGTAAGAAGAAATGCATGATGTGTCCGGGCAAGAAATATGCAGCCGGACTGCTTTCCGGCCTAGCAGCTGCTCCCGCTCCTGACAGTGCATCAGTCATGGAGTTTGACTGGCTCACCGGCAGTAGAGATTACATTTGAAGGGGTCGGGAAGGCTGAAAGATGGCTCGACTGTCAGTGTATCAATCTGCACACGCAAGGATAATTTGTTCACAGAATTTAAGAGTGGTCCCAGGGAGAGGTGGGGTGGCAATGCATTGGGAAGAACCAAATGAATGGTTCTAATTCATCTGCGATAGACTGCCATGACCGGGAATGGAGAGAGTTGTGACACTGATATGACAAACTATCGTTGGTAAGGTCACCTCCTCGACAAATGGCTCACAGGTTGTGCTCGCAAGATGTCCTCTCAATATGTTAAGAGAGATATGCATTATACAGCTACACGATTGTCTTGTGGGACTAATTCATCCACAAAAGCTGACACTGTCCTAAGCAAATTGTGCAATATAACAACATTAAAGTTTAGTAATGTCATGCCGTAAACCATTAACAAGCCTTGACAACTAAAACAACATGACCACATGCTGTTGGTTAAGGTCTTTGACCTTACACAGATTTGCACTTTGAGTCCGAAATAATCTTCCGAAATTTGAGTTTTGTATGTTTTTAGGCAAATATGGTTAAAAACATGACAATCAACATTTTAATGTAACTGACACTGTATTCACACAATTGCAATGCAGCATAATTGCCCATTCATTTTGACCAACAAGTGACACTGTGGGCAAATGTATTCGGTGTGATCACTATATGTTAATACCTAAAAAGTACATCAGGACACTAGAATGGACGCAAAACTGAATGCTAAATTGCTACAACTGTGCAAAAAGCTATTTAGCTAATGATTAACATTATTCAGTAGCACAACTGGCCTCTGTGAAATAAGTGAAAAAATAAGTTGTTTTAGAGGAACGATAAGTGATTAAATTAACAGAGTGTCCTAACCAGACATGACGCGACACAAATCCAGTGAAAAGCAATTTGTCTTTTAACACAAAACGTAAAAAGGGGCATGACATAACACAATCAATCACAACATAACCAACCAGAACAGTTCTCGCTGTCGTGCTCTCTCACACTCATTTAACGTACAAGCATGAAAAAATAAGCTATGTATTTACATCACTTGCATAATGGTTCACGGGACATCATGCCTTTCATAGTTTTACTTGTGGAATTTGTCATGTAATACCTGATGAAAAAAAACGTTACAAAAATTAATCTATAGATTGAATATATAGATCTCATTTATGAGACTTTCATGCGTGTTATATGACGAGCAGAAATAAAATCCAGGAGCTGACAAAAATGTAGGTATCACAACTAGTCACAGCAAAACTCTGATTAATAGAAAATATTTTCCTTATCACCAGATGCACTGGCAGGACCCACATAAAAATGTATTTGCTATTTGAGAGTAAGAAACAGCAATTATGGCTGGTTAATGTCAGATTTTAAATATAAATGTTGTAAACAGTTTTTCAGATTTCCCCATTCAAGTAGATAGGACTTGGTCTTGGATGCCCAAGAAAAGCTGCCTGGAGGCATTGCAAATATGGCTGCCAAGTGAGCTGAGTTAACTTGAAAGAGACTTTATCACTTAATCATGTAACGGCTGGTATATTTACTATTTCTCTGTGTATCATGAGAATGAGTGAGCATGCACCTGAAGCCTCTGAATAAAACCTGTTTTTTTTACTCCCAAAGGACAGACCTGACTCGAAGGCAATATGGCGTAAGTGTTAAATATGTATAATTAGGTGTACAAGTCTTTGGATATGTTTGATCGGCGCTTACAGCAGATGGTGCACAGACATACCTATAACACTGAATGTTCTCAACAGACACAATCTGTCCCAGAAACAGGTGTTTCACCTCTTTTTGTCTCCTTTGCTCTTTTTACGGACCAACATCCCCAGCCGAAGAGCTGCCTCTGTTGACTCGGCAAGCTGTCGTTTCACGCTTGCTTCTTTCCCGGTCCTTAAGAGGCCATTTGAGGCAGTCCTTAAAGACTGAGCGACATGTCTCCCCTTTTGCTAGGCCAATGAAGTGCTATTTGTTTATTTTTAGGCTGTATTCTGCTGACCCAGGAGAGGCTTTTAGCACATTTCCGTGCTTTTCCAACCCCTCCCTTATGCTTTTTTTCCTGTATAGTTTTGAGCATTTTTCCCCCAATCGTGTTTTGTATTGAACGGGTTTGCTGGAGAGAGAGTTGGCAGGAGAACAAACGAATCTGTCGGCGACTCTCTCACTTTCGCTCAATCTGTTGCTCTCTCTCCCACCTCCTTCCACTGCTCGTTCTCTCTCTAAGCAGCACAGGTGTTGCTGTGGCAATGATGGCAGCCTTTGTCTGGCACCGTGAACTTTGTTATTGCATCTACACACGCTAACATCCCAGATTAGACCGACACACACACACACAAACGCATGTACGCACATGCGCGCACCGATCCGTTGTATCAGTGTCCTCTGTGTTTCATCATCAAAGCAGCGTGTGGCCAGTGGTTTGAGGAGCAGAATATGAAACGGATAAAACAAATCGTTTGATGTCGGAGAGACAGGCATGCCGTCAGAAAGTACTTAAGCTCTTCCTCCCGACGGAGCACACAAATTCCTCTCTTTCTTTCCTCATTAAGTTTCCTTCGTCTCCACGCTTCTTTTGTCTTCCCCGTCAGGGCAGTTTCAGAAAGCTTGCATCATTGTTTATGATGCATTATTGTCAGGAGATTAATTAAATAATAAATATTGACTTACTTAAACATTCTGTCAAAGAATAAGGTGCGTGAACTTTGTGTGTGCATGAGCAGCCGTTCATTTCCAACCAGATCTCCGCCCGAGGAAACCCGTTACTGATGTGACTTCAATGCTGGTATATTTTTCCACAAACCTATATAGAGGTAAAACATTTTTTTAAGTATGTTTTTGATACCAGTTCATTTATTTAGTGAGCCGAGCGGATTACTTACTTGGTTGACAAATACGTTTTTTTCTAGCAGTGTTTACACATATGGTCCAGCAGTAGTGTGTGGTCGACTTCTGAAGTGAGGCGGCAAAGTCCTTGCTCTGTGTTTGCATTTTCATGTTCCAATTCCATATGATGACACCTTTTCCTGTTTAAAGACAGTACCATTTTACCTTAAATTTCACTATCAACAATCAACCAATATGGCAGCAGCAAATTTAGATACTGTTTGCACCAACAATAAATAGCAACTAGTCATCTGTATTTTGCCGTTTCACTCCTTGACAATGACATTTGACAAACATTTGTCCACCTTTCTGTAAGACAATATTACTTTAGAGATATGGAAAGTACTCATTTATATAATTTCATATTTGTTTAGTTTTATTTCCTCATTTTCTCCAAGTCGGTTATTTTCTCATCCAATTTTTTTGAGGAGTCACTGCCTCACGTCTCCTCAGATAAAATGCCTCTGATGGGATCGCATCTCAAATAGATCACACTCATCACCGCCGTTCTGCCCCACATCAACACTAAAGAGGAGTCAAGCAGCCTTTAAAGTGTAAATATATCAGAACGACCTTTGTTTAGCTAAAAATATGAATATGCGTTCATATATTTTGAAGATGAAAGGGTCGATATCTAACATGTGTCCGACCTCATCCCTTTGAGTCTTTGAAGCGCTTCTCAGAACTATGTTTTGAATGCATTCTCATGTTAACCTTAAAAAGAGCTTATTACCATGTGATTGATCAGCTGATGAAATGACACGGATGAAAGGTGTTTGTGATTCACAAATAAGGTCAAAGCGGTAGTTTTTTTTTATCTCCCGCCAATTTAATTTCTTTGTTATGATCTTTACCTCTTTCATTCTATTATTCATTTACTAACACATTAGATCCTTATACTAAACAAAAATGTACATCTGAAATTCAGTCAAAACGCAATTATAACTGAAACTAAATCCTAACACAAGTGATGGCAAGGTGTCTAAGGGGCTTCAAGACATCTTCTGCACTCAAAAGAATAAAAACAAATTTTACAGGCAATTGAATATGGATAAATATAATTGAGTGGCGAGACACAGGCATGCCATGATTATAAGTACGATGTATGACAACATCGCACGTGATTGGGCGCTTAAGGATGACAAATCAGACTCACAAAAATAACACAATTATGATGTCATCAATAAATCAGCACTACACCATTGACGCTCTTATAATTTGATGCCAGAAGGGGATTGTCGGTGAACAATGGAAAGCAGCAGAGTTTTTTCCTGCACCTCGGATGGAAGGATGATACAAATTGCTCGGATGTCAACTGAACGAGAGAGTTAATAATTAATTTGTTTAGTGGGGGATGAGAGAAGGAAAGAGATGGAGATTCTTTGAAGAAGGGGTACAGATGGTCATCAGATGGGGCTGAGAGTTGGAGTGTGGCACGGTGCTTTGACATCACCTGGGTGCACACCACCATATGCCACTAGACCTGACAACCTTGCACACACACACACACACACACACACACGTGTGATCACTCATGCTCCGCATACTAATCTTGCTTAATATGAGCATAAAACAGCTGATCTTCAATTCTTCTCATTTTAAAGCCAAACATTTTTACAACGTTACCTTTTGGTTGTAGTTATGTTGTGTAAAATATTTAAGAAATGTTCTAGAAATTACATACACACAAAAAAAAATCATAACTAGAAACCTAAAAGTGTTATCATAACATTATCATCATCACATGGAACTCCAGTGTTGTTGTTTTTTTAAATATACTTCTGCCATTTTACCTCTTCTGAATCCAGATGATATCAGAAGCTTCATGATTAATGTAAATCTGAATAAAGTCACATTACCAGAATGGATTTGTGTACAATTTTGAAAACTACTTTTTTTGAACACTAATATTAAAATCTGTTTTCAGATGACGTTAAATAATCCTACATTCCCAGAGTGTTAGTTTGAAAAGTAGATTTCATGAATGAAATCCGTAGAGCATGAACGCAAAATGAAATAGTGCTCTTTATACACACAAACACATAGGCTCTACATGCACACACAAACATTCAGGAAAGAGGTTATTGATGACAGTCTGCGAGAGATAAGCATCATTACAACAGTGCAAGCGAGAGAGAGAGAGAGAGAGAGAGAGAGAGAGAGCTAAAACTCAGTTTTGAGCTTTTTTCATTTTAAAAGTCATGATGTGTATCATGCACCTTAATTAAATTGAGAGTATAGTAGCCATGAACCAAACACTTGCAGACAAACAACCGTGACAATATAGATCTTATATTTTCTGAAGGAAATCGGATTACTAGCCTATTCGTGTCCATACAGTATGAGACAAGTTATGTGTCCAAGTTGTATACTTGGGGTTAGGTGGTTTAAAGACAGTAAGAGCAATAGTGATATCAATGTTTTCTTTAGCAAGAACCACTAATGATCTCCCATACTCCAACACACACACAAAACTACTCCCATACCCACCTACCAGCTTCCCTCAAGGGAAAAACTAACAATGGGAGTCAATACTATATTTTGACATCTTAGACTTTAAAAAAATGACCTGACAGGGGAGTGTGTCCAATGTCCATGGGAAAACACTGAAGATCCTCTGTGTATGGTGTGTGTATGTTTGTTGCTTTTTCTGAGATGAAATGCTGAGCATGCACAGATCATACAATGTGAAATATGCAGAATAAAACAGGGAGAGAGAATAACTAATGACGGAATAGAATAAGCCAGGAAGGAAAGAAGTCACAAAAAGGATGTGCTGGAGTGGTAAAATGGCGAATCGGCATAAAGCCCCTCTAAGATCTCTATGTATCCATGTGAAAAATAGACTAGCAAAATAAATGACAAAAGAAGGAAGATGTGCTAAAAGCTCCTCCTCATGAGGTGTAAAAAACAGGGGATAATGATTTCCTGTAAAACAGGAAGTTGAAGACTGTTTGACATGTCCATCCCGCAGAAGCTATGAGAGCTGTAGATCACTCATCAAGTCGGAGTGCTGCCTGACACCAACTGAAATATGAAGAGCCGTTTCTTTTGACATCTGGAGTAAATCTGCAGCTCAGCGCTCAATTCTGACACACTAAAGCCACAGCGCAATTTTATGATGACAACAAAATATTAAATTTATGTCTCCCACACTCCCCTTCCTCCCATCTTTACTCTGTCTGTTCCCCCACCTCCTTTTCTCAACCTCGGCCTTCCTCATTTGCTTGTGCGGAGAAGGTTTAATACATTGCAGCTTTGTGGTTGTCCTGAGGTTAAATGGATATTAGAAAACGAGAACAGTGTATAAATGGTTTCTAGCAAAAACAGTGAGTTAGAGTTAAAACTTTTCTATTGGATTTAAACAGATTATATGATACATACATATAGGAACCCCCGAAACTTTATGTTGGCTTCGCTCTCACACATGGTCTGCAGGTTTGTTGTCACTTCTCTGCAAAGCATGCATTACATCATGACTGGTCCACCAAAGATTAATGCAGAAATGTGGCACACAAACGGTGAAAGTTATACTGAAATGTTCAGTTGTACTGAAGCACTACGTAGAAGTAGTACTTAATCTGTATGGCACTTTTTACAAAATCATTGCTACCCAAACAATAAATTGATCTTGTTTAAATATATAAATGATATACATAAACCATAGTTCAACTAGGCGGTGCATACCAAGCAATACATCTGTATTCACATACAGGTACATCTCAAAAAATTAGAATATCATGAAAAAGGTCAATATTTTTTGTCACTCATTTCAGAAAGTGAAACCCGTATATTATATAGATTCATTTTACATAGAGTGAAATATTTCAAGCCTTTATTTCTTGAAAATTATGGCTTTCAGATAATGAAAACCCAAAATGCAGTGTCTCATAAAATTAGAATATTACATGATCAATAAAATTATATTTTAAACAGGAATTTCAGTCGTCTGAAAAGTAAGCGAATTTTTATGCACTCAATACTTGGTTGGGCCTCCTTTTGCATGAATTAATGCATCAATACGGCATAGCATGGAGGCAATCAGCATGAGGCACTGCTCAGGTATAATGGAAGCCCAGGTTGCTTTGATAGCGGCCTTCAGGTCATCTGCATTGTTGGGTCTGATGTCTCTCATCTTCATCTTGAAAATGCCCCATAGATTCTCTATGGGGTTCAGGACAGACGAGTTTGCTGGCCAATCAAGCACAGTAACACCATGGTCATTGAACCAGCTTTTGGTACCTTTGGCAGTGTGGGCAGGTACCAAGTCCTGCTGGAAAATGAAATCAGCATCTCCATAAAGCTTGTCAGAAGAATGATGCATGAAGTGCTCTAAAATGCCCTGGTAGATGGCTGCATTGACTTTGGACTTCAGAAAACACAGTGGACCAACACCAGCAGATGACATGGCAGCTCAAATCATCACTGACTGTGGAAACTTCACACTGGACTTCAAGCAACATGGATTCTGTGTAACTCCACTCTTCCTGCAGACTCTGGGACCTTGATTTCCAAATGAAATGCAAAATTTACTTTCATCTGAAAAGAGGACTTTGGACAACAGAGCAACAGTCCAGTTCTTTTTCTCTTTAGCCCAGGTAAGATGCTTCTGATGTTGTTTCTGTTTCAGAAGTGGCTTGGTAGCCCTTTTCCTGAAGACATCTGAGCATGGTGACTCTTGATGCACTCATTTTAGCTTCAGTCCACTCCTTGTGAAGCTCTCCCAAGTGTTTTAATCAGCTTTGCTTGACAGTATTCACCAGCTTGTGGTCATCCCTATTGCTTGTGCACCTTTTCCTATTCAATTTCTTCCTTCCAGTCAACTTTGCATTTAATAAGCTTTAATACAGCATTCTGTGAAGAGCCACACCTTTCAGTAATGACCCTCTGTGACTTATCCTCTTTGTGGAAGGTGTCAATTATTATCTTCTGGATCATTGCCAAATTAGCATTCTTCCCCATTATTGTGGTTTCAAAGAACAAGAGATACCCGGAATTTATACTGTAGGGATGGAAATTTATTGAAACTCAAATGTAAATATTCTAATATTTTGAGATACTGGATTTTTTACTTTCACGAGCTGTAAGCTCTAATCATCAAAATTAAAAAAAAAACGTTTTACATGTTTTACTTTACATTTAATGAAATCTAAAATAGTTACTAGAAAAAACGAACTTCACGATATTCAAATTTTTGGAGATCTACCTGTAGATGACAGATACAAAGTTAAGTGGTCATGTAAATGTAAATGTTCTTGATATTTATAAATTCGGGAGGTTCCTCTACAATAAAAATGAACAGCAAGTTTCAGAGCTCAAAACTAATTCTTCAGTTTAAAATATGAATTATTCCAAACCTTTCTGAAATTGCAAGATTTGAAATCAGGATAATTGTGATGTCACAATTTGACATTGAGACACCCCTTAACATCCATCATCATCATATGTAATCAAGGATGAGTTTCTGAACAACTTATGTTTATACAACAATCACAAGAGCGATATTGCTGTTTGTTACAGAAATACTTTTGTGGTGCAAAAAAAAAAAACTTTACAGATTTGATAAAATAACCTTGAGAAACAATAAAAAACCTGGAACTGCATTTCATGACCATCATGACCTGTGATTGTTGTGTTGCTAAGTGATTTACAGCTGTTTATGCATTAGTGAATCAAGCCTGTGACTGAATGATCGACTTCACACTGTTACTGTTAGTAGCGTGAAATCTATCTGTTATCTCGAGATTATTTTATTTTTTAAATGACAGGTGACTAAAGAATACTTTTCTTGCAGAATACATTTCTTCAGAACAATCTTTTGAACTTGTTTAACTGTCAAAAAAAAAGCTTCTTCATGACATGACCCCAGTCAATACTGACAATGAAAAAAATCACTATAAAAGTCAGTGCAAACTATAGAAATTTACATCAACCAAATGAGTGTCATGGAGTGTGTGCTGATAGTACATTATAGGCCAAAGCTCATACTACTTTTTCTTGTTGGATATCCTCTTTGATATTTTGCTATTACATTACCTTCACCTAATCTCTATTATTAATATAATAGGGCATTCATACAATTATCATTATATTGTGTTTGATAGAATATAAGCAGGGGTAAAATTGTAGATATAGGCTGGATTATATCAATCACCTACCTTTTAACAATAAGGATATATTAAACAGCATGAATGCGGAAAGCCATTAGTATTTAATTGAAATTTATTTGATTTATCAAGCTCATAATCTCATTAAATGCCACTAAATCTCAGTTTATTAACAGCAGAGGCGTTATACGTCTCTCACGTGTACAGAATTAGGCGGAGTGAATTACGAGGTGGTTAAATACAGGCTAGCTGAGTCAGGGTAGCTGTAATAGATGAGGCATCTCAGCTGTGATATCTACGGCTACATAAGAGCATCAAAAACATTATGAATGGAAAGGATGAGAAAAAGAAACACCTCTAGTTGCTAAAGAAGAGAGAGGGGGAAGAGTGAAAATAAACTATTATTTACTGTGAAAAGTTTTCTTCAACCTGTATTGATTGGTTTCAGGATCAACCGTTAAGCTGATAATAATTGAAAAAAGCTTGTGGTGCTCTGTTGGGATGTTGGAGGAAGAGAGAGAGGATTTTTGATCAGAGGTTGATCGCCAGACAGAAGAAATGGGCACTTGGAGTCCACAGAACTGACTGGAGCACACACATACCAAAACACAGACAGACAGAGTGTCACACATCACACCAGGGCCACGCAGAGACCTTTAGAGGTGCAGGTGCTCAGTGTAAAAGGGCACATGGAACACGGCTTTCAATAGGGCTGTGCTCCTTGCTGATATGTGTATCGAAATGAATGCTTCTGTATTGATACAGCAGCAATTGCCATAAAACAGGTTTGAAAAAGAAACAGAAAAGAACATTTTAAGTTTAAATGTTAAAGACATTTTAATTTTACATCTTAATTACTCTGGAATGATATTATTATTATTGTTGTTGTTATTGAGTTTACAGGGTATGGTGGTTTTGCTGTTGTTGTTGTAGAAAAAATAATCCTGTCTTATTTAAAATAGAATTCTATTCTAATCCTGTTTCTGAATTTGTTCATTTTTTTGAATGATAATGATTATAAAAAAAGACACCTTGACATGCTTTAAACTTTTCCCAATTTAACAGCATGAACGAAAGAGAACAAGAACC
Organism: Gymnocypris eckloni scoliostomus; assembly: GCA_027564155.1. Taxonomy (NCBI): domain Eukaryota; kingdom Metazoa; phylum Chordata; class Actinopteri; order Cypriniformes; family Cyprinidae; genus Gymnocypris; species Gymnocypris eckloni. Next base: position 9,209,862 of record CM050416.1, on the reverse strand, counting down.
TTTGTATTTATTGATGTGGGTAGAACTATGTTAGCTGCATTTTTTATGTAATTTTAATAAAATGTAAAGTTGTCGCCAACACTTTATTCGAGCTCGAGCAGGTGTTTTCACATAGAGGTTTCTAGATTTAAATCTAGATTTAAATTAAAAGAGACATGACCTGACGTTTTATTTGTATACAAAATGAGGAGATTTGAATATCAGGAGAGCTGAACACTCTCGCGTGTTTCATTTATACTCGAAGCCAGAGGGCGCTCTCGCGCAGAAACTTTTGACGTATGGACAAACTCACACGGCTATCATTGTAGCGGAGCTGAATAAAAAGCAGAAACGTTTTTACTGATAAATCGAGAAGACAATAAACCCACGATTGCAAAAATATATGATTTATGCTACCTGGTCTCATGACCTTTACGTACCTGGGTGCACTTTTTAGCGAGACACAAAATACGTACAAATAACTACATATAGCTGCAAAATAAACAAAAACTAGAGGCAGAAAAACTCTGATACCTTTCACTCCTTTTCACACAAATTTACAGAGTTTTGATTAATAAAGCGTAATTTTTGCACATTTACTTGAAGAATATCATGATACGACTTCAAAACAATATTAATAGGCTTGCAGATTTGAAAACTGATGCTTTTCAACGTAAGCATCGCACCTATCCAGCTTCATATCTATGGGTTTTCATAGACAGTAAGTTTGTTCGGTAGCTCACGCAGTACGGTGACATACTTTGGAGGCGAGGAGCTCCAGTTTGAATCCTGTGTAACCACGGTTCGATGAAATGGTTCAAATCTGCATATAAGGAAGTTGAAATGGCACGGTTGCATCAACAAATACGTTTTTATATCAGATATGCATTTGTTATCACTATCAGGTAGGTTTAGGGTTGGGTTTGGTGTAGGGCATATTTCCAATAAGATAGAGCATTAATTTCTAGGGACAGACCCCGGATATTTGAATTCAGAACCGACGGAAAATGTACCTATATCTACATAATAAAAACGTGCCAGGTTCATGTATTTAACCTGTTTTAGCACCACTCAGTGGACATTTCTCTTTGAAACTGCGGCCAAACGTGCAGTAAGGTACGTAAAACAGTGTATGTGTACAGTGTACAGAGAGACCAGGTTGGGTTTATGTGTGTTTTTCAAATTATCTTCAGGTAATAAATAAATAAACTATATGAAAAATGCAGTACTGATTGACAAATCATTTAGTATAGAAACTATAAAATATATTTCCTGAATTATTCTGTGATAAAAATGGGAAAAGTGTGTTCGTAGTAGCTTTTATAAACCAATCATAAAATTGTCATTAGGAAATTTTTTACAAAAATATTGTAGCCCCTTGCTGCAGGTAAACTGGCTTCCACAGGCTACACACAGTAATATAAACAACAGCTGTGCATGATCTCTTCACGCCGTTCTCGTCAAATAACAATAATTCGCTAATATAAGTTTACAAGCACACCGCTCCGCTGATAAATCCACTTTCCGGCACCCACGGACATTATTGAAGGCATGCATGAACATGAGGGATCGTCCCGGATGAGATTGTCAGGTGAAAGGTCATCATGTGGATAATTTAATTTACGGCTAAACTATTATTAAATTAATTTTACAAACAGTTAGATTGGTCAGGCCTTCGCAAAAGGGCGTTTAATTACAATAAAAAAAAAAATCCTTGACAAAAGGGCACTTTGGGCATCAAAGGGAAAAGGGGCAGGTCCCCCCCCCTGCACATGCCTGCTTCACACATGCTTTAACACACTCTTTCTGTCTATTGAAACATAGCTGCTTCTTTTCTTAATTGAATACTTCACCCAAAAATGAAAACCCCTTAACTTCAGAAGACTTATAGCGCATGAGTTGTATGGACTTTTTTCCTGATACTTCTGATACTTTGAGCTTAAAATACAAAAGGAGTGCTGAAATACAGATTGTTCAAAGAGGTACAGTCTGCAAAGAAAGTTAATTAAAGAGAGCGCATTAACAGGATTCAGCCTGTTCAAGAGTTCATGGAACAGATGTGTCTTCGGACATTTCTTAAAAAGTTGCAAGGTTTTCCAAAAAAAAACGTATAGAATTTTAATGGTTAAATTTAATTTAATAAATAATGTATGATTAATTGAAATAATGAAACATACACAATTTAACAAAAATGTATTGAGTTTAAAAATCTCACCTAATTCTGTCCTCATTAATTGTCCGAATTCTATTTTAATGGTTTTATTTAATTGTAATAAATCAAAAGCATCTCTAAGTAATTGATTTTATTAAAAATATTTTTTTCAGAAATACTGTGTGTATTTACATTTTTCTTATAAATAAATTCTGGTAAATATTTTTTTTCTGGTACATATTCCTTAAGAAATAATGTTTTAATAATAATTGTACATGTGTTCATGTACTCTTATATTGAAGTGCATACTATAATTATTTATGATTGCTTGAGTTATGGCTGTGATTTTGTGTAATTTCACGAGGGAGATCTGGACACGGCACAAGCAAGATTCTATCATTTGACACCCACATAAGAACCAAAGTGCAATATGTATTTAGCAAAAAAGAATCTGAAAAAACAGAATCTGTCTGCAAAACTTTAATCCATGACTGGTAGACCCAGACATCTTGGCTAGCATCATACAGTAATTAATTCAGCAGTTAGAGGAATACCTAAATGGAAGACATTCACTATTTGTTAGCAGGTCTGACTTTCTTTTTCTAAATGCATATTTATCAAATTACTATGAAATAAACAAAATAAATTACATGATAACCTAACTAATGATAGATCAAGTGGCTGAATCCAGCCCATTTATAACAAGAGACTAGAAAACTTTACAGTCTGCTTTCATGTCCAATATCACACAATATTCTTCAACAAGGAGAGTGTCTGTCCTCTGGTGAGATGGTGCTAATCCAGTACAGAGAAAGAGCATGACTCTTCCATATTCAAGGAAGAGAGGATTTGATTTGCATCACTTCATTTTCATATCCTCTCTTTCCCTGAGCACACATGCATAAATGCACGTGCATGCCCCGTAAAATAGTCACATGTGAGCGGTAAACTAACAGCTCCGAATCGGATTGAGGATCGATGGAGCTATAGTCCAGTGACGTCATTATGCTTCAACACCCTCCTCGTATTTCTCCCCCTCTCTCTCATTCAGTATGGATTTTTTAATTCACTGAAGTCACTGATTGTTGTTAATCTAATCTGGCCTGATTTTAATAAGATAAAAACTCCCACCACCATGAAGAGATATATATATAAAAAAACGGATGAGAAAGAGATAATTTATGAACAATGCCTGTTCACAGAGCCACATTCACAAAAGCGCAAACCCTCATTTGGCATTAAACAACTACTGCCAGTATTTACTAGACACGCAGTGGGGAATTACAGCACTGAAAACGCGTGGACAGTTATTTTCGCAACTCACCTTATTAAATATGCATTTGAAGGAGTTTCCCTTTCGATCGAGAAGAGTATTTAAATGAATGATTTACTAAGATTTGCACTCGTCAATCCACTGGTATTTGCAGCAATATTTAACGACCAATAAAAGCATGTCTTAAAGCAGGTCGTTATTTGCGTTGCTCATGGTAGATTGCACTGGTCATAATGGAAATGAGATGTTGCGTCTGTGTTCTTTAATGTGCACCTTGTCAGTAAATCACCCACATAATTTTCCCCTCCCATCGGCGCATTTATGGAATTGCGCTCTAACACTAATTTGCCCTGTTTAGTACATCTGGCCCCAGGGCCATCACTAGTGGGGTGATAGGTGGTGATGATTATAGGGGCCCACGGCTGAGGGGAGGCACCCCGGCGATCTCAACCGACTGGCTGAGGCCAGACTAAAAAGAGGCTCAGGGCAGTTGACGGGCCACTGCTGCGCGTCGTCATGAAAGCTTATCATTTGCACATGTTTTAAAGCCTTTCCAATTTAAACATTCAAAAGAGTTTAAAGCATTCAAACACAAGACGAAGAAAAAGCTCAACTGAGTACTTGCGTGCCGTGTTCGGTGCGCACGCAGAGAGACCGCATGGACAGCAACACCGAACCGAGCTCTCTTTTCATGCAAACAGAACAAGATGTGAAAGAGCCCGATTCAGCACTCGTGCACGGTGTTCTGTGCGCACAGGGCCCACGCAGAGAGAGATGCGTCTCAAAGCGTTTGAACGCCAAATTTGCCTCTTCTTGCTCTTGTACCGACAAATACATACAAAAATTGTCAAAAAATCTTGGAGAGTATCCTCGAAAAAACTGTAGGTTATGTCTTAAGTGAAAGTAAACAGTTGATAAATAAATTGGATGTGCATCATTATATTGGATGCATTGTCTCTTAAAGTGACCGCGCCTAATTTACTAGCTGCTGTCGGTGTCCTTAATGTTAATCCAAGAAAATGAAAGAAAGAAAATCAATCACTGCTCTTGATTGAATTACCTTGTAGTTTTAACAATAATTAATCCACAGTCAAACCAAATATATGCTTTTTTACTAGTGGGTGCAGGACACTATAGTTCATTTTCAAGTTGATTAGTTTGCTTCACTGAATATAATTTTTGGTTATTTAACATTTATTTTGTAAAACAGTTGACTAACATTAAATGATTAACAGCTTCCATCTTACCTCGCTCTCATTAATCTGACGTTTCGTGTGCGCTCAGCATCTGTGAACGCTAAACCCGCCTACTTTGATTTGATTGGCCAGTTCAATTATTTTGACATTGACGCACTGTTAGCCCGCTGAGGCAGAGCAGACTTTTAAAGCTTTTTTTGTCATCCTAACAAGAGTGCTGCAAAATGGAGGACAGCAGATCAGCACATTTAGAAGTTTAGAATTATTGGGGGGAACAATTCCCCCTCAATGTCTATGGTGGTTACGACCCTGCATAGGATAAATTACTATGCAGGATTTACTCTATTATACGTTATCAACATGAATTGATAGGTGAAACAACAAACAGCCACCCACAAATAGTATCTCGATCTCAAAATGGGCATATTTGAGAAAAAAGTCGAGTAGTTTGCTTCACCGAATATAATTGTCGGTTATTTAAAATGTATTTTGTAAAACAGTTGACTAACATTAAATGATTAGCAGCTTCCATCTCACCTCGCTCTATTCATAAAAATAACTATAAACCAAGCATCAGGCTGTCTTTGAGTTCACATGAACAACGATTAAAGTTACTCGCCAGGCTACAGAAGAATAACGTTAACGTTACCATAATTCCTCCGTTCAATTAGGCCTAAGACATCGAGAGTCATGCAGACCTACATAACCCAGGCACAACACATAATTGCGAATAACATGCCTTACCTTAACACAGAATCGACCAGAGGCCTGGCAATCTGTGAATCGGTCGTGCTATTAATGTCATCACTACACAATTTCTTAGTAAAAACCAAAATAAATCCAACTGTCCTTTGTTCTTTTTTGCCATGGTGGCTATATGATGCTTACTGCAGAATGGATTTTAAGGACTTCGCGTGCAGACCAACAGCCTCCAACGTTTATATTTTTTCTACGAATCTTTGAGTTAACATGTACTAAACATGAGTGGAATTTGCACTGCAGCGCCCCCACACTGTCACACGTACGAGAGGAACGAGGAGGCGTAGGAACTCTTTAAATTTGTATTTCTGTTGAACGGGGGTATCACAGGACAGACAGGAATGGAGATCAAGCACACCATAGACTATTAACAACCGACAGGAAACATGGGGCAGAACAGACTATAAATAGACAGAACTATAATATATTTTAAATATTGGAGAATGTCAACAAAAGTATGCATAGTGTGTGCTTTGTGTAAGGCTCACTATAAAATGCTTTAGGGCTTTGACAGACAGAGAATTTGCCCCTGCTCTCTGAGCCTGACTTGTGGTCATCACTCTTGTGGACTAAGGCTTATACAGACACACACAGAGAGAGGGAGTGTGACCTTGATGACAGCAGTAAATTCGGACAGGAATGTCAACAGCCACAAGACATATTAGTGTCACGCCAGTTTTCCCATAAGTTTACCTCAGCCAATTATACAGCGGCCATAAGATCACAGAAGCCAATCAGAAAGCCTGACCCTTACTTAAATCATGACTGCCAAAACTGTTTTATCCATCCTATGCCTGAAGTATTCTATACTGGACAAGTGTGGGTACCAGTTCCCAAATCTGTTCCTATTCTTTGTGTTTTTACTGAAGAACATGTGGTTCTAGGTCAAAAATGGCTCAGACTGACAAACCAAAATTAGATTGCTCCTATTGAAAATCAGCAAAGCACTGAACACTGGAAGTGATGTGATATTCAGTAGGCATACATTCTATTTTTGTCGCACTGCAAAGTTACTCACTTTATTTTCCCTGCCCATCAAAAATGATTTTTTCAATAAATCATGTGTGAACAGACTGCTATGATTTTTATCTGCCATATATTAAACAATTTCTCCCAGTTACATCAAAGTCAGTTTGTAGTGACATAAATATGCTGATTTGATTATTTATGTCAAAATATACACTGACAGTTTCTTATAATGTCAAAGCAATTGGAAGTTATGCATTCTTTGATGAGATTTGGCAATGTGAGGCTACATGAGATACAGCAACCGTTGGTGAGTCGACTGGCAGTAAATGACAAAAAAATTATATATGATATAAACTGATGTTTTTAAACAAATGGGAACAATTTAGACCTTGTATTTAGAATTATTTGATTAGATTTATTATTTTAGTTTACATTTATTTCAGAATATTACATTTATTCTTATTTTTCTTTATTATTTTTTTTTTATTCTTCTTGATATGCATTTATTTTATTTATTTATCTGCTGTTTACAGTGGTTTTATTGATCTTTTCAAACGTTTTAGGTCAGACTTTTTTAAAGAAATTAAAACTGATCAAAAGTAATATAATAAATATATTTATAATGTTACAATAATAAAAAAGGCTGTTGTTTCAGAACTTTCTATTCACAATAAAGATCTGCAAATCAACTTAAGACTGGGGTGATTAAAAAGCAGCTACACTGTCACAGAAATAAATCACATGTATATATTTATAAATATATTAAAATTGAAAACGGTTATTTTAAACTAATAATATTTCACAATATTACTGTTTTTATTTTATTTTTTATCAAATACATGCAGCCTTGGTGAGCAAAACATCTCTTTCAAAAACATTTTGTATAGTAGTTTTCATGTTATATTTTCATTATATATTCTCATCATATGGATATGCAGACTGGTTCTGAGCTTAGTATGAGAAATAGCACCATTTCTGTCAAAAAGGAACAGCATTCTTCGCCTTTGAAACAGTATGCCGTTTTTAGTCACTATGTATTGTTCAAGAGCTTTTGTAACCATGTACGGTAACTTTTCAGGTTCCTGGAAGCCTGATCCATAGGTGTGGAGTATTGTGTGATCTTTGATGGTTTGATGGTCAGTGTGTGTCTGAGAGGAAGACATTCGATCAATGAAGCTCTGAGATCTTCAACATGTTGAAATCCTATCCCTCAGCCCTGAACACTCTTTATCAAACAGACTTTCATTCACTCGTTCACTCCATCCTTTACACTCCCTGCCCCACACTCACCATTCTGTTGTCTCTAAGGGATTTATTTCATTTAATTCTTTGCTGCAGTAGTCCTGGGCCAAGTTTAAAGGGCTGGGATAACTGTTAGGACTGATCAATAGAGCCTGGCACCAACATCAGCTCTGTGGAGACAACACACACACACACACACCACAGAAAGGACATAACAATCTTTCATCAATACTACAGCATCTGACTCGAGACTCAAGTCAACTTCACCACCACCTTGGTCACTAATTATGCCCTTCACCCAGTCCTCATCATTTCAAAAGAAAAAGAAAAAAAAAGTAATAAAAAAAATAAAATAAGAATAAATAATTTTTCCCACTGCTGAACATTTGGTGTCTGAGCTTTTATCAATAATGATTTGGCTTTAGATATTATTTAAATTAAATATTTGTACATGGTCACCTTGCTTTACACAGGTCTATTTACCGTGTTACATGTTTGGGGTGGGCGATGTGACCAAAATCTTATACCACGATATGAGCCATTGTATTTCACGGTAACAATATATATCACGATATAGTTATTTTTGCTTTTATTTTTGATACAATGGAAATCTCATAATTATTGTGATCAGTGCCAATAATATATATATATATATATATATATATACTCTATGTAGACTCTACCGTGCGATTCCACCGGGCAGGGACACCAGCAAGGGATATAAGTATCGCTTTTTATTTATCCTCTTTCCTACTACTTGTTTCACTTTTATTTTCGTTTTTATAACCATTTCTTACTATGTGTTTGCAGATCAATACTAGCACTACCACTCGCAAACCATGCATCACACACTGTAGACAGCGCAATCCTAACAACCTGCGTACTTTGCCTATGTCTACTAATACATTACTTTCTTTTTCTAGAAGTTGTCTCTGGAATTGTCAGTCTGCTGTCAACAAAGCTGATTTCATTACTTCCATTACTAGTCATTCAAGGCGTATCCTCATGGCCCTGACAGAGACCTGGATCAAACCAGAGGACAATGCTACACCTGCAGCACTCTCCAATAATTTATCCTCCCCCATTACTGGAAGAGGTGGAGGTACTGGTCTGCTCATCTCTAATAATTGGAAATTCACTCCTTTATCATCTCGGAGTATAAACAGCTCCTTTGAATCATATTCGGTTACTATTACCTACCCTCTAAAAATCAATGTTGTAGTTGTTTATTGTCCTCCAGGACAACTAGTTAACTTTGTGGAATAATTAGATTTGTTGCTCTCAACCTTTCCTGAGGATGGTACACCCTTAGTTATACTTGGAGACTTTAACATCCACCTAGATAAACCTCGGGCTGCAGACTTCCACACTCTACTTGCCTCTTTTGATCTCAAGAGAGTGTTAACTACGGCTACTCACAAATCAGGCAACCAACTGGACCTTATTTACACACGACACTGCTCCACTGATCATGTGCTGGTTACTCCACTGCACACCTCGGATCACTTCCTCCTCACTCTTAACCTCAACATGATTCCTGACACAACACATACCCCTCCACATGTCACCTATCGACGTAACTTACGCTCGCTCTCACTCTCCCGGCTATCTGCTATGGTTTCATCTTCGCTTCCTCCCCTTAAACAGTTATCGTATCTTGATGCTAACAGTGCTAATGACACTTTCTGTTCCATTCTGATGTCTTGTTTTGATACTTTCTGCCCCTTATCTTCCAGGCCAGCCCGTACCACTCCTTCTGCCCCTTGGCTATCTGTCGTTCTCCACGAACATTGTTCTAAACTCAGGGCTGCAGAAAGGGTATAAGGCGCAAATCACAAAATCCTACACTCCTCTCTGACTTCTCTGCTAATGTCTCCACTGCTAAAAGGACATACTATCATGACAAAACGAACAATTCGCCTAAGTCTCGCATGCTCTTTAATACATTTCCTCCCTCCTTTGTCCTCCTCCTCCCCCTCCTTCATCAACTCGGTTAGCTGATGACTTTGGCACATTCTTCATTAATAAAATTGCAAACCGGATTGCACAATTGTCCACACCACAATCTGTCAAACACATCTTACCAGCAAACATAAACTCGTTCACATACTTCTCTCCACTCTCTGAGGCAGAAATCTCTAAACTCATCCTTTCCAGTCATCCTACTACTTGTCCGCTTGATCCTATTCCATCTCATCTCCTTCAAGCTATTTCTCCCGCAGTTGTTCCTGCACTCCCTCGCATCGTTAACACATCCCTTCACACTGGAATTGTTCCCTCAGCATTTAAACAGGCTCGTATAACCCCACTTCTTAAGAAACCCACTCTTAACCCAACTCTTTTAGGGAAATATAGACCGGTTTCCCTTCTACCTTTCATTGCAAAAACACTTGAACGAGTTGTGTTCAACCAAGTCACTGCCTTTCTCACACAGAACAACCTCCTGGACAGTAACCAATCTGGCTTCAGAAGTGGACATTCCACCGAAACTGCCTTGCTCTCAGTTGTTGAAGACATAAGACTTGCAAGAACGGCTTCCAAGTCTTCATTACTTATATTGCTGAACCTGTCTGCTGCTTTTGATACGGTCAACCACCAGATCCTCCTGTCAACCCTATTGAGAAAGGGCATCTCAGGAACCTCACACCAGTGGTTTGACTCTTACCTCTCAGATAGGTCCTTCAAAGTATCTTGGAGAGGTGATCCAAGATCTTATCCAAGTCGCAACATCTAGCTACAGGGGTGCCACAGGGCTCAGTTCTTGGACCACTTCTCTTTTCTGTCTACATGGCTTCACTAGGTTCTGTCATTCAGAAACATGGCTTTTCATATCACTGCTATGCTGATGACACTCAACTCTACCTCTCATTCCATCCTGATGATCTGATGATAGCTTCTCGCATCTCAGCATGTCTAGCAGACATTTCTTGCTGGATGAAGAACCATCACCTTCAACTCAACCTAGCAAAGACAGAACTGCTTTTGGTTTCAGCAAACCCATCGTTTCATCACAATTTCACCTTCCAATTAGGCTCATCAACCATCAACGGTCACCGGTACACTGCTCAACCCAAGTACAAGTGTTTTTACTGTGAAAATAAAATAAAATACAATAATTTGTTTTAATTTAAAAGGATTCAACAAGAGATTTTTTTTATATTATTGTATTTATATTAACAAAATGTCCAACCAAACGAGAAACAAATCTTTAAGAAATACATTTTGTGTGGGACTGATCTGTAGTATCAGGCACTGATCAGGTAGTACTCCAGAGCAAATACTCGATTTTTCCCTCTTGAATTCAGGCCGTGAAGTGCAACAGGATGAGCTTTACGCACATGCCACAAACAGCGTGTGTGTAGGAGGGAAACTAAAACAGCCAAATGGCTTCATCAATAGCGCTGATGGGCACAGGGAAATCGAGAACCCCATCGTCCGCAAGCGTAACACACATCACCTATTAATAACCCGCAACACACACACTGCAATCCACACACAAACCACAATCACAACACACGACTCGTATCGCACTAGCTGATAACGGTACCACTTCGAATGACAAGCCAGAGAGCCACCTCATATCTCACAGCACACCGAGAGATCCACGGCACTTAACGTGAAGTGTGTGTCATTGTGTGTGTGTCTTAGCCCATCGGGTCGGATTTCTCTGCAAGGCTTTCCCCTCCCTCCCACTTACATGAGGTTGTTTTCCCGTTGAGCGGCAAGTCTTTAGAGAAACGAAGAGGATGGGAGAACAGAACAAGTGCACTAATGGATTCATGAGGTCAGGCCGAAACAGCGGATCAGGACAAACACATGCAGTCACAAAGCAACCCTCTGAGGAACAGCCGGACAAAACAGGCAGCTCTGCAATGACAGCATTTCACTCTGGGCGTCTGTCTAACAGAGCGAATGAATTTGATAGAGCGTTTGCTCTCAGAGACAGTGAGAGCTTCAAAAGCTTCTATCTGTGAGTGTACATCCGTGACAAACAGACTGTTAGATGACAGCATCGCTAACAATTTGCAGAGTGGTTATTACGAGGCGTGACACCCTTTTGTTGCTTAATGCAAGAACGAATGCCACTTTTTGTTTTACGCCATTGTTTTTTGCACTGTGTTTAATATTACTGTTGTGAATGTCTAGACTTAATCAATATACAATTCAACTTTATCCTTTGATATCAGTCAGGCTGTACAGACTATTGAAAAACATTAACCTAGACCAAACAAGGGTTAATTTGCTCAAAAATGAAAATTCTGTCATTATACCTCATCTTGCCCAAACCCATGAACTGAATTTCTTCTGCAGAACATAAAAATATATTATGCTAACTTCTGATTTGTCAATGGTCAACAAAATGTTTGGTTACTAACATTATTTAAAATATATTATTTTGTGTTTCACACAAGACATACAGGTTTGGAACAATGTTAGGATGACAGAAATTTAATTTTTGGTTAACCCTGTAAAGCCGACAGTAGCCTATCATATTTGATAAGCAAATAACAACAAACCCCAATAACAACAAAAACAATTAATCTAAATCCAATACAAGAAATGATTAACACATATAATACAGCTGGCTCAATTGAATGGGGTACTGGAATTGATATAAGAGATACATCACAAAGAAACAAAAACAGACAAAATTAGATATGGACAGTGTACCCAACAATTCAGAATATAGCAAGAGAAACAGATATAGAGGCAAGGCTTTAATCAGAGTACGTACAAGTCCCAGTCTTGACAATGTCCCAACGGGTCATGAAGATATGCAATCCTCAATCCTAGGACCACGAATCAATCCCATTGGCATAATCCAATACAGGTGAGAAGTAGGTATCAGCCATAAGTAGCCTTTAAAGCCCCATAACAGAGTTCTCTGTGAGCTTCTCTGCAAACTTTCCAACCATTTAGATTAACATGTTGCAGGGGTAAATCAAAATGTGCAGTTGAATATTAGTAAGGGTGTTCCTGTGTGGCTCAGTGGTAGAGCATTGTGTCAGCAGCGCAAAAGGTTGTGGGTTCGATTCCCAGGGAACACACATACTAATGAAATTGTATAACCTGAATGCAATTTTAAGTCGCTTTGGATAAAAGCGTCTGCTAAATGCATAAATGTAAATGTAAATGTAAGGCACTTAAATGACAAGATTCACTTAACTTCCCGGAAACCATATGATTCCAGGCATGTTCACCCAACAATCAGCAAACTCCAACACCATGCTCCAACACCCGAAACTTCTGTCATCACTTGACTTAATCTTAAAAAAAAAACTTTAATCCCTTTCCATAACTTTGTTCTCTTTTTTCCCAAAACTCTCAATGTCTGGCTAGAATTTGCTCTGAATAATGCCTAAAAATATGTATTACAAGCACTTCCTATGTCTGTTTGCCTCTTTATAATGTATTGCTTATGGTATTCCACTATTGACTTGGAAATGTGTGACATTACAGAAGTAAAATGAGTTGTGAATCCATCGTCCTTCCACATTGTTTTGAATAATCTAACAGGTTCATCTAATTTATAATTTTCTGCTTTAATCAGCAATGCTTCCTGCAAATTGTCCTAAGTCTAAGAGAAAGATTATTTGAAAACATTACTATCCTTATGATTTCCGTCAGGTGTACAGTAATTACACTTTGGATTATAACACACTACATTTGCAGCTACTCTAGTGCAATTCCATTGCAATCAACTAAAATGAAACTTTCATTTTAAGCATCCCAGAATCTGCTGTCTCCATGGGAACAAATCTCACAGCACATACCTATCCCCTTTTCGATACACTCTCTCTACTTTTTGGTATCATGAAGACTTCCCTCTCCCTCATTTCTCCTCCTTTTCTCTCCCTTTTTCCTTCCCGATTTAATGATCTGACCAATTACGGCTGTAGTATCTCATAGATGCTTGGCAGGGTCGTAATTGGAAGAGCTCTGAGTTTCTTTTTAATCATTAGCTTTAAGAAACTGTCTGTGCATTCACAATTAATCCTTTCAGAGTGGAAGAGAGCAGCAGAGGTAAAGAGGGAGAGGTCGGATGGCGCTACATGCACTGAATGTATTTCACAGCAGGGTCTCCGGTGGTCATGTTGTATAGTCCATACTAACGTCGCTCATCTGAGCTCAAATATAGGACATCACTGCCACCTACTGCCAAGGAGTGGAACTAAGACAAATGGCAGCAAGGAGACCTTGTGGTAACGAATCAAATAGATAGAGAATAAAAGGACAAATGTCCCTTTTCATGCACAGTGCTAAAAGTGGTGAACCAATTTATACAAATTAATCAAGTCAGCAACAGATGACAAATGCAAAGAGTTATTATAATGTCACACAGGACAACACTGCAGAGACATATAAAGCCAGTGATTTTATGTTTCTGGAAGCGGGAACATGTGGTACTGAAGCTTTGAGCACATCTATAATTACACTAGTACACCATAGAGATACTACAGCTCACAATGAATGAGACTTTGATGGCAATTTCAGGTCAGCACAGAGTGTAACCCGCATGGAAGCAGACGAGATTAGAAGCTGACTGACCTAACCAAAACTGAATAAGATATAAAGAAAATGGAATAATCTGAACAGGTTCAGGATGACTAATGTGTGAGTCACTTAGATGGGGCTTACATCCAAAATAACTACAAGTGCTGCTTTTATTGCAAGGGAAAAACCCTGGAGCAACCAGGTATTGACTTGGTGCAGATCTTTTTTTTTGAATATTCAGCTTTTTTGGTTTCAGTCCAGATCTTTAAACACTAAGCCACACACACTCCACAATCACAAACATCACACCTCCTCATCTTCCAAGGTAATGGGACTTTGGACATCTCACTCAATAGTCCCCACCAGAACACTGCATCTCACGTGAATGGTCACTGTCTAACACTGAAGAAGGTGAAGGGTTCATTCAGGTCACACCAGCCAATGTGTTTATATCCCAAAGTTCTTCACCATCTGATGAGATACATCAAAAAAACAAACAAACTGAAGAACAGTTAAATGAACAAAGGAATCCAATGAAAAGGCTGAAACACATGAAATTGCTTTCCTATTCATATTTTTCCAATATTTCTAACTGAAATATTACATTTTGGAATCACAGCCATAAACATTAACATGAGTCGGTTATAAGTGGTATTGGGAGTGGGACATTCTCGTTCTAAAGAGCATCAGATTGGACAAAACTCTGTGAAGGATGAATCATCAATATAAAAAAAATAAATAAAAAAAAGTGCATAATTATTTAGCATACACTGTAGATATGCATGACTTCATAGCGGATCGATATGTATTAGATATGCTTATAAAAGAGCTGTACGCCATTCAGAATGGGACTGCAGATGCTTAAAGGTCACATCTTGAAGTAGCAAAGGATATAGAATTTAAATTCAACAACATTCAAACAACTCCAATAAATGTAATTCTAAGATGACAAAAGTTTGTCAAGATGAACTCTAAATGTTAGAGTGATAGGCTTATTGAAAATAAATAAGTTACATACAGTAAGAGTCACTTGAATGGATATCTTCACTGTATGTGAGGCATATGAGACTTCAGATAGGTGCTCACTGCATTATTGTGGACAAGCATCTAACAGTTTATGCAACATTATGTTCAAATGTAGAAGGATGACATTTGGGACAGGGCCTATCAGTCACAGAGATGTACTACAGACAAGCACATGACACTGGAGAAAACGCTTAATTTCCTATATTGTAAAACTTCAGCAAAGGTGAGAACTACAGAGCTGCCAAAAACAGCATGCCTCTATTTACACACTTTTACAGTTGGTTTTTGTTTCAGGCTGTTTTTGGAAGAAGCAATCTCTGATAACGATCCACACTTGGAAAATCATTTCAGTACAAAAAGAAATGACAAGCCCCTGGCATTTCTCAAAAAACCAAAACCATTTGTACTAAATGCATTCTGAAAGCTACATTCATTAGTCTCTGCCCTTATTTTACTTGCAAATGAGCTTCCAGTCTAAATCTAAATGGCCATGTCATTATTTGACGAATGTTGTCTGTGGTATATTTTGAAGGATTTTTAATAGGTTTAATGGGAGGGTTTGAGAAGCACTGCACTAGAGCATCCCTTCGTTCAGACACATTGGAAGATCTGATAAGAATCAGTGTAGAGGCAAGTCTGGAAGATGTTGATGTTAGAGAGAGTGTGGCAGCTGGTTTAGCCAAGGACAAAGATCAAGAAGGACAAACTACAGGAGTTGGCCATCCGAGAGGCATGTGACTGCAATAGAGGATAGTCCATAATACATTGAGCTATGAGATGTTCAGTTTGAAGCCCTTAAAACACTTAATTTAGATGTTCTTTTTATTTCATTTATCTTGAGATTTTTTTAAGTTTAAATATTAGCTCAGTGAAGCACTTTAAGCACCATCACTTTTTTCAGTAAGTTACCTTTCTTGTAGAATTGTGCTTCAAATAAAGAACGTTATGTTGACCACATTGTTAGTTAATCGTTTACTAGTCAATATTGCCTATATGAAAATTTGGGTGCACCTAACTTTTGTGCCGGTGCACCTAAGAAAAAAAGTTAGGCGCACCAGTGCACCCAGTGCAAAAAGTTAGTCTAGAGCCCTGTATAAAGAAAATGGAATAATCTGAACAGGTTCAGGATGACTAATGTGTGAGTCACTTAGATGGGGCTTACATCCAAAATAACTACAAGTGCTGCTTTTATTGCAAGGGAAAAACCCTGGAGCAACCAGGTATTGACTTGGTGCAGATCTTTTTTTTTGAATATTCAGCTTTTTTGGTTTCAGTCCAGATCTTTAAACACTAAGCCACACACACTCCACAATCACAAACATCACACCTCCTCATCTTCCAAGGTAATGGGACTTTGGACATCTCACTCAATAGTCCCCACCAGAACACTGCATCTCACGTGAATGGTCACTGTCTAACACTGAAGAAGGTGAAGGGTTCATTCAGGTCACACCAGCCAATGTGTTTATATACCAAAGTTCTTCACCATCTGATGAGATACATCAAAAAAACAAACAAACTGAAGAACAGTTAAATGAACAAAGGAATCCAATGAAAAGGCTGAAACACATGAAATTGCTTTCCTATTCATATTTTTCCAATATTTCTAACTGAAATATTACATTTTGGAATCACAGCCATAAACATTAACATGAGTCGGTTATAGGTGGTATTGGGAGTGGGACATTCTCGTTCTAAAGAGCATCAGATTGGACAAAACTCTGTGAAGGATGAATCATCAATATAAAAAAAAAAAAAAAAGTGCATAATTATTTAGCATACACTGTAGATATGCATGACTTCATAGCGGATCGATATGTATTAGATATGCTTATAAAAGAGCTGTACGCCATTCAGAATGGGACTGCAGATGCTTAAAGGTCACATCTTGAAGTAGCAAAGGATATAGAATTTAAATTCAACAACATTCAAACAACTCCAATAAATGTAATTCTAAGATGACAAAAGTTTGTCAAGATGAACTCTAAATGTTAGAGTGATAGGCTTATTGAAAATAAATAAGTTACATACAGTAAGAGTCACTTGAATGGATATCTTCACTGTATGTGAGGCATATGAGACTTCAGATAGGTGCTCACTGCATTATTGTGGACAAGCATCTAACAGTTTATGCAACATTATGTTCAAATGTAGACTGGGATAAGGGCTGAGGATGACATGTGGGACAGGGCCTATACACAGTCACAGAGATGTACTACAGACAAGCACATGACACTGGAGAAAACGCTTAATTTCCTATATTGTAAAACTTCAGCAAAGGTGAGAACTACAGAGCTGCCAAAAACAGCATGCCTCTATTTACACACTTTTACAGTTGGTTTTTGTTTCAGGCTGTTTTTGGAAGAAGCAATCTCTGATAACGATCCACACTTGGAAAATCATTTCAGTACAAAAAGAAATGACAAGCCCCTGGCATTTCTCAAAAAACAAAAACCATTTGTACTAAATGCATTCTGAAAGCTACATTCATTAGTCTCTGCCCTTATTTTACTTGCAAATGAGCTTCCAGTCTAAATCTAAATGGCCATGTCATTATTTGACTGTTTGTTCAATTTAATATTTTTTTCTCTTTTTGACATCCTAAGTAGCCACGTCGGTTGAGAGCCAGCAACGTAAACACATAATGATTATTAGCATACCGTGAGCAGTGCTTTCCCTCATCCAGACTCCCCAGGTCCATCTGCCCAGTGCTGTCCATCATCACACTGCTGCCTGAAGCCACAATTATGACTATTGTGGTTAATAAACTCGAGCACTGAATAAGAAATGTACAATTAGATGAGACATATGCTATCCTGCGGCATGTTGTATTCATAAGATTCATGACCTCTGATGAACGGCAGCTGAAACGTTGCCTGAAAGGTCATTAAGCACATATGACTTTTTTCTGTAAAACTGGAAGATTATCGACTCGTGTTGTATTTAGAAGTTGGCTATACAAATAGAATTTGATTTCAAACTTATTCTGACTATTATTTCAAGTGGTAAAACCTAACTATACTTTTTAAACCAGATTTTATCTGTATATCTAAACTTGTCAGCTAATTTTGAGAAGTAATTATTACGTTTAAATATACTGTAAGACTAAGTGTAGAAATGTTGAATACCCAAAGACCAACACTTTAGTTACACATTTGGGTTTTAATACCTTGCACTTGAAAATAAATTTCTAAACGCCCTGTCGCATTCAAGCATTTGGCCACAAAAGTGGGTATTGGGACATGCCCTATGACTAGCACCCAATTAACAAAACAGGTTACATGACTACCCAGTTGAAAAGATCAGCTTAAACCAGCACAAACATTCAGGAAGGTCTACTGTGGTTGGTGGTGTAATTATTGGAGCAGTGGACCAACACTGCTGTTCACTAGCTAGTTGACCATCTAGCATGGTCTTTCTGATGAAGCTGGTTGACTCAGGACACTCTGGATACATTATTTAATAAGTTATATAGGGATTCTTGCATCCAAAACTCAACATATGTTGGGGACCAGTGCTAGTCTTTTCAGCAGAATAAAAATCATATCAAGTCAAGTCAAGTCAAGTTGAGCTTTATTGTCATTCCACTACATGTGTGGACATATAGTGGGACGAGATGTCGTGCCTCACAGGACCACGGTGCTACATAAATACAGATATACAACACGAAGTAAAACAGTATAAACCTATACACAAACTAACCTACTGTCAGCTTTGACTATACATATGCTATATATAAAAGTGGTTACCTATACATAAACTAAAAAACAAGAAACAAAAAATGCAAACTGTACAAAAAATACAATTATTTTATTATATTATTAATTATAGATATAATAATATAATTATATTATATTATTAATAGGCCAAATTTATAATGCCCTCACAGCACAAATAAACTTTTCAGATCACTCCTACAAGCTCTGGTAGGAACCACATAACATTTTAATGACAAAATCACTGAATATCCCGTTGTATCTATTAACATTTATTTTGGCCAATCAGAGACATTATCTCCGTTAGTGGTGCATATGGATCAGAGGTCGTCCATAATGACTTCGGGTTAACTAGCACCCAAACTTCAAACATGGCTAGAAATTATATCCACGTAATAAGTACACACACACAACCCAAGAGATAACCTCAGCTCTTCTTGCACTCTAATCAACAAAATAGTCCTCGTTCTTTGTCTCTCTCTCAGGGAGCCATCTCGTGGGCAGTCTATCTAAATAGTACCCCATTGTCTTTAATTCCAGTTTGATCATGTTATAGGGAGGGAAGTGGCTTATATAAGCTCTTTGAGCCCTAAATGGCTCTGTGAGCCCTCTGTCTGGTGGACAATTAGTAGGGCGCAACAGCCCGTCCTACAGAGAAACAATAAACCAAGTGGGTTTATTGAATTGAATCTCGTGACACAAAATTAAGCTAAACTCTTATGCATCGTGTTCAGCGGGGACACAGCGGATGTCCTAATTAAACTGACACCCCGTCTAAATTATCTGTGCGGGGATGGATTGAATCATCGTAACGGTGCACAAAAACTAGCACGTCTCCACAGGTGCTGAGGGACTACACGAGCAGGCGACGTCTCTATGGACTGAACATACAGAGAACATAAATTCGAAACTCAAATGTGGATTTGCTAATGAGGGTTTTATGTCTCAGGTGTGCAGACCACCTACATTCATATCAGACATCGACTGGAGAGAGAACAAATGGTGTCCGATGAATACAGATCAGAACTCCTACGAACTAAAAGACAAACAGCTTTAAAACATCATCAGGGAGATGTCATTAAAACAAGAATGTAAGGGGAAAAAAAGAGACAAGCAACATTTTACAGGTACCTTGCTGCCTGAAGCAAGTGCTATACGGCATAACTCCAATAGAGAAAAGGGTGGGTGGTCTGGGAATTTTTTTTAAATAAATAAAGATGAAAAAAAGAAAGAAAGAAAAACATTACAAATGATTCGTTCTGGATATATAAGGTCATGTTGAGTGCATTCATTATGTGCAATGTGCATATGATATACTACACACTTTCTAAAAAATTTTAGGTAAGTGTGTTATTCAATGCATCACTGTTATTTTAGTCTCACATTACAGTTTTTGTTAATATACTGGATTAGATTGTATTTTTATACTGGTCTCTGTTATTCATTTTAATTCTATTAACAAATGTATTAATTTTGTTGTGCGTTTTTGTGTATTTTGTATTAGTTTTTTTTTTAAATGTCCATTAAATTTAGTTTATTTAGTTTTAGTTATTTTAGTACTTCAAGTTAAACTAAATGAAAATGAGAAAAATGTTGCTAATAATGTGGTGAAGCTTAAATTATATATGTATTTATTTTACAGTTAATATTTATTTAGTTTCAAGTAATTACATTTATTTTACAGTTTTAGTTAACAACAATAAGCCTAGCAAGCATACACAACATTTACATACCGTGCATAACTTTACAAAAGTATAGCTATTTTATATTTGCTGGTAAGAGTAGTGTGGTTGTATACCATTTTGAACAAATCCATTAAAGCTTTGACTTTTCAACAATATATTAATAAGGCATTATTCCACCTTATATCAACATATACACAACAATCTCCCAAACCTTATGTGTATTATTTATTGCTACATGTTTCCCCAATTACTTTCTATATATTTAGTCTTCTATTGTTCCCTTTCAGTCGGTCACTCCGAGTCACGTCGGATGACCGACGAATTGGGATCTCGCCAGAGAGACCTATCCACTTCGAGTGTAACTAAGCGAGCCAATGGACATTGGCATGCGAGAACGTGCATCCAGCTGCGCTGATCACCTGCGTGGAGTATAAGAGGCAGCGGTGCACCATTAATCATCCTTTCGCCTTCGGAGCGGCGGTGGTGCACTCTGCTCTTCCTGTCGCTGCGGTGAGAAGCTTGAGCGAGTGCGGCGTACGGCACAGCAGCGGTGGTCGCGGTCTCACGGGAGAACAACGGTCCGTGAAGACATTCACACCAAGTGTGCGGTGGCCAGCTCCCTGCGTGCTTCAGCACTAAAAGCAAATTTTCTCTATAACACGGGTGATCGCGTCTTTATAAAGATGTCTTATCACCCGTGCGTTCTCTGGGTCGATCTCTGGCGCCTCAGACGGTCACGATCACTGTCTGGGCTTCGTGGATGGTACATGTTCTTCTTGTGGGGACATGACCATAAGCTGCTGGCTCGTGGTGCCTCGCTAGCATCTGTAGAGCTGCGGGTTGGGCGACTCCCAACACGTTCGCTGGGTTCTATAGCCTGCGTGTCGAACCGGTTTCCTCCTGTGTTCTCACCTCAAAGCGGGTAGTGGCACTGAGAGGCCCTGTTCAGAGTCGGCCATCCCTAAGCAAACGCCTTATTCTCCAGAGTTCCCTAACCGGGCAAACCCTGTCGAGTCCTCCAGCACTGTCCAGGCGGAGACGCGGGCAGGCCTTTCAGCCAATGAATTCTTGAAATCTGGTGTGAGGCTAGTGCCCATATGAGTGACCCTGTTGGGATCCCATATGTGTTTTCCACGGTATGCTTATTAGAACCGTGTTCCCCAGGTAGACCATGTTCTGCGTCTCTAATGATGCAGCCTGAGCCATCACAGAGACTTCCATGTGCATTTGGGCCCTACGGGTTACTTCACATGAGTAATGTCACTTAACCCCCTCTGGGAGGAGGTGACTCGCAGTGTGCCTCTTCCAAGTGGAAGGGCACACTTATTCAAGTCCTACTGTTTGCTCTAGGGTTGCAGCAATAGTCGACCTCTCTGTGTAGCCCGGTCCTATCGTCCTTATAGGAAGGATCAGGAGGTCTACACAGGGCGCTGGAAGGGCAGCTCCTGTGGCGCTTTGAGGATCCCAATTCGGTCATCCGGCGTGACTCGAGTGACCGACTGAAAGGGAACGCCTCGGTTACATATGTAACCCTCGTTCCCTGAAGGAGGGAATGGAGACGTCATCCCGTCGCCACAGTTGCTGTACCACCGCTGGTCTGGCGGTCTCTCGGCTAAACATGATTATAATGGGTTGCCTCTTATACTCACGCTGTGATCATCAGCTGGACTGATGATGTGCCAATGTCCATTGGCTCGTTTAATTACACTCGAAGTGGATAGGTCTCTCTGGCGAGATCCCAATTCGTCGATCATCCGACGTGACATCTCCGTTCCCTCCTTCAGGGAACGAGGGTTACATACGTAACCGAGACATTTTCTCTTATGTTCTTTGTTTTACATTATTTTATTTTTAAACAGATATGCTCCTTTGCCAGTTTAAGTGCACTTATTTATCCCTCCAATAAGGCAAATTAAACTAAAACGGGAAGTTGCATTTGTGTGCTCTTTTGAAACAAGTCACTATTTTCCCTTAAGCTGTGTGGTAGAACCCTTCTTCCTCTCTCTGTTTATAGTATATTTAGAAGAAGTATTGCAAAGTGTGAAAAGGAGAGAGAGGACTGTTATTAAGACCTGTCTGCTTTTATTACAGTGGCTCAGGAGGCACACATGGGACAGGTTATAGCCAACCTGAATGGCTGTGATAAATTCAGGCCTGAGCACAGGAGACAGATTAAATTCAGTCAGGGCCCAGTCGATGGCTCTGTATTAAACAACAACGGAAGAGAAGGATAAAACAGAATGTCACCAATATGGTTATTAACTGGAATCAGTCTTTGTGAACGACTCAGACAGTTAGCATATACTGATAATAGAACATAGGAGAGAGATGATGTGAGAAAGCGGGAAAGATGAGGAGAGAAAGGAATAAGAAGTCAGACACTGAAGAGAAAGGAAAGAAGGGTAATAACTGTGTCGGAGCCATGACGCAGTAGTCTGACCCGCAATTTGTTTCGATCCCACTTCCCCTTTGTCATAGTGTCTCATTCCCATACCGATTTCCTGACCACACTTATATGCTGGTCTTGTTGTGAAGAATTCATATTTGCATGTTATTCCAAAGGGATGAGCATGTTTAGGAATACTAATATATATATATATATATATATATATATATATATATAGTATAGTACTATATAAACAATATATTACTATACAAAAACAATAATAATATTTTATATTATATTAGTTAATCATTTCATTATGTTTTCTGTTATCATTCAAAT
The DNA here is from genome assembly GCA_027564155.1 of Gymnocypris eckloni scoliostomus. Classification (NCBI taxonomy): domain Eukaryota; kingdom Metazoa; phylum Chordata; class Actinopteri; order Cypriniformes; family Cyprinidae; genus Gymnocypris; species Gymnocypris eckloni. The sequence goes on along the minus strand of CM050416.1, from coordinate 9,186,645 downwards.
TGGTAAACACAATTTCAAATGGACTTTAAATATTACAATAATAATAATGTTGTTATTAATTAATAGTTACATCAATTTTATCACAAATATTACTGTTTATAATGAAATACAATAGAGTATGGTTATGACCATAATTATGATGCTGATTATTACGTTAAATAATAAAATAAACATTTCATTTATCTTTACTGTAATATCTTGTAGTTAAAACATTTTAGCATTTCTGTGATTCATTATTTAGACTGTACTAAACATAATTATTGTTTTGTGGGATTGGCAACAATGTCACTAGAGCATTCATGCCAGTAAACCATTAATATAATAATAGCTGAATGCGGAATCTTCACTCACTGGTGGAGCGTTGCGAGGAGAGCTGCACGCATAGAGAGAGAGAGAGATTGAAAAATGGAGACAGAATTATGGAGATTGATGAAGTGAGTCCAAATGATTGCATGTTGTCACGTAGACAGACCCTGATGGAATAATCATACAGCCTATGACAGTGGCATGAACACACACACACAAAAACAGACACACACATTTGAGTCCTGCTATGTTGTCTATGATAAGTACACTCACATATGTCAAAAAGATGGTTATTATCTGTCTCTCTCACAGTCTACTGTCATTCCTTGTGTATACCTGGACAATAAGCTCCAGGATTCAACTAATGACCACGACTCATGGAGGAAAAAGACAGGAATACACAGCTCAACATGACATGTCTGATCACGTCTAAATCCTTACTTGAACTAAAAAGTTAAGTTTAACTAAAGATCAACTTAAAACTTTCCTCTCACATGTTAAGGTGTTCTACAAAATAATAGTCTCAACCCCCTTGGTTACTGTTACTAGGTCTGAAAAAACATCCCCTGGGACTGATTTTTTTTTGTCTGTATAATTTATCATATTATTTGGTTAAAAAAACTAAAGAAATAAATATTATCCATAAAAAATAAAACGTTTTGTGAATTATTGTGAGGCTACTAATCAAAACAGACTCAAATCATATCACGTCAACTCAGAAGCTAGAGAAAATAACCTAATTTAAAACAACAATCAAATTAAAAGTACATTGGAGTAAATGTAGATGTCTTTATTTAACATTAATTTGGGAAAGTCCTTAAGTAATAGGCAGACAAATACATACTGTGTTTCATCTCATACATACTACACTTAAATTATATGTAAACTATGCAACCACACAAATATTCCATTTGAACATGTGACTAGCATGTCAAACAATTTGGCGACTAGCAATAGTTGCTAAGGTAAGATTTTAAGTTAAGGCAGTGCTTAGTGAATGATTAAAGTCACAATGAAACTAGTATATTTTACTCTGCATTGCAATGTACATCAAATTTAAATGGATTATTAGAAAATAAATAAATGAGAGCAGGGACTTTCTGAATGATCTGAATGTGAGATTGTGAAAAGGGGAGCTGGTTTCAGTGAACAGAAGAAGTCTGTCATTTCACTGAAAGATTGAGCTATGACATTTTACAAACAAAACATTTTAAAGATGAAACAAATGCAAGGATGAAACACTCACAATAGGATTAATAAAATGCATTAAATAAATAGTGAATTTTCATTTAATTCTAGACAAACTACTCTCTTTTCTTGAAAAACGACGTAACTAAAATAGAAAATGTATTAACTCCTTCACGCTGCCTGCACTATTAAAAATGCTGGGTTAAATACAACCCAGTGCTGGGTAAAATATGGACAAACCCAGTGATTAGCTTGTTTAGACCCAGTGGTTGGGTTACTGCTCAGAAGGTTGGGTTAAACATTTAACCCAATTGTTGGTTGAAAATAACCCAATAGCTGGGTTTGACCATATTTTACCCAGCACTAGATTATATTTCACTCAGCATTTTTTAGAGTGTGGTTATGAAAGAATGGCCTACTCTGAATATTTACTGAACAATATATGAGGCAATTAGTTAAGATTGTATCCTAATTAGCAATCTGTATGTATATTCGATGATCATGTGGCTTCCTGATCATACTGAATTTGTGCTATGAAATATAAGAGGCCATATAGCAGCAGGTTATCAGAGGGATTTGGCCAGCTCTCCTTGTTTATGAAATATATTTTCCAGCTTGTGCATTGGTTATAGCTCGCTATTAACAGCATGTACCCCTAAACGGATTTAAAATCACCATCTAGAGAAAACAAAATCTAGTAGATTATAGGCAGTAGAGTGTATACAATGTCAGTAATATCAATGGGAGAAGAATATAAAACTCTACGGCATAAAACTATTGAGCAATATACAGTCATTAAAATGACCTGTAAAGCCCCATTATGTCTGAAACTGTGACAGTGTTTTTAATGGTAAAGTTTTGTAACCGCTGCTACCAAGAATGAAAAATAATATTTAAAATAATGTTCACCGTGGCTTCCCTAATACCATTCTCCTCCCTTGTCTTTCACTCTCTCTCTCTGTTGGTATCAGGTCCACAAGGTGATGATCTGTTTCCAGCTCTTGCCAGACAGGAGTCTCCAAGAGGATATCCCTCTCATTACACACACGCACACGCTGCTGTAGATGCAGACACCCAACACTCGACATCACTAGAACTCTCCCCAGGAGAACCTGATGAAAAAGGAGAGAAGATAACTGCTATACTGAGATGAATGCAGGAGGGATTGCAAGGACAACAGAAAGGGTGAGTGAACAAAAAGATAAGAAGGATAAACACAAAGTTTAAAGTATTAGCTTTTTGTAGAAGCAATCACAATTAGTTATGTTATCTTACAATGAATGGTGAGCTGAACATTCAGAAGGTCAGAAGGGTTCAAAAGGGTAAAAAAAAAGATGTCTTTTATAAAAGTGGTTGCACTAAATTCCAAGTGATCTGAATCCATTCAAAAGCTTTGTGGGACTGATATGTTTAATGCACAATCTTTCACTCCAGTTAACTTAATTGCTACAACTGAATGATTGGGTCATTAACCAGACAACCTGATCAGTCTGATTCATGAACAAATCATTCAGACTGGTTTAGTGAACCAGATCAGCCGATTGGCTGAAAAGATCCAGCATAAAATAACTATTTCTGAATCAGACATCTCTATTTCTCTCATCAAAAGAATGCTAGTGTTTAAATTAAGACAGTTTCAGCCTGTTTTAACTGATGGCTATTGTATACGGACTACTTTTATTATAATTTTATGTGCTTTTTCATCTGTTTTTAACCTTGACAGCGCCATTCCCTTTTGTATTTGCGCTCCATGCATCAGAGCATTTTTTTAAAAACTGTATTATTTTGTGTTGCACAGAAGTCGTCATACAGGTTTGGAAGGGCATGAGGGTGAGTAAAATGATAGAATATTCACTTTTGGGACAACTATTCCTCTGAAAGGACAGAATAATCATAAATCAGGCTGAGAGAACACTGGAAAAACAATGAAATGAATGGAGAGAATGAAAAAGACCTGATAGAGAGGGAAAGAAAGTGGCAGAGAAAGAGAGTGCAAACAGAATTGTCCTCATCGTTCAGTTCTTGGCAGTACATTCCCTCAGGTTACGAGAAAGCAAGAGAAGAGAAGAAAACGGAGACACCAAAGCTAATATCATGTTTTGCTTTCTTTTTTTAATTGTCTGACATTTTTTCCTTCCCCTTGTTTTTTTTCCTACTCTGAACAGGAGCTGCACCTTTGACAGACATTGATTTTTGGAAGAACAGACAGATGAGACACACTGTAGGAATGCAGCCAGGAAAGCGAGAGAGGAAAGGGATATGGGAGACAAGAGGGAGTGAGACAAATTTCGTTTGGTGAAAGCAAGACAAATCATCCAGAATGGAGGAGCGTTAATGCTACACTGTAAAAACATTTTTTTTTTCAAAAGGTTGTTTCAAATTAAAATAATTTGTTACTCCGCTGACTTACATTTTTTTGTTTAGTCAACTTGACATTTTTAAATACTCCATGTTAAGTTAAGGGACAACTAGAATATTTTAGTTGACTCCACTAAAAATGTTAAGTTAGTGAGGTAACAAATTATTTTAAGATGAAACAACAATTTATTAATTTTTTTACAGTGATTACAGCAGTTAGCTACAGCCCCCAAATTTGGCATTCAAGGAGTGCAGATATTTGCCGCAAACGCAATTAAATATTTTACTTTTGTGAAACGTTGCTTGTTTTACTCTGGTTGAGTCTGCGTGCTGCTTGATGACACACAATATTTCATAAATAGGCTTCTTATCATTGTAAAAAGTGATACGTTGACTTAAATAAAAAATGGAGGAAACCCTTTGCCTTAAAATTATTAAGTAATTAATAATAAAAAGTATAACTTAAGTAAATTGTCAATTGTCACTTAAAATGTTTTTTCAATTATTATTTACTTTAATTACTTATTTACTCATTTTAAGACAACGGGTTTCCTCAATTTTTTTAAGTTATGTCAGCATCACTTTTTACAGTGTAGGCACCGGCTTATAAACACAAGGATAAGGAATAGGTCAAAACTGAGGTGAAAGGTCAAACAAGGTCATCTCTATTTTTTCGTAAATGACTATACAAGGCATGTTGGGCTTCAAAACTGATGCATCAGCTAGAAAAGAGGTCTTCAAGGCCAAGAACCCTTGGAGGATAGAGATGCAAGGACCATGGTACAAACAGAGTGCTGGATTTTATCCTGGCCTATAATATGTATGTACAATGTATATACATAACATATGATGCTTACACTGATTATTTTAATAACTTTTCAACACTGTTGTAACAATTCATATATTTGCAGTTAAATGTCAGAGGGTCAAGTAAACATTTAGCATACATTTAGCTTTTGAACTGCAGCTTCGATTGAAGTTAAACTAATACTGTATTTTTGTTAGGAGCATATTTTTTTCAAATATTACATTTTAGATTAAAAAATATTGGACCCTGTTGAAAACCCAATGTGTATACCTATTTTTGATGTATTTTTTTTAGATTCAATTATACTAGATTATTTTATATTTTATGATAAAAAATTGAGAAGTGTTTGTCAGTACAAATCATACTGTGACATTAAAACAAATATTTTGATAATAAAATTTTACTTTTTAAGTTTAAATTTAATCTCGTAATTTTAGTTAATTATTCTCAAAATATTACTACTTTCATAACACAATGTTATAGTTTCATTCTTTTAAATGGGCACACACACACACACACATATATATATATATATACATACACATATATATACTGTATTATTATTATTTTTACCATGCCAATGCTGTTGTATACCTGTGAAAAATGCTCTGCTAACATGTTATCTGTGGTTGTTTGTGTGTTTCTATGCAGTTACTAGAACATCTCTAGTTTACTAGTTGCTTACTGCCCAGGGGCTTCATGTACCTCCTTCAATGCAAGTCTATGACATTTTTGCAAAAATCACAGACCGCTTCAAAAAGTAGTAACACATCCTACAACAAACCCCAAAGCCTATAAGCAGCGGTGCTTGCCTTAGCATAAAAAAATGAAAAATGTTAAGCAAAAACCTGCAAATCTGAAGTCATATTTCATAAACGCATTATCTGATATGAGAGTGACCTGCAGAAGTCAAACACACACACACACACACACACACACTATAAACACACCAAAAGGGCATCATGGATGAATAATTATTCTGTTATCAAGTTCTGATATTATCAGTTTATTTCCTCTATTTGTGACATTCGCCAACTAAGATAGGGGCCAAACATTTTTCACCAGTCTTTCTTTTGGCTGCACATTATATTTTGAGGTCTTAGGAGAAGCTGAATATTGTCCAAATTTCTCATCTCTGAAGACCTACTGAACCTGTTCCAACACTTATGCTGCTCAAGTTACTTTTAGAAATAAATTTAAACTCAACTCCACACAATTGAACATGTCTTACCTGAGAGCAACACACACACCATCCTGCTACTGTCATCTCAGTATCTTGGTCATATGGCAATTCTCCATCAGCCCTTTCCTGTCATTTGCACACGCCTGGCCTGACACACAAAAAGAGCACAAAGTTACCATTCCTGTTTATGCTCAATTGTCTTTTTGCACACAAAAGTAGAGCAAGCTCCTTACAGCTGTGGAGGAATCGTTGTAATGAGTCCTTCTGGATAGCAGCAGACACAAGGCTGTAGGGTGAACAAGGACTGCAGATTGAGAAAACATACACGATCACATTTACATTTATGCATTTAGCAGATGCTTTTATCCAAAGCGACTTACAGTGCATTCAGGCTACATTTATTTTGACAGTATGTCAAACGATCAAGTATGTGCACACAATCACACAGACTACAGAGCTATAAAACACTCATAGGTCTGCTCGAGAGCACGCACAAGTTATCAATCACACACAGGTGTGTAATAGTGTAGACAAACAAATGTCAGAGCTGACAGCAGCATGGTCAGGTTACTCATACATCAGACAAATAATGCACTGCTTCACGGATCAGATACCTGAATGAGAACCCTTCGATGGTTCCTAAAAATCTACAGCATTTGAGAGTCTTGGTGGATTCATGATCTTAAACGTGGTTTCATTTACATTTAGCTGCATTGATATGCTCTATATGCATATAGTAGCCTCTTATAAATGTAGAACATCTATCCATCTATCTATCTATCTATCTATCTATCTATCTATCTATCTATCTATCTATCTTGGCGCTTGGCGATGGTGATGAGGCACACCTGAACCAAATGCAGCCTCGTCACCGCCGCTGTTTAAATACCGAGCGCGCCTCTTCTCGTGAGACCGGTCTCTTCCCCGTGCATGCACGCTGGTGACCTCGTGGGTTCAGGAAGGGAGCGTAGAGGGACTTCCGTGCCACAAGAGACGCGAGCAGCCAGACTCGCTGTACGGAAGAAACAGCACCCGTGTTAGGCCAGTCCCGTCGAGCGCCGTAGGCCAAGAGGTAGACGAAGCCGCTGGAGAAACCCCCGGACCTAAGAGGGGAGCACGTGCGGCCGCCGGACTCCGCTCCTTACCTGGACCCTTTCTTCCTTCCAGAACAATGCCCCTCCAACACAAACCCCGCAGCACAATGAGGACACCAGATGCCCTGTTTATTGTGGACATTTTATCCCCTTTGGACACTTTATTTTATTATGTTCAATAAAAATATATCCATTGCCTGATGCCACACCCACTGTATCTGTCGTTTGCTCTCATATATATATATATATATATATATATATATATATATATATATGATACTAGGGCTGCCACAACTAACCGGTTATTATCGATAATGAAAATCATGGACACCGATTATCGATTAGTCGGGTCTGCCCACAGTGCACGTCCAAGTTCAGCCAGTCGCGTCAAATTAGAGCACTGACTTATGCATATCTATGGACAAAATGCATCCAAAAATAGTGGAGGAAACAGAATGAGATGCTGCGGGAGAAGTAGGCTACATGATCCAAGCTGCCCAAAACATGATATTTATTTATATTAATGCATAAATAGTGTGCCAAATTACAGCAACTGACTAACGCATTTCTATGGACAAAATGCATCTAAAAATAGTGGAGGAAACAGAATGAGGTGCTGCGGGAGAAGTAGGCTACGTGATCTAAGCTGCCCAAAACATGATAATTATTTATTTTAATGCATTAGCGTAATGGCTTGGTCAGGCTCTTTTCCACTGCATGGTACGGCACGGCACGGTTCGGTAGGGTTCACTTTTGGGGGGTTTTCCACTGGGTACTGTACCTGGTACCTGATACTTTTTTAGTACCACCTCAGCCGAGGTTCCAAGCGAGCCGTACCGTTACCAAAACGTGACGTGTAAACTCTACGGATCACTGATTGGCCGGAGAGAATCGTCATTACTGCATCACTGAACTTGCGACAGAGACCCTCCTCTACAGCCCTACCCGCTAGATTTAAATCAGCACAGCCAGCGATGGATCGGACGCAACTTCTGTTTAAACAAACGCAAATTTTTGCATCAACCACAAAATAGCAGTGTCGTTGTCTGTTGAGGAAGTACAGATGTTCCTCTCGTTGATAGCCGAGGAGCGGATTCCAGCGAGAGCTTGATGGCGCGACGCCGAAGGAAAAAGCCTTGTGTATATAACGTTACTTTTGAACTTGCTATATTTTCAGAGTATGTTTTCTGTTTATATTTTTACCTTTGTATCTGTGTTTTGCTTCAATTAAAAACAATCTGATCGAATAAGTGTACCTCCAGACTATATTAAATATGTATTATTGTATGAGCACGTAATGAACCTCTTGAAAAAGACAAATGATTAACGTTAATGCCACGATTATAAAAACCATCACATAAATGGAAAAAAACAAGCGATATATTGTATATTTTGAAATATTCAAAAGTTTATTGATAATTCACTTTACAGAACACGCTACATGAGTAGTTAACTAACTTAATCAAGTAACGCAGCACACCTGCACGAACATCCCATACTTAAATAAATGTAATGCACACCGACTGAAGTAGTTTAAGTCTTTGGTTATTTTAATTGTGATGATTTTGGCTCACATTTAACAAAAACCCACCAATTCACTATCTCAACAAATTAAAATACTTCATAAGACCAATAAAAAAATAGATTCTCTATGGGGTTCAGGTCTTGTTAGTTTGCTGGCCAGTCAAGCACACCAACACCATGGTCATTTAACCAACTTTTGGTGCTTTTGGAAGTGTGGGCAGGTGCCAAATCCTGCTGGAAAATGAAATCAGCATCTTTAAAAAGCTGGTCAGCAGAAGGAAGCATGAAGTGTCTTGGTAAATGGGTGCAGTGACGTTGGTTTTCAAAAAACACAATAGACCAACACCAGCAGATGACATTGCACCCCAAATCATCACAAACTGTGGAAACTTAACACTGGACTTCAAGCAACTTGGGCTATAAGCTTCTCCACCCTTCCTCCAGACTCTAGGACCTTGGTTTCCAAATGAAATACAAAACTTGCTCTCATCTGAAAAGAGGACTTTAGACCTCTTGGCAACAGTCCAGTTCTTCTTCTCCTTAGCCCAGGTAAGATGCCTCTGATGCCGTCTATGGTTCAGGAGTGGCTTAACAAGAGGAATACGACAACTGTAGCCAAATTCCTTGACACGTCTGTGTGTGGTGGCTCTTGATGTCTTGATCACATCCTCAGTCCATTCCTTGTGAAGTTCACCCAAATTCGTGAATCGATTTTGCTTGACAATCCTCATAAGGCTGCGGTTCTCTCGGTTGGTTGTGCAACTTTTTCTTCCACACTTTTTCCTTCCACTCAACTTTCTGTTAACATGCTTGGATACAGCACTCTGTGAACAGCTAGCTTCTTTGGCAATGAATGTTTGTGGCTTACCCTACTTATGAAGGGTGTCAATGATTGTCTTCTGAACAACTGTCAGATCAGCATTCTTCCCCATGTTTGTGTAGCCTAGTGAACCAAACTGAGAGACCATTTTGAAGACTCAGCAAACCTTTGCAGGTGTTTTGAGTTGATTAGCTGATTGGCATGTCACCATATTCAAATTTTTTGAGATCGTGAATTGGTGGGGTTTTGTTAAATGTGAGCCAAAATCATCACAATTAAAAGAACCAAAGACTTAAACTACTTCAGTCTGTGTGTAATATATTTATATATATTTATTTAATATATGAGTTTCACAATTTGAGTTAAATTACTGAAATAAATGAACTTTTCCACGACATTCTAATTTATTGAGATGCACCTGTATATTAATAATTCACAATAAGACAAGTAAGATGCATTAAGCAAATAAATAGGGTCAGGTTTGATTTAGTGCCAAATTTAAATGTATTAGATTATATTTAATGGTTTTCCAGCAGCATATGCCATGTATTTAAACACGGATGAAATTAATTAAATACATTTTATAAACAAATCAGTCAACTGACAACTGTTTCCTCAACCCGATACATGAAAACCAGTGTTAGAGGAAATAAGCATTTATGTGGACTTTTGATTCATGGCCCTATAATTATTAATAAATAGCTCTTATGAAAACTTCCCCCCTGTGACCACTAGCCTTCTCAAATCTCCCATAAATACAACCTACATTGCACTGTTTAACATTTGCAACTTGCTGTGAGACATGTTTATATATAGCAACCTAGATTGAGACAGCATGAGACTTCAAGTCTCAACACATATTATTTATATGTGATACAAAATGTATTTAAAAAGCACAATAGTTTATCGAATCATGTTCTTTTAACCTCCGGGAAAAAACCCTGCAGACTGCTGAGTAAAAATTAATCAGAGAAAGATGTCTACTTTAATAACAGATTGATACAAAAAAGAAAGAAAAAAAAACACTAACGTATATGAAATAGGAGTCTATTTGAGCTCTGTACAAGCAGACATAAAACACAAACCCCTCTACTCAAAGACCCAGAGGGAGCTGAGAGACAGTTTTGCATACGAGAGCAGAGCCACAGCTCCCATGTGGCATTGACAGAGCGCCATCTGCTGGTGACAGGCAAACAAGCCATGACCTCCCATCAGTAAGAGACACCACCATTGATTGGTAATTAAAAATAGCTGAAAATAATACAATGGCTGGTTAATATATTACACTAACATATATGCAATACATTTAAATTATCCAAGAAACTTTTGTATTATACTTCTAGTATTATAGTAGTATGCTACATTAACAAGATCATCTGTGAACTTGTTTTGGGATTTTACTGCCTTCTGAGTAACCCAAATGTGCTAACATGTGAATGAATCCATATTCAAACCCCAGCCTCAACCCTGGCTGGCCCCATTCACTAATGATTGATGAAGTGTTCTCACTCGTGTGTATACGTGCAGAAATGAGTCCTTGCCTTATTTTTTAATGTTTGGATTATGGATATGGATTATTTTGAATGAGGGAACGCGTGGCCACCATTATTAATTAGCAAAACGTGGGCGTAATTCCAGGTGTAAACAGCAATCTATTTTGGCTGACACCAATACAGATGTTAATACCAGGTGCAAACAGGGCCTCTGTCCTCTCACTCAGTGGCGCCTGCAGGTGTATAGCTGTAAGCACTGTGCGTACCATGAGCGCTCAGACTCGAGATTTGCCTCGCAAACATTTCAGCAGTTAGTAGCTCTATGTGTCCCATACCATGTCGACTGAACAGCCATGCAATTAATTATGAATGTATCAGTCTTTTGCTCGGCAAAGTCAATTTCTACATATGAATATCACACCAAATAAAAATAGAAATTTGTGCTATGTGCACCTTTAAACGGTAAGATCGGGTTAGCCTACAGTAATTAATTAGGCTATCTATTTCACAAATGGGAATTCACGACAATGTTTTACATTCAAGCTGGGCAGCCGTGGCCTAATGGATAGAGCGTTGGATTTGTAACCTGAGGTTGTGGGTTCAAATCTTGGCTCTGGCAGGACTGAGGTGAGACCCTTGAGCAAGGCACCGAACCCCCAAATGCTCCTGGCGCAGCGTCGGCTGCCCACTGCTTAAAGTGTGTGCACTTGAATGGGTTAAATGAACAGAACACATTTCACTGCTGGTTTTACTCTGTATGTGACAAATAAAAAAAATATTCTTCTTTTGATCGTGAAAAGTTATTTAAAAGCATTTGGAATGCAATAAAGTAATTTTTAAAGCTGTTTAAAAAAAAATTGGCTAAATAATGCACATCAGACAAAATTGTGTTGCAGAAAATATTTTACATTTAAAGGTATTCAGAACAGATTAATACAATCTGAAAATATAGTCAGCTATACAATTATAGGCTTAACTTGTTGATTTTTATGAAGTAAATACCGTTATGTGACTATTCGCAAGCTGTTTAATTATGGTGTAAATGCTTGGAAATTATACTTAACATTTTCAAGTCCATTCATTGCACGCAAGCCAACCAATAATCGCCATAAGCTTTGTGTGTGTGTTTTTTTTTTTTTAACACAAAGTCTCATCTTTCTGTACATTTTGAGATCGAATACAAACAATGAATGTGTTTTGCGATTTGTTTTATTTGTAGTGAGGTAACTACATTCGCCTCAGTTCAAGCTGCATTGGAATCAATTATATTTTCCTTTAATATTTGCATCATGAAATAAACATGAATAAATATTTGAATGCATATTGAAAAAAAATCAGAACAATTTATACAAACGAATGTCTCATGAAATTGATCATTTAGAGTTAAAAAATATCTATAAGCCTACATGTTATTGCTGATTTTCGTGTTAAGAACTTTTTTTGCGGAGTGTAATTTTCACATTCATTTTTTGAAGGTAAGTGGTTGCAATCAATGTATTTTAGCTACTGAACTGCTGGAATAACACAAAATATATTATTAATTTTGTGAACTGCACTGTTTGGAAAATATACAGTATATGCATCATACCAACATAATCAAATCAAATTGAAATCAATCCTGACCAGCGTCCAGATTTTATGATGCATCACATCATTTAGTGAAAAATCTAATCTGAATTGAATTGTTGTCAAAGCAAACCATCCTATTGGATCGTGAACACTTTTCTCAGTGTATGAGTACATCGACATCTGACTGTAAATGGAAGAAAAACACAAATACTTAGCATTTCTGAAGTTTATAAAATTATAGTGCACGTACAACTTCCATTACACACTTCATTATGCAAATAGTGCTTCAGTAAATATGATTCTGTAATGTGGCGTTAATCTCTTTTATGCATGCTCATGAAGCACATTACCAAACATTAATAGCACCAATTCAAGATTCACAACATTCTCTCTCTCTCTCTCTCTGTTTTTCCCACCTCTCTCTCATGTCTTTCTTACTGAAATGTGGAATTGTCTCAGGTTATGAATACTGATTCTTGCAGATAGTTTACGGTTTCTCATAGACCAATGTAATATTATCAAGCAACAATTCTACCTGCAGTAATGTGCATGAATAATGCATATGCTACCTGTTTAAGGTAGTTGTAGGGCCATATTAATGTGTGTTAATGGATGCTTGTGGCATTTACTGAGATGCAGCATCTTTGACATTATTAAATCTGAGAAGATGGTGACAGTTTGTTATGAATTAAAAATAATATTTTTTGATTTTATATTTTAGTATATATGATATATAACTTATAAAAGACGTGTTCTATAATTCTATAATTCAGCACCTTTTCAATTTGATAAATTTTATAATTTGAACAGTTCCAAATAATAAGCATACCAATAAATAACCTAAAAAAATAAAATAGCTGTAACTAACATATGGTCACCTAATGAAGAGTTCACGGCTCATGATAAATAAATAATGCAACTACACAGGCAACATAAACTGAAAACGCTACATTTTATGTCTGACTTCCCTTACAAAAAAGATGTTTATTCAAGTGTGCTATTAGTATACTTATTTTAAACAAAAAAATAGGAAAGTATACTTTTAGTCTACTATATATTTCTCAGAAATGGGTTTCATATACTTGTCAGAAATATACTTAAAATTACATTTAAGTATACTTGAATTATACTTAGAAAAAGTTTAATTATATTTGAGCTATACTTGTGCTCCTAGAATCCGTGTTTTCATTGTTATACGGTAAGGGGCGCTAGTACACATCAGAATTTCCAAAGCAAAACGCAAGTGAAGAAGAAACCGTCCTCGGTAGTTAGCCATTATAAATGACGGATGTCAGACGGACTATCCGCCGAGGGGCTGCTGTCGGCGGATACATGAGCGCTGAGCACCTGGTGATCACGTGGAGCTCACGTTTCCGAAATCAGCGAAGAACATTTTCAAATAGGCGCTATATTTATAAATAAACCGCAGATTTGAGTTTTAAACAATTACATTCTAGTCTGAAATACTCTTAGAACTGCACTTCATGACACAATAACAGTAATATTTAAAAAATTGAAAAATTGCGGGTTTTCTTCTCCGCCATTAACGTTCGCTGATTGGTGGTTAAAAGGGGCGGAGCAAGAACACATCCGGGATTTTAACTGTACTTGGCAAGATGGGAACTTTGAATTGGAACAGTACTTGGGCGACGACTGATGACGTTTCACAGGTCGACATGTACAAACAAGAACACATATTGAGAAACGGCCAATGGCTGTATGCCCCCTATACCCTCATTCCCTATTCCCTACTTTAGTCCACTCAAACAGTTCACTTGAAGGAGTGAATGAAAATAAGTGAGTGAATTCTGACACTAAGTGCACCGGAAGGACTGCTACTTTTGCATAGTTTGCTTGCTGTTTAATAATTATTTGAAATGGGCAGCTCCAGTAATAAGATTAAAGGATTTATCTTGAACTCTGTCATGGAATTATGTATAAACCCTAATAGTCAATTTACAATTAATTTGTACCTGTGTTGTATTATGCTGTATTACGTCGTGGACGAACGCTTCTAAAATAAATGAATGGATGATTCAGCTGCGGGTGACATCTTCTGGTGAGGCGCGGGAATTCATTCGGCGTGTGACTTTCACAGTGCATTATGGGGATTCTCAAGCCATTGAGTGTACATCGGTTGTACACTCGTTTTTTGCGGTGCATTGTGAGATTGAATGAGTGCACTTGAGAACATCCACTATGGTTTCGAACACCACTTAAAATGGCTGTCTCCTCAAATAGTGCACTATAGAGACCGCTCCGTTCCGGGAGCCCACGCATTCCGCTCCGTTCCGGGAGCCCACGCAGTCCGCTCCAGAGCCCGCTTCATTCCGGGAGCCCACGCAGTCCGCTCTAGAGCCCGCTCCATTCCGAGAGCCCATACATTCCGCTTCGTTCCGGGAGCCCACGCAGTCTGCTCCAGAGCCCGCTCCATTCCGAGAGCCCACGTATTCCGCTCCGTTCCGGGAGCCCACACAGTCCGCTCCATTCCAGGAGCCCACAGAGTCTGATCCAGAGCCCGCTCCAGAGCCCGCTCCGTCCCGTGAGCCCACAGAGTCCGCTCCAGTGCCCGCTCCAGTCCGTGAGCCCACAGAGTCTGCTCCACAGCCCGCTCCAGTCCGTGAGCCCACAGAGTCCGCTCCAGAGCCCGTTCCAGCCCAGAAGCCCACAAATTCTGCTCCAGCCCGGCAGCCCACAGAGTCTGCTCCAGTCCGTGAGTCCACAGAGTACGCTCCAGAGCCCGCTCCAGTCCGTGAGCCCACAGAGTCCGCTCCAGAGCCCGCTCCAGAGCCCGCTCCAATCTGTGAGCCCACAGAGCCCACTCCAGTCCGGGAGCCCACAGAGTCTGCTCCAGAGCCCGCTCCTGGTGTCTTCAGACCTGTTCTGATCCGTTGTCTTATGGCGTGCGTGTTATGTTGACTGTGCAAACAGTTCTCTGCCTGCCTGTTTTTCCCCTTCGGGTTGTTTTTGTTCATTTTCGTTTCATTTTATGATTAAAACAAACCATTCTCTTGCACTTGAGTCCGCGCCTCATCTCTCTCCTCACGTTCCCTGACAGAAGCTAGAATAAAATGTTTTTGTTTACAAGCAGATACTCTGTTCTTTCTTTTGTTGTTTTGTATTTTCTGATATTCATATAACACAATATATAAATTAATACCTAAATAGGGACATGGTAGTATACATAGAGTATGATGTAAAGTTCACTAAAAAATTAAATAAAATTACGAGTATAAAACTACTAAACTAGTAGTTTACGGAGACTATACATATCTCAACAAATTAGAATATGGTGACATGCCAATCAGCTAATCAACTCAAAACACCTGCAAAGGTATCCTGAGCCTTCAAAATGGTCTCTCAGTTTGGTTCACTAGGCTACACAATCATGGGGAAGACTGCTGATCTGACAGTTGTTCAGAAGACAATCATTGACACCCTTCACAAGGAGGGTAAGACAAAAAAAATAATTGCCAAAGAAGCTGGCTGTTCACAAAATGCTGTGAAACAGAAGCATGTTAACAGAAAGTTGATTTGAAGGAAAAAGTGTGGAAGAAAAAGATACACAACCAACTGAGAGAACCGCAGCCTTATGAGGATTGTCAAGCAAAATTGATTCAAGAATTTGGGTGAACTTCACCAGGAATGGACTGAGGCTGGGGTCAAGGCATCAAGAGCCACCACACACAGACGTGTCAAGGAATTTGGCCACATGTGTCGTCAGAGGCGTCTTACCTGGGAGGTAAGGAGAAGAAGAACTGGGCTGTTGCCCAGTGGTCCAAAGTCCTCTTTTCAGATGAGAGCAAGTTTTGTATTTCATTTGGAAACCAAGGTCCTAGAAAAGGGGTGGGGAACGTTGATCCTGGAGGGCCACGCTCCTGCAGAGTTTAGCTCCAACCCTGATAAACCCTGGAAAAAAAATACCTAACTGCATCCTGAAGACCTTTATTAGCTGCTTCAGGTGTGTTTGATTAGGGTTGGAGCTAAACTCTGCAGGGACACCGGCCCTCCAGGATCAATGTTCCCCTTCCCTGTCCCAGAGTCTGGAGGAAGGGTGGAGAAGCTCATAGCCCAAGTTGCTTGAAGTCCAGTGTTAAGTTTCCACATTATGTGATGATTTGAGGTGCAATGTCATCTGCTGGTGTTTGTCCATTGTGTTTTTTTAAAACCAACGTTACTGCACCCGTTTACCAAGAAAGTTTGGAGCACTTCATGCTTCCTTCTGCTAACCAGCTTTTTAAAGATGCTGATTTCATTTTCCAGCAGGATTTGGCACCTGTCCACACTGCCAAAAGCACCAATAGTTGGTTAAATGACCATGGTGTTGGTGTGCTTGACTGTGCAAACTCACCATACCTGAACCCCATAGAGAGGAAAATGAGACCAAAAATGCAGATGAGCTGAAGGCCACCGTCAAAAACCTGGGCTTCCATACCACCTCAGCAGTGCCACAAACTGATCACCTCCATGTCACACCGAATTGAGGCAGTAATTAAAGCAAAAGGAGCCACTACCAAGTATAGAGTACATATACAGTAAATTGACATACTTTCCAGAAGGCCAACAATTGACTAAATATGTTTTTTTTATTGGTATTATTAAGTATTCTAATTTGTTGAGATAGTGAATTGGTGGGTTTTTGTTAAATGTGAGTCAAAATCATCACAATTAAAAGAACCAAAGACTTGAACTACTTCAGTCTGTGTGCATTTAATTTATTTCATACACGCGTTTCACAATTTGAGTTTACATTACTGAAATAAATTAACTTTTCCATGACATTCTAATTTATTGAGATGCACCTGTATACTAAAAATGCTACTTCAGGCTAAAAACATTGATGTAAACTAGTTGTGTACTCAAAGTTTAATTACTGTTATTGCTTAATTATACTTTAATATAATAGAAAGTGGGCCAATTTAGTCCCAATGAGTATTGAAATAGTACACTTAGAAGCATACTACTAGTTCACTGATATTTGTATACTTACTACATAAAGTATACTTAACATATACTTGAACTTTACTTAAGTATACTTAATAAAATAAACTTGAAGTATGCTACTTTTTGGTAAGGGTTAAACAATTGTGCAAGGTCGGATGGGCAGAACAAAGGTGATTGGGTTACAAAATACACCTTAAGTGTACAATGTATTAATACTGTCACAATTATGGTCTGTTTTGTTTTTGTTTTCTCCGTGTTTGTCCCCGTTTCCTTATTTGGTAATTTTAAATTCCTTGTTTAGTTTGATTATGATTCCGTTCAGCTTGATTAAATTATCTAGTTTCCTCCTGTGTATTTAAGTTCCTCTCTGTTCAGTTAAGGTTTGGGCTGTTCTATAGAATAACAAATACTCGTTACTCCCGGTGTTCCTTTGTGTCTGCCCTGCCTTGTATTGCCCTGCCCTTGTATTGCCCTGCCTTGTCTGTATTGAAGACTGTTTAATTTGAGTTTACTCCTCGTATCATGTTTCTCGATCCTCCCTTTGTGTGCACTGTGACAAATACATTGAAACAAAACTGATATGTTATCAATATAACCCCATTAAAATCCAGAGAACATTATCAGAAAGACTGACCCTTGGTTACAAAATGTTATGTCACTTTATTTATTTTATTTTTTACAGTTTTATTTAAATTTTAGTTTAAATAAATACAAATACATACAATTTAAATTGTATTATCAGTCAGTTTGAACACGGATACTGCACTCATGTCTAGTGTTGCATTAATATCAAAATGTTGCATAACAGTTTCAAATAATACTTTCTTAAACAAATGGAGTGTAACATTACAACGTTATGTTACGTTATTTTCAGAAGAACAACTGAGATGCAACACACTTCACCATTTCCCCACATCTTCTCTATTGTGTGAAAACAAGAAACCAAAGGGTGTTTCACAGAACACAGATACCCACCACCCATATACATAAACACAAATATACACTCGCACCCTATATATTTGTATTCCCCACACTTGAAGTATTAATTAATAAGAATGTGATATGACTGCATAATTTACTTGCTTGATTTAATTAAGCAAATGTGTTAAAGTATTGGCTGTGGTATATGGCAGCTGTCTGGACATCTTTCTAGAGACAAAATTATTCACATTGACTGAATACAAAATAATTTAATCGTATGTGTGATGAGACCGCAAATAAATCAAAATGGTAGGATGTTAATAATAAATCAATATTATGCTCCTTTTTCTCTACTGTCAGAATTTTTTGACCTGGCTATTGCCTTTGACAAAGTGAATAGCAGTAAGCAAACCACTGGACTTGGGTTGTTTCATGGCTCAGTGTTGGGAGCCACTTCATTTCCCAATATATACAATTTGAGTGCTGGGCATTACACATTATAAGAAATGCATGTTAAGCTTTAAGAATATTTTTTTAAATAACAAGAGATGTAATGTCACATGTTAAATATGATTTTACTCCTGTAATGGCAAAGCTGAATTTTCAACAGCCATTAGGCTACTCCAGTCTTCAGTGTAACCTAATATTTATGAAATCCAGTCCAGTCCAGTCAAGTTCTGTCATCAGCTTTACCACAGAGTTACTCAGCAGGAAAACAGGAATCTCATACCAGCCCATGTGATGCTCAGCAGAGAGAAGCAAATTAAACTGACCCTGAGGTGAATTAATACCCCTGCTGCACACAGGAACCCATCTTAGCCTAAATGAATAGGGTGGTGCTCACTGGCTGCAGTATTCTTTCCTGATGATTAGATATCGTCAGTGTTGCCGGCACTTTTATGCAAAGCAATTTACTAATTGTAGGGAGCATGTTGAGGTTAACTGCCCTGCACTTACAATCATCACGTTTAAAGCGTGGTTTACGTCAAAGGTATAAGGAAGAAGAACCTCCAGATCAAGGTCGTACCGTAAAAGCAGCTTCCACCCTAACATGCACACTGAAAGAGGCGATTGTGTGAGAGTAGAGCACGCTCGCCACTTGCTGCAAAGAATAATAAAATCAAATCAATGTTGAGTGAGTGTGTGTGTGGATAATGGCCGCTCTATGCTGTGGTCAGGCCAGAGTAGATGATCCCACAGTGCATCACATCGACTGGCTGCACTCCAGATTACTAATCCTGAACAGCTGCCTACTGTTAAATTATACACATCGACAGGTGTTTACCACACATACACACAAAACACAAGAACACACATTTATAAACATGCATACATAGACCCCCATGCATATGCTAGGATATTACATATTGATCTTTGTATGAAATATTTAGTGGCTTGTGTCATATTATACGCATGTATGAAGTATTCAGACACCACTGATAACAATATTTGGGGGGCATGGCGTGTTTTGTAAAGCCATAATCTTTCTACGAGCTAATTATTCAGGGTTAGAGCTAATTGCTAGGAGTTATGGCTAGGTAACCAGGGCAGAATGACAAACTTTCTGGGTTTGCAAAGACAACTAATTAAGGCTTGAGTCATCAGACACATAATTTGAATGTTTTTACTAGATAAAACGTGTCCTTTAATAAAGTAATTAATCAGATTTGTATGGACAAAAAGTATTTGATTAGCAGTGTTGGGAGGGTTACTTTGGAAATGTAATAGTTTACAGATTACAAGTTACCCTACTTGTAACACTAAGTAGTGTAACCCTAAGTAATGTAACTTTTCAATTACTTTATTAAAGTAATATAACTGATTACTTTTTGGTTACTTTTCTAAATGTCTAATATTGTCAACTGTTAATAATTTTCAAACATGTAAAGCAGACAAGGGTTAACCTTACAGTAGTACTCAACACAGATTACTGTCAGATTTTTGAAATACTTCATCACTTGAATTAAGATCATAATATTTTAGACATTGGATGCCAAATATCTTCATTTGCATATAAATGTGTCTCGGCAGTGAGTGGACACAACCACCCTACAATGATACACATTTTAAAATGATAAAAAGGCATTTTTTTAAATCTCCAAAAAACATAAACAGTATCCAATTATCAACCAATTATCAAGCCATTTTGATTTTGGAGTGAATAACCAGGTGAGGCTTCCACCTTCAATACCACAACTGAGGTGGCACTGAACCCCCAACTGCTTCCTGGGTGCCGCAACAATATGGCTGCCCACTGCTCTGTGTGTGTGTGTGTGTGTGTGTGTGTGTGTGTGTGTGTGTGTGTGTGTGTGTGTGTGTGTGTGTGTGTGTGTGTGTGTGTGTGTGTGTGTGTGTGTGTGTGTGTGTGTGTGTGTGTGTGTGTGTGTGTGTGTGTGTGTGTACTGTATGTGTGCACTTGGATGGGTTAAATGCAGAGCACAAATTCACTTCACTTCATTTTCACTAAATTTGTATATGTCTGGCTGCGCAAATCATTTAGCTCCAGACTGTTTTCTGAATGAGGGACAATTCAAGGCAAAAAAAGTTAGAACTCAAGGACAGATCAGTACCCATTGTTCATGATCCAGCTGCACCTCCAGAAGAAGGAAGTCTCACACTCTATATTTTTAGGATTATTTGCAAATCATCTTTCCTCTTCCACAGAGGAGAGGGGCAGGGTGAGCAGAGCTCATTAGCATGTAAAGAGATATGCACCGAAACGAGTCGCTGTGAACTGAGCTGTTTTTGACAAGGTAAAAAGGGTGTTGTTTTTCATGACACTTGAGACCATTTCGAGAAAACCCTAAAGAATCATACCAACTTGTGGATAATGGACATCCGATGTCTCCTTTGAAGCACAGCCACCACAAAATTAGACTTACTTTAAAATCATTATGAGGTATACAGATTTAAAATCATAAGATATAGTTTAATAGCTATGATACTGTTTTTGAAATCAGATCTTTGCATAGCTATGACGGGAAACACTGGAATCTAACATTGCCTTAAAAAATGAAGCATATACATAAATCCACATAGGAAATATAAGAGTTATCAGATAAGCCTGTTATAAACTTCTGAAACATTGGTATTACATATTGTGGAGCAGTCTTTAATTAATCTTATGAAATAAATCAATTAAATCTTAGTGAAAGCAGCAGTGGTAGGTCCATGAAAACAGATGCATATTTTTTTACAAGAATCACTGGTTAGATTCTGTAGGGAGTTGATTGATTCTGTCTGCTTCAATTTCAAAAAGTTCCAAGGCTAATAGTAAAAGATGCTCTCATAATAAAAGATTATGAATGCGGATTTGCCAAAGGGTAAACATAATTATAACCAAGACCAATAGATTTTCTGAATAAATAATGAATGAAAACAGAGAGTGTGAAAGCTTTTTTCCAAATGTATGTTTTTAATGCAACATTATTGTAAAATTGTAACAGAAAGGTCTGCTGACAAAGAGAAAAATCCTTATAAGGTCCCAAAACATTTTTTCACAGTCATGGATAAACCATGGAAATAGAGCCATTCTGGTAAGGGTATTCCGGTGTTCACAATTATGATAACAGAGAACTGGACCACCAACAATAGTTTTTATATACGGTGAAATCTGTATCGATTAAAACATCCTTACGCACACTCACACACGCACAAACAGGCATGAAACATTTTCAAGTATACAAACAAATCTTGGTTTAATTTTAGGTACATGCAGTGAAATACTGTATAAAAATAGACATTTGTATTGCTTTCTGTACAAACACATATATACACATATATAAATACAGAGTAAAAAAAACATCAAATGTGTTTACAATCACATTGTGTTCACTTTTGTACGAAAAGACCAAAATATCATACCGAGTAAACAATATTAACCGACATGCTTCCACATGCGACTCAATCAAGGCTACAGCGCTGAACTCTCTCCCTTTCTCCTCCTTTAAATGATTAGTTCACTCTATGAAAATAGAGTGAACGAAAAAGAAAGAGACAGGGAAATGTTCATAAACAGATTGTTGTTTAGCTCTGGCGTACGTCCTGAAGCAATTTGTTAATTTCGGCAACCAGTTCGCTAGCTTCGACAACTTCGTGTCTCGTGTGGTTTCGTTTTCCCTGCCGCTGGCTAAGCACACTGTCTAAGTCGTCCTCTTCGTAGTTCTCTGGGATCTCCTCCATCGCCGGCAGCCATTTTAAATGTGCCTGTGATGCCGCGTGATTGGTCGAGCCGTGTCCGCTCGTCACGGCACTGCCAGGATTTTGAAAGTGAGTATTGGCCGCCCATAGAGCAACGCCCTGTGGGTAGGCAGGGCCTGTAGATGATGCTTTTCCCGGCAGGAAGCCCTTTCTGATCTCCATACCGATGGAGGAAGTGGGAGGGCCAGCACATCCTTCGAGCTCATTGACCTCAGTGTAAGAAGTTGGCAGGAGACGTTGGAAGACATTGTTCATTTCTGACAGCAGTGAACCGCCGCATTCCTCCTCGTTGTCCTTTCCAAAGGTAGAAAAGCTCTTCTTAGCTGAGTCGACTGACTGCTGGTCCTCCTCGAGGACCTGAGGCCTGCTCTCTTCTCCAGGGATGTACATGTTCACACGGTAATCCGAAGACGCCTGAGATGGCATCCAGCACTGGTCAGAGTGACCCAACACACGGCACTCCTCTGTACACAATTTCATGACTGCAGAGAGAAAAAACATACAGACATTGAGTCAGTGAGTTTTAGGAGTAAAGAAGAGCAAAATCAATCAAACTTGGATTGTAATCATCAGAACTATCATTTTTAAACTGTTTTGTAATATTTCTCCAGGACAGACAAAGGATTAAATGGAAAGAAAATGTAGACTTGTGCTTAACTCTTATGTTTTGTCTTAGTTTTTTTTCTGCGAAAATAACTCTAGAAATCTCACATGTGTGAGATTAAAGGTTCTAATAGGGGCTTTTCACATAACCTTTTTCTTAATATGAAGATAATTTTCATAATCAGAAGAACCCTTTCCTACTATAAAGAACCTTGTGTGCATTGAAGGGGCTCCATGATTGTTAAAGGTTCTTCATGGAACCATGAATGCCAATATGGAACCTTTAGTGTAGCATTTCTGATAAGATCTTTACAATGTCTCTACATTTTCTTTTAATCAAAAGAGATTTCAATATCAAATCCAACATTTCTCATTTACTTCGTCCGAGACTACATCATCTACTGTACTTCTCATCCAGTGTCTAAACTGAATCTACTTTTATTACTAGACATTTTAAGAGAAACCTCTGAGACAAATTTGATACTGTACTTAAATTAACCATAAATCTCCTGAGCTATGAAAGAGCAACTTCCAGGCAATGCAATTTTCTCTGGGCATGTGAAAAATGGCAGAAAGGAAAGTGAGGAAAACAAAAGGAAGAGAGAGAATAGCAAAACGAAGAGGAATGATAAGGTTAGGAAGTTAGAGAAAGGATTTCAGAGGTGGGTGGGTGGGTTGGGGAGGGAGCTTGAGAAGCTGAAGAGATTGAGAGTTTGTCCTTCTTCCATTCCAGTTTCTCTTGTGAAGGCTGACATCCTTTGTTAAACTGGATTATTATTAATTACTTTGGTAACTCCACCTTATACAAATCAGATATGACTGAATTTGAATATTAGAGACAAAGCAGTGAGGGAATAAAAATGGAGAGGTCAAACTGGAATTGGGATGGAGGAAAAGCAACAGAGCGAAAAGTACAATAAACCGCTTTGGTGAGGAAAGGGTGAAACTCTAATCGATGCACACAGGTTGCTTCTTTCTCTCTATGAAAGAGGAAGAGCAGGGCTGAAATAGCGGCCCTCTGGGAGAGAAAAGAGAGTGTGTGCGTGCGGAAGGGGGGTGTGGGGTAACTGCATTGTGAAAGCAATTACGGTGAATTTTCCTCAGTTCAGATTTTAAAAGCATAGGGCTGTCACTCAGAGAAGAGAATGAACACAGGGAAATAACACTCCAGTCCACTCCTCCAAACATGCACATGCACATACACTGTCTTAAGCTGCTGATAAAACAGATTGACACTGCAAAAGGTAGTGGTTACGAAAATAACATGATTTCAACCAAGAATCAGATATTTTAAAGGCTTTTCCTCTAATTTTCACATCCATATTGAGTATAAAACATAGTGCAGGTCTATTAATTTACACCTGTACCTGTTCACAACGTAATAAAAGTAAGTCACTGTAGACGGGGTGTTAAACGCTTTCATAACGCAATGTGCTCTATATAATCAAGCTGATGAATATCATAATTCAGGGTGATAAAAAGGTGAGAAACTGCATGAGAGACCAACTGGACTTCATTTCTCACCTGGGTGGAGACGGTGGTGACCGTCGCTGTGGAAGAGGTCTCCAAAGCCGTTGCCTAGCAACCGGTCGATGGGCGAATCACGGCCCATCTCGCAGTCGCTGTCGCCCGCATCACTGTCGCCACGCCCACTATCTTTTAGACTGAACTTATCCATGTCCTGGAGGGCGTACCTGCACACACATTCACACAAACACAGTTACAGATTGATCATGATGCAATAAAGTATGCAGTATAAAACATACTCTAATTATAAAAAACGATATACAATATTAAAGTTACATCAACCACCAAATTACAAAAACCTCCATTTAAAAGTTATTTGTGAGAGAAAGCAAACATAAAATATGACACATTAAGAGTGGCATAATATGTTTGATTGCATTAAGCTTCAAGTTTCCCAAATGCATCTCTATGCATTGCATACAGTCTATGAACATGCATATGCAAAGCAGGCAAGCATGCCCCACCCATCAATTTAACATGCACATACTATATCTACTTTATTTAAACATCATATAAACAGATCTGTTCAGTGATATCTCTTTGGCACCATGCATTTATTTCACACACAAAATGTCTCTTAAATATTTTGATTCACATCAGCAGAGGCGTGCAGGACAAAAAAAGTGCAACTATCTAAAGCTAGCATGTTTTTAAATCACCAAATTGACATGGAAATGCATCATTGTATGGAACAATGGTTTCAACAATATGCACGGTGTAAAATGACATGATCCAAGAACAAAACGCAGATGAGAGGCAAGAAAAAAAGCACAGAAATCAAGCTATGACCTCATGTGAGGAGCAGTCCAATCAGGATCTGCGAACGTGGGTGACCACGGCAACAGGGAAGTTCTGTCCTATTCTAGCACAAACATTTTAGAATACCTATCATCCAATCCGATCGAACCAGCAGCACACAACAGGTTGAGTATCACTACCCATCTACTCTACCATACTATTTAGAGCACAACATGCCCAAATATGGATTTGGAGCTGGGAGCGTAGTATTTATTTGTTTGTAAGTGTACCTGTAGCTGCGAGAGTATTTGTTCCCTCTGAAGCTGGGCCGCGGCTGATACTGACCCTGATGGAGTATTGAGAGGAGCTGTGAGACTTGCTATTGCAAAAACAGATGACATAAATAAAAATAAATACGGATGGAACACGACACTCGTTCACACACACGCACACACACACGAATGAACAAATGAAAACTGTTAGTGCGAGAACTACACACGTGATGACGTGAATGTTATGTTGACATTGGTGAATGAAAAGATGAGTATAAACATGGACAGAGAATTCACAAGCTCTTTATGAAGATTAGCATCAATTACACTGTTTGAAAATGCAAGTTTTGCTTTTACCTCCACAGGGGGCGTGGCATGTGTCATTTCCAGGGCGAAGTTCTCAGGGATGTGATTGGAGGAAATAGTGACCAAGCTGTTTAATGAATGGCGGCTGTGTTGGCTCTGCCGACTGCCCATGTGGGCCCGTTCAGGTCCGGGCGAGGAAGTTGGTGAACGGTGGTGTGCACGGATTGGGAAGGGTTCCATTGATGGTGGGCACCAGGGTGATGTCGCCCTTATAGATCTGCCGTGAGGGTTTTTTAGGGTGCTGTTGATATGTAGACTCAGCCACCCTGCAGTTGTATGAGTGAGTTTCCTTCTTTTCGCGTGAGCAGCGAAGGGCAAAGGCCACCATGATGAGAAGCAGAATGGAGCAGATTGCTCCAAGGGAGATGATGATGATCATGGACACGTCTAGAGGGCCGTCTCCTGTTCCTTCACCTGTCAGATGGGGATTCATGTGGTTCTCAATGTTTTCATAAAGTGAAAGTCTCAGCAGGGCTCTGGCACTGAGAGGTTGAGCACCATGGTCCTGCACGAGTACGGTCAGCTCCACGTGATCGTGTGGGACATCCTGCATGCTACGTTGGTCCGAATTTCACATGTTTTAGCATCCATGGTGAAGTAACCTGCCTCGTTGCCTCCTACTAAAGAACATGACAGGTCACCGTTGGTGCCAGAATCACGGTCTATCGCACGGACTACTGTTACAACATCACCGATCTCTGCGTATTTGGATACTGGAACATCAGCTGTGTGGTTCCACAGCTGAGGCATCATGATAACTGGTCTGTTGTCATTCTCATCCAAGACGGTCAACACAACAGTCACGTTACTATGCAGCGGAAGACTTCCAGAATCCCGGGCCTGGACTAAGAAAGAGATCTGACTCACGTCTTCACGATCAAAAGTACGCAGCGCATAAATGCCTCCATTAGAGGGGTCAATAGTTACATACGTGGAGATGGAGCTCCCATGAACTGTACTTTCAAGTATAGAGTAGCTCACTTGACCATTCTGGCCCAGGTCTGGATCTGAGGCCCTCACAGATGACAGATAAGCTCCTGGTGAGTTGTTCTCCGCCTTGGAAATCTCATACCTGCTCTTCCCAAACTTTGGTGCATTGTCATTCTCATCCTCGACCTGCACATTAAAGTTTTTGATGGTTGATAGACTTGGAGAGCCTTTGTCTTCAGCTATAACAGTCAAGCTGTACTCTGACCTCTTCTCTCTGTCCAGAGTGACATTGGTAAGGATCATGTAGTTCTTCTCATATGTCTTTTGCAGCTTGAAATGACCCTGGCCCTGAAGACGGCATTCCACCTCTCCATTCAACTCAGAGTCCAGGTCATCTACCCTCACCAGAGCTACAAATGTATCTACAGGAGCCGTCTCTGATATATAAGCTATCTCCTCATTCCCAGTGGACATCAAATTGATACTAATGTCAGGTTTGTTGTCATTCACGTCCACCACTTTTATGATGACTTTACAGTGTGCTGGCATTGAGTTAGGGCCCATGTCTTGTGCTTGAACATCAATGTCATACGAATTTGTGCTTTCAAAGTCAACTTTCCTCATTAATGTCAAATGACCATTATCAGAATTAATCTTAAAAGTCTCTAGAATTTTAGGTGACACGTGACTGCTAAAAGAATATACAATTTTACCATTGTTCCCTTCATCTGGATCAGTGGCATTCAGATCAATCAGCAAACTGCCCAAAGGGGAATTTTCAAGCAAGTTGATCACATAAGATGGCTTCTCAAACACCGGATTGTTGTCGTTTGAGTCAGATATGCTAATTTTCAAGAGCGTTGTTCCAAATTTTGGGGGAACGCCCCTGTCTGAGGCAGTGAGCTGGAGTTCATAGCTCGCTCTTACCTCTCTATCAAGCTCTTTAAGCACAACGAGCTCCGCGTACTTGGCACCATCGGTTCTGGTTAGAATATCAATCATAAAGAAGTCAGATGGGGTCAGAGAGTATGTGTTCAGTGAGTTCTCTGCGACGTCTGGATCGGTGGCGCTGTCAAGGGGTATGCGCGTCCCCACGGCGGCGGTTTCGGAGATCTCTATGTGAATGACGGGGCGCGCGAACTGTGGCGCATTGTCGTTAATGTCCAAAATTTCCACTTCGATGTGGAACAGTTGTAGGTGTTCCGTGGGAAGGGTGAGGACGTCAAATTCGATAGTGCAGTTGATATTCTTCTCGCACAGTTTCTCGCGGTCAATTTTGGTCCTGATGCTGATCTCTCCATCCTGGTCGCGCACGGAGAGAAGAGACGCGCTGCCGCGCTGCATGGCTCTAAAGCGTAACGGAATCGTGCTCGGAAGTTTGGACAAAACATCAGCGACATCTTCTCGAAGTCTAGTGATTACTGTACCCACCTTCTGCTCTTCGTAAATTTTGTATTTCAGAGTTTTAGCCGAGACGTACCGTGCCAATGTCACGAGCACAGCAAGTTTGAGTAAAGTGGCAAAGAACACTGTACCCTTGCTGGTATCCATGTTGGGTTCCGACAGGCACTGAAATAAACTCTCAAAATGATTGTCGCTTCCTTTGTTAAGCTGTCTCAATCCTTTGAGTGCGTTGTTATGGTCTCAAAAACATTTCCAAATCCGAAAGAAAAGCGTCTTCTCAAAAGGAACCGACGTAAAAAAATCGGTCTTGAAAAATTAACAGAGCGCGAGAGCTTAAAACAGGCAATGATATTAAAAGCAAAAGCGCATATGTCTCTGTCACTAAGGAGAAATCTGTTGCGCGTATCAAGAGACTAGAAGCGCAACCTCCGTCTGGAGAGCCTGTGCGCGCGCCTATCTGTCTCCCGTTGTCTGAAGACACCTTTTGACTGACTACCCCAAAATAGCTAAGCCTACTTTACAGCCTCGACCTCAGACAAAACGCTTCTCCTAAATCAAGGGCTGCCCCCTTCTCTCTGCGACTGACCATTCGACACAGAGCCACTACAGATCCCAATTAAATGAAGGGGAGAAAGGAAGTGGATAACTCCGCCCTTTAGGGTCTTTCTCTCCCCTCTCTCTCCCTCTCCTGAACGCGCTTCAACAAAGGATGAGAGAGCAGAATTTAAGAATAACTCGAGCTGAACTTTCCCTCTAGATGACTGTTAATCCAATTTATTCACTTAATATTTGCCTCTATTTTTTTGTTAAGCATTGTAAAATTTATTTTTGGCAAATTTGTGCAGCTACAGAAAATATGTATTCATAAAATGGCCTCATTTAAGAATATGTGTTGGGTAAGAACCGTTCTGTTTAAACATCTGTAACTCAGTATTTTGTAAACACTTAATATAATATATAAATGTGACTATTTATAACATTCCCATACTTGTCTCATGTAAAATAGTTTAGAAAGCTCACACATCCATACATTGTGAAAATTAACAACAAATACGATGCTGTGTAAAATTAAAAAATACGTACTAAGTATCCCAAAATCATTACCCTTGAAAACCTATAGGCATATTAAAATGGATAGGAACTTGCAAGAATTCCAAAAAATAATAATGGGATGCAAGAGATACCTTCTAAAATTGGCCTAAATGTTCTATAGAGGGTTCTGATAGTGTGGTGATCTGGAGAACATCAGAGAGTGTGGTGGATTGTAACACCAAATGAAAGCATTGCCATTGATTATTATGCACAGAGGGCAGTGTGCTGCTCTGACATATAAAGGGCTGTTGTGCTTGTGGGGTCCTGGGTTCAAGTCATGTCTTAGTTCTGTTCCATCTCTTGCTCCCTGCCATTTGCTTCTCCATCATCCTAACATATATAAGCAATTATATAAATGAATAAAAAAAATACAATCAAATAAAAATTGGAAGCACATAGAAGTTCAAAATTCTAAATACAAATTGTGTCCACTGAAGTACAATGGAAATAAAGTGTTACAATCCTACCATTTTGGTCAGCTATTTTAATATGTAGATGAATAGTTTGTGTGAATGCTATGTATGGATGTTGTGTATATTAAATTAAACAGGAGACCTGTTAAATTAATCAGGTAACACTGAACAGAGACAATACTCGTTCTCAACTTATTTCATTGTCCAAACAGACTACAGACTAGTGTGTCTAGTGAATTTTTTGTAAACATTGCTCATGTTCTGTTGCTGCAGATAGATGGCTGCTGGTGTGGTCCTCACTGGCCCTTTCTGGCCGGCTCTGACCTGTGCTGCCAGGGTCAGGGCTGCTAATTTGCTGGCCTACTTGCCCCTGCCAGGTGGATTGGCTCTGGCCTGCACTGCACCTCACTGCACTTCAACTACCTGTCTTTGACATGGTTTCTTCTTGAAGATATTATAATCCGATTAATGACAAAATAATTGAATGTGAAGCTGTTCTTGTACATTGCAAACTTAACAAAAAAATGTAAGACTGCATGCAAAAACGTGTGTTTATTCAATACAAACAGGTGTTTACTATTCTAAATCTTAAAATTTCAAGTGTCAGAACGCTAATATTAAAACCCCACATTTTCGCATCCACCACATTACTGCAGACTAGTTGGGAAAGAGATTGTGCCTTTAATCTTTGAAATAACAGGAAGAAACGTAACATAATGATATCTATTTTAAGCAGTGCTGGTGCATCGGGGCAACACAAATAAGCACAAACTCTAAGGAGCTTTCAACATTTCAACAGCTTTTCAACAGGCCTATAATTATAATTTTATACTTACAATGACGTGGTGAAAATAGCCTGCAAAATAGCGCTTCTCCTTTTTGAGCTGTGTAATTGACAGCACTCTGATCCAATGTCATCGCATTCGTGACCTGATTGGCAGCGAACCAGACAGTGAGTAGGTGTGTTCTACTCATAGGTTATACTTCGAGGGACGCTACGCTGCCAATTAATGTATGAAATCAGCGGTAGCGCGTGAGATTTTAAATGCACCCAGACTGCTCCCGCTCCGCAGGTGTTATACAATGACCAGTCTGCGGTGTTGGGGGGGGGGGGGGCAAGCACATTTTGAGGAGGGCTGGTGCCACCCCGTGCCCCCCCTCTAGACACGCCCCTGACAAGAATCATACAATTTCTACATTAATATTATGAAAGTGGTGCACATCTGATTTCATAATTGGTTAAACTGGTGTTAAAACAATCCTACAGTAGATGATTACAATGTAACATCAGTTATACATCATTTGTTTTGGAGAACTGGACCAGTCTTTGAATCAGCTGCTGAATATGTTTCAAAAACTGCTTAAGTGCCTTTCTTAAATCCTTTTACTAGGCAATCACCCGCTTTCCCTTGTTGAGGTTCAAGTATTCTCACGTGCTACCGACTCCTCATCTGCCATATACATTTAAGCTTAAGCTGTGTGTCTAATCACTTGTTCTGATTTTTCTGATTGTTTCTGAGTGAGTGAAAACTCACTCACGCGCACAAACAGCTCTGCTCACATGAATAATACGCTTTTAACATCGCGTGCATGTCTTTTGGTGTGGTTCCAGCGAAATGTATTAACCTACCATCCATGTAAGCGCTTGAAAATGTGCACAATCTGGACCGGGTCGTCTGGACCAGGTAATTTGCATTTGTGCATGGGTCACGGTTCCTCTTTGAAAGAAAGCTTTCTCTAAGTCTAAACTATAGAGGGAAATTAGTTCAGTTTGAAAGTGTAAAAACGGGGACAATTCAATTGCTCTATCACGCTCACGGGCAAACGGATGAATAAAATACATTAAATGGCCTATTTCCTGACTCTCACTC
Source organism: Gymnocypris eckloni scoliostomus (assembly GCA_027564155.1). Lineage (NCBI taxonomy): Eukaryota > Metazoa > Chordata > Actinopteri > Cypriniformes > Cyprinidae > Gymnocypris > Gymnocypris eckloni. The sequence continues at coordinate 9,155,021 of CM050416.1, read as the reverse complement.
AAATTCCCATGGTGGTATGTTAACCCGTGGAAATGTAGCCAACCGTATCAAACCCACAGAAGTTGGGCTTGGATTAATAAAAAGCCCCTTGGCGACAGATTTGACACAAATGCTGCTCCTCTTTTCCCAAGTCTGGAGTTCCATGTGCTTTAACAAACCAAGAGGGCCCATACTGAGACACTGCTGTATTCTAGCGACTGTTTGGGAAAGTGATTACCGGGAAATTTCAGCGTTACCAGAAGGCAGACGTTTGACCCCGCCACTTTCTTTTGTTTAGTTTATTCTTTTCAGAAGACACCCTGTTTGCGAATTGTCTGCGTTTCGCCCGGCAATTTAGGCAGGGCGACTTTAACCAGGTTTGATACGGCCGAGAGCTCTCTTTGGCTCCGAAGCCTTAATGCAATTACCTCTGCTCTAATCACATTGCCTGAACAAAGACGTCAAAGTCTTTGCTGAATTTCGGGGGTTCTGGAATGCCCGCAGTGTTGCATGAAAAATCACACAGTCTAAAAGAAGTGCGATAAGTAAAAACAGATGCACAAGCTAATGCACTTAGATACGGTTTGGCTTAAAAAAGCGAGAGAGAGAGAATAAAATACCTCATCTGACAGAACCTATTTAAACTCGCGAACAATGTGATAATGAAACTAATACATTTAAGTGAAAACCAACTTGTGAGACAGGTGCAACACATACATTTTTAGCATCCAAAAAAGAATGTATATTAATGACTCAAATGGCATAATGAACAAGTCAACGAGCAAAGAACATCTGCATTTTTGCTGCTAGTACAACTTTACGACACCATACGGGGCCACTGCGTCTCAATTCTTCTGACAGAGGCGCATCCCTCGCATGTGCCATAAAACTAGGCCACGTATTCAACTTTTGTCATTGATATTCTGTCCTTATCCAGCCAAACAATGCCCGCAGCAGGTGGAACGCAGGCCAAATGATGTTGGCTTCCAAACTCGCGCGCGAACTTTGCTTTTAGTGTCGCTGGAATGCGCGTGAACGAGCGCGCGCTGCCGTTGTAAAGGCACGCGAGCATCTGTCGCCTCGTCTGTCTCATTATCCCTCATTCGATTAGCGCTTTCTCCTTCAAGGCGGGCTGCGTCTCGCTTTCTCAATAGACCCCCGGTCACAAAGGTCTCTGACAATGTATATTGTTATTCATAACAGGCCAAAGAGCAAACGTAGTCCTCTCCCCCCGGTTGGAACGGACTTTTACTGTTTTATGAGTCGTTGAGCGGTATAACAAGACTCAAGAGTCTGTTTGCTCGTGTGATGCATGTAGTGCGCGTTCTTAAAAACACCATATTGAGCTTCGTGTCGCGGTGAGGGGGACAAATTTATTGCTGTTCTTTAACAGTAGCCCACTATGACAATCCAGCCCTTCGATAAAACCACAAGTTTGTGTATGTACCGGCTAATGATATGACAGCTGTACTCGAGGGCCACCCTCAACTTCACTGTGTTGATAATGTTGCCAATGAGAGTTTATGCTTACGGTGCAGAGAGAGCTTAATAATGTCCATTCATATTTGACTGAAATAAAAGTTTGCATTTTGTATGAATGAAAAGCCTTGTGTATATTTGAACGAGTTCCCAAGTCAAAAATCCTTAAGGAAAGCGATAAGGATCCCTGCTGAAAATCTATCATTTCTGGAATTAAACCTAAAGTATCCTAATATGATCAAATATAAGACCCAACTGTATAAAATATTGTGTTCTATATTGTGAAATATTTATCAGAACTCCACTTGTTTTAGAACAATCTCTTGCTGCTATGCAGTTAAAATAAATTATATCAGGAACTATAGAATCCCCCCCCACCCCAACCCCCCTGACACACACACACACACACACACACACACACACACACACTTTATTATTATATTGTGAATGTTTTATACATACACAATAAAGCAAAACCTTACAAATCTTTATTGGAGTTACTATATAAAAAAGATAAATGGATATTTTATTCCATTAATAATCATAATAGTCCCACGGAGAACCATGTGTTCTACAATAATTTGTCTTGTTTAATGCTGTGCACTGCGAGAAAAAAAAAAATGGTAGGGTACACCTTGTCATCGGGACAGATGCCTTAGAACTACACCTTGAGGAACTAATAATGTATGTACCCTTAAGGTATGCTACTACATCCCTTTGGGGGTAGAGGTTCAAATCTTTTGAGGGTACTGGTCCAGTGACAAGAGTGCTATGTTGGAATCTGTTAAGAAAATTCCTATTAGTATTATTTAGGATTGAGTCCAAATTACATCTAATAAAAATTCCACTGGAATTAATTTAAGATTTTGCTGCATACGTCATTGCCAAGTATTTTTCTTATCTGGTCTTGGATAAATAGGTTACTCATAATCTGTTTATTTATATTGTTTTTAATAATAGTCAATGTCATGTACCTCAATAAAGCCATCCACACTCACACTGGCAATGAGTAATACCAACCTCTCAGCCCCAGCTCAAGCACCGTCACCCAGGACAAATCACTCTGACACTGATGTCTGCTGAGGTGGCTCCTTCTGACGAGTGAGAGAATGATGAGAGAGAAGGAAAATGAAACAAAAATGAAACAGACAGATAAATAATGAGGAAAAAAAGATATTGCTGGCTATAAGACAACAAGGAATGGTACACTCAAAAATGCAAATTATGCCATTATTGTTCTGCCTCATTTTGTTTTACTGTTATTTAAGTAAAATTCGCAAACATATGTATATATATATATATATATATATATATACACACATATATGTGTGTGATGTGTGTTCTATAAAAGCATCATAAAATGCTGATCCCAAAACCGTATTACTGCCATTCTTTTATGAAACACTAAACATCTTTTTAAATATGTCTGGTTTTTCACAAAATGTCATTTTTATTTTGGATGAACTATTCCTTATCAAGTATATATATATATATATAAAGGAAAATAAATGATGAACATGATGCTCAGTTCCTGAATCACTGACTGGACTCCATTCTTAATGACTGATAGCTAATTTTTGGAGCAGCGATCACCATGGAAACTAATCAGACAACCATAAATGGGATACATATTGATGGAGTTGTTGCAGTATTGTTTCAATGAAGGTATCAGAATGCAGATGGTATTAGTTACAACATGTGCAGCAGCAGTTGTAAATGGGTCAGTGCCAGAGCTTGGCAGGAAGATGAGCTAAGTAGAAAAAAAAGTGTTTTATTTAGAAACCGTATTGCTTCATTCTTGACACAAATTTAAATGGACAATCCCTTAGTTAGAAACACCTCCAAATTAAGCTATGTTTTCTCAGGACTGTGTCAATATATAAAGTAATACATATTTTACAGGCGTGTTAATGGCAATGGAGGCCCTTCTAAGGGCTTAGGTCTCAGAAGACTGTCATGTTACATGATTGGAAAAATTTTCTGCTTTTAACAGTCTTTTAAACAAATGAACCACAATTCTCTTAGGTTTGTAACTTCTGATGACTGTCTGTTTTTCATTATAGCCTTTATTCCTTCGGAGAGACGTGAGCGGCCAAAAACGTGAAATTTAAAACAACAGCACATGCTAGCCGAAGGCGTTCCAGCAGAGGTAGTTAAACAGCGGGGGCCCGTACTCTTCTGTGTTTCTCATGTGAGCAAAGGCTCCTGGGTTATATGTATCAGGCGGGCAGTGTATGCCGTAGTTTGTAAGAGGCCAGATTTACAGCTGTGGGTAAAGGAATGGAGAACAGCTCGGCAGCAGAGAGGTGAGGCTCCTACGGGTAAATTTGGTTTAGGGGTCCCTAGGTGGCTTGGACAAGAGACAGAGACTTTATCATCCAGCTGCTGCACATCTAACATGTTTCTGTTTTTAGATCATGTCCATGTGTGGGCTGTGCAGTATGTGTGAGATGGCATATTTAATTTACATTAAGTAAAAAGAGACTGTGAGGGATAGATGCACAGTCAATATTTTGTCTTAAGGTTATAGGTCACGTTTGCTAAATAAAAATAAAAAAACAGCCTAGCTCATGAATATTAACGAAGCTGTTGAACTGATTGGCTGAAAAGCTGCATTTTTGTATTAAACAAATCCAAATCTATAATCCATAATAACACTTCCTCGAGCGGAAAACATCCATCCCCTGTTGTCCTCTCACATCAACATCCACCAACATAGTTGTTTAGAACTGCTTTTGCTTGTAAAGGGATGCTTTATCTGTGCATATTCCTGTCATGATTCAGACAAGAAGAGCAATATTATGGATAGAGGGCTCCTATTTCATCCTTTTTAACATTTTAAGTAAAAGTTTAAAACATCTTAATGGTGTAGTTATTACAAACACACATCCTTTTACTTCATAAGATGTTAACTGATGGACTGGAGTTTATTGGAGATATTAAAAAATCAACATAGGCTCATTGGAAATACGTGCCTATAAATAGATTTCTGCAAACCTGAAAAATACCTATACATACGCTGCAGTTTCCAGTTGAAATGAACAAGATTTGCAGGTCTACAGTATCGATCAATAAAGCCTAATGTTGGCATAATTATTTGAGGAATATTATGTTATGAATTCAAAACAATTTTAACATGCTATGAGATTTGAACACTATACTGTTGCACAGTTTTCTAATTCAGTAGGTTTTTGCATAAGGAAGTTAAATAGCACGGCTGCATCAACAAATGCTTTAATTGAAAACCTGCTACTCTTCTGAAATTATATTCTTTTTCACATGACACCACAAACATTACATTTCAACCCCTCCCCTTCACATTACTGATCAAATCAAATCCCAATGGATAAAATCATGCCATGTCCTACATGTTTTGAGCCTGTTTCACTAGGAATTCTGACATATTCCGAAAGTAAAATGAACGAACATCATTTCATCTTGACTCTAAGGGATTTGAGCCAACTGTAGAAACAGTACTTTAAAATACTGATTAAAATAAATGATTCTCCCTCTAATAACCCATTCCTCCAGATGTAGACAGATGGAGAAAGCAGAAGCAGAAAAAAGCAGAAAAAATACAAATTAAAAATAGACAGAGGACAGCATATTATCATTCCTTTTATTTTTTTGCGTGATGTGTAATTTATACATATCTTAGTTTGATTGTTTGAGATATGCTTGGCACAGTTTCTATTCATTAGCAAGATGTTTTTTTCTTTCTTTCAAATACTAGCTAACTACAAATATATCACCAGAGCATTAAAACAAAACTGCACAATAAGTCTCATTTGAAATGTGCATCATAGTGTAAACACAACCTCCAGGTCAAAAACACTCTGCTGAAATACTGTGTACATGAAATTTCAATATATTATGAAAACAAAATCATCTGCAAAATAATATTACCATGACCCACAGAAAATTATCCCAACACATAATATCTTATAAACAAAAGTTGCATAATGAGCAACCTGTGTCTGCCGTGACCTCATTAACGTTTGAGAACATCAAAAATCTTTCACTTTGCAACTACAACAACTATTAAAAGCAAAGGAACCGGAGAAACTGAATGTGTAATCCATCCAAAAATGTATAATTTTCATGTTTCATCACAGGAACATATGTGACTCAGTGATAGTTCTCTTGGAAATACTGCACAAAATTGCAGCATGTCCAATGCAGATGTGGATAAATGGCAAGTGCTGAAATGTGCATCATTTACATCAAAATGCTTGGCAGATGAACATAAACATATCCTAAGCAGCCAGAACGGCACAGTGATAACATGCATGTGAGAGCAGAGCAGCCCATGTGATGTTCTGCATTTACTGAAGGGGCTTCACTTGAATCGCAGCTCTTACATCAGGTCCAACTAAACGTTTTATTCTGAATCACTATGAGCCTACTGCCAAACCTGATCCAAAGGCAACAATTTTGGGAAACAGGCATCTTTGATCTATTAAAACAAGCTCTTCCTCTTTGTGTCTCTTCTTCTGTGGTGGTATATGGATCTCTCCTCATCTCGTTATACATGGTGAAAAGAGAACAGTGATCAGAGCCCCCTTCTGCTCCATTGAGATTGACATGCTAGATGTCGAATAACAAAAGGGATGAAAACAAAACATGGTGAGGAAGAAACAAGAATTCTTAAACAAGCCTTTCACATATTTGAGGACCAAAAAACCTGAAAGAAAAAATAAAGGAATAGTGTTAGAGACCATTGAAGCAATCATTCAAAATAGCTCACTGTGTAGTTACAACATTACTGGAGCAAATAATTACAATAACTATTTTGCTTCAAAACTAGATTATTTCATTAGACATCACATGGTGACTCAACACTGTATGAAAAATGTTCAACTCATGAATTAATTTCAGGAAATGGCACATGTGAGCAAAAGAGTATAAGTAGCCTACAGAGTTAAGAGTAAGAGTTATAAGTAAGTAATAAGTAGAGTAAGTACAATTGTATAAATGGTTTTGTCATTGTTACGGTTTCATTGTATATTTACCTACTGAGTAATATTAATTAAAGGGTTAGTTCACCCCAAAATGAAATTTCTGTCATTAATTACATTAATTTCACCCTCATGTCGTTCCAAACCCGTAAGACCTCATGTTCAGAACACAAATTAAGATGTTTTTGATAATATCGGAGAGCTATCTGACACTCTATAGACAGCAACACAACTGAAATGTTCCCAAGAGCAGAAATGTAGTAAATACATTGGTAAAACAGTCCATGTGACATCAGTTGCTCAACTTTAGTTTTGCGACGCTGAGAGAATACTTTTTTTTGCGCAAAGAAAACAAAAATTAAAAATGTACTCAACCATTCTTCTCCCCCGAGTTATGTCTTCCGCCATTTTGGAGAGTACCTAAGAATGCATTTGACGTAATCAGCATTGTTTACGCTTAGGAAAAAGCATGTGTATGTGTTGTGATACTCTCTAAAATGGCGGACCGAGATGAAATAAATATGTTATGTTCTTAATTCTCGTGGCGTCGCAAAACTGAAGTTGAGCAACTGATGTCACATGACTGTATTCTGAACCTGGAACATTTCAGTGTGTTAAATGCCAGATAGCTCGATTTCCAAAACATCTTAATTTTTTAAAGATGAATGAATGTCTTACGGGTTTGGAACAACATGAGGGTGAGTAATTAAGAACATAATTTTAATTTTGGGAGAACTAACTTTAACTTCATGTACTTACTATATGGTTAGGGGTTAGGATTAGGGTTTGGTTTTAGGGTTACTTGCCTGTAATTACGCATAATTTATTGTTGTAGTAAGTACATTTAACATGTGTAACAAGGACACCTTAAAAATAAAGTGTTTAATGTTATCTAAATGCGCATGACATTTGTTGATTCTCAGTGAATTTGTCATACTCTTCTTCTCAACATTCTTTCAGCATATGAGCCATCACATGCAACATTATCCATTCATGTATCAAAATATTCAGTAACCCTTTATTTTAAGGTCACTAGCTAGTTATTAGCATGCTTGTTACTAGCTAGCTGTTTATTAGTGCTTAAAAAGCACATATTAATGCCTTATCCTGCATGACTGTATGCTAGATCCCTTAACCCTACCCCATACCTGAATTTAACAACTACCTTACTAACTATTAATGAGCAGCAAATTAGCAGTTTGAGGGAAAACTCTTAACTAATAGTGAATATGTTTTCCTTATTCTAAAGTGTAACCAAATATTCCATAAAAATATATGATATATTTGTGATGTCTGCTAAATTGGCAAAGACACCGATTTTATTTAGGATTTTATTTACATCTAAATGATCAACACATGCATTGAGTTCACTGCATATGAAAGCTCAAGCATGCACGATGAGCGAAAAACAAAGAGATTTGTTCTAGCGAGCAACATGCAGAGCTGCTGTTTACCATGTGTGATTCACACTATATTAGGTGTCCATATGTGAATAAAAGCCTAAATTAACTCTGTGCATCACATGAGGTCATCATATCACCATATCACTTCACAAAACTTGGATTAAACAGTGTGTTTCATATGGATTCATTTTACAAGCACCTTCATGATTTTTGGGGATATTTAAAGTTTTGGTTACCAGGACTTTTAATGGAGGGATAGAAACCTCTTAGGTTTTGTAAAACATATCTTAATTTGTCATGAATCAAAGTCTAATGGGTTTGGAATGTAATTACAGTGAGCAAATGATGAGAGACACCCAAAAATGTGTTTAAATTATGTTTATCACAACAGACCTGAGACCCATTTTTGGGTTGAAAATCACTGATGTAACCTATTGTATTTAGCTTTGTGCCTGTTGCATTTGTTTTGTCTATTATCCCACCATACCTGTAACAGGTAAATATTCTGTTTCTAAAGGCCTTAATAGTGCTCATATTCCCTGTCCCAGCTCTCGTTGGCAAAGTCCCACTATCACGCTTTCTCAACTGTACGTTTCCAATCAGTTTGGAACACACAGGGCTGGAGCTGATAAGATACAGGTGATAAGACTCTATTTTGTTATCTCCACCCCTCCCCCACTTTCTCCTGCCCTATTTGCCCAAACCGCCTTACTGATTGATGAATGGCAGCTAGCATGGCCAGATGCTAGCAGCTGATAGCGCTTCCATCACAGTCATGACTGAACTCTCTCTGCCTAGAGATGTTTCACTGAGATAGCGTATGGAGATGTTTGGCTATGATAGAGCTTGTAGCCTCTATCGTAGTTTCACTGAAACACACATGCTAACAGATGTTAGCAGTCTGATAGTATTAGCATCACTGTTTTATAACAGCCGCTGATGAATTGGGGCATAAGTGAGCTACTGTTAGCACTGGCATGGCCATGCTGACTTCAGCTCTCGCAAATATAGAGTTTGTCATAATGCTGCATGCGATTGCAATATATAAAGTTATCCGAAAAGCAGTCAGTATCTGGTGTGATCATAATTTGCCTCACACAGTGCAATACATCTCCTTCGCATAGAGTTGATCAAGTTGTTGATTGTGGCCTGTGGAATGTTGGTCCACTCCTTCTCAATGGCTGTGCAAAGTTGCTGGATATTGGCAGGAATTGGAACACACTGTCGATCTAGAGCATCCCAAACATGCTCATGGGTGACATGTCCGGTGAGTATTGTGGCCAAGCAAGAACTGGGATGTTTTCATCTCCCAGGAATTGTATACAGATCCTTGCAACATGGGGCCGTGCAATATCATGCTGCAACATGAGGTGATGGTCATGGATGAACGGCAAAACAATGGGCCTCAGGATCTCATCACGGTATCATTGTGCATTCAAAATGCCATCAATAAAATGCACCTGCGTTCGTTGTTCATAACATAGGCATGCCCATACCATAACCCCACCGCCACGATGGGCCACTCGATACACAACATTGACATCAGCAAACAACTCACCCACACAACGTCATACACGCTGTCTGCCATCTGCCCTGTACAGTGAAAACCGGGATTCATCCATGAAGAGAACACCTCTACAAAGTGCGAAACCCCATCGAATATGGGCATTTGCCCACTCAAGTCGGTTACGACAACGAACTGCAGTCAGGTTGAGACCCCGATGAAGATGACGAGCATGCAGATGAGCTTCCCTGAGACGAGATGGTTTCTGACAGTTTGTGCAGAAATTCTTTGGTTATGCAAACCGATTGTTGCTGCAGCTGTCCGGGTGGCTGGTCTCAGACGATCTTGGAGGTGAAAATGCTGGATGTGGAGTTCCTGGGCTGGTGTAGTTACACGTGGTCTGCGGTTGTGAGGCCGGTTGGATGTACTGTCAAAATCTCTGAAATGCCTTTGGAGACGGCTTATAGTAGAGAAATGAACATACAATTCACGGGCAACCGCTCTGGTGGACATTCTTGCAGTCAGCATGCCAATTGCACACTCCCTCAAAGCTTGTGACATTGTGCTGTGTGATAAAACTGGCCTTTTTTGTGGCTAGCCTAAGTGCCTTAATCTTGCTTTCTAATCAGCATCTTTATATGCCACACCTGTGAGCAAAGGAGAAGTGCTCACTAACACAGATTTAGACAGATTTGTGAAATAATATTTGAGAGAAATAGGCCGTTTGTGTACATAGAAAAAGTCTTAGATCTTTGAGTTTAGCTCATCAAAAATGGTGGCAAAAACAAAAGTGTTGGGTTTATAATTTTGTTCAGTGTAGACAGACAGACAGACAGACAGACAGATATAGATAGATAGATAGATAGATAGTGTAGTAAAAATACCAGTTTAATATAGAGCTATTATTTCAGCTCCGGGAATTAGTTATTAAATATTAAATATTGCTTGGTTAAAAGTAATATTAATATTTAACTTAGTTATACTGTATTAAGTGACCGTCCACCGAACACTAGCCTCAGCATATCAACTTCGAGCTTAGGTAGCTTTCTCTTTATGGCAAATAAGGATAAAACTTCAAATCACATTCCAGAGACAATTCTTTATGAAATGAAAAATGGTTTATTCGTAATACTGCTATTCTAACATAAATGGATTAACTGATAAGACACAAAACATACATACATACAAAGACATGCATAAGGGATTTTGGTAAGTAATTCCTAAAATTAAAGTTAGCCCTTTTAGCTATTTAAACGCTTGACTTGACCGGAAAGATCACGACAGATGCCTTATTGCTCTGTTACTGCATTCAGATCAGATTCTACCAGTTCAATCAGCAATATAGATTTAGTTAGAATGTACTTGCTTGTTGACAAGAAGCAGGTTGGAAGTTGTTTGTTTCCTTCAAATGCGTTGCTCTGGTCTTTGTGCTCGGGAACCACGTGGTTCGTATCTCCGGTGCTCTCGGGTGGAAACACGAGATGTGGCTGCTGCCGCGTGACGCCACAGAAAGCTTCCTTCGTCTCCGTAGGCGTTCAGCTCGTTGTTCTTGATGTTGTGCCTTCTAGCCTTCGAATAGATGGTTGGTTTAGTCGTGTCGAGACAAAGTTCAGGTAAGAGCGCGAGCAGGCAGAGAAGTTACGAGAGCAGCTCCAGCGATGTTAAAGAGAGATGTTCCAGAGAGCCGAGAGAGCCGAGAGAGCCAAGAGCCGAGAGCGTCACGCCATGTTTCAGAGAGTCACGCCATGTTTCAGAGAGAGCGATTTGCAACTGGCGCGTTGTTTTTCAACAGTCCAACTTGCTCCTCCCCACGGGCGGCTTGTCGAATCCGATGGTTCGTATGGGGCGGAGCCCCGCCCATGTCCAGGCTTGCTGGGTGGACCAACAGTTCTGTGATGTCTCATCACTTTTGGGAAGGATAAACTTTATGGATCTTTATACGTGTATAATTATGCAGGGTATTAAAATTTAACGGTCATCAACACAGTCTATCACATCTGAGTCTAGCTTTCTTTAGAGATCAAACACCGCATAATAATACACACATTACAGTTTATACCATTTAAAGCATGATTAAAATTCCCACATTGTCCTAAATAATTGGCACTCGAAATCATCACATCATGCCTATGAGGGAACAAGTACACATTAAATATCCATATATTTATTTTGTGTAGTTGCAATAGTTATACGTGTCAAAAAAGGCAAGGAGTTTGGTTTTCCTTGGTCCGTCCGACGGAGAAAAAGTCCTGCTTTGTTTTAAATGGGGGGGTTTTGAACTATGCTCTGAATGTAGGCTTGACGGTGTCCAGAACCATTCCCGAGCCGTCTGCACCTTTGCACGAGAGCGTTTAGTGATGGGGTCAGTTGACCCTCTCCACTTTTGCATGGAAGGGAGGACTTTTGGGTAATAATTCATTTCTGTTGCTGGGTTGGAATTCTCTGTGTGTGTTTTCAGGTCGACATTGTGTTACACATCCCCTTTTGTGTGGAGATGTACCCGATGGAACATCTTCAGGCACTGGAACAAGAGGCAGAGAGAATGGACACACAAGACACCAACGAGATCTCTATCACTGACTGAAAACTGGTGCAGGGTAATTTGGAAAGGCACAGGTGAGAAACTTGAGAAGACATAGGGCTAGTTTGTTTAGCATCGTTGACAATTGGGTCATTTTGACTGGTTTAATTGTCGGGTTTTCACGAGACGGTATAGGCATGATCTCAATCAGGTTGGTCACATTCTCGGGTTCGGATTCTAGGTCGAGATTACCACGTCGAAAAGGCGAGGGATGCCTGACGTGCATTTGTTGAGAGACTCTTGAACGACGTTCACTCGCTTGTGTAGGAGGAAGGCCAGTGTCAAAGTCACAACATATCCTACTATAGTAGAGATACAAAGCGCCGTGTCAGCGGCAGACCAGGACCGAATAATTGGCGCGCCAGCGGGCGGAAGGCGAGCGATAGCTTCTAAAGCTGTGTCAACCGGTGTCAGATCAATAAGCTGCGTTCCTTCCTCCTTGATCCTTTCTTCCAATTCTGGATCGAGGACAAAGGAATGTTGCTTGAAAAAGGGTGAGATTTCGATTTCGGCCTGATACTCATCGTCGGTGAGGTGATACAATGCTAGTTCGTCAATATGGAGGATCGAGCCCTTAGGGACTGTGATCCATAACGTTTGGTTAGGCAGACTAATGCGCGTAGCGGTGTCGTGTTGATCATATGTGAGGGTAGCCGTTCGGGCTGGGGTGTTCACCAGCCATCGGTTTCTGACAATTTCGGCTTGTGTTACCTCAACCTGAGAACGTGGTGTTGCGTCGGCGGGGCAGCTAGCGTCGGGTCTCATGGCTTCTAAGCCACAGATGCCCTCTGTATTATCGCGCATTTAAAGGTTTACTCGGGCGGAGGAAGTGAATGTCTTTAGTGAGCGTACACATCTTTAGCTTTGGAGCCAAGTACAACTGTTCGTTGCTATCGTGATACGCGACGACCTCGGGAGTGTGGATTTTGACATAGGTGTTCCCTTGCCAAAATCCAACATTCACAACATTTTAAGCCGGTAAACATTATTAACGTCAATAATGGGCAAACTGAAAAGAAAACAAAGTCACCTGTTTCCGGGTTTGCGATATGGGAATAACGCTGCCGGAAAGGGGTGAGATGGGTTTGGATGAGACTAACGGGGCCCGCAGTGGCCGGGTTACGATGTTTGAACAAGGCTAAGAGGTATCACGTAGCACGGAATCCTATTCATGGCTAAGTTGTCGATCAAGGAACTTACATCGCGTATCATGTCGTCATGATTTTGGCGGGTGGCCCCGATCGGTTGACAACGGTTCTCACAGCAATTACAACGATTTTACTGACGGCAGTCGATCTCAATTTCAGGACCTGTATTCACGGATTGGTTAAGGGGGTTCAAAGTGAGAGAGAGGAAAGGAAAAACACAAAGTGAGACACGAAGGAAAGAAACCAAAAAAAATTAAGACAAAAATTCAAAATCAAAATCACAAAAAAAAAAAATTTTAAAAACAAAATTGAGGGTAACTCCTCGCTACTAGATTGGTCCTAGCAGTGCTGTGGAGGAGAGAATATGGGTTGTGTCTAAGCATGGTTGCTATATGTTTTCCTAACATATCAATACTAATGCTTGTGTGGTGCATATGGTGCGTGTGGTGCATATCGGTCTGTGTCAGTGGGTCTGATCTTCCCCCTTTCCATGTCGGCTAGAGCCCAGGGGCCTCTTTATCTGGTTTCGATGGACCCATCGAAGGACTGGCTCGCTGCGCCTTGTCTGATTTTGATTCGATAGGCAACAGGTGAGAGCTTGTCTACAATCTCATGGGGTCCCGTCCAGTGAGGTAGGAACTTCTTTGACAGGTGATGGGGAGCATTCGGCCTTGGTCGGGCGAAACTGTAGTACCACACTTGATCTCCGACATTGAGCTCATGGTGAGAGGCCTTTGGTCGTAGTAGGCTTTTCGGCCTTCCGCGCCGTTGTAGCTGCTGTTGCGCCGAAGGCGAAAGTTGTTCTCAGGTGCTGATGTAACTCTTCCAGGTACTGGTGAGTGTTGTAGGCGGTGACGAGGTTCAGGTCACCAGGTTGGTACAGCAGGTGTAGTGGTAGCGTCATGTTTCTCCCTGTCATCATTGTGAACGGGGTATTCCGGTAGATTGATGGGGTGTGGCTCGAGCGCCATCAGTACCAGAGGGAGTTTAATGTCCCAATCCTTTTGATTGGTGGCTACGTATTTTTAACATGCTGACCACTGTTCTGTTAGCCCGTTCCACTTGACCGGAAGAAATTGGGTGATGGCTTATGTGGAGTTTGGCCTGTATGCCCAGGAGTTTCCATACGCCTTGCATAATTTCAGCGGTGAAGTGGGTTCCGCGGTCAGAGTTGACCCTTAAAGGCAATCCGAATCTTGAGAAGATATGGTTCAATAACAGACAGGCTGTTGTTTCTGCTGTATCGTTAGGGAGCTGGGAGGCACTCTATCCATTTTGTGAATTCGCAGACCACGGTGAGGAAGTATTTGTTGCCCGTCGACCGTGGTAGGGGTCCTACCCAGTCTATTTGGAGGTCCGACCATGGGAAGGTCATTCCTTTCCTTTGCAGTGGTGCTCGGTGGTTTGGATTTGCCGGTTGAACTGGCAACACACCAGGCATCCTTTAACGTATTCTGCTACGTCTTGCTGCATGCCAGGCCAGTATGCTACTTGCTTGAGTGTTTCATAGGTGGCCTTGACTCCGTGGTGTCCCTGCGCATGGTGCATCGTGTGCGTGTGTCAACATCATCCCCTTGGCCATGAGGGACTACGAGCCGTGGAGCAGTGGATGGCTCAGGGACATACGTGAGGACACCGCGTAGTAGATGCAGCATGTGCTTGATCGAATGGAGCGTATGGAGGTCGGATGATGTTCGCAGGTCCGAGGTGGAAATGGGATTTTCCAAGGGGTCGGACAGGTGTGCTACAATGGACTGTATGGCTGAGTCCGTATGTTGGAGGGTGAGGAGGTCTTCAGCAGCGAACTGAGGCGACAGGGAGATGTGGGAGGAGGCAGGTGTGTGCCCACTCGCGGCACTTTGGCGGCGGGTCACCGCTGCCACAGTTGGGTGGGAGGGCATGAAATGTCCAGGACTCTCCTGTTACGCCCCTGCTTTGGCGAGGGCATCGGTTTGGTCATTTAAGTCTTTGTCTTGTCCTGGTTGACGTGAATGACCTCTGACCTTTTTCCAATAAACGACCATGTCGATGTTCAGTGACGATGGCGCCGCTTGCTTGGAAGAGTTCCTGGTGCTTGACAGGCTTGTTGTTAGCTGTCTTGAATCCATTCCTCTTCCATCCAGTTAGATGGCATATGAAACTTAGACGGGCATAGTTCGAATCGGTACAGATGAGGAGTTCTCTGATTTTGTGGGTTGCAGCCACTTGTAGTGTGATGAGGATGGCTGCTATTTCTGCATATTGTGATGATTGTGGGCCAAGTTTGAGTTGCTGCGTGGGCACGGGTCATTGTTGAGCCAGACCACACCCGCTCCCGCTTGTAACTTGCCCTCGCGATTGTATGAGCAGCCATCGACATATGCTGTGGGCATTCCTGTACACACATTCTCCTCAAGTACCGATGATTTGTCGCTATGCGGTCGTGGCAGTTCTTTTGGCTCTGCTGAGGTGTCCAGCGTGTCCGTTGAACAGTTTTGGCATGCCGCAAGCCCGTTTCCCAGTGAGGATTTGTAGTTCTGGGCATATCTTGCCTCCACATCCCGTCCTTGGAGTGTCATTAGCCAGGTAGCTATGCGTGCGTTGGTTACCACGCCATCTCTGATTCGTTGACTGTTGAGGAAGGTAACTGGCTGGTGGCAAGTTTCGATGATGACTTTCTGTGCACCGATGTAATTAGAGAAACGCTGAATGCCCCACACAGTGCAAAGTAAAGCTTTTTCGCAGTGTGAATATTTGCATTCTGGGGAAGCAGCGTTTTGCTGGCATAGCGACCACTCGCTTGTCCTTATCATGGAGCTGGTATAGACCCGCACTGAGGCACTGGTCAGAGAATCCGTCCAGATAGAATTCCTTCCTGGGTCTGGGTAGGCGAGGCATGGAGCAGAGCGCAGGCACTGTTTGAGCTGGCTCATAGCTGTGTCCTGGGCCTTTGTCCAAACAAAAGGTTCGTCCTTTTTCAGGAGGGAAGTTAGTGGTCGTGCGATGTCAGCGTAGTTTTCGATGAACTGTCGTGAGTAATTGCACACTCCCAGAAAGCTTCGCAACTCAGAGACGTTAGTTGGTGTTTTTATGCTTTGGATTGCTTGGGCACGGTTAGATTGTGGCTCAATGCCGTTTCTTCCGACGAGCAGTCCAACATAATTCACCTTGGTTTTGCACCATTGTCCTTTGTGAAGGGCGATTTTAGCTCCGCTGTTGTCAGCTGGTTTAGGACATGGTCGATTTCTTTGAGGTGGTCTTCCACACTTGAACTTTTCATTAAGACGCCGTCACGTAGACGCAGGTTGCCTCGGACTCTGGCGTCAGGGCATGCTTTGTTAAGGAAAATGTTAAATTCTGCCGGTGAATTGGCATAGCCAAAGGGACACCGTGTGAAGGTGTACTGTCGGTTGCCGAAAGTGAATGCCAGCTTATGTTGGTCGTCGGGTGGACAGGGATCGCCCAAAACCCGGAGGCGACGTCCAATGTGGACAGGATCGTCGAGCCTTTGATTTTTGGTATTTCTTGGTCCAACTGGGTCATAGGCCATCGTGACAATGGTACTTGCTGATTCAACTTGCGGTAGTCGATAGTGGGCCGCCATTTGCCGTTGGGTTTTAGGACTGGCCATATCGGGCAGAATATGTACTGTTACAGGGCCGGATGACCCCTTTTCCAGCATGGAGTCAACAATTTCTTGCACTGGCTCATATGACGCTATCGGAATCTTGTACTGTCGCACAAAGGTGGGTGGTGCATTTGGGTTTGTCGGTATGCACCGTGTGGATGTTTGTCAATCCACAATCTAGAGAGTCCTTAAAGAGTCCTTGTACTTCAGCAGAACTTCTTTGAGTCCTTGGCGCTCCACTTCGTTGTGGAGGGCATCCGCGTCACTCAAGATCTGTTGAATTTGAGTATTGAACCCGGCGAGGGTTCTTCTGCCGTTAAGTCATTAAAGGGGCTTTGGGCCTCGCTGGTCACCCGTGTAGGTGGTTCTGTCGCAGGCTGGGTTGAGACAGCATAGACAGTGAGGTGAGTGTCATCCATTAGTTCTGACCGGCAGACGCTTTCTCTGGACACTGGCAGGATTGAGGTGATGGCAATGACTTCATGAGGTTTTGTGAATGTTATAGTGTCATTGTATCCATCTGACATTAGTTGGGCTGGTATGGGGCCTATGACAGGTACCATCAGTTCAAAGTCATGGAATGCCTGGTTGATGAGCCATCCCAGGTGGCTGGCTTTTGGGACGTGGATGTCTTGGGCCATACAGTTATTGAACAACACATATATCGCACGAGATGACACTTCAATGAGAGGTGTAGCTTCCAGAGTCAGTCCGAGTTTTAGGCAGGTTCTGGAAGGTTGGAAGAAGCTCAGCTTACTGTTGAGAGTTTGGCCAGGTCGCATGTTGAGGCGGACACTGACGCTTTTGCTGTAGGCAGGTATTGTGGCTCCTTGTTCCGTAATCATAGCGCATGCGTCCGGCATGGTTTGACCGGATTGGAGGTTCTTGAGATTGACTGAAGTTGTCAGTTGGTGTGACAGGGGAGCCCATATGATGTTGTTTACAGTGTCAATGTGAGCATTGAGTCGAACCATGATATCCGCTCCAATGTAGATGTCATGCGGCAGGTCTGGAATGACGAGGAAGTAGTGACTCAGCTGTCTGTTGTTCCATCGTATGTCCAGAGCGCAGATGATCTTGGAGGTGGCCATGGTTGTCGACCAGGGACTGAGAGGGTAACGGCTGTGCTTAGTGACATGTGGTAGACTTTGACAGCTCTGCTTCAATGTTTTGAATAGCTTCAGGCTGATGGCTGAGTTCTCTGCCCATAGGGCTAGTGCTGCCTCGGACACTGACGTGCCATGAACCTCTATCGCAGTCATGATTTGAAGGAGGCCTGTGTTTGGTTCAGGCTCGTGCAGCGAGCAGAGGAGAGGGTCACATGCTTGTGCTCGGCCCAGACCTGGGCTCTGTTACTGCTTCATCGGTCATTGACTTAGGGGTAGTGTCTGTGACTTGACACTGTGACTCATTGGAGTCTAATGACTTGTAAGGCAGAGGCTCACGGACTTGTGTCCAAATCTTTAGGTGCTTGAAGTCTATTAGGGGTTCAAAACGATTAAGCAAATCTTTTCCAATGAGGAGCGGAGTGCGTGTTGAGTGTTGACACGTATACGGGATGGACGAAGTCCATGGGTCCCACTGTTAGATGGATTGGGGCTACATGTTTTAGTTGTAAGCCCGTGTGAGAGTATGCTTGTACGCTTAGTTCGCACCTTTGGAGCTTGAGGGTGCCATTAGTCCTCTTCGTTAATTCTTGGACTTCTTTGAGAAGTTCTGTAGACATTAGAGTGATGTCGGCTCCTGTGTCCAGAAGGGCTTCGACTCTGATGTGTCGCTCGATGATGATGGAGAGGTAGAACTTTCTTGCTATACCCTTTTCAATGAGATCGCCTAGGAGTTGAGGAACTGGAGTTTGGGAGGAAATATTTAGGATGTCAGGGCTGACCTGGCGTTCTTCGGAGGAGTGGCAGATGACTAAGACAGCGCTTTCAGGAACTTGAGGATTTTCAACAGCAGGTGTCTGCTGAATGCTGCTGGAGTTTGGAGTATTGGGTGCTGAGTTAGTGTTTAACTCTGTTGCTGGATTTTCAGGTGGGGCTTCATGTCCATCTGAAGTTAACGTGTTTATTGTACTCTGAGACTGAGGTGAGGCGGTGCTGTTTTCTGTGGCTGGTTCGTTTGTCTTGTCGCTGCTTTCTCGTCCGTCAGCTAGTCAGGCTGAACTGGTTTCCTTTCTTTTCCCACTTCTTATCTTCCTCTTTCGTTGAAAGAATTCCTTCATCATCATTTCCATCATCTTCTGTGAGTCGAAGTGCGGTGGTGTTTTTGTTCTTGTATGGACTCAGTTGGAGCTTGGTCACTTTGGAACCTTGGTGAATTCCTTCGTCGATTCCTTGGGCTGGTCGCCTTAGGGTGAGTCTGTCGCTTTCGCTTGGAGTTTCCATTGATTCCCATGAGCGTTGCTCCCTTGGGTTCCACGATCTCTCCCATTGCCTTTCCTGAGGCCTTGCTTGGTCCCATGACTTATCCCAGTGTCGCCCAGGTGAGCGTTGACGCCCACGTGGTCCATCCCATCGGTCATACCTCTGTTTAGGTCGGGTTCCAGCGTGTGAGTCTTCTCTGTTGGACGGGGTGCATTCCACTCCTGTGTGGTGGCTTAGCACTGTCTTGGCGTTGGGTGCCCTCCAGCGCCAGTTCTTGGTGTTGAGTGTTGAAATCAAGAACTGCTGGGGTTTTGCGCGCTCTTTTCTGAGGCCATCTTTTGTTTGCCGTAGGCTTTTTGCACCAAGTCTCGCAACTGCTGAATGTTCATTGTTCGTGGGCATGCGAGAACGCCAAGATGGTGGCTTATGCCAGGATGAAGGTTCCTCAGGAAGAGAGTTTTAAAGTTCAGTTCCTCTTCCATGTCAGATTCACGAGTTCCAAAATATGCTTGTCTGAGTCGACTGTAGTAAGCTTGAGGAGTGTCGTGACGCCCTTGTCTGCCTCCAGGGCAGCCACTAAGCCTTGATCGGACTCAGGGTCAGCAAACTCTTTAATTAGGGCCTTTTGAAGCCGTTGATAGTCAGTCTTTGTGTTAACAGGCTGCCGGTCAAGGAAGCTGCACTTCAGGACTGGATGTCGCTCGGAGTAAGTATAGTTTATCTTTGTCCGTAACGTTAGGTCGCATTTCAGATGGAAATCAATATCTTGCAGATAAGCGTGGACATTTTGGCTGTTTGGCAAGCTGGGGTTGAATTTTCCGATGTTTCGGGCGAGCTTGTCAAGATCTTTAAGGTCCAAACCGTGCACCGACCCGCGGCTGGCTGCAGCAGATTCTTTGGTTCCGTCGTGATATAGCGTTCTTCCGACGGCGCTGGTGAATGTTTTAACACCATCCCCTCTATCTTCGGTTCACGTGTCGGTCTATGAACAGGTGATCCAGTCCTGCTTGACGGGTGCCGTTGGTGCACGCTCTGTACTTGACGGCTCACGGCGTAGTTCATAAGCATGCCTGAGTTCCTCTTGGAGACTTTCAGACTCCTTTGTGACGTAGTCGAGCTGTCGTGTTAGGCGGCTGATCTCATTCCTTGACTCAGCCAAATGAACTTCGAGGGCCTTGATTCTGCTGTTTTGTCCCTGAAGTCAGTCTTTGCCTTCTCCAGTAGCTTCTCTGCATACTGTAGCTTGTCTGCACAATCAGCGAAGTCCTCTTTGAGCTGCTGCATTTCGTGGCTGGTAGCTTCTAGAGTCTCTTTAGCCTGTTGGTCTCCTCCTCGGTGTCCTGCTCCACCTCATCGGTCCCTTCCTGTCGACCTGAGCTTCACGCTCCAGCTGCTCTATGCGCGCTGGGCGCTTGTCAGCTCCTGCTGGCGCAGCGCGTGCTTGTCGCTCAGTTTGAGGGTGGCGATGAGTATGTGGCTTAAAGAACCGGTGATCTTGGCTAATTCTCTGGGACTGTAGTTTTGACTTGGGTCTTGTCCCATAATGCTTGCGATGCTGTCATCTAGTTGATTCTGTGTCTGATGTTGGAGTGTTTCAGCAGCTTTAGGGAGTATGCTGCCCGTTGTAACACTTAGCCACATTTCCAGTCCTTCCCAGTGACCGACATGTTCTGTTTCGTGAGACATGTTCTGGCGGGTCAGGGGATCTTGGACCGAACTGACACAGACCTTGAATAGGAAACAAAGCAAAACAAAACACAAACAAAACAAACAGGGGTGTAAATGTGCAGGGTGTAGTGTATGCTAGTGTTGATTGTGTCTCTGTGTTTGTGGTCCTCTGGCAGGTGCTTCTAATTGTAGTCTCTGCAGATAAATTATTGGGCACACACAAAGGCAGCCCGCTGTGAAGCAGAGAAAGAAAACACACACAGAATGGGTACACAAGGACAATAGCACTAAACAGGTCTCTTTTTTAATAGCAGATTTTCTTCGTTTCGCTTTGTTAAGTCTGATTTAGAAGGGCGCTTCTAATCAGAGGATTGTAGGCGAGATTTTCTCTTTTGTAATAAGACTGGTATTGCTATTCCAATTTTCTCCTTGGAGGAAAATAACAGCAATGACAGTACTTGTCCCTTAATGGCAGGATTTTATACCGCGACGCTGGTCAGCGTATGTCACGCGTGTTAAAACTTTTGCCGATGTCTATCTTCTCATTGCACCTGCTTTAACCTGGGGGAATAGGATTTCACAATAGAGGGTAAAAGGGTAAACAGTTTTGAATGTAATTCTCAAGTTTCACATACATCTGTTCAATTGTGACATTTCGCTCTATTCGTGATTTTCCCCGGCCAAGTCTTAAGCAAACAAGTCAAATTGGAAGTTAGTAACAGGGAAAAGAAAAGAGATTAAGATTTATTCCCAAGATTTAAAACTAATACGTTGGCACGAGGTGGTGCTGTTGAGTCTATATGCTTAGGTTGGTTTGGCTGTTTACAGGATAAACCAACTGACCTAGGTTGAGGAAACCTTAACTCCCTTTTGGGGTTTTCTAATTAGAAGGTGCGTTTATGCTCCAGATTGGTGAAAAGTGATTTTGACTGTGTGGTTTCACTGTCACTTCTCCAACACAACACTAGGGGGAGCACTATCTACTCTCAGGCCTAAGTAAGAGGACTAATTTTAATTTAATAAAATTGTTTTAATTAAATTATTATTAACTTTACTTGAGTCAATCAGCTCACCTAAGAAATGAAGTATGGCCTACAGATAGAGCCAGACTTGTATTTAAGTTTGAAATTTGGAATTAAAAATTAGAATTTGGTTTCTAATTAAAATTTATGATGTTATAATTAAAATTAATAGGATTCACTTAGGATTAGAATTTACAAATGCAATCTGCAATTGAGTTGACAAACCAATATTGTTGCAAAATGTAAACAGGAAGTGTAATTAATTATTAAATGTAATTAGAATTTTCGAATTCATAATTAATTATTAAATTAATTTACAGCTTCTAAATCACTAGTTTTGGATTCCCATAATAGTAATTCAAATAATTTCCAAACTTAAGCATTCCTCGTCGTCATTAACACCAAAAAAAAGATTAACAATAAAATAATTAATAACTAATCTGTATCCTACTTGTAAACGAAATTAAAAATTTCCCTCTTGATAACTTAAGGTTCTATTGTAGTGGTCAAATTATAAGGGCGTTTATGGTTCATAAATGGATGCTATTGTTGCTGGAAGCAGGAATTGAAAATTCTATTAAATGAAATTAATTCAAAATTAATTTGTAATCAATTGTGACATTCAATTAACAATTAAAAATTCCTAACAATAGCGCTTATCCATTGATGTGTCATGAAATCATAAAAAGCCATTATAATTGAACTAAATCAACCTCACTATGTTATCAAAGTAATACTGAATTATTTCTAATAACCCACCAGTTATTAAGCTGGTCCCACAAAAGGTAAAAGACTTTAATCAGCTGTTATATTAAACCAACCTGTGAACTTGTTAACACTGATGATTGGGAAACATTAACACAGCCAACTTAAAACGTGTTAGTCTTTTAAATGAGAGACTAGAGAGAGAGAGGGAATTAGTGTTAGCTGTGAACCACATTTCCACCAACACACTGCATTCAAGCTTTAAATGCTATGTGCTAATCACTAGCCGTAATGCTACCGCATTGCATCTGCTACGCTGCTAAACTTCTTTGTTTCAGTTTAGCTTATATGCGGCTAAATCTCCACGTGGCTGAACTGGTCGCTATGACGACTCAGTGCCTGTAGGCAGAAGAAAATGTGCTTCACGCTTCAGACTTGAATTTTCTATAGCATATATAATCTCACTCATTTAGGACGAGATACATTTATCTACGGGTTACTTATAACCCATCAAAGCCTCATTTATGCGAATATTTGTCTGTTTAGACCGCACTCATAAACACAAACACTCGATTGCGCAATCTCCCCTTTCTCAAAAACGACTGGCCACTTCCTTTGAGCGCCGTATGCGTTTGAATTCACTGTGAAATCAAATGGCTGAGAATGATTTAAATAGCTATTTTAAACATTCCACACCGGGGATTTGAAAATATAGCGGAGTTTGAAAGTGGGACACGCACTTACAAATCAAACTATACAGGCCTTCACTCAGAGCTCAAACGAGGGACACGCTCATTTGTCTCTTTTATGCGCTTTAGAGCGACTTTTACTTATTTACTGCAGTTTCTTCTCACAACTCGAGTTAAACAAATACCCTCTTTTCATTCAAACACACCGTGTTTTCACAAACCAGAATGCGATACCACAAATAACCGCTTTTCCTGTATTTACTCAGTTTTTCCGGATAAAATTGAGAAATACCCTTTGTCTCTGGTTTGATTTTCAGATTAATCTTTAATAATGCCAGCTTTTTCCTCCACCATTTGTAGTAAAAATACCAGTTTAATATAGAGCTATTATTTCAGCTCCGAATTAGTTATTAAATATTAAATATTGCTTGGTTAAAAGTAATATTAATATTTAACTTAGTTATACTGTATTAAGTGACCGTCCACCGAACACTAGCCTCAGCATATCAACTTCGAGCTTAGGTAGCTTTCTTTATGGCAAATAAGGATAAAACTTCAAATCACATTCCAGAGACAATTCTTTATGAAATGAAAATGGTTTATTCGTAATACTGCTATTCTAACATAAATGGATTAACTGATAAGACACAAAACATACATACACAAAGACATGCATAAGGGATTTTGGTAAGTAATTCCTAAAATTAAAGTTAGCCCTTTTAGCTATTTAAACGCTTGACTTGACCGGAAAGATCACGACAGATGCCTTATTGCTCTGTTACTGCATTCAGATCAGATTCTACCAGTTCAATCAGCAATATAGATTTAGTTAGAATGTACTTGCTTGTTGACAAGAAGCAGGTTGGAAGTTGTTTGTTTCCTTCAAATGCGTTGCTCTGGTCTTTGTGCTCGGGAACCACGTGGGTTGGTTCGTGCGTCTCCGGGTGCTCTCGGTGGAAACACGAGATGTGGCTGCTGCCGCGTGACGCCACAGAAAGCTTTCCTTCGTCCGTAGGCGTTCAGCTCGTTGTTCTTTGATGTTGTGCCTTCTAGCCTTCGAATAGATGGTTGGTTTAGTCGGTGTCGAGACAAAGTTCAGGTAAGAGCGAGCAGGCAGAGAAGTTACGAGCAGCTCCAGCGATGTTAAAGAGAGATGTTCCAGAGAGCCGAGAGCCGAGAGAGCCAAGAGCCGAGAGCGTCACGCCATGTTTCAGAGAGTCACGCCATGTTTCAGAGAGCGATTTGCAACTGGCGCGTTGTTTTTCAACAGTCCAACTTGCTCCTCCCCACGGGCGGCTTGTCGAATCCGATGGTTCGTATGGGGCGGAGCCCCGCCCATGTCCAGGCTTGCTGGGTGGACCAACAGTTCTGTGATGTCTCATCACTTTTGGGAAGGATAAACTTTATGGATCTTTATCGTATAATTATGCAGGGTATTAAATTTAACGGTCATCAACACAGTCTATCACATCTGAGTCTAGCTTTCTTTAGAGATCAAACACCGCATAATAATACACACATTACAGTTTATACCATTTAAAGCATGATTAAAATTCCCACATTGTCCTAAATAATTGGCACTCGAAATCATCACATCATGCCTATGAGGGAACAAGTACACATTAAATATCCATATATTTATTTTGTGTAGTTGCAATAGTTATACGTGTCAAAAAAGGCAAGGAGTTTGGTTTTCCTTGGTCCGTCCGACGGAGAAAAAGTCCTGCTTTGTTTTAAATGGGGGGGTTTTGAACTATGCTCTGGAATGTAGGCTTGACGGTGTCCAGAACCATTCCCGGAGCCGTCCGTACCTTTGCACGAGAGCGTTTAGTGATGGGGTCAGTTGACCCTCTCCACTTTTGCATGGAAGGGAGGACTTTTGGGTAATAATTCATTTCTGTTGCTGGGTTGGAATTCTCTGTGTGTGTTTTCAGGTCGACATTGTGTTACAATAGATAGATAGATAGATAGATAGATAGATAGATAGATAGATAGATAGATAGATAGATAGATAGATAGATAGATAGATAGATAGATAGATAGATAGATAGATAGATAGATGAGTTCATCCCAGACAAGTAAAATCTTAAAACAAAACTCAACTCTAATAACAAGTAAACAAATAAACAAATGAATAGATATTAAACGTAATTAGTCATGATATGTCTGTTGGAAAGATCACATCTCCTCTGTGTCAGTGTGTTTGATGACCTCCAGGCTTTTGATCAAGTCACACACAAAATCCTTTCACAGGCCTGAGTGGAGACAGGAGAGGGACAAAGACAGATAATAGCAGCTTTTTCCTTCTTTTTTTTTTCCTCCTCCATGGGGGGTGAAGATCTTTCGGTCTAGCTTGTTGTAGTGCTGAGAGAGAGAGAGAGTGATTAGAGGAACCCGCCGTTAATTAAAGCGAAATAGAAAAGAAAGAGTGAAATTAAACCAGCTGTGATGAATACTCTGTTAACTTTGAAAAGTGAGTGAGGGGGGAGAAAGAGAGAAAAAAAGATGCTGCAAAACAGACAGTCAATTTTCACATCTAGAAGGGCACTATGACCCAGTGTTTTTTCACATACTTAGGTGAAAATTATTCCTTAAGAACAGAAATAAGCTGTTCTCTGTGGAAGAGTGTTAATGCTGTGACAGGGTGATCTCGGGTTGCTGTTAATTCTTCCCTCCCCTAATTACATAATTGTCTCGTCTTGTGAGAGCAACATATAAAGCTCCCATCATTAACTGCTGATCGTGCACACAGTGTTCTGCTAAAATTGACTGACAATGGACATCTTACTGGACATCTGCCTATCTACAGTGTCTGTCTACAAAATCTATTTATCCACCAATCCATAATATCCTTACACCCATCTGTCAATAGTATCTACTCATCTATCAATTCATCCATCCATAGTATCTATCCATCCATTCATAGTATCATCTATCTACAGCCATAAATAGATGGGGTCACCAAACTTGATCCTGGAGGGCCTGTGTCCTGCAGAGTTTAGCTCCAACTTGCCTCAACACACTTCCCTGGAAGTTTCAAGTATACCTAGTAAGGCATTGATTAGCTGCTTCAGGTGTGTTTTATTAGGGTTAGAGCTAAACTTTGCAAGCCACCTGCTCTCCAGGACCGAGTCTGGTGACCCCTGATCTACAGTAACTATCCATCCATCCATCCACCCACCTACAGTATCTACTCATCCACCCATCTATCTGTATTGATACATCCATCTACAATATCTATATATCCATCCATAGTATCATCCATCTACAGCAGGGGTGCCCAAACTTGGTCCAGGAGGGCCGGTGTCCTGCAGAGTTTAGCTCCAACTTGCCTCAACACACCAGCTGGGAAGATTCTAGTATGCCTAATAAGAGCTTGATTAGCTGGTGCAGGTTTATTTAATTGGGGTTGGAGGACACAGGCCCTCCAGGACCAAATTTGGGCACCCCTGATTTACACTATCTATTCATCTACCCATTTATCCATCCACCAATCCATTAATCCATCTGCAGCATCCATCCATCCATCCATTGTATCTATCCAACTATCTATCTGCCAACATTATTTATCCATCCACCAATCCATTAATCCATCCATCCATGCATCCATCCATCCATCCATCCAGTCACCCATTTCTCTACAGTATGTCCTAATCCACCCATCTATCTACAGTATCCATCCATCCATAGTATCATCCATCCATTCATATACAGTACCTATTCATACACCTTCAATCTTGAAAATAAAGGTGCTTCACGATGGCATAAATAACCTTTTGTCTAAATGGTTCCATGAAGAACCTTTAATATCTAGTTCTAATGTCTAGAAAAGCGCTATATAAATGTAACAAATTATTATTATTATTATTATCTGAATAACCTTTCTGTTTTACAAAAGGTTTCTTTGTGCCAAAAGAAGGTTCTTCAGATTATAAAACGGTTAGCAAGAGATGGTTCTTTAAAGAACCTTTGACTGAATGTTTCTTTGTGCAACCAAAAATGGTTATTCTATGGCATCGCTTGAAGTCTGTCTATCTTTCCATCCATCCATCCATCCATCCATAGTAGCATCAATCTATTCATCCACCCATCCATCACCCATACATCCATCTTTCTACTTTATTGATCCATTCATCTACAATATATCCATCCATAGTATCACCCATCTACAATATCTATTCATTCACCCATCCATCCATTCATATATCCATAGTATTTATCAATCCAACAGTCCACCCATCCATCCGTCTACAGTATATATTCATCCTTTTAATGATCTACAGTATCCATTCATCAACAGTATATATTCATCCACCCATCCATGCATCCATAGTATTTGTTCATCTACCCATCCATCCACCCATGTTAATTTTCAACTTTGACTAAAATAAATAAAGTTGAAAATGATATTGAACAAGTAAAAACATCTTAAATCTGATAGTGAGGTCACATGAGATGATTGCACATTTGACAGTAGTCGTCTATTGAGTTTCTCTCTTTCTAGAGATTAGGCCTTATCATGGTCCATTAACCTCAGAGCTACATTGCAAATATTGGGCATCATCTCTTTGACATCCAAACAAACTATGCCTGCAGATCAGGTAAATGTTTGTTATGGTTAGACGGTATAAATGATTCATACGCTTATAGCTCTAGGAGAAATCCTTGATGATTTCATCCATTACAAGGACTATTTAAGGAAAAAAACACTAATACATTAATAGCCAGCCATGTTCTAATTCTACTGGAGAACGGAAGCATTGTTTTACCTAAATATGTTTTTCTACCTAAATGGATTGTGCCTTGTTTTTTTCTGAACATCACACAGATCTCATCAGCAGGGTTTGATCTCGGTGTAATGTTCCATCTCTTTCTCTCTCTCTGCGCTGTCATACAACTACTTCCTCTTGCTTTCATCTGCGCTGTCAGGAGACTGCTGCAATAGCTACATGTGTGTTGCGTCTAGCACCCTCATTAACCACGCTTTTGTTTTGCCGCACCGTGTTCAGACTTTACACTTTTGAGAGAAAGACAAAATAATGAGAAAGAAGGGGGCACAACACTTTTTGAGCGATTAAATCTTTTCTCACCTCTCAATTCACCGACGGCTGAGCCAGAAATAAGGGATCGTACAGACATAGAGAGAGGAAGGAATATAGAGTTGTAGCATGGTGCTGTTTGATCTGATGAGAGATGATGGAAATGGGTCAGGATGTGTAGTCATGTAGAGCTGCGTGTCTTTTTGCACTACGGTGTGTGAATGACCTGCTGGGGCTCGGTGCACAGGTTTCACACCCTTAGGGTGATCACACACTCTTACTATCTGTCAGATGCAGTCAGATGCCCAGCCATGCAAGAAAGTGCACATGTATGTTTGTGTGAAACAACAACATCACTATCATGTTGTCTTGAGAATACAACCTAGGGTAATTAAGGTATATGTGTTTCTTACTAATTTGCCTTAGAGCATACATGCGGATGAATATGAGACGTGTAGCATAAACATGGAGCTGTTGTATTATATAAAGACCAATGGCATGGTAGGTCCATATTTATTCAAATCAATGATGACATGTACATAATCATGGGAAACACAGATCTGCATCTTTAGCTTGTAAATTATCAAAAAGATGTTGTTACTAATGTAGAATTTGCATGGGGAAAACCGCAAACACCTGCGATATCATCCAAATTAAAGCATAATGACTTGTTCAATTTTTGCCTGCTTTAAATAAAAGTTAAAAATCAATAATGGCTATTGATAGAATTTGACAGTGCTGAAATGATTCAAACAAACAATAACATATACAATACATATATTACATTTTATTATATGGATCCATATTTGTTGTTATTTTTTTACATTCAATGCAATAATTGTAATTTTTTTATTAGTTAAAAAGATGGCTCTTCTATGATATAAACTTACAGTTGGATCTAATATGCTAAACAATAACAGTAATGATAAATTCAAATCAAACAAAATGGCAAAATGATTTGTGATTCAGTGAGGGAGTTTGTTGTGAACTTAGTAACAGCTCTATTGACTGAATCAGTCTGATTCAAACTACCTGTGCTCTGAAAATATGGACACACATTCTGAGATGAAACCGCAACAGACAACAATACTAGATTCCTATTGTTTTTGCATTTTCACATTGTGCATTTTAAATGAGCATTCAAAACTCAAAATACTTGTTTGAAATATCCAAGCAGCTCATGAGGGAGTTTGATCAGTGTGTGATGATGAAGCTGAACATTCAAGCTTCAGTTCTTCCTTCTTTTGCATTTCTCTCACCGCCTGTCATTATTTTTCTTTGAGACCCACACTCCATCTTTCTCCCATTTTGTGAGTTGTAGGAGCCAAAAATAAAATAAAATCAATGTGCTGCTGAAGCTTTAGATCTTTTTCATTACCCTCTATTCTTCTCTCTCTCTTCCTTACTCTTAGTGGGGGTCTTTCGGTGGAGCCATATGGTGTGTGCGAGCAGATCAGGGTGGTTGATGGGTGTTTCACCCCAACATAAAAGCAGGGGGCCTGCTGAATGATGCCCATGAATGCATGAGGACAAGGAGGGTGAAAAGGAACCTGTGGCTGTGTCATAAAAGAGCAGTGGGGGAGGGGCCCCTTGTGACATCACAAAAAAAGGGACAAAAGAGTTTAGCAGGTCTTTCTCCTCAGTGCACTCCACCCCCTGACAGAAAGCACCAGCTAATTATCCACCGTCCTGACAGGAGGGGTGTGCATGTATTTGTGTGCACATATCTAAACTGAGATTGAGCAGCCGGGTTCACATGCTTTTGGCACCAATTGAGAAACCAAACATCTCCACCACTCTCATGGATGAGGTTTTGTATGCATGTGCATGTGATGACCTGTTTCATGAGGTTGCGTAAGATATGAGACGCCGCGTTTCTTCTAAGCAGTCATTAAAACAATCTCTGATTTTACCTCAATAATGTGAAACTAGATTATCTGAAGAGAATGTAAGTGGTGCTTGCCTGTGCAAAACTGGCAAAACTATCTATCTATCTATCTATCTATCTATCTATCTATCTATCTATCTATCTATCTATCTATCTATCTATCTATCTATCTATCTATCTATCTATCTATCCATGGTGTTGCTAGGATGTTCTGGGTGGTTGCTAGTTGGTCGCCACTAGCAAGCCATGCTAATGTTGATAGGAATATACTGTGTGCTTGCGTGCAATAAGTATCCTGGTCTGGAATTGCAATGATTGCTAAGCAGCTTTCTATGAGAAAGCGAGACCAAACAATGGCTGTATTCAGTGGCCGAATCCTCCCTTTTTCTCCTCTGTCCAGCTCTAAAACATGACTGACACACCATTGCCAACAGCCTTTCAGTCGTATCCCTCCCACTCTCTTTCAAATGATGATGTTGGGTATGAATGTGCTACAGCACTAGAGGGAGAGGAACATTTGGTGAGGGGTTTAGGTAAAGGAGCTCCCCATTCATACACACATCATTACCCCTGCAAACATTCACTCTACAGATGGACTCTCTGAAAACACACGCACACACCCTATTGTCAAATAATATACATTCTCCTCAGTATTTTCCTTGTAAAGCTTTCTTTTGCATCCAGCATTAATTTATAACCTTTTTTAGAGTCAAATGGCGGATCTGAAGATTTAGTTTACACTAAAATACAGAACTTTTCTATGCAATGCACAGAATTCCTATTCTTGGATCTCTTTTCAGCTTTTCCATAATGTATTTACTGAAGGATTTGGAAGACTTGAATCCAAATTTCTCACGAGCATCATAACTCAACATTAATTCCACATGCTTAACCACTAGACCACTGTTCCGACATTCTTAGGGGGATTTAACTGTGCGAAAACGGTATAATTTTCTTGTCAATCTAACTTTTTACATTGATATGATTAGAAGAAGGCTGTTCAGTGGTTGCTAGGGTCTTATGTGTGATATATTTTCTGAGTAGATTGTGAAACATGTCACTAATGGTTGCTACTGTAAGTGTTACTTTTTAAGTGAAAAGAGCCCACATAAAAGCCTCTATTTTATTTTAGTCTAGATTGGCACATGTGTATGAATTTATTTGTCAAATAAAAATGGTACATTTAAACACTAGCACAAATGTTGAACGAATAGTTAACAGTGTTGGGCAAAATTAATAATACACTATAATATAAAACATTTTGGGTTGATCATTTGACACTGAAGGTAATGACCGCTAAAATGTGCCTTGACATCAAATAAATCAATTACATTTTAAATTAAATTAAGCTAAAAAGAGTTTATTATATATTAATAATAATACTTCAAAATATGAATGACATTTTGATCACATAAATATGAGCATTACATTTACATTTAGTCATTTTGCAGACGCTTTTATCCAAAGGGACTTACAATTGGGGAATACATAAAGCGATTAATCTTGGAAGTGCTCGTAACACCAAGTCTCAGGCATTGTTTAATTAAGTACAAGCTAGCAAGGGAAGGAGAGAGAGATAAAGAGAAAGATGAAGATTTTGAAAAAGTGAAGTAAGTTTTTTTTTCTTTTGTGATAAGACTGTTTTTGAGATTCCAAAAACATTACAAACTTTTGAACTGTAGTCTATACCGTATATTACATTTTGTTTTACACAATCAATAAACTGTTGAAATAAATGTTAAAAACCATTTTTAAATCCATTCTGAATGTAATACAACTCTTTTAATAATAGCAATGTTACCTTAACAAAGAACACTAATACAATCTCTCTCACATGCATTTTCATTATAAACTAATACTGGCTGATGGCTGACACAGATGAAAAAGGGTCTTATTTTTACATGTTTCAAGTTCGCAGACCAAAACCCACTTAAACTCCCTCAAGTCCCTCTCAGCGTCAAAACTTTGCAGGTCCTTTCTCTGAATGCATATCAAAATAATGACCATGCCTGGCAGTGAGAAGAGGCCTGGGCCTTTGTTGGGGTTGTCAGGGAGGTCTCATTAAAAGGGACCAATGGACAAATGGGGCGCCTGTAGGCCTTTGTCTGAATAGAATACCCTCACACTAAACTTTCACTCCATCACTCCAAGGACCCTTATGGCTCGGCAATCCCCTCCCAATGGACTCAATCTAAATCTGCTGGAGCAGAAAGCACCAGTGCAGGAATGAAATATTGGTCGCCCCTCCCATTCGCTTTTGTTTGGACGGGACAGTCGGACGGTGAGGTCCGGAATGCTAAGATGAAGGTTTATTATTAGGTTCACTGATGGGTCACACCAACGTAGGAATGATTTACATCTCTGATGGCCTGTTCGGGTCTATGAATGATGGTTTGGATTTGTGTGTGCGATTTGGGGCAGCGGCCAAAAATAGATTTGAAAATGGAGAGTGCAATGTGTTTCACTGCTCTGCCGTGCTAAAATACGTTTCTCTTTCCGGGGGTGCAAATGAACTGTCAGGGGTTTGGAGACAAAACTATTTCGGCAATAGCAATAGTTCAGTGTTAAATGCTTTTGATCCCTGTCCTTGCCTGACATTTACAGATAAATGCAAAACCCTTACAAAAGTAGTCATTAAAAAGCAACTTTTGCCAAATTCAGCATTTTGAACTACTGGAAGTGTTTTGCCCTCTAACAACAAATGGTCTTTAGTAGTTATTTTTAATTCACCCCTCTTCCCCCATCCCAAAGAATGCTGGGAAATTCTAGCTTTACTAAATATAGCTGCTATGACTGTGATCAGAGTAACAAAAAACATGTGTGCATTTTCACTCAGTTTGTGGGGTATGAAAGGATTTTTTTTTACCCTCTCGCTTCCGTGGTGAATTGAGTGGGTGATGGGATGGATTCTGTTCAGGAAGTCCCATGACCTTTGTATTTACACAAACTGAGAAATGGAAGTGTGTCTGTTATGCTGATGCGTTCAACCGTTGACCTGTTTAGGTTATATGTACTCGCTAGCATCACCAGGTTGCCCGCATAGTGATGTAAATGAATCACTTTAGGACAAACGTTGACGCAGACAAGTGTGAGTGGGGTTACTGAGGAGAAACATTTGTGTAATCCCAGATGTTGATCCAGGTCCAGCCTATGTAGGGGGGAAATGTGTCACCTCGGCTTTCCTTTCCATTCCCTAAAGATATTATTGAATGCTGGCATGCATCACAATGAGAACTTGAAACATGGTTCCTGTATGGGTCCCTGCAGTGCATTCTAGTGCCCAAATAAGCATTCCAAATTATGCTGGCTCAAGCAGTTTACTTCACTTTATTGTTTTAAAGTTTAATGTATATTTCTTTGAGAATATCTTTTTGTTCTGGGAAAGCAAAAAATATATAAAATAGGCTTCAGCTTTAATTGACCGTTCACAAAGAGCTTGATTGACAGGCGATCTGACTAATCAGAATGCAGAGATTATGCACCGCCGCTGCTATCCGCCATCTTGCCTGACAGCTATGGCCTGTCTCCGTAAAAATACATGTTAAAACGGGGTAAACAAGATTGACTGAATTTGAACTTTTTCAATAAAACTCAATATAAAAATGTGCGGAGGGTATAAGCTGTGCTGTTGTTGGTTGCCATGGTAATGGCAATAAGTTAATGTATTCTTTTAAATACTTGTTTTGCGTACCAGAAAACCTGTCATGTCTGGCACTGTATGCATGGCTTGCTAAAGTTAAATGCGGAGTGTTAAATAATACAATTATATGTTAAAACCTATGCTCTTATCATTCTACGGACAAAATCCTGTGACTTTTGCCCCGATCGGGAGCTGTATATGCACGTGCGCTCATCTGTTTTCAGTTCAGGTTAACTGCTACGCTTCATGTCATCTTCCCACTCATTAAACTATGACAGGTTCTTTACTGCAAAACGACCATCACTGCGACACTCTATAAAGTGATGAAGCTATGGCGCTATGTACTTTAAAAAAAAGTTTTTATAGGTTTCATGTTACATTGTTGGCTCGGAAAATATGTAAATGCGCTTGCCCAGTAGCTGTATCACTTCTAGCCTTAACCACAAATCAGTCAAAATAGCAGATTCACTTCGATGGACTTACACTTGAAAAATGGTGTTCTGCGGTTGAAATTAAACACTTTCGGATGTTTATTCATGTTCAATTCATGCTTTAAGTATATATGAAAAGACGATCGGTTCACGTGATTGAACTGAGGCATTAAAGTGATCTGTCACGACACATTGAAGAGACACAAAACAATATTTATTGTTTGAATTTCTTTTAAAATGACACAATTTAAAAGCTGAGACCTTGTTTCATATCAGAAAACCTTCTCTGTTGGTGTTGTTAGTTTCCTCTCATTGCTCTGTGATGTATTTTTCACTGCGTAACAACATGTGTGTAGTGTGAGAGCGGCACTGTATGTCGGGCAAAGCAACAGTAACTCAGGGTGGGCAGGTTTTGTGAATGGTCAATTGGGTCATGATGGAGCCATTCATTTTATGGACATAAATGTCAGCAGTAATAAAAGTTGTTAGAGCGTGATATCAATCTTCAGTGTGTTTTGATATTTTGGTGCAATATCTGAATTTCTTTAGTAAGGAGAATGCATCTCTGTAATGTAAAACTAATTGAATTTGCGGTTGTCCACTTTTGCCAGAAACGTGAGGGGAGTTTTATGAGATATCAGGTTGACATCATGCATTCTGCTGGAAGGAGGAATGCCCAGTGAAGACACTGCATGGAGCAGATGACTAGAAGAAAGCAAGCGAAAAACGTCAGGGAAACACTTAATCATCATTACCTAAAATGAGGAGCAGAGAAAAAGGTACGCCAAACAGAACTATTTCTGCAAACTTTTGTTTTGCATTCAAAATCTGACAGCACATGCTGCAGAGAAGTGATATCATATTTCTTTTATTTTTAAAAAGCCTGTAAAGTGATAATAATGTAATTTACTGTGAAATATTACAGTTGTATGCTGTGAAATCACATAATTTTTTACAGTGTAGGTGAACACATAACATGAAAACAATATGATCCCGTTTCGTGACTACCGCTGAACATGGTTTGAGTCATCTGCCTCGATAAAACCTGTATTTAGCATTGTCCACTTGTGATCAAATTGCTGGGATGGGTGTTACAGTAATACCCGGTGCAGACAGGGCCTCTGCCTATCTGAGTTTAACATGAGGCAGACTAGCTTCAGCACGACTAGACAGGTAAAACAGACACAAACTTATTTGTTTGGACTTGAAGAGAGAGAAAAAACTAAACAACAGACAGAGAGAGACAGAGATAGAAAGTGAGAGAGAGGCAAATGTTTTAATGGAGCAGAGAAAATAGCTGTCTGTGAATGTGTGATAGTGAAAGAACGACTGACAGTCCAGCCGAGAAAAAGAGCGAATGAGAGAAAACGGGACGACAGGTACATTGAAAATGTCAAAGGAAAAAAAGACACCTCTAGTAAAAGATGTTAGAGGTGTTAGCGGTGATGGAGGAAAGGCTGAGTTGTCAAAGCCATCTGCCTCATTTCGGGGAAAACCGAAAGACAACCTGCACTGGAAATACACAGCCGTCAAAAGGAGATGCACAAACACTGACAAAGAGTGAAATAGAGAAAAATGAAAGAGACAGAAACCAGTAGAGATGCCTCCTTAACCCCATATACATTTTTTTCTGTCTTTTTATCCCTCTCGCTCGATGTCTCCTGTAAATTCAGCAAACGATCTTCCTTTGATGTCTCACACAGATGGCATAAATCTTCTTCCTCGTTGCCAGCCTGTCTGTCTGGGCAACCCTTGACTGCCAAACTGAGGTGTGCCAGTGTGGGTTCAAAACACTACGTATAAAGAAGGGTAGCCTTTTCAAAATAGTTTCACTCAAATCATTGTTTTGTTGCATGATGCAACAGACGAGACTTCTTTAAATCATGTCAAAAGTTCTTCAAACCTCCATTTGACTCTGTAAGTGTGATGCAATATATGGTTGTGAGGAAGAACAAATTACATCCTGAAAGCTTCTGTTGGAGACCTGCAGGCCCAGTGTGTTCATCATTGGAGTTTGGGTTGTTTGGTTGGTGTGAAAGCAGTTTTAAGATTTGCAGCTGGTGTGAATGCTAGTCACTCTAAATCCCAATTAGCAATTCTCCATGTTCTCCATGTGCTATTGCAAAACGCATTTGTCATACCTGCTTCTTTTAATAAAATACCTTTGGAAAGCAACTCACAATCTTTATATCTTTGCAAGACATCTGCAACATTCTAAGGGGTTGTTTGCACATAGCATGTTTTTGCATTAAAAAAACAAGACACTGGAGAGAGGCATGAGGAAAAAAGTAACTGACATTTTTTGTTTCTTCTTTTAACTTAAGCATCACTTCAAAATATTGAGAAGTACATGGACACACTAAACTATGGTTATTTCAAAAATGGTTCCCTACAGTGGCTAATAATACAGAAATTAATTTTTTCAGTGTAAATTGTTACCAGTTATAAATAATAAAAATACAAAAACTGAATGTTCATTATATTATAGATGTTTTATCGATTGGGTCATCAGCCAATCAGCATTTGTGATGTCATTACAGTCTATGGGGCCATTCACAAACAATTTGTTTTTGTATTTAAAAGCACAAGACACAGGACAGTGAAATGGAGATGTGCTTTTTTCTGTTGAACTATTTTAACTTAAATTATAGTTTTTTAAAATGATGTGTTATGCTTAATGGTCAAACACATTCGTGTAGTGCATGTTTACAAGTGAAATGCAGCATAGGGGAAAGCAAAAATGCATACTGTGTGGCTGGCTCCATAGTGCGCAAAGTTTTGGTGATAGAAACGATGAAAATAAAATTACAAAATAGTGAAGATGGCATCGGTTCTTATTGATTAATTTGGGTGCTGGAATCTAACTATGGTTTAGACCAGTGCTTCTCAAAGTCCGGACTCCGGTCCGGATCCGGACCGGGAGGGAATTCAATCCGGACCCGTCTCTACTTGGTATTTCAAGCGCACTAGCATCACGCAGACCTCCGTGCAGTGTGCGTGGCACACACACACACGGGCGCATGAACCAGTGTTGCAGTGTTTACAGACTCTTTTGTAAGACACAGCACATAGCAACAAGCGATATTTTGAATAAACCTTAGCTTTCATTCAGTACAATACCGTCACCGGTTTCGCCCCGCGATCGCGAGGTTTTGCCTTCCTGACGCAGAAAGAACCGAACCGCAGCAGACTTGTGAATGAACGACTACAAAACAGCGTTTCCAAAAACCTATCACTGTTGACTGTCTGACATATGAACATGAATGTAGTTCGTCTGTAAAGGGTTGACATATGCACATAGTTTGTTACACAGTCGGACGTTTGTGCTCCATGAATTTTTTTATAATTAAAGATTTTGGCAATTCAGTTGAAGGGAATGCATGTTTCATTGAAGTACTATTTCAGAAACATAAAATATGTAGGCCTAAATGAGAACTGCTTTATTGGGCATTTAGTTGTATAAAAATGCACTAGGCCTACTGTTGAGTAACCTTTATGAAAAATAACCATGGTTTTATTATAATAAAAGTGTAGTAACCATTTTTTTTATTTGCATATTGATTACAATTTATATAACCAGTTTTACTACAAATGCCATGGTTAAACTATGGTTAGTGTATGTATAAAATCCCTGTCGAACTCTTATTTTGAAGTATTTAGTAACATCGCATGTGGGCGGAGTCAGGGATGTGCCCAGACAAGTTAAGTCCACAGAATGTTCTACCGCTGCCTCAAGACCGATCATAGTTTGTTCTGATGTGTGCGTTCTTGAAAACGTAAGTTTACGTTGTTAGGAAATATGTATATATGTTTGTGAAGACTTATGTATGCATATTTGATGTTATATTGTTAGTTTACCACGATATTTATGCACAATCTGAGTGTTCAATCGATAGATCTGTGCAAATACATGGTTAAGATCTATGTTTAATGCAAATACATGATACTGATATGGATCTCTAGGATATTTGTATTGTCATATTAGTATTTACAATCGGTGCACGTTGTTTACATGATGTACAATGAGTAACCCTATTTGATTGCGTTTAGTTTTATATCCAGTTGTACCGTCTGTTCTATTACTGGTGCAAGAGCTCCGCCTAGCGGCCATTAGCTAAACTACACTTTGTAATTTAAATTCCCACTTCAGTGCTGCTTTATTTACTGTAATATATTTACAACTATTGTGTGTTGTTGGGCAAGTTTATTTAATTTATTCATTGCTATTCTTTTATTTCAGAAACCACACACACCACACACACACAAACATACTTGCATGTAACAAACTGATTGTGGAATAAATCACTGCTTGAGACTTGAAACTGTCGTGGATCTTTGCCTATCAACCTTCTGACCGAGGTTGAGGACTAGATGTTGAAAACCAGTGCATCTTCGCACATACATCTTAACAAAGTGGTCCTTCGAGCGGATACAACATCTTATCCTCATGGCAGCATCGCGGATTACATTGAAGAACAACAGAGACTCCGTCCTAGCAGGATTCGACGAATTCCTGGACATCTGGAGGACTTTGTACTTGCTTCCCAACCATGGCAGCTCGTTTCATCCCCCTTGCAAGATGATTTACAGCATACGCAGATTCGTGAGACTGTCTCTGCTCCAGCTGCGGAGTATCGAACTTCTACACCTGAAAGACTTTGCACTGAGACTACAAGGTTACGTAGAGTGGAGGAGTGTGTTTGGAATGTTCAAGAGCAACTCCGAGAACTACAAAGCACATTACAAATGTCTCTCGAACAAGGCAAAGGTTCACCACGCATGCATCAGGGCTTAAGCTACACCCAAGCAACAGGTGTCGGACATCAGAAGTCAGTCCCTCACTCAGGCAGTCAACAGCAGTCCATCCAGCATCGTAGTGCCAGCTTGCCTCTTCTCTATGCAGACACAAAACCAGGTTACCAAAGCTCTGAAACCAATGAACTAGCGAAGTACTCTTCTCAAATTATACCTGCACACTCATCAACCACAGCCTTAACACAGCCACACAGTCATCTTTCAGTCCAGATGCAACCAAAGTTACTACCTCAGGCTCAACAGCCCTTGTCTCGTCCAGCCTCTGTCCCTGTCACTGAGCATCATGTAGAGCAACGTGAGCCTCGACCAGAATCTGCTCCAGCAGGTATGATGTATCCACCATACGTTTATCAACGGCCTGGTGATCTTCAGCAGAGTTTCCAACCCCAAGTCCAGTCCTCTCTACAACAATGCATCCTTCCAATGACATCACCTATGTCCACGGTGTACCAAACTGTTCCTAGCCATCCACCAGTTAATGCACATTCTACAACAACTGTGCCAAGCAATACTGTGAATCCTAATTACGTGCGATCACAGTTCGTGCAGTCATTACCGCCATTTGCTCCAACACAGCCTTTAATGTCGCAGTACCCAGAACCTCACCCATTGCAATCTGTAAATTATTCAGATCCATACTCGCAGGGCTATCGACCTGCCAGGCCTCCAGATGCAATACCTCAACCACAGTCATATTCTGTACCATTCTATTCTACTGTTCAGCCAGCAGTTCAAGTTCCAAGCATAGTAGAGATGGCTATCGCTTCCTCGTATGGAATACCTAAACCTAAGCTCATCAATTTCACCACTGGGAAGGAGAGTGATTTTGCTATGTTAAAGAAGGGACTTGATGGTGTCCTTGGCCCACATCTTCATTTGACAGAGGACTATAAATTTCAAGTGTTACTTGATCATCTCAAATTACCAGCTGCCTTCCAGATAGCTAAACGATACATGTATGATCCCAGGCCGTATACTCAAGCCATGCAAGCCTTGCAACAGCGCTATGGCCAGCCCGACAACTGGTACAGGGAGAAATCGGCAGCATTCTCTGTACACCTTCTCTGAAACCAGGGATGCTCAAGGGTTTGAGGACTTTGCTTTATCAGTTAGCTCTCTTGTTGGTCTCCTTAATACATTGGAAGGGTCTTCCAGAATTGAACTTATGTGTGGCTCACATGTCGACAGATTGCTCACCAAGCTTCCATCGTCTTATAGAGATAGCTTTGTTGAGTACTGTATGACCAAAGGCATTCTCCAGAATGGGACTGACAGAACCTACACTCTTCCTGAGTTTGCAGAGTGGCTTGAGAGAAAATCACAAGCACTTCAGATATCGAGGAGAGCAGCTGAGCTGTATAGTTCAGATAGACTTCGCATTGAGAACAGAGAGCAGAAACCCCTAAAGCCACCAAGGGTACAGTCCACAATCTACTATGGCATGCATAATCCAACAGAAAGGCCCTCTGCTTTAGCTACCTTGCCATTGCAGACAAACAAAGAGCAGACAAAGGTCAAGAAACGAAAGCTTTAAGCCGTACTGCCCTTTCTGCAAATGCCAGCAGCATTACCTCAACTCTTGCCCTGAATTTGGCAAATTAAACATTGCACAAAGAACAGCATGGATAAAGGACAACAACCGATGCTGTAAGTGTGGTAGAGGACATGAGCCTGCAAACTGTACACTGAAAAGCCATGCTCCAACTGCGGTGAACAGCACTTATTAGTTCTCCATGAGACTGCAACCAACATCAACAAGAGCATTCTTACTGTCAATACAGTACTGCACTGTCTACCTTGATCAGGTTAGTCACTCAGGCAGAGTCATGTTGAAAGTGGTTCAGGTCAGACTTCATAGCAAAGGGAGAATACTGGACACATATGCTATTCTAGACGACGGGTCTGAAAGGACAATAACCTCCCTACAGCAGTCCATTACCTTGGTCTGGAGAAGACAGATGAATCACTTGCCCTCAGGACAATCAGACAAGAGGTTGTAGAAATCCAGGGTGCATCAGTCTCCTTTGAACTGTCTGCCTCTGTGAATCCGAGCATTTGCTATAAGATACACGCAGCCTTTACAGCACAAGAACTGAACATTGCCAAACAGTCCTGTCCTGTGTACGCTCTGAAGCAAAAGTTTGCGCATTTGAGAGATATTCCCATTAATCCTTTTAAAGAGGTACAGCCCATGCTTCTTATCGGTTCTGATTACCCACATCTTATCACACCGATAGCGCCAGTACTAATGGGCCCTTTGGGCAGTCCTGTTGCCGTCAGTACAAGTTTGGGCTGGGCCATCCAGGGTCCAACTACATTCCTAGACCAGCCATTGGAGACTTCCTGTCTGAACATCTCGCTATTTCGCTCTCCCACACAAGACCTGTCTCATCATGTTGAAAAACTATGGCAAGTAGACATACTTCCTTTCAGCCTGTGAAAGACATTACACGATCCAAGCAGGACAGAGATGCTCTTAAAATGCTGGAAACAAAAACTAAGAGAGTTGAAGTGGATGGAGTCTTTCGCTATGCAACTCCTCTTCTTCGCAAAGGTAATGCAACGGTCTTGCATGCAGGTCCAGAATCAGTTATGGCTCTTTTAAGGGCCACTGAGCGCCGCTTGAATAGTAACTCAGTGCTGGCAGAGGTCTACAATAAAGAAATCCACAAACTCGAACAGGCAGGATATGCATTGAAACTCACTCCTGAAGAGGCTAAAGGTACAGATGAATCATGGTTTATTCCCCACCATCTTGTACATCATAATAACAAAGCCCGAGTTGTATTCAACTGTTCTTATCAGATCCGCCAAGCTTCTCTGAATGACCAATTACTCCCAGGACCTACGTTGGGTCCATCCTTGCTGGGAGTTCTCCTCAGATTCCGACAATATCCTGTGGCCATCAGTGGAGACATTCGTTCCATGTTTCACCAAGTGCGCCTTCTTACAGAAGATCAGCCATTGCTACGATTCTTGTGGAGAGATCTGGAAAGGGAGAG
This sequence comes from Gymnocypris eckloni scoliostomus, assembly GCA_027564155.1. Classification (NCBI taxonomy): domain Eukaryota; kingdom Metazoa; phylum Chordata; class Actinopteri; order Cypriniformes; family Cyprinidae; genus Gymnocypris; species Gymnocypris eckloni. Next base: position 9,113,097 of record CM050416.1, on the reverse strand, counting down.
GAGTCCTGACATCTATGAGTGGAGTGTTCTTCCGTTTGGCACCACATGTAGCCCATGCTGTGCCATCTATGCCCTCCAGCGTCATGTCATGGACCATCGCGAAGGGAACGAAGAGGTAGTAGACTCAGTGTTAAAATCCTTCTATGTGGATAATTGTTTGCAGTCTCTTTCCTCAACCGATGAAGCCAAACAGCTCATAGACAAAATGAGATTGTTACTATCAGCTGGAGGGTTCGAAATAAGGCAGTGGGCCAGTAACTACCCAGAGGTAATCGCTCATCTACCAACTGAGGCACGATCGGAAAGCTGCGAGCTATGGCTGACTGTAAACAAAACGGACCTACAAGAGTCTACACTCGGGCTCTCTTGGCACTGCACGTCTGACAATCTTGGCTATCGAAATCGTCTGATATCAACTGAGGAGCCCACCATGCGAAACATTTATAGAGTGCTAGCCTCTCAATATGACCCTCTTGGTTATATTTTGCCTTATACCACCCAAGCTAAGATCCTTGTTCAAGCTCTGTGGATCAGCAAAAAAGGCTGGGATGAATGCATTGGAGAGGAGATGCTTGACAAATGGCGAAAGTGGACGAATGAACTGCAGTATCTTTCCATGGTAACCATGCCAAGGTGCTATTTCCCAATCTGTCCAGAACCTGAAAAAGACAAAATCGAATTGCATGTGTTCTGTGATGCCTCTGAGCGGGCTTATGGTTCAGTGGCATATCTGCGTCTCCAAGACGAGGAGGGAAGAATTCATACCTCATTTGTTATGGCCAGATCCCGTGTTGCACCCAAAAAGCAATTATCTATACCCCGACTGGAACTATGTGGTGCTCTTACTGGAGCCCAACTGGCTAAACTTCTTTCGACTGAACTTACTCTACCCATCTATAACACCATTCTCTGGACAGACTCCACTACAGTTCTCACATGGATCAAATCTGAATCCTGTCATTACAAGGTTTTCGTTGGCACACGGATTGCTGAAATACAGGAGTTGACCATTTCCGATAACTGGAGATATGTGGACTCAGAACTAAATCCTGCTGATGATATTACAAGAGGCAAATCTCTCTATGAGCTCTCTCGCATTTGTCAGTGGAATCAGGGCCCTAACTTCCTTCAGCAATCACCAGAACACTGGCCAACACAAACAACCTCATCCTCCACCGATGAAAATGAGGTAAGAAAGTCATTCTTCTGTGCTCATGTGGCTGTCCTTCAGTCTTCACTGCCAGATCCCGAACAGCACACCACATGGGCAGACTTAGTCCAAGCCACCTACCAGTCTGTACATGGTGCAGTAGCAACCCCAATGTCAGCTGCACAACGCATTGATACTGAACTGCTTCTTCTGAGACAAGCCCAGCAGGATAGCTTCCCTGATGAAGTCCATGCACTTCAACATAGCAAAGTCATACACACTAGCAGTAGGTTAAATACTCTGTCACCTGAATATGATCAAGCTTTGGGAATTATTAGAGTTGGAGGTCGTCTTCGTAAGGCTGAGAACCTTGAAGTTGATACCTTACATCCTATTGTACTGGCACCTGATCACCCCATCACGAAACTCATTATACAAGACTACGACAACCGACTACTTCATCCCGGTCCCGAACGTGTCTTTGCAGAGTTGCGAAGAACCTATTGGATTATCCGAGGCAGACAAACCATAAAGAAATATCAACGTCAGTGCAGAGAATGCAGAAAATGGCGCAGTAATCCAGTCAACCCCAAAATGGCTGATCTCCCTTCTGCTCGTCTCCGCTTATACCAGCCTCCTTTCTGGTCAACTGGAGTTGATTGCTTCGGACCATTTACAGTAAAGATAGGCAGAAGACATGAAAAACGATGGGGAATCATTTTCAAGTGTCTCACCACGAGGTGCATTCACTTGGACCTTCTACATAGTATGGACTCTGACTCCTCGTTGCAAGACGAGGCAAACCCTTTGAATTAATCTCTGACCAGGGCACAAATTTCAGAGGTGGGAATCGAGAACTCCAAGAAACATTCTCTGCACTTGAGCCAGCAATCAAAGAAAAACTGAGTGAACAGAGTATTTCCTTTCAGTTTAACCCTCCACATGCCCCTCATTTCGGCGGAGCCTGGGAGCGTGAAATCCGCTCTATTAAATCCTGTCTTCGAGTAGTACTGAAGGATCAGATTGTGTCTGACGAAGTCCTGTCTACTGTTCTTGTTGAGGTGGAAGGAATACTAAACTCTAAACCACTTGGCTATGTATCATCAGAGATATCTGACATAGACCCAGTCACTCCAAATCTCTTGCTGATGGGGCGGCGGGATGCCTCCCTCCCTCAAGTGGTTTATGGCACTAGAGAACTGCTTGGAAAGAGGAAATGGCGACATAGCCAAATCATAGCTGACCAGTTCTGGAAACAATTCATTCAGAATTACTTGCCAAATTTACAACCCCGTGCCAAATGGCGAGAATCTACACCAAATCTATCAGTGGGGCAGGTAGTTATGGTTATGGACTGTCAATTGCCACGAGCCCTCTGGCCAGTAGGCAGAGTAAAACGAGTTGTTCCCAGTAGTGATGGAGCAGTTCGAGTGGCGGAAGTAACTATTAAGAACCGAGTCTACAGTCGCCCTGCTTCTAAACTAATTGTGTTACCAGAGGTGCCCACTGACACCAGTGATACATAACCTCATAAAACAGGGACCTTTCTTTGATTTCTAATTGCTATGCAATTAGGGGCGGCTATAAAAATCCCTGTCGAACTCTTATTTTGAAGTATTTAGTGACATCGCATGTGGGCGGAGTCAGGGATGTGCCCAGACAAGTTTAGTCCACAGAATGTTCTGCCGCTGCCTCAAGACCGATCATAGTTTGTTCTGATGTGTGCGTTCTTGAAAACGTAAGTTTACGTTGTTAGGAAATATGTATATATGTTTGTGAAGACTTATGTATGCATATTTGATGTTATATTGTTAGTTTACCACGATATTTATGCACAATCTGAGTGTTCAATCGATAGATCTGTGCAAATACATGGTTAAGATCTATGTTTAATGCAAATACATGATACTGATATGGATCTCTAGGATATTTGTATTGTCATATTAGTATTTACAATCGGTGCACGTTGTTTACATGATGTACAATGAGTAACCCTATTTGATTGCGTTTAGTTTTATATCCAGTTGTACCGTCTGTTCTATTACTGGTGCAAGAGCTCCGCCTAGCGGCCATTAGCTAAACTACACTTTGTAATTTAAATTCCCACTTCAGTGCTGCTTTATTTACTGTAATATATTTACAACTATTGTGTGTTGTTGGGCAAGTTTATTTAATTTATTCATTGCTATTCTTTTATTTCAGAAACCACACACACCACACACACACAAACATACTTGCATGTAACAAACTGATTGTGGAATAAATCACTGCTTGAGACTTGAAACTGTCGTGGATCTTTGCCTATCAACCTTCTGACCGAGGTTGAGGACTAGATGTTGAAAACCAGTGCATCTTCGCACATACATCTTAACAGTGTAGCAAGACCATAGTTAATTTGTGGTTACCATGGTTTAATAGTAACCAAGTTTTTTTTTTTTTTTTTTTTGTATAAAACCATGGTTAATTTTCGTAAATTGATGATAATTCAGATTCGGATCTTTGAATATAAACTTTGAGAACCCCTGATTTAGACGATGCAATCAAATCAAGTGTTAAAACAGCCTAAAACTATACAACGTAGGGGTGGCACGGTACATGTATTTGTACCGAATCATCATGGTACGCACCTCTCGGTTCAGTGCATGAGGCCTTACGACAAATACAGGCAATTTACCCCAATCCAGAAGGGGGCGCTCGCAGTAATGCAACGCTATTCGATAACCACCAGCGCCAGCAGAAGAACAGCGAATAACGTGTGTTGCGCGCTTGAAAACAAAACCCTCTAGACCAGGGGTGTCCAAACTAAACCAAACCAAACTAAAGAGCTAAACTCTTCAGGACACCGGCCCTCCAGGACCGAGTTTGGACACCCATGTGCTGATTCTGAATGCGTCTCTCACATGGACTGACAAAAGCTTCTCACATGGACACATAGAGATTTGTGCTCGTGTATTCTACCTTTCTCATTCGGCACAAATCCAAATATTCCATAATATGTCCATGTTCGGGATGTAATCTGAATGTTAAACTATTATTTATTATGTAAATTATAGGCTTTGTAAGTTGATAATTCAGTCGCTAACTCAGTCGCGTTCCAACGGCGACACAGAGGCAGGTGCGCTGATGTTTGTATTTTATTTTGATAAAGTAGCTTACTAATTTTAGCAATGCTGGAACTGATGTGTTTCGTGTGCGTGTTTGTGTGTGTTAGGAAACGTGATCATGTTTGTATCATTTTTAATAATTTTGAATGTTAAATGTAAAAAAAAATACATTTCCTTATACCAGCAGAATCATATTTAAACACTCTTTGGCTTATTAATAATCACTGGATAAATGTCTGCTTTTGTTTGTGTGCACTCACAATGAAAGCAAAACAGATTTTATACATAATATAACAATAGTATTAATAATGAGTATTTTCACATCTAGGTGGATTTTTTTTTATTTGCACTACTGTCTGTTCATAATAAATGAAAAGAAACCGAGCATAGTAGATTTCTTTTTTTTCTTCTGTTGTACCGAAATTGTATCGAACCCTGACCCCCGAATCAAGGTACGTACTGAACCGTGACATCTGTGTACTGTGCCACCCCTAATACAAAGACGGTTATAATAGCCCACATATGAATAGAAATATGGAAATAGATCTGTATGACAGGCGGCGGATGACTGAGAGAGAGGTGAGAGCAGGAGAGGGAGGATTTAATGCATCAGCCAACAATTTCCCATGTTTATTATTAATGGCCTCTCTCTTAAAAATGACACTTCCCCAATTTCATCAAGTCACCGTCGCCAGGGCTGTTTATCACGTGTGTGTGTATCTTTGTTCCTGCATTTCACTGTGTGGGCTACAGTGTGTGTGTGTGTGTGCATGCTCTCCATCATTCTGTGCCAGAGGCTAGATTAATCCAATCTATCACCACCAAAACCTGTGCGACCTTCTGTGTCCCCAATGAATCGCCAACTCTCTTGACCCTCCTATGGACCCAAAAATAAAATAATAGCAAAAAGGATTTCCATAATACACTTTAAACAATATGATTAATTAGGGTTGTGGTTGTTGTGAAATAGAAATTCCCTGAAAAAGCTATAACACATACACACGTGTCAATGCTTTGACACATATTTTTAACATTCTTGAATATTGCTAATTTAACTTTCCTAATATTATTTACAGAGATGATAAAATAAAGACAAAAATCATATATATTTACTGAAAGGGAATCAAACAAAGAACAAGTGAACAAATGGTAGAAGCAAAGGAACACATGGTAGAAGCAAACAAATTAACAAAAAATTAAGAAACAATGAAAGATATATCGAAAAAAATGAACAAGCAAATAAATAAAAGACAGAGTAAAAAAGAATAAAAGGAAACAATAAGAGAACTAAAAACAGAGAAAAGAGTTTTTCCCCCTTTCCCCATCTTTTTACATTCACATTGTAACAACGAATAAAAAAGTAACAAGCACAAACAAACAAAATAAAGTAACACAATTATATATAGACTCTCTCTCCCAGAAAGAAAGAACAATAAATAAAATTAAAAAGAAATTATAATAATATATAGACATACATTTTCTCAAGTCACTTGGCAAAATGAAAATGACTCGGCTAAAGAAAACGACTAGACTAAGAAGCAAATAAAACAATTATAATTAACCAAAGAATAACAAAAGAGTAAGAAAAAGTGATTTAAAGAAATGAACAAAAGCTAGCAAACAAACAAGTCAAGGAGTGCTAGCAAATAAGCAAGAGCTACTAAATGGGCAAATTAAATAAAGAGTGAATTAATAAATGAAAGGACAAAATAAATGTGACTGAATGAGTAAATAAAAGAAAGAAAATATTGCAGGAAGTATAGCATCTATTCCCAGGCAGTATGTTCCTGTGAGCAATATAGTCAAGCAAAGGGTCTTTTTCTGCCAGACCTTTACAGGTCAAATGGGGACATAAAGCATTTGAACGACAACAGCAAGTGTGTGGGATAGACATGTGAACACTTCAGAGTGTGCTTTGTGCTTTTCCAGTGCACGCAGGATTACGATTTTGCGTATGTTTAATCTAAAAATTTTTTTTTTTAAATAAAACAACTAATAAATAACCAAGGAATGATAAACAACCTTAAGGGATATATGGAAAGCACAATATTAATTTCCTTGGTTCGTTCTTCTGTGTGGATTATATTATTTTCAAAGTAAAGCAAATCTGCTAGCCATTGATAAAATGGCAGTGCCACTGCAAGAGTTAGCAGCATCTAATTTAATTCAATCAAATGACTTTAAAACATATTTTATTTCCCTATGTTTGAGCTTTATTCGTAGCAAACAATCAATAATTTATGTCTCTGTCATAAATAGTGTTGATCTTTCATTGGCTTTGAGTAACTTTCAGTGAAAAACGTGCAATAGGTGCTTCCTTCTGTTCCCGAAATGTGCTGCAGCAGCAGTAAGCGGACATAGTGATTAGGTAAGAAAATGCTGTTCTTCAAATTCTCTCCCTCCATTTCTCCCAAAAAGCATTTGTGGGTGACAGGAAGTGAGTCATTGGCAGTGTTTATTTATTCCCCAGTTCACTCATTATTTTGCAAAATGGTCCCTCACATCTGGTGGCTATTACTCTGCCCGGACTTCTGCACTGTGATCCAGAACCCTCGGCCACTCTTCACAGTGAAACATTAACCCAACGTGGGCAGATAGCATCTTAGCACTCCAGAACCATTATGCTAATTTGATTTGTGCTATGCTAGGCTGACTTTGACCATCAGATAGCATTAGAAACTACATGTCTGTAGCGAAGGCTGGCTGACGGATCTCAAGAAGGTTCTGACGGCACCCATTTATTGCAGAGGATCCATTGGTGAACAATAGATGTACAGGTACATCGCAAAAAAAAATGTAATATGGTGAAAAAGTTCATTATTTCAAAAAGTGAAACTTTCACTTTTGTTTACATTTTCATACGACAGGGCAGCTCACATCTTCTGAACATGCAAAATGTACATTTATTATTTATTATTACATATTGTTTGCCTCTCTGCGCCACATACTGTAGTAGCCTATTTTGATGCAGCTAAATTCTCAATAAAACTATTTTCATTTATATATTTTATTGTTTCTGTTGTCAGACAATGGGATGAATATGAAATATTGACTGAAACGTGACCCATTAAGACTACACACTCTCCCCACCCTAAATGTTAATCTGCACAAAAATCCTGATTTATAATCGTGCCGTCGTCCGATTAAATCAAATAGGCTACACATAAGATAAAGACAATAGCTGAGCTATGATTTTGGCTATACTTTAAATTAGAGAAGCAACATATCTGTGTTTTAGCTGAAAGCGCAGCTCCTTTCAGCCGCTAATGTAAAGAGGTATGTGCACGCGCTGAGCAGAGCAGACACAGAGAGAGAGAGAGAGAGAGAGAGAGAGAGAGAGAGAGAGAGAGGTGTGCGCACGCACTGAACAGAGCAGACAGAGAGAGAGAGAGAGAGGTGTGCGCACGCACTGAACAGAGCAGACAGACAGAGAGAGAGAGAGAGAGAGGTGTGCGCACGCACTGAACAGAGCAGACAGACAGAGAGAGAGAGAGAGAGAGAGTGGTGTGCACTGCACGCTAGGATAGAGAGACCTCGGGCTTGTGCGGCCGTCAGCTTCAGATGTATAATATTTTAATTTGATACAAGCAGGATACACAAGAAGCATGTTCAACTCGGACACGCAGATGGTTGTCGTGGTAATAAACATTCTCTTGTCCGCACTTAATGCGCATGTCATATATGAAAAGCATTTTAGGGGGCCCTTGGCTTCTGGGGGCCCAAGGCAATCGCCTACCTTTGCCTAGTGGGTAAGTCCGCCCCTGAGGTGAGGGTATCATGTTTGGGTATAAAAGGAGCAAATCAGTCTTTGCAAGCAAAGTTGGATCATGACTCATCACTTTGTGACAATTTTTTCTTTGTACTCAAATTTCATGAGAAACTGTCAAAAATGCAAAGAATTTAGATCTGTCACCAAGTACCATACATACTATTGTGAAACGATTCAGGGAATCCAGAGGAATTTCAGTATGTGTATGGCAAGGCAGGAAACCTCTGGTGAATGTTCATGACCTTTGAGCCCTCAAATGGCATTGCATAAGAAACAGTTATGCTGCAGTGTTAAATATAACCAAATGGGCTCAGGAGTGCTTCAGAAAACCGCTGTCACTTAACACAGTCTGCTGCTGTATTAAAAAAAATCAACTTTATTCTCTGTTACTTTCGGACAAAGCTATGCATCAATTATATGCATTGATGCCACCAGATTCTCTGGGTCAGAGCTCATCTCATATAGTCAAAAAGACAAGTTCACATTTCAAGATGTTTCTGGGAAAAATGGCATCCAACAAAGATCTTCGGCCTTGTCCCTTACGCACAGAGATTTCTCCAGTTTCTCTAAAACTTTTGATGATGTTAAGCACTGTAGATGATGAGATTTGCAAAGCCTTTGCAATTTGACGTTGAGGAACGTTGTTTTTAAAGTATTCCACAATCTTTTTACGCACTCTTTCACAGATTGGAGAGCCTCTGAGATTCACTTCTGAGAGACTCTACTTCTCTAAACAGTGGTTCTCAAACCTGTCCTGGGGACCCTCAACCACTGCATATTTTGTATGTCTCTCTCAATTAACACACCTGATTAAACTAATCAGCTCATTAGTAGAGTCTGCAAGACTTGAACTGGGTGTGGGCTATGAGGGAGACATATAAAATGTGTGGTGGTTGGGGGTCCCCAGTACAGGTTGGAGAACCACTGCTCTAAGACATCCCTTTTATATCTAATCATGTTACAGAACTAATGTCAATTAACGTAATTAGTTGCTAAATGTTCTCCCAGCTGAATTTTGTTTCAAAATGTCTTGATTTTTTCAGCCCTTTGTTGCCCCGTGCCAACGTTTTTGAGACATGTAGCAGGCATCAAATGTGAAATTAGCTTATTTGGTGGATAAAAGTGTAAACAATTCTCCTTTTAAACATTTGTTATTATACCCATGTTCTATTGTGAATAAAATATTGGCTCACGGTTTGAAAGTCTTTTAGTTTTCATTTTATTCAAATAAAAAAAACATTCCAACATTTCCGGAATTATGGTTGTACTTATTCTCTTTTAATACCCCTGAAGTAACCTGCAAAATGTCTTGTACCAGTGGTGTTCTTTGGTTTGTTGAGTGGGGTTCAAACCTACAGTACATACTTGACCACTAAGCCACACCACCCACACTACTTATATCTAAACCACAGTGTGCTGAATGGATGGGAAAACAGAGGGAAGCATTGTAGCTTCCTGGGAACGGTGGATCAAACAGGATGTTAGTGTTCTTTAAGGACATTCCACAAATGACAGGGGAACTTTAGTCTACATGTACTCAACACTACTTAAAATAGACCATATATGAGCAAAATGTGTGAGCCTCTTCTGTTAATGCATGAATAAATAACTGAAAGTGCAATACAGGGGTTTATGACTGAACAAGGGAAATAATGAGTCAGTCATTTGCAAGAAAATTCAGTGACATTTGTAGATGGATGATTAGGTAGGAAATAAGTGCAAAAAATGTAACCCGGATTAATTTGTGATTGGAAAAATAATGTGTACGGATATAAACTTTAAAATAGCAACTGCATTCCTTCTGTGCAGCTGAAAATGGCACATTGCCCTTGTTCATTAATACCGTGATGGATTTCTATAAATTACATATAATTGAAGCTTTAAATTGCTTTAGTCGAATCCAGGAGCAAAAATGACTTATCTTTTATACTCCGCAGCAGCCCTCCCCTCGCTCTCTTTCACCATATACATTAAATCAATGCCTGTGTTTCCTATTCATGTTTGATTCATGACTGATATAAATGGCCATATGAATATGTAATAGTGAATATGAATGATACATTAGCTAAATAAATAGTAACATGGGCTTTTGAAGAGTTTAGATTTGAATAGTTTTGCCCTTCTTGACATAGTGCTCTTGGTGGAGCATGATAATGAATTAAATGTTAGGTATGTGTTATGGAGCTTAAAGTTTTGATATGATATGGCCAGGTTCGGTGTTGGGTAAGTTACTTTCAAAAAGTAATTAATAAAATTACTAATTACATAGTCAATATTGTAATTAAATTACTTTACTAATTACTATGAATGAAATGTATGTTATGTATTCAATGAGTAAATTAATTATTCAAATCGCTAATTAGGCTACATCTTAAAATGCCTATAAACCTTAAAGCATAGACAATATAAATTAAACTTTTATTCTTTCAATTTGAGTCAAACAAACAATAGTTTAGCCTTTTACCTTTAAAACAACTGTAATACTTATTTTTTATAAAATATGTAACCTTTAAATAGAAATGCTCAGCAAAATATCTGAATAACAAAAAAGCTTAAGAAAAGTTAAACAATACATTTCAGTTTGGCAAGATGTTCAGGAAAAGCCCAACTAGTAAAATCAGTACAAGTTTATGTTAAATTAACATGTTAACCAATGTAGGTAATACTAAGTTACAGAAATTATTTTACTGAATAAAGCCGTGTCAGATTGCGCTGTTCTTTTGAGGTAAATGTCAGCTTATTCCTCTTTCAAAAATGATGAAAATTAGATGAATCGTGATTATCTGTTTTGTTTTTTTTGTATCTAGGGGAGGGCATGTCTATGCAGGTGACTACATATAATGAGCTCAGATACAGGAAAGACTGTACCTCAGTTTCATATGGGTTGCATAATCAGATAACATTCGTTTATTTAAAAGTAGACACTTCAAGCTTCATATACGGGAAAGACTGTATCTCGTTTTAGTTACAGATTACATAATCAGAAAATGTTATTTTTCGATTTCAATTTGTTCACTTTCAAAGAAGACATTTCAAGCTTTCTATAGACATATTTCTCATGTCTCTGTGTCAAGTATTCGCTGAGTTTGTGATGCGCAGAAAGTTGCTCACAGAGACCTAGACGGCAGAAAGCACACCCTTTGTTTTGTTTATTTTAGAAAAGCACAATGTTTTGATGTTATTGTCAGTGTACACAAAAGTAGGCCCTTTTTAGATTTGATTGATTTTAGTCTTATCTGTATATGAGTATTTAAGGTTTCTCTGTGAATCAGGAAAACTGAAAGTGAACGTGTCGGCGTGCAGAGGGTTAAAGACGCTTAATTCAATTTCATCTTTAAACGGTAAATTTAGATTTAAAATTTAATTTTTATTTTAGAACTGTTGAAATTATTTACAGTATGTAACGCAAGTATAAGTAACTGTAATTAAATTACCTCAAAATTAACAGTAATCCCTTATTTGACTTTTTCAGTGGATAAGTAATTTAATTACAGTAACGTTACTTAGTAATGCGTTACACCCAACACTGGCCAGGTTTAAGGGAATTTGATTAAAACACTTTAGCTGCAAGTCTTCACAGACAGGCTAAATGTAGTATAGAGACATAGCTGAGCAAATGTGTGTGACATGAGACTTTTCTTATAAACCAAACAACCAATGTCTAATTTGCATTGTTGTTCATTGAGATGCAGGGTTCTTGGCATTTCTTAACATGCCGCACATGTGGAGATGGAATTGCTGATAAATGAAATGACTTTCTGTTTAGTCCAATTCCCCATCATCCAATGTAAATGATTTACCAAAAAGATTGTGCAATATTACAAGGCAAAAGCTCTTAGTAACACTCCAGCAAGCATGCCATAACTATGGTTTCAATTAAGTTGACGGAATAGGTCAATATAGTTGAAAATGATCTTTTAAAATGAAATGGCAGATAATAAAGTTGACTGTGGGAAAATGTGAATTTGCTTTCAGAACTGCTTCTGACAACTGATTGTTTTCTGCACATCCTCTGGATTAATGGGAGTGAATCTTATGTTTACCAATGACAAATGAAATTTTGCAGCTGAGCAGCTGTTTACGGGGCTGGCAGTAGCCTGAAGTGTTCTACACACTCCAAAACTCACATCAGACTGACATAAGACATGCTTCCTGTGCTACACTAAAATAATGTACCCATTCTCCATCATCTACCGGACATACAATTCAAAACCAACTGAAGACACCATTACTGAAAGTGTAAAACATATTATTTTTCTTTTTTTTAAAGGTCAGATTATGATACAAAGTTATTTATTTATGGCCACTTTTACTGAATGAGGACATTGAATCATGGGAGGTGGGCAAAATGTAAGGAATGATTAACCTAAAATATATATATTTACACCAGTTACATTAAATCTGGAAAATAACGTTATTAAAATTTTCTTCATTAAAAAAAAAAAATCATACAGGTCTGAACAAAGTGGTGCTGTGATAGTACTGTAAATTATGGCATTTTCAGTATTATTACAGGTTTGTACTGTAAACGATAACAATTTCCATTTTTGGGTGAAATATTCCTTTAAAACTTATGTTAATAGTGTGTTCAGTGCGTTCTACATCTCTGTCAGTCCCTCCAACTACCTTTTAGCATAAAAGATACATAACTTATTTTGGGTTTGAAATGTTGAAACTGTCTCACATAAATTGTGAAATTGTGATTCAGAGTTGTATAGAAAATATTGAGGACTTTTCCTCATAAAAAAAGGAAACTTAAGCAGTTTTGAGGCTTGAATTGAGGAACTGATTAAACAAACATATATATATATAAGGAAAGAAGACTACCTATTTATTTTAAGAGAATTAGCAAATTTTGCAGTTTTATTTTAGAGGTAATTGTTAGTTCCCAGCATGCTTTGCATATGGCTGGATTTGGAGAGTACATTTTAAAATTAAATGCTTTTTTATTAAAGGAAATCTCTATTAATGTTAATAGAGTTAATAGATGTATTAACAATCATTGACACCCTTCACAAGGAGGGTAAGCCACACACATCCATTGCCAAAGAAGCTGGCTGTTCACAGAGTGCTGTATCCAAGCATGTTACAGTTATGTTTGACATTTGAAAGAGTTTCTGTTACGTTGAAGTTTCCATTGTGCAGTGCAATCGTTACCATTGTGCAGAAGAGTAGAGCTTATGGTTATGGATACTACTCCTATAAGGTATTAAGCCTTGTTCAATGAGCAGTAGCTTTGCTAGTGCAGTACTTTCCAGTATGTCTCAAGTATTTTCCTACTTGAGCTGTTTGGCTGTATACAGTCTTTTTTAAATGTACAAAATAACTCAGTCAAATACAAACAGGCCTCACATAAAATCACAGACTTTTGAGAATCAACTTAAAATAAATGTGCACAAATTATATTAAAATCATATCATAGATTAATTAATTTAGAATATTTTACATTATTTATTCAGGTAGATTCCATTAAAAACAAGCCTTAAAAACTACTCAAAAATATTAAGTAATATTGTTACCATACTGTTTTTTAAAGTAAATAGCCTGTTGTTATTTTTTTTACAGTGTGGCCACTGACTTCTATAGTATGGACAAAATGTTTTACTATGGAAGTCAATGGCTACCATCAACTGGTTATCAACAAAAATATCCCTTTTTGTGTACAACAGATAAAAGAAACTTTCATTTTTGGGTGGACTATCTCTTAAAATCTACAAGACACTTGTATGTACAAGACATGTTCACAATAAAAACATGGACTATATAAAGATAACTATATTAGCGTCCACACCAATGCACAATAATGTTCTGTTTATAAGCATATGCAGCAGTTATGTTGTTTGCTGCTTTAAATGCTCAAGCTCTTTGAAGTCAAGTGGATACTGATTGGCTGCCAATGTTTTTAGCCATTATCAAATGGACAAAATCATTCTTAAAATGTCATTATTGTTATAGTCAACTTCACTATACTCACATAATTTGATTGACTGTTACTACTTTATAGTTATAAAGTGTAACAACCATTTTTATTATGTTTTTCCCCAAACAAGATCTGTGGTAAATATAAATTGATTATACTTGGGCATTTTGTTCTACAAAATAAATTAAACACCCATACTGACATTTTTGAAGTTTATCATTATTATTATCATATTAGTATCATTATTATTTAATGTTGGGGAGTGTTTGCAGTTTATGTTATATAACAAAACAAGTATCTTTACCACATACCCCATTTCACTAATAAATTGAAAAGCCCCATGATAAAAACAAATAGGAACGTTTTGAGGGAACCCATTGGCAAAGTAGACTTATGGGTTATGATGTTATGGCTGCAGCACTCTATGGTTATTCTTTGCAGCTACAGGCCTTTAAAAGTACATTTCACCCAATTTAAAACATCCATGGAACACAAAAGGGAACATTGTGAAGCATTGTACTTGCTATAATCAAAGCAATTACAACGAATGAGGGCTGAATCTAAAAATAAATCACACTTGTTCTACTTTGTGAGTTCATGAAAATCAAATTCACAAATCATTCTTTTGAATCAAGACTAGCTCACAAAACCATTTCAAATTATTCATTCATGAATCAGGATTATTAAATAACCCTTACATTTAAGTCTGTTCTTCACATAAAAAGTAATATGAATTGAATATTTGAAATACAGTGCATTAGTCGCATGGACTAGATTTATGTGCTCTTATTTTTATTTTTTAAATGCATTTATTTACTTATTTTATAAGCTTAAAAGCATAATTCTCCCAGTATAATTGATAAAAATTCCTCCTTTTGTGTTTTGAAGAAAAAAAAGTCCACCAGGTTTGGAACGACATGAGGGTCTGTACATTATAGATGGAAATGTCTATTTAAACTGCTATAACTCTTAAGATACCGAATGGAAGGGTGTGTTTGAAAGGAAGTCAAATGACCAGTTGTGCTCCGTTTTGCCTTATTAGTAATTATGAACAGCTGTTTGTTCATTCTGTGCGTTTGGGCTGCAGCCAGTGCAACATATTAACTGTCACGCATACATGATCACTGAGACAGTGCGAGAGAGAGAAATGGAGTGAGAGGAAGAGAAACACAAGGGAAACCCTTTTTTAAAGAAAGGGGGTATTTGAGTATAACACCGGAACAAGAAGACAGAAAAAATGAATAATGTCAAAGAGAAATTTGTCAAAGTATGTGCAGAAGTGTTGAAAGAGACACACCAAAGCAAAACGACACAAATAGTCCGCCGGAGGGAAAGAGAGTGGGACTGCGAAAATGAAATGCGAAATGGAGAGTGACATTAAATGTTCAACATGTGTATACACATTACTGTACCACTCTCTCGCCATACTTTAATGTGACTGTCTCTATCATCTCCACCCCTGGCAGCATTGAAAACTGAAGGTCCAGCTGTACTGGCAATGTTAAAGACTTCAGACACACACACACAGGGCTGGGAAAGGAAAAGCACCACTGGCAAGACATTGGCTTCTAACACAATGAACCCTCAGTCTCGCATTTGATCAGAGAAATACTGCAACAGCTGGCAATCTCAAACTCAGTCTTACATACACACACACACACACAGATACATACACACACACACACACACACACACACACACACACACACACACACACACACACACACACACACACACACACACACACACACACACACACACACACACACATAAAGAGAATCCAGCTTTTGTTCCTATCTTAAAATGTTCAAGGCTCTTGTTAAAGACTGGGTTTAAGGAGATGTTTTGGCAGTGATGGGATTAAGGGTTTTTATGTAGGAAACCAACAGAAGCATCAAGCTTTTTAAGGAGCTTTTAGACAAAATGAGTTTCAATTTTTCAATGAGATGTGGCTGACCGTCTGTAATTAAACAAAAGCCAAAAGCTCCATCACAAGTGTAATCATGCATGAAATGAGACAGAGAGAGAGAGAGAGAGAGAGAGAGAGAGAGAGAGAGAGAGAGAGAGAGTCATTTAGTAAAAGAACATTTCGGAGCTTTAGAGCAACTGTCACACAAAATGGTTGTTTGGAATGATACTTGATAAAGTAGAAGTACATCATGATGTGCTTCTCAAACTAAGCAAATTTGTTTTCATTCACCACTATCTGATATTAAAGCAATAAGACACAGGAAGCTGTGCAGTAGTAATTTTACCACAGTATGGGGTGTTGTTAAGATGTGGATCAGAATGTTGAATATGGCAACAAAATAACTCATAGAATCACAGAATCTTTTGCAGTTTCCAACCAGAATGCAATTATTAGTGGTATACAACTGGATTCAATGCCAATGTGAATTACATGGAATGACATCTTGGAGGAAGTGATATTTATAACTATTACTAGTTCTGCACAGCATATTGGATGAACAGAAAGTGTTTGTAAGTGTTTACAAATTATTTAATTTTTTACAGAAAAGTAAAAGACTGCAATACAAATTGGTTAATTTGTTATAATACAATATACACATTGCATTGTATAGAATTTTCCTTTAAAATAGCATCAAATTGTCAGTTTCTTCTCAATTATGTTATCAGTAGTGTATATTAGGGTGCTCGTGTTATATTTTATGTTATTAAGTTCATGTTCATTGCATTATTTTAGTCAACGTCAACATAAGTGTATTTGCCATGCTTCATAGACAGGCCAATTACATTGAACATTCACTTGTATTAATTTGTACAGTCTGTGAAAAATTTTATATTTTACGAGGTGGCAAATTCATAGGAATTCATATGAATAACCACCCCCTAAGTCCACCCCCTCACAGAAATCATACTAAATTGTATGAGTGAGGTCGTATAAATTAGCCACCTCATAAAATACATACAAATTGGTCATGAGATAGTGCTGGTTTTACCAATGGATTTCATGCAATGAAATTGTGACAAAATGTTCAAGAATTAGCTAATTTTAGAAGTACAACGTAGTTCTTCCTATACGATTTTAGTCTCTTTTAGAATCAACCGTTTGCTTGATAAATATGAACAAACACATGTATAGTCTGTATAGTCAGCAGCAGTGTTTAAAATTCAGTGTAACTGCACAATTGTCTCTTACCAGAAACAATCACTTATCGTCTTCATTTTCAGCAAAATACTGGATGCTGCTGCTACCAAAGTAATGTCTTGACAAAGTGCTAAGATCATTTAAAGATAAGAAATCTTCTAGATTGTGATCATAATAAGTATTTTTACATTCTCTGCAATAATTTATTAGTTTCTTTGATCGTTGGCTTGTTCTTGTCAAAGACTGATTATTGCAACAAGATAAGCTCAAATGTTTTTGGAGGCAGTTTCTAATTAGCACACAAGACGCTCTGACATGTGAGGTCCAGTTTATGCACTCAGTATGGCTTGAGGCTAAATAATTGAAAGACAAATAACTAATAGCCTACATACTTCCAGATGAACACAATTTCGACCAAATGTTTACTTAAGATGAACACATTGTGGGGGGGGGGCAAAATAAATTAGATTTATGGAGTACAAGACAGAGAGAGAGAGAGAGAGAGAGAGAGAAAGATAGAGAGAACGAGAAAGAGAGATAGAGAGAGAGATGGAGAGATCTGAAAGGGGTAGAGTGTTTATGTGTGAATGGAAGAAGTGACTTTACTGGGTTTCCCTTGGTTCCCATGAACTTTTCGTCCCCAGTGACACTCCACAGGTCAGCCGCTCATCCTCTCAATTTATAAATAGCTTTACTTTAAACAGCATGTAATAGTACACTTTCTCACACAAATTCACCAAAGGCCAATAACATTTCCCAACCAATGTATATTTCCCCCTCTTATGGAGAATGAAGACCCCTGTGACAGGAAGTCAGAGTGTGAGGGAGCAGACATAAATTGTTGTGGGAGTGCATGGCATTCCTGTAACCCTTGATACCCTACATACTACACGGCCTCTTTCCATGTATACCTTCCCCCCACAATATTTGTTTTCTTGACAATTTCCATAGTTATGCGTCACATATATATTTTCTATAATTATTTGGAATCATTCCTAAATATTCATTTGGATCAGTGAAGAATCATCTCAGAATCAAATAAGATCCTACTGGATAAATTGAAACTCCCATTTTTCCATTTATTCATTTAGAACTTCAGTTTATCTGGTAGAACATATTTGATTCTTGGAGAATTTGATCCTAATAGGATTCTTTATTCCAATGGGAATCCTGTGCATGCTTAGGCTATGATCAGAATGCACCACTTGCTCACTTTATTGAATACTGTGCAGTAAACATCGTGTACTGTCTACTATAAATATATATCATCCATTCTACAAATGCAAAATCCATATTAATGTATGTGTCTATATATATATACACACTATATTGCCAAAAGTATTGGGTCACCCCCTTTTAATGAAAGGTTTGATTACTTTAGTCATTTCCATGAGTACAAATCTTAATAATTAAGCATATAATGATATTTTAGGGAATTGTGTGCTTCTAATTTTATAGCATCACTTTGGACAGGACCCTTTGCTATTCTAACATAACAGTGCCTCTGTGTATAAGACAAGGATCAAAGATAAATGATGATTCAGTCAGTGTGGAAGAACTTGACTGGTCTGCAGAAAGACAAGTCCTAATCCCAGCTGAACACCTCTGGTGTGACTTTAAACCAATCACCAATGACTTGTACATTCATTATATGGACAAAGGTACTGGGACACCCTCTTCTTTAGAAGAGAAAAACGCACTTCCAAACTGTGGCAACAAAGATTGAAAAATAATGAATGTACTTAAAAATTGAATTTCCACCTCTGTTGCAAAAGTTTTGAAGTGTATGAAATGACTGTATCCATATGTACCCGTATGCACTCATTTGTCTTTGTTGTTTGATGATGAATTTTTGGCCCAAGGTCTGCATTTAAAGTCACACCAGAGGTGTTCAGCTGGGATTAGGACTTGTCTTTCTGCAGACCAGTCAAGTTCTTCCACACTGACTGAATCTTAATTTATCATTGGTCCTTGCCAAATCAAATCATGTTTTATTTGTTTTATTAAAAGATAGTTAACATTAAATATCAGCGAAACCCTAATAATAATAAAAAAAAAAATCAATAGTGCTCTTATAATACGTTACGTAGACTATATGCCATAATTATTAATGTTCTGCATTTCTGTTTTGAGCTGCATATGCGCTGAAGATGACCAGTAAAATTATAGCTCTTTTTTTAATGAATGGGATTTAACTAATTTCTTTCATACAGAATACGCTTCATTATTTATGTTATGATTTTACATGCTATGCACAAAATGCCCCAAGTGAATGTGTCTGCGCGGTTCGGAATGAACTTCTTTTGTGGATGCGTTCTTCATGCAACAACCTGCAGAAGTATGGCAGCTAAACTCAAAATTGAGAGCGTTTTATTATAATAGTGTTCTCATTATAATGTTATGTATTTGACAGTCCAAGACATTATTAAAGTCATTAATATTCTTGTTGTTTGTCCTGCTTGCGATGCGTGCTGAAGAGATAATCACCGTAGTATCCTACTACAATGAAGCGCTTTTACAGCAGCGCAACTCAACCAAATGCATCTCAGCACGTTGCAACTTCAGAAAACACATGCAAATAGAAAAAGCACCAGCAAATCAAGAAAACGTTTTCATAATTTTTACAGCAGATGGTACAAATGCTCACAAATACATTTTATTTGCAGCGCGTTTCTTTTTTGGTTGTGTTGTGAGCAATTGCAGCATGTGCATTGTCAAATTGACGAAAGTCTTTTCTTAATTTGCAGGTGTTTTTTTCTATTTGCAGCGCGTTTCTTTTTTTGGTTGTGTTGTGAGCATTTGCAGCGTGTGTGTTGTCAAATTGAGGAAGTTGTTTCCTTAATTTACATGTGTTTTCTGAAGTTGCAGCGTGTTGAGCTCTCTCGGCCACCGTAATATATAAATTGGCCAAAATTTTTTGAAATAACTTGTACCTTTCCAGATTATTATTTACAGAATTATTATAATAGGCTGGATTAACTTAATTGGAGAAAACCGTAGTTCTGTGTGATATCAGACATTTGAGCACCCGCATATAGCCAAAATGTCATGATCACAACACCCCGCGAATATTCGACTGTTAGATTGGGAGTTGAATCAGGCTCCTCTTATCGAAGCATCGAATCGTCAACTATTCGGGGTCACCCCTAATATATGTATATAGTATATATAGACACATAAATTAATAATTATAATTTCAAACTGTAGTAAGCTACATTGTCACATAATCTCACCCTGTCCAGAAATGTCCAGTTACTTGGCTTATATACCATATACACTGTGAATAAAGAACAATTGTGGCATTTCATCCATTACACTCGTGGAAGTTAAGTCCACTGCATTCTGGGATAAAGTTTATCATATTATAAGCTCTGTATGGCAATGCATAACTATTTTACATTTTGGCATTTGGTGGCTAATTTGCATGCATTTGAAATATTTTTTTTGCCCACACAAATCGCAACCATTTCAGGTTGGATCATCTTAAGTGCTTGCAAATGAGTGTCTTCTTATTCAGAGTATTTTAGTATTGATATATAATAATTTATGTATCAAGATTTTAAATTACCTTTTATTTTTAGATTTTCAGCTTTCACTTGTCATTTTTATTAACATTTTAATATTTATATTTAGCTTTCATTTATATCTATTTTAGTAATTTTAGTAATTAAGTATTTTATTTCAGTGCTGATAAAACATTTCTAATTTTTGTTTAAATCTTTTAACATTTATTTCAGATTTATTTAAATTTAATTATTATTATATTTTTTATAATAGTTTAGTAAACAAGAACAACACTGAACTGTCACACTTTTTTTGTTTTTGTGTGTCTTGATTACAATGTTTCCTCCATCTGTGTGACTGTTTGTGTGTGTATTATTAGACAAGGACAACTATAAAACAGAGCTTTAAAGTAGGACCTGAGGCATTGGATTGTACCAGACCACAGGGGCAGAGAGCCTGAGGAATCCATCTGTCATGCACACACACACACACACACACACACACACACACACACACACACACACACACTAAAAGAGGAACTGGCCTGAAGCATTACTCCATAAAATATCTTCATCTTGCCCCAACCACTTTCTAAGATGTTTTCCAAATTGGGTGATCACTGTCTTACTCTCAAAGCCATCAATATTTTACTGTAACAACTTTAATGTTTAAAATACTGAAATACTTCAGTCTGTTTCTTACAAAAAAACTAACATATAGCTTCTGAATACCTGGAATAGACCACAAGGCTTTACAGGCTATGTTTGCATGGTGCTGTTTTGTAATTTTAAAGCTAAGCAGCCCTCATTCTAATTTATTATTGAAAGGAGACGCCAGGATATTATTCAAAAATTCACCTTTTGTGCTTCAAATAAGAGATAAAGTGTGATTTGAGTAACGAGGGTGATAAAGCAGCATCCTAACCCAACTGCAACCTCATAAAAGACAGATTTGAAATGCTCTTCTTGGAGAACAACTACATTAATCTCACTTTGCACAAAAGAGACTTGACTAATACTAAGATTTGATTCCAAAAATCTAAAATGACCAACAGTTTGATAGTCCAAGCACAAAAAATATATAGCTCACACAAATATGAGGTATATATGCACACAATACTTTTAAATGATGAATAAATATAAATATCAATAAATGCCTCAGCTCTGACAGACCATCTTTAATAAAAAATGTTTATGTTGAAGAGCATTCTGTTTCAGTTCAAAGGATACAATGTTAAAATCGGTATTACTTTTATTATGTAGAGAGAGCACCCACCCATGCTCATCTGATTGGCTGATCTTATTATGGTGATTTGTGTCTGGTGTGGAAAAACAGATTGTTTTCACTGGGATCGTTTCATATCACATCATAATAGGACAGTGTTAGATGTTGGTCAAATTATTACAAATTCGAATAAAACACTGAATATTAAATATTAACGTGTTCATTAAATCTGCAGTAGATGACGCAAAGATTTAAGGCAGATTTATCCACTCCAGACATCACATCAATATACTCAATTTACTGCAGGGTCATTGGATAAAGATGCAGCATAATACATTATTTCAGCATGCAGGTGAAAATCCAAAATCACTTCCAACTTTATGTAAGACGATAAGGAACTACAAAGCAGGTTGGCTTTAGGAGATCTGATGCCACAAAGGCAGAGATGAGCATATGCTATTTCGACACAGCTGATGCCGTTATGGTGTAATCCCACTGAAGGAAAAAATATCTGCTCTTTCTCTCTCCCTCTGTCTTTCCCTTCCCCATTCTTTCTCTGAGTTGCATCAGGCTTTCATTATTCCGAGTGCGGGCACGCCTGTACAAATACAATACATGATCCGAGGGCTGCCCTCACATTTAAACTTCACAATAAGACTCTCCCCTCTTTCATTTCATCAGTTCACACCCTACAGTGGCGGCTCATTAAGCTAACGCTTTCATCTCGCGCACCCTCAAAACTACAAAGACGAGATGGCGAAAGTGACAGAAAAGGTTACAAACAAAATGTCAGCCATTTCTGATGGCGAAATGTTGTGCAACTGAATCACATTTCATTCAGTGTGTTTTAAAGGGTCTTGTTGCTGCCTATGTGGGGTTATCAAAATTATGTAAAAGCTGTTAGGGAGCAAAATTAGTGGAAAATGGAGAGAATGATAGGTCAAACTGACGACAAGGCAATACATTAAAGAGGACATATTCCACAGATTTGTATTTTGTCCTTTTTTTAGACTACTTACATTATATATTATATAATGTATAATCATTCATATATATATGCACATATATAAATACAAATATATATATATATTTACATATATATATATGTGTGTGTGTGTGTGTGTGTGTGTGTGTGTATTTGTTTGTAAATACCCACTTTTTACAGTAATATTTTTACAGAAATATTACAATAGTAATATACATTTTTGTAATAGTAGTGAAACAGTATTAATGAATTATTATCTAATAATAATATTTAATAATGATAATTATTAGTAGTAGTATATTAGTATATTAACATATTAAAGAACGTCCCTGAGGGAACGAGACGCTGCGTCGGAGGACGCTTTGGGAATGACCCTGTGTTCCCACTAGGGATGGCTCGATACACGTATCGGTATCGTTTGGTTCTCGGACAAATTCCAAATGGAAGTGATCATCCCTATCCCATTGGAGTGGAGACGTTGGAGTGAGCAGGGCACCTGCGTGCCATCTTGTAGTCGTTTGAAATGCACTTGGCGAAGGAAGCTTGGGGATGTTATTTCCTCATTATCTTCAGCTGGCATGTTCCCGTGACAACGCAGCACGGTATCCGTCAGGCATACAGACAAAGCCTTGGCCAAGTCTGTACCGTGGCATCCTGCCCCAGTGGAGCTGGATGAGTCAGAGAGAACCAGAGGGGACATTGTGAGGTCTCTCGAGGTGCAAAATAGTCCTCCTGGGTTCGACCGAACTTCTTCCAAATCTGCTCCTTCACCTCCTTAATAATAATAATGCGTTGCGAAGGCAGTAGCCTTCTTATTGAAAATGACGCTCCTCAGATCCGTCACTTCCCTAGAGGAGATCAACCTGGAGCTCCCCGTCTTTATCTTTATCTTTCTCTTTGTCTTTGAGTAGGGGGACTAGTGGCAACGCTCCGTTTTTGGACTTCTCGGTATAAGGTGTTCGTACACGGCTGGGGCTGATTCCGCCTATCAGCCTATTGAGAACGGCAAGAGAGAAATCACTGAAAAGCAGCCACTTGCTTCTTAGCCTCCTGGAACCTGTCAACGACTGTTTACAGTGTCGCCGAACAGGCCAGAAGGTGAAATAGGGGCGTCTAGCAGAAAGACCCTGTCTTTATCGTTAATCTGAGACAGTATCAAATTCAAATGCCTTTCCGTGCGTGGCCACCAGGGCTGCCATAGACCGCCCAATAGCTCTAGCGGTCTCCTTGGTATCTCGGAGTGACAGATCTGTGGCTCTACGCAATTCAGCGATGTTGTCATTTTTAATATCTTCTCTCTCATCTATTTCTTTCAGCGGGTCAGCCTGATATGCTTGCAACACTGCCATAGTGTGCAAAAAACCTCCAGCCTGACCTGCCGCCGTGTATGCTTTACCAAACAATGCAGAAGAAGTCCGAAGAGGCTTTGTGGGTAATACGGGGGCTTTAAAGGAAGATGCACTGCCAAGAGAAAGATAGCCCGCGAGCATATCCTCAACCCTGGGAATCTTCCCATCATTCAGCCCTAACACTTTAGAATGATTTGAAACATCAGAACTGAAGAGGCGGGCCGAGTATGGCTTATTCCACGATCTAGACATCTCAGTGTGCAGATCAGGAAAAAAACGACAAACCCCGGCATGGAGGCAGAGACCTAAAGCATAGGAAGCGTTTGTCTAGCTTGCTTTTCGGATGCTCCTGACACTCTATGTCTGCTGGCCAATCAAAGTTTAATTTAGCCACCGCGCTTGTCACCACAGCTCCTCAAACAAGACAGACGATGCTTGCGCCAGAGGAAGACAACTCGAGTGCCGTGCCTTCTCTCGGGGTGGAGGAAACCTTTTCAGAACGTGCCTCCATCCCCAAAGAGTGAGCGCTAGATCTGGCAGGGGAAGAAGGAGAAAAGGACTGCCTCAGCAGAGGTGGGACCCAAACCGCAGGGAACGTTGGTGAGAGCGCCCTCCTCAAAGAGTGCTCCCCAAGAGTGGAGCATCCACATTGACAAACAAACAAATTGCGGGCTCCCTCGAGAGCTGACCATGCGTGCTCCGCTCCCAGACAAGCAACGCACAAACTGTGTGTATTCCCTCCCGCAATGAAGTGAGGGCAGGGAGGAACATACAGGGGCGTTCCCAAAGCGTCCTCCGACGCAGCTCGAGTTCCGAAAGGGAAACAATTAAATAATAAAAATTACAATAATTATAATAAAAATGCAATACAAATTAAATAACATTCAGTCTACAGTGAAATATTATAATAGTAATGTTCATTTTTGTAATAGTAGTGATATTAATTATTATCTATTAATAATAATAATAATAATATGATGATTATTATTATTATTATCACAAAATATTTGACTAAATATTATTTTTATATAGATTTTTAAATAAACTATTAAATAATACAAAAATTTTATAATTCAAAATAATACAAATCAAATAATAATAATAATAATTTTTACTCAAATCAATTGTGTATCCACTGACTAGTCATTCCTGGCATTTGATATCCTACACAACAATAATAATTATATAATAAAAAATAATGATAAATAATAAAATAATACAAAAAATTAATTCCATTGACTTTTGTCTTTGCCAACAGATTTTCTACATAATAATAAAATAAACAGTAAGTAAAATTAAAATAATTATAAATAATACAATAAAATAAATACAAATTTAACACATTTGATGATTTAACACATTTATCAAAAATGTATAACATGTTATAACTTTTACATTAAATGATGCCACGTCATGCTTTAGACTTAGAACTAGAATTTAGAACTCCTACATGTGTATATAGTACATATATGTCAGGACACCAAAGCCGACTCAGGTCATAAATTAAGAAGCATTTCTGGTCAAATTCACTTTTCGACTCAATCCATGAGTCTGCACAGCCTTCCATCTTTTCTCTTTCTGAAACAGAGCAAAAATAATGACCCTTGGCTGACCTACCGAGTCAACCAACCCACCATATAATTTGCCTTTGTCTTTCTTTTGCAACTTTGATCACCAAAGCAGGGAAGCCCAAGTAATAACATAGAGCCAAAGAGAGAAAAGAGTGTGTGTGGGGGGGGGGTCTACGGCCCTCTCTACGGCGCTCCACTTTGTGATGGAAATGTAGTTGGTACTCAATGCAGGGCTGCCTGTCTGAGTGATTTTATGGTTGTTATAGTGTGTGTTGATGTGCATGGACTGTGTTGAGAGGGTATTATAGCGAGGGGCTGGGAGTATGTGTATGTGTATGGGCAGCTAGATAATGTTAAGAATGTTTGGTTGCCTGTGTGTTCATGTGTTAAGAGCTGTGTAGCAGCCGTACAGATGGATTTAACAGCGTGTTTATAGTGTGCGAGTGAAGCTAAAGGGATTAAATAGCGCAAGGTAAAACCGAAACACAGTGTGTGCTGGAATATCACAGGGAAATTTAAGTGGCCCTCATCTGTTGGTGCTTTTTAAAACAAAAACGGCCTCCTTCAGACAGCTTCCCTGTTAAATATGGGCAACCTACTGCCCAAAATAGAAAGCCATAGCACAATGGGTTATTTTTTTTAAAGTGATACAGATATATGCTGATCCCCTGATAGAGGTTCACCGCGATAGAACGCAAAAACGAATTTGTTCACTCCATTCAAAGGAGACTAATGTTTATGTATGGAGACCTGCAGGTATGAGTGACCCCCTCTCAGGGGAGTGTGTGTGTGTGTGTGTGTGTGTGTGTGTGTGTGTGTGTGTGTGTGTGTGTGTGTTTGATGTTGGTGTCTCAATGGGATATGGATACATATTGTAAGAGCGTTTTGTCACAGTTTGTTTCTGAGCATAATTTTCCAGCCTTAAGTCAGAATGGTATTGCTGCTGGGATAAAAAAGGGAGGGTTTAAGTTACACACACACACACACACACATCAGTGCAGGTGTTTGAGAACATAGAATTAATGCAACTTGTTTATTTAAATTTCCTCAGAGAGGCACAACTCAGCACGTCAGTCTATCTCTATCTTTCTCTCACATGCACATAATTTCAGACATTTTATGCTATTTACATAAAGTTCAGCTTTGATTAGTTGAACACAGAGCCTTTATTTGGTTTATTGGATGTGCTGTGAAAATAGAAACTGTGTGATGAGAGCAAAACTATTACAACTAACAGCAAACTAACCTAAAATCGCATAACTGACAATAGAATCATGCATTTTTAGGCATGAAAATAGATTAAAATGTTCTGCCTCTAGAATTTGTGAAATTAATACTCTACATAAAGCAACAAAAATTAATACAAATATTTGTTATCATTTACTCTTTCATCTCCTTCCAACCCTATATATTGATCAAATTACGAAAAGGCTGTAAATTAAATAAATAAATACATGTGCTATGTGTTTAAGAGTTGAGTGCGGCATTGTGTTCTTTTATACATGAGCAGCTCATGATCTGGTGTTTTCAGTGTCTCAGAGCGGCTCGATTTGCTGTAAATACAGCTCCAACCAAACTTTTTGAATGTGGTTTGAGTTTGGGCTACTTATTGGGAATGCAACATACGCCAACGATCTTCCCAAAAACTGTAATAGGAAGCACATATAAACCAGTTGTCAGCAAAAGAAAAGCTTCAAGAGCTCCTTGTAGTTTTCAGAAAAAAATTTAACTTGGTTGGTTTGAAGCTTGAAAAAGAAACAAAAAAATAAGACAAACATTAGTGTTGAAATTTTAGAGTTGTACTGTAAAATAAAAATTATATTTTTTTGTAAATATCTGCTTTTTTAGTAAAATATTACAATATGAATATTATTTTAGTAATAGTACTAATCATATTATTATCTATAGTAGTAGTAATTATTATTATTACAAAATATTCAAAATATATATATTAATATCATTTTTATTATTGTAATTAGTCACTTTTTTTCTTGTCAACGAACTACTGACAGTCAGCTATATATTTCTGGGCCAAATTGCGCAGCCCTACAAATGTAGAGCTAAAAAAAATCAATCACAATTTTTATCACAATCACAATTAGAATGTGTTTTACCCACTCATTATGCTGCTCTTTTAAATACAAAGAAAGTAAATGGTGACCAGAGGCTGTCACAAGAGGCTACTAGAAGATTATTTATGCAATAATTTGGAGCTTGATGGACATTGTATGGAAAATAATGGGTTGGACATTAAGCAATATAGGAATGTTTGGAACAAAACAAAGCTGATTTGTCTTACTTGTATGCAATGCCCATTTAAATATTGCAACATTTCGCATTTACGCTCCATGATTTAGTGAGCAATATTATGCCTGTATTCGATTTGTGTGCAACTTAATTATAAAGAGAGACCATTTTGCTTCAAACACAAACAGAGGACAGAAAGAATTCTTTGCTTCAGAGATACATTTTGTTCTCCTTCAAAGGGCACCTCCTTCGTTCGCACTCTTTCTTTCTCTCTCTCAGGAGGCAAGGTGAGGTGGAGATTTCTCAGCATGCATTATTCATCATCTATGACCGACACAAATTGAGCGGCGGCTACTGCTGAGGGCCTGCCAGTGAATGTGTGTGTCCCTGCCTCAAACCAAAACAGAGCCTGCTGACATACACACACTCAACCACACGGTGACAAACAAGACAATCCATGCCCATCCTCTTTGTCCGCAATCCTAAATCAACGTATCGATCCCTGGAGATTCCACAGAGAGTTTGTAGAGATTCTTACAGACACACACGACCCACATGGGCACAAATCTCCATGAATCGATGCATCTTGTTCACTTAGTATAAAACACATGAAGGTTTAACACTAGAAAAAATACATGTATAGCACAGATTAATTAAAGTCTCTTTCCTTAAGCAAAGTATTGATCTTCTTGCTCAGTGGGTTACTCCTTGATTAGATTCCACAATAACAAGAAAACTGATTATATATTGAACACGCACACTCTCTATTCCTCACTTAGTAAAGTGTCATTTGATGAAGTGTTAGCAGTACATATTTTTCAACAATTCATTGTATAGTTTAAAAGGTAGTTGCCCATTTACTCGACCTAAAGTTATTCCAAATGTGTATGAGATTATTTCTTCTGTTGAAAACAAAAGATAATTTGAAAAATGTGTGTTACCAACTGCCGGTCCCAGTATTCTGTAAAGTATATACACTCACCGGACACTTTATTAGGTCAATTGCTTGGTAACACAAATAGCTAATCCGGCAAACCCATGGCAGCAACTCAATGCATTTAGGCATCTAGATGTGGTTAAGAATACTTGCTGAAGTTCAAACCGAGCATCAGAACGGGGAAAAAAGGAGATTTAAGTGACTTTGAACGTGGAATGGTTGTTGGTGCCATACGGGCTGGTCTGAGTATTTCCAAAACTGCTGATCTACTGGGATTTCCATGCACAACCATCCTAGGATTTACAGAGAATGGTCCAAAAAAGAAAAAATATCCAGTGAGCGGCAGTTGTGTGGACGAAAATGCTTTGTTGATTTCAGAGGTCAGATGAGAATGGATAGACTGGTTAGAGATGATAGAAAAGCAACAGTAACTCAAATAACCACCCGTTACAGCCAATGAATTCAGAATACCATCTCTGAATGCTAAACACGTCAAACCCTAAAGCAGATGGTCTACAGCAGCAGAAGACCACACTGGGTGCTGCTCCTGCCAGCTAAGAACAGGAAACGGAGGGTACAATTCACACATGCTCACCAAAATTGGACAAAAGAAGATTGGAAAAACGTTGCCTGGTCTGATGAGTCTTGATTTCTGCTGCAACATTCAGATGGTAGTGTCAGAATTGGGCGTAAAGAACATGAAAGCATGGATCCATCCTGCCTTGTCTCAAAGGTTCAGGCTGGTGGTGGTGGTGTAATGGTGTGGGGGATATTTTATTGGCACACTTTTGGCCCATTAGTACCAATTGAGCATTGTTTAAACACCACAGCCTACCCGAGTATTGTTGCTGACCATGTCCATCCCTTTATGACTACAGTGTACCCATCTTCTGATGGTTACTTCCAGCAGGATAATGCACCATGTCACACAGCTGAAATCATCTCAGACTGGTTTGTTGAACATGACAATGAGTTCATTTTACACAAATGGCCTCCACAGTCACCAGATCTCAATCCAATAGAGCACCTTTGGGATGTGGTGGAACGGGAGATTTGCATCATGGATGTGCAGCCGACAAATCTGCAGTAACTGCGTGATGCTATCATGTTAATATGGACCAAAATCTCTGAGGAATGTTTCAAACACCTTGTTGAATCTATGCCACGAAGAATTAAGGCAGTTCTGAAGGCAAAGGGGATCCAACCCGGTACTAGCAAGGTGTACCTAATAAATTGGCCAGTGAGTGTTTATATACAGTATCTAACAGAAGTGAGTTTGACAACACTGAAGAAATGACACTTTTCTACAACGTAAAGTAGTGAGTGTACAGCATGTATAAGAGTGTAAATTTGCTGTACCCTCAAAATAACTCAACACACAGCCATTAATGTCTAAACCGCTGGCCACAAAAGTGAGTACACCCCTAAGTGAAAATGTCCAAATTGGGCCCAAAGTGTCAATATTTTGTGTGGCCACCATTAGATCATGCTCTGCTTCAGTATGTCACAGTACATGTTGGCATTCATGGTTCCCTCAATGAACTGTAGCTCCCCAGTGCCGACAGCACTCATGCAGCCCCAGACCATGACACTCCCACCACCATGCTTGACTGTAGGCAAGACACAGTTGTCTTTGTACTCCTCACCTGGTTGCCGCCAAACACGCTTGGCACCAATTTGAACCAAATAAGTTCTTGGTCTCATCAGACCACAGGACATGGTTCCAGTAATCCATGTCCTTAGTCTGCTTGTCTTCAGCAATCTGTTTGGGGGCTTTCTTGTGCATCATCTTTAGAAGAGGCTTCCTTTTGGTATGACAGCTATGCAGACCAATTTGATGCAGTGTGCGTCATATGGTCTGAGCACTGACAGGCTGACCCCCCACCCCTTCAACCTCTACAGCAATGCTGGCAGCACTCATACGTCTATTTCCCAAACACAACCTCTCGATTTGACGCTGAGCATGTTCACTTAACTTCTTTGGTCGACTATGGCAAGGCCTGTTCTGAGTGGAGCCTGTCCTGTTAAACCACAGTATGTTCTTTGCCACCGTGCTGCAGCTCAGTTTCAGGGTCTTGGCAATCTTCTTATAACCTATGCCATCTTTATGTAGAGCAACACTTATTTTTTTTTAAATCCTCAGGGTTCTTTGCCATGAGGTGCCATGTTAAACTTCTAGTAAACAATATGAGAGAGTGAGAGCTATAACACAAATTTAGCACACCTGCTCCCCATTCACACCTGAGACCTAGTAACACTAACGAGTCACATGACACCGGGGAGAGAAAATGGCTAATTGGGCCCAATTTGGACATTTTTACTTAGGGGTATACTTTAGACATTAATGGCTGTATGTTGAGTTATTTTGAAGGGACAGTGAATTGACATTGTTATACAAGCTGTACTCTCACTACTTTACATTGTAGCAAAGTGTCATTTCTTTATTGTTGCCACATGAAAAGATATAATAAATGTGTTACAAAAATGTGAGGGGTGTATGCTCTAATATGAGATACTGTATATATATATTTATGTATATATATATATATATATATATCTATTTGTGAGCAGAGTAAAGAAACTCATTACAAACTTTGGTATCTTGGCAAATCAAGCCATTGTCAAGATCTCTTCTGAAACTCTACAAGAGAGTATCCTAGAGTATCCCTGCTAAAGTGTCAATTTGTTCCCTTTAACGTTGTTGTCTTGGAGTAACAACTGAAAATATGTTTTATTTCCTTCTTAGAGTAAATCACACTTTAAACATGAAAGAATTTACAGTTCCTATATATA
Organism: Gymnocypris eckloni scoliostomus; assembly: GCA_027564155.1. Taxonomy (NCBI): domain Eukaryota; kingdom Metazoa; phylum Chordata; class Actinopteri; order Cypriniformes; family Cyprinidae; genus Gymnocypris; species Gymnocypris eckloni. Next base: position 9,081,435 of record CM050416.1, on the reverse strand, counting down.
TATATGGAATCATAGTTTATTTATTGACTGTTGCTCCCACTCAACAACAGTTTGAAGTGTTTGCAGCGTGAACTGTTACAGTTTCATGACTGTGTTTAACACAGATCCTTTAAGTCGATTTGTGGAGTTTGATTCTGTGGAAATAGAGGGAGATTAAAAGAACAAACTCAAAGCAGCTCACACTCGAGGCTGCCTGCTTGCTTCTTATTAGCATATTACCCATAATTGAGCATTTCTACGAAACAAAGTCAGAGTAATTGGCAGTCTAGCCAGTCTTCTAAAAAGGCTGAACTCTGAACTTCTTTAAATACAGCCATCTCTTTTTTTAAAGAAATAAAAGCGCGTACACACACCATCGCCACCAGATGGGAAATATATAATTTCAGATATCAGCACCATAGAGTTAGTGCATTCTCACTGAAATTATTGTCCATATGATCCGGAATAAAAGGCACTTAAATCTGCTTTTGCGCTTCAAATGGCATCATTTTGTAACCTTAACATTTTCTTTGAAACAAACAAACGAGCACGCTCAATTTGACACTTTGACGAATATTACACATCAGTCAGCAGGAAATGTCAAATAAACCATGCTCGGATGTGGAGGATAAATTATAGCGCTCTGTAAAAATAGACACCGTTCCAGTGTTCATAATTCGTAAGTTGTTAAAGGATTTATCTCAGAGGAGCAGGCGGCATTAACGGCCGCCACCTTCCTGACCTGTGCCTCATCGGAGACTGTGATTGGCCGAGGAAGAAGGTAAGGTTTTTAAAGGACTTAATGATTGAATGACTCTTATTTAAGGCTGAGGATCAGTTCCTTCCAATCTGAAATTACTCTCATGGCTGAAGTAAGACATATTAAACTGACCCCAAATCAGATGGCGGTCTAAATTACCACAGATTTGCAATTCCACAGTTTTGCAATCGAACGTTTTGTCCTTCATGGCAAAGTGCGATAGAAATTATCATTTATTTGGATCGCACCTCAAAAATGGATGCTAAATTTGATTTATAGTTATGAATACATTTTACAAGTTATCCAAGCTTTTGAAACTGACCCGTTTGAGCTAAAACTAGCAGATAATGAACTTGACTTTGCCAGCCAGCCTCATTTTCTCTAATCCTGATCTTTCTGAGATAACCTTGAAGGAGTTTGAGATATTCCAGAGTGCCAGAATTCCCAATTCTCCAGACAGAATTCCCTAGGCCGTTTATGCCACAGTCCTTTGTTCCAAGCACCTGAAATGGCTGCAGGTCTTAACTTTATAGTTTCTGCCTGTCCACATGACAGGATCCCTCCACACACACACACACACACACACACACACACACACACACACACATACACATGCTTCACCTAAGAGGGAGAAAGAGGGACAGAAGGACAGATTCAGAAAACAGAGAGAATGATTCTTCCCAAACAAATCCTCTGGGGAGCATAAGGCTGTCCCTGCCATCTGTGTGTGTGTGTCTGTGTGAGTATCTAGGCTATAATTATCAGCCAGGCAGGGAGTGCCCATACCATTGGCCAGTGCACCCAGGCGATGCCACCCTCATACTCTACTCACATACATAACATTCAGCTCACTGACTGCATTTGGCCCAGTCCCATCTTGCTTGCAACCAAGGCACAGTTGTACCCATATACACACACACACACACACACACACACACACACACACACACACACTGGAGTGACAGCCTTATAGACCACAGCCAAGGCTAACAAACATATACTACTTCAAATATAAAAAAAACTAAAATAAAAAAAGAAACTGGATATGAAATACATCATCTAATTCCTCTAAGCGCCACAAAAAGTGCACACTTAAGCCACAATGAAAATTCGAGAAGGTTCTGGCATTATATATATATATATATATATATATATATATATATATATATATATATTATATTAAACCAAGTGGCATTTACTAAATGAGTAAAGTAAAGTCCAACATTTTCGCATGCGTTTTTCCGTTTTTTCGTATTCTTCATCCTTTCCTATAAAAATGAATGCTAAAGATGCAAAAACGCAGAGAATCTGTACTCATTTACGCTGAGCACTGTATATATGTGTGTGTGTGTGTGTGTGTGTGTGTGTGTGTGTGTGTGTGTGTGTGTGTGTGTGTGTGTGTGTGTGATATATATATATGTGTTTTCACTTTTAAAAAATACTCTTTCCATCACAACCAACACAACAGTTTTGCCCTTAACATATAGTTAGTGTACCTTGGCTGCCAAAGAAACAGCAGTGTCAATGGAGAGCATGGTTAAGATGAAATCAAATATTGTGTGTGAAGCAAACAAGGACAAATCAAGGTTAATATCAGTTGTGGGCTGAACATATTTATTATTTCTATTAATTTGTATTTTTGTCAAATTATGCAAAACATGAAAATATGCATTGTTTAATTTAGGATACCTAAAATGCTAGCTATGCAAGTAGACAAAGGAGCAAGCCATTTTATTCCAAAAACAATTAAAATACAATTTCCACACGCCATGAATGTAATGGATGGATTAGTGTAGACAAAATGATTATAGCAAACACCAATGAGTTTGAAAAGGGTCTTTTAGAATTATATATATTCTAATATATATATATATATATATATGGGATGCATGCATTTAAATTTACCAGCTCAAAAGGAAGAAGTAACAGAAGAAGGAGAGCAAGAAAGACAGAATCACAGAGGAAACCACATGCGTGCGCACACACAGCGACGCGTGATTCTGCTTTGCTGACGCATCAGTAACTCTCCCCATGCCTCCTGGCAGAGACACACAGAGAAACAAAACATACATGGTCACACACGCACGCACGCATGCACGCACGCGCGCACACACACACACACACACACACACACACACACACACACACACACACACACACACACGCACACACACATCCTCTCCCATTCAGCATTAAACACACACTAATTTGTGCACACATTGTCTTGATTTTAATCAGCACAATAGCAGAAAAAACACATTAGCAATGGTGCATATGTAAGCAAAGCTGATCACAAACACAGGTGCTTTACCTACTGCAGGTGTCAGCAGCATAAATGCACACAGATTTTACATGAATATCTATAAAAGATTAAGTTATAAATAAAGATAATCAGAGAAAATACTCTTTCAGTCTTTCTTCCATAAAATTGTATGTTTAAATAAATTGTACTTGCCTTTTCTTCTACCTGGTCTCACAGCATTTACGTACCTGGGTGCACTATTTAGCGAGACGCGAAATACGTACCAATAACTACATATTACTGCAGTTTCCAAAAGAAACAAACACTAGAGGCAGTAAAACTCCGACATCTTTTACTCCTTTTCACACAAATTAAAGAGTTTTGATTAATAAAGTGTCATTTTTGCACAATTACTTGAAGAATATCATGTTACAACTTCAAACCAATATTAATATGCTGGGGGATTTGAAAACTGATTCTTTTGAACGTTAGAATCGCACATATCCAGCCTCGTGTCTATGGGTTTTCATAGATGGTAAGTTTGTTCAGTGGCTCACGGTAAAATGAGTAACGAAGGTTCGAATCCCGTGTAATCACGGTTCGACAAAGCCATTCAAACCTGAATCTAAGGAAATTGAAATTGCACGGTTGCATCAATAAATAGGTTTTTATATCAGTTTTGCATTTGTTAACACTATCGGGTGGGTTTAGGGTTGGGTTTGGTGTAGGGCATATTTCCAACACGATAGAGCATTAACTTTTAGGGACAGAACCCGGATATTTGAATTCTGAACCACCGCAATACATTTCTGTAGCAACATAATAAAAACACAGCAATATGTACCTATATCTATAAAAATGTGCCAGGGTTCACGTATTTAACCTGTGTTTTAGCAACACTCAGTGGACATTTCTCTTTGAAACTGCGGCGAAACGTGCAGTAAGGTACATAAAACGGTGTTGCACAGAAAGTGCACAAAGGTACGTATTTTTATGAGACCAGATTGCTTTTCTTTGCGATTTAAGTGAATTTTACAAACAATTTATCAGAGAAAACGTGCATACAAGATCATATTTAGCCATGAAAACAAACAGGATGTAACTGGTGCTAAAGTGTCCACTACAGCCAACCAGGAAAGAGAACAGCATGTTTATGTCACAGCAGGAACCATCAAGGTCACGTATTTGAAGGGAATTCATGGAGGAACGGAAAGATTTCAGGGATCCGTTTTTGAATGTGACACATCTGATGGTGGCAGGAGCAGCCAGAGGGAGCAGGTGGTTGAGACTAGCTGCTCATTTCACACACACACAACAACACACACACGCTTCACAGAAATCAGTCGTAAGTGAGGTTGACAGCGCATAGCCTGCAAGGCGCAATGGTCAGAATAGAACTGTCTATTCACATCCACAGACGTAACTTCAACAACTTCCCCCTCCCTTTCTTCACAGTACCTCACACAGTCTTTCTCATCGCTCTTTTTTTTATTCATCTTTTGAAACGTGAAATCTGGTCCTCGCTCTCCCTCAGTCTTTGTTTTCCCCATGCTGACATAAAAAGGTAGTAAACAATTTCATGCAAATCAGAAAGCAACAAAGTAGGATTTGCTTTTCAGCAAAAAAGAGCCATTCAGCAGGGTTTTAGTTTTAGTAGCTACCTCTCTTTCTCTTGTGCTTTCTCTCCCTTTGAATGATTCCCGGTGGGGTTGATTCTCTTCAAAGGCATCATTTTGTTCTCCATTCAATAATTCATTACCAAGCAATTCTTCTTTTCCTTTCATGCGGTATCTCTCAAAGCACTTGATTGGTTCACATACATCAGGTTCATATTTTTTTCTCATAGAGCCACGTACATTACCAATCAAATGGCTTTTCAGAAAAGGGAAAGGAGAATGATTTTGATAAAACTCAAATTATAATTTGCTCTTTTATATTATTAAAGTATATGTTTCCCTAAATTGAATTTCAGAGGATATCGAATGTAGGTATTGTGAATTGATGAGGAAGCATGATTTAGATCAGCACAATTTGCAATAATATCAGCAAAAGTCATTTAGAGTTTAGCTGCGATAGAGAACGAACACGTTTCGAATGCACAGAAGTAGTAAAACATGTAAGTTACAATATTAGCAGTATACATCTTTGGTGTCAAAACTATAAAATAAAATAAAATGCATCTGTATCTAAACCAAGTTCCTGCAAAAAGACAACCTAAAGTGGTGATCACACCAAACTTTAATTACTCTAAATTATTTTAGACTCCTCAACAACTTTATTGATTCAGCCCTTGAATTAGGTAAAATGTCTAGGTATGATTGTTACTGTCAGGTCAAACTGACACTACATAAAAAAAAAGCAAAAGATGTTAATTCTATAAAACCGAAAAATCTGATACAAAAACTGCAAAAGTTACATTTAAACTGTATGTAACAACAATTTTTTATGTATTTCAACAGTATTGTAAATTTTCTTTAGATTTTAAAACATTTTAGCATTTTAAACAGAAGTGTGGCAAAGTCAAGATCATTTAAATACTTATGTTCAATTTATATATATATTACACTTTAAAAAAATATATAAAATATATATATATATATATATATATTTTTTTTTTTTATTATTATTTTGTGCAAGATTAGAAATCATCTGATATTCAGGTTCTCATATGTATATTTAAATAAAGGTGCATTCACGCCATATCGTAGTTACCGTAATTATGAGATACCAACTTGTAAAAAGCATTCACATCCTCGTAGAACTTGTAGTTACAACTTGTGAACTGGGAATTTTCTGAGAGCTACAGCTTGTACCATGTGACTGCTGCACCTCACGCGGAACTAGAGAAAAATTTCAAAGAAATTTTCGCTTTCAGAGAAAGCTACTGCCCTAAAAAAAGGAGAAAATAGATACAATGTACTACAATATAAAAACATATTGTAAGTGTTAGTGTTATTATTTTGTTGTTGTATGTTCAGGTTAGCAATAACACATTTATCGCCGCCATTAATAATAACAAACAGTTAGTCATTATTTTTACCTGACACGCTTTCTGTGTTCTGCAATATTTAGTAGTAGCATACAAATGTAATGTAATTTGTTTTACAGCTGCCAGTGATATTCTTTCTTGCAATGGTTGGTTCATTTTGTTGACTGTCGCTATAGAAATGAATAATCGAGGACATGAACAGCACCGAGTTGAATGTCACGTGTTGTCATCTCAGAATTTCGGTAATTACGACATGGCGTGAATGTAGCATATATACAGGTGCATCTCAATAAATTAGAATGTCATGGAAAAGTTCATTTATTTCAGTAATTCTACTCAAATTGTCAACAAATCTCAACAAATTAGAATACTTCATAAGACCAATAAAAAAAAACATTTTTTGTGAATTGTTGGCTTTTTGGAAAGTATGTCCATTTACTGTATATATACTCAATACTTGGTAGGGGCTCCTTTTGCTTTAATTACTGCCTCAATTCGGCGTGGCATGGAGGTGATCAGTTTGTGGCACTGCTGAGGTGGTATGGAAGCCCAGGTTTCTTTGACAGTGGCCTTCAGCTCATCTGCATTTTTTGGTCACTTGTTTCTCATTTTCCTCTTGACAATACCCCATAGATTCTCTATGGGATTTAGATCTGGTGAGTTTGTTAATCTCAACAAGTTAGAATATGGTGACATGCTAATCAGATAATCAACTAAAAACACCTGCAAAGATTTCCTGAGCCTTCAAAATGGTCTCTCAGTTTGTTCCCTAGGCTACACAATCATGGGGAAGACTGCTGATCTGACAGTTGTCCAGAAGACAATCATTGACACCCTTCACAAGGAGGGTAAGACACAAACATTCATTGCCAAACTGGCTGTTTACAGAGTGCTGTATCCAAGCATGCTAACAGAATGTTGAGAGGAAGGAAAAAGTGTGGAAGAAAAAGATGCACAATCAACCGAGTGAACCGCAGCCTTATGAAGATTGTCAAGCAAAATCGATTCAAGAATTTGGGTGAGCTTCACAAGGAATGGACTGAAGCTGGGGTCAAGGCATCAAGAGCCACCACACAGACGTGTCAAGGAATTTGGCTACAGTTGTCGTCAGAGGCATCTTACCTGGGCTAAGGAGAAGATTAACTAGACTGTTGCCCAGTGGTCCAAAGTGCTCTTTTCAGATGATAGCAAGTTTTGTATTTCATTTGGAAACCAAGGTCCTAGAGTCTGGAGGAAGGGTGGAGAAGCTCATAGCCCAAGTTGCTTGAAGTCCAGTGTTAAGTTTCCACAGTTTGTGATGATTTGGGGTGCAATGTCATCTGCTGGTGTTGGTCCATTGTGTTTTTTGAAAGCCAACGTCACTGCACCCGTTTACCAATACATTTTGGAGCACTTCATGCTTCCTTCTGCTGACCAGCTTTTTAAAGATGCTGATTTCATTTTCCAGCAGGATTTGGCACCTGCCCACACTGCCAAAAGCACCAAAAGTTGGTTAAATGACCATGGTGTTGGTGTGCGTGACTGACTAGCAAACTCACCAGACCTGAACCCCATAGAGAATCTATGGGGTATTGTCAAGAGGAAAATGAGAAACAAGAGACCAAAAAATGCATATGAGCTGAAGGCCACTGTCAAAGAAACCTGGGCTTCCATACCACCTCACAAACTGATCACCTCCATGCCACGCCGAATTGAGGCAGTAATTAAAGCAAAAGGAGCCCCTACCAAGTATTGAGTACATATACAGTAAATGAACATGCTTTCCAGAAGACCAACAATTCACTAACAATGTTTTTCTTTATTGGTCTTATGAAGTATTCTAATTTGTTGAGATGAGTGAATTGGTGGGTTTCTGTTAAATGTGAGCCAACATCATCACAGTAAAAAGAACCAAAGGCTTCAACTAAAGTCTGTGTGCATTGAATTTATTTAATACATGAGTTTCACTATTTGATTTGAATTACTGAAATAAATAAACTTTTCCACGACATTCTAATTTATTGAGATGCACCTGTATTAGCTTGTTCCTTAAATCACCAGCTATGTGAATAGGCCCATCTTTGCATGCAATGTATGGTGCTGATGTAGCATAGACATTATAATATAAATATTTTTTGAATCTTTTAAATCTTTTAAACTTATTATATTATGTTTTGAAACTAATTGCCTTCCAAAGGTGTTATACTTATACTTATTTCCCAATTCTTTTTTTGTTTTTTAAATGTTAGTAACATGAAAATAAAGATACTAAGTTGAAAAGACTGTCATGCTTATAAATGGCAAGCACTCTCTCTGGGTCAGCGGATGCATGAATGCAGAATACATTTTTGCAGTTTGATTACATCAGACACTAAACATTCAAATCACAGTGGTTTGATCAGGCTTCTCAGGGATCAGCCTAGATTGATCACACCGGTTTGATCATCCATGTCAAAGGGTTAAATCTCTCTCCTGATCTCTCTTTCCATGTCTTCTGGTCTTGTTCTCTCTAGAGAAGCTGGAAATATAAAACTTAACACCACATTTCAAACAGTGCATGCTTGCTGGGAGGGTGTTGCTATGGGAAGCTCAAACTGTGTGATGTCATCATCTGTAGCCAATAGACGCTGGAGCCATTAGAACAGTCTAGCTGGGCCTAACCATATATATATTATAGCTTGTTCCCTAAATCCCCAATTATGTGAATAGGCCCATTTTTACATGCAATGTATGGTGCCGCCCTATTTGTTATGTGCCAGATTAAATTGCTTTTGCTCTTCTCCTGACTTTATGGAAATGCCAGGGTCGCCCTGAGAGAGAGAGAGAGAGAGAGAGAGAGAGAGAGAGAGAGAGAGAGAGAGAGAGAGAGAGAGAGAGAGAGAGAGAGAGTAAGGAAAAGTAAGAGAAAAGCATAGAGGGGAAAACAAATCCAGCAATCCAGCAAAACGAAACCGTCATGGTCAGCCAAGTGTGAAAATACCAAATTGACTATTTGACTTTATTTCTGCTGTTTTTGCTCTCCCACAGCCTCATGTGTGTTTAAAGTTGTGAGCGTGTGTGTTCACTTGAGACAAACAGTGAGAAACATGGAAAAGTACTCCACACTCACCTATTAACGAGTGTTCTTCCTATTCAGTCACAACTCCCTGCTGTGACCAGCTATCCTGCTGGACTGTCCTTAGATCACTGCTGATGTTTAAATGACCTCGGACATGAAATATCAGTATTGATCCGGGCAGTTCTGATCTATGTCTATCTAGGTAGTGAGTTGTGAATGTGCAGCATCAACAATTTTTCAGCAGATCTCATTATATAGAAGCTGTGCGTAATATCAGCTGTCAATCAATCCAGACTTCCCACCCCAACGCAGGGTGAACGATGTCACTTCCTGCCCATAGGGCAAGATTAATCACAAACCTGCGATCAAAGATCAGTATACAGTACATGTACATAAAGACATGTTTGCAAAAGAAAATGGTATGTTTATTATGGAAGATTGTTTCTGCCTCTGTTCCCAAATACAAAAAGATCCTTATTGTCGCAATTCAAAGACATAAAACCCAATTACAACTCTATATCTTAGAAATGTGTCTTTAAATCTCACAACTGTGAGTTTATTTCTCATAATTGTCACCATTTCTCATGAATACAGCGTTATATCAAAAAAATTACATTATTGTAAAATAATTTGGCATTTTATCTTATAATTGCAACTTGATTACTCATAATTGGCAGTATTTCCCATAAATGCAGCTATATATCTCTCACAATTACAATGTTTTTCACAACTTACAATTTCTCATGGCTGTCACTATTTTTCATGAATGCAGCTTTATATCTCACAATGACATTCAGATTTACATCTATGCATTTAGCAGACGCTTTTATCCAAAGCGACTTGCAGTGCATTCAGGCTATAATTTTTTTTCCAGTATGTGTGTTCCCTGAATTGAACCCACAACCTTCTGTGCTGCTAACGCAATGCTCTACCACTGAGCCACAGGGACACTACATTACAACTTTATTTCTCATAATGTGACTTTATATCACACAACTGCAACTTTATTTCTCATGATATTTCTTATCAATGTAGCATTATACATTTTACATTATACAATGTGTGACTATCTTACAAATTCAATACTAGAAACAGCAATGTCTCCTCATTATACTTTGTATCTCACAATTACAAGTTTTTCTTATGAACGTAACTTTCTCATAATTGCAAGTTTACTTCTCACAATTCAAAAATATTTCATTCATTGTATTTCTGTATTTCTCATGAATGTGACTATATATATCACAATTACTTAATTTTTCATAGATGTCACTATTTCTCATGACTACAGCTTTATATCTCACAATTACAACATTAGTTATCAGGAATGCAGCTCTATATGTTTTTTTTATCTTTATGAAGTTATTTCTCATAATTGTGATTCTCATAAAAATTGACAGTTTACACAAAATGTGTTTATACTTTAATTGAAAGTATATCTAAAAGTTGTGACTATTTCGCATCAGTGTGACTTTATATATTAGAATTCAAACATTTCCCACAATTATTACTTTATGAGGAATAACTAGCAATAGTGAGATTTAACTGCAACTTTATATCTCACAAAGGAAGCTTCCATAGTGTGTGTTAGTATTAGGGGTGGGCATAGATTATTTTTTTTAATCTAGATTAATTTTGGAATTAATCTAGATTAATCTAGATTAAAATGGCTCATTTGAATTCTGCCGAAGGCATTCAGAATATGTGTGCTACCCAAATAATGGCTAAAAGTAAGTCTTTGAGAACGGGTTTCTCAAGCCAGGTGGCGCATTAGACCAGGGGCTCATCTCCTGTTTCCAAAATGCATCACAAACTGCTTGAGAAAGCTGTTCTACTATGATAATTGGTGATGAAAATAAACTATGTTCAATAAGATGTACTTGTGTTTACTAACTGTTTATTCAGTTAAACATGAATTTTGAACTGTAGGCCTACATAAGAGGTCGTGATGAACTGTTTACAGTTTCCATTGGGAAGCTTCTAAAATAAATTTTCCTGAAGCAAACCCGCGGCTTCATAGCTGCATCCATGTTAGCGTCACGTCTGATGTGGTAATTTCACAGTAACGTTAGGCATACACACAGGTTCGAAGCAGAGGGTGACACGGGAGTGAATTCTCAAGTTCACATGAGACCTAAAGTGCATCCTGTTTGCTTAAAAGCAACGCTTTCGTTGTTATTCTGAGTGCACACAAATAAACGTAGAGTCTTTACAGATTCGAAAGATGTATTAGGCTACTTTTATCTGTATGACCAAGAATGACGGAGATTTTAAGAGCAAGTGAGCGCACCGAACCTGTCCTGCAGCAAACGCGCTTCCACACAAACACTTCAATAGCGCACATTTCTCTAGGTTAACATCATATTGAGCGGCCATGTAAAGTTGTTACTACATACATCTTTCAGATGAAAAGCCATATTTGAGGTTGATGAATGATAGGTGAGCGCTTTGGATGTCCTGCCCGATTGTATTACCACATAGACCAGCCGTTAACAATCTGTCCATCACGGACTGCGAGCCTCTAGTTCAAGACCTGCTTCGCCCCTACAGTGCAATTCGGCTAGGTATACATCCGCTAAAATATCAGGGTGAAAGTCATCATAGCTTGCGTAGTATAGACCCAGCTCCCAACCCAACTTTGAGAATAGATTAACGGCGATATTTTTTTTATCGCCGATAAGAGTCTCACGTTAATGCAGCACGTTAACGCCGATAACGGCCCACCACTAGTTAGTATCCTTTAAAAATGTGTTTGTTTCTAAAATAACTGAGGGTCTGTACCTGTGGTTTCCCTGTTGTTTAGCATCCACAAGAGCTCTACATTAGGGCAGAGTCTGAGGTCAGAATTCTCCTGTGTTCCAATTTCCTCAGAGAGAGTGTTATGTGCTGTAATCAGGGCCATTCCGGCTCAAACAGGCTCAAACAGGAGGCAGACATCACAGTAACACACAGCCCTGATGATACCTAAGCCTTTCATCAGTAGCATGGCAACTGGCAGCCTGTAACAACCCCGAAAAGGATAACACCTCACTGCCTGAGATTCAGTAGCCTATGTGTGTGCGCGCCTTGTTGACACATAAATGGTGATGATGTATGTATTTCCTGATTTCATGCATGTGCGTTGTGCACTTGTGACGTGAGAATTTCATATATGGGATTGTGTCATTGGGATCATTGGCAACATCACAGACTGACATTTCTTTGCTGTGTTCGCCCCCTCTATTATCATCCCTTTCAACTTGCCTCTATTTCACAGAGATGTTGTCACACACACACACACACACACACACACACACACACACACACACACACACACACACACACACACACACACACACACACTGCCTCCAAACATCAAATGTCTGTGCTATGATACTCATTAGAAATGGGTGGCACACTCTTCAAAAACTCAGGAGACATTTCTGGAGAAGTCAAACAAGTTAATGCCGTACAGACCCAGATTCCACTCTCTACTCAACTAATACATAGTCACCCAATACCCAGCTATAACAAATTATTTATGGAAGTCTAAATCTAGATGAGACAAGTCTAAAGATGTAGTTGGTTTAATATTTCTAGCTGGTCCAAGATGGTTATTAGTTGATCAATGCTAGACTAAATGGATAATGCTGGGAGACCGTTTAGGGCAAGTTGGTTAGAACCTCTTTTGATTAATGTTCTCATTGTGCAGAAAGTTTGTACCTTTTTTTGTATCCCTGTAGCTCAGTAGTAGAGCATGATACAATCAGCCCTAAGGTTAAGGGTTCTATTCCCGGGGAATTTATAAAATGTTACATGCAATGTTAAGTCACTTTGGATAAATGTAAAATACATAAATGTAAATGTTACTGTAAATACATTTTAGTTTGAAATAATTCAAATTAGTATAAAGAGAAAGACAAAAAGTCAGCTTGGTCAGAGCTTGTAAACCATTTGGCAAAATATCTGGAAAAATAGCATATTTAAAAATGGATACATAGTACCCATAAAAACGATTTATTCAACTTTTATAAGAACTACTGAATATCTTCAACTGTGAAAATAGCATTGAAAGAAAAAAAATCTGCCTTAATATTTGTATTATTTGTTACATTTGGTGTAAAATCAATGAGGGACTCAAGGTCATGCTGTATTGTTTATTGTGTAAATTTTGTAGAAAGTATATGAGACATTCAAGTATTAGCTTGACACAACTTATAAACCATTCAAAGGTTTGGTGCCTGTAAGACTAATATTTGTATTATTTACTAAGCAATTTTTTTTTCTATTTTGAAAGGTTTCAAAGGAATAAATGCAGTAATTTGAACTTTATATTCAAATAATCCTCAAAAAAAAAAACTATCACAGCTCTACAAAATTGTTAAGCAGCACTGTTTTCCACAATGAAGGGTCATGTGACACTGAAGACTGGAATAATGATGCTGAAAATTCAGCTTTGCCATCACAGGAATACATTACATTTTAAAAGATATAAAAAAATAATTAACGTTACTATTTTTATTGTATTTTTGATAAAAATAAATGCAGCATTGGTGAGCATAAGAGAGTTCTTTCAAAAACTTTAAAACATCTTACCAACCCTAAACTTTTTAATGGTTTCATACTTCCAAAATTATATTTCACAGGAAACTAAATCTTAAGGTAGCACATTGTTCCAGTTGGCTCTACTCCGAATGATCAAAGGAGGAAGAGATTATGTGTATTTGAGGCAACATATCCCTAGAATATCAAAACAGGTCTTTTGCATTCATTGATTTTGAATTCCACATCAACCAACCGACATCATGGTCATATGATGAGATGAACAAATCCACTAATGAGCCGTCCCCCTTGGTCTGCTGGTCTCTTTTTCATAAGGTAACATTTCTTTCACACAGGAAGTGAGAAAACTGTAACACACCTAAGGGGCATTCGGTACAACAAGCTTTAAATTGATATTTCATTTGATTCTTAAAACCTCTGATGACTTCATATTTTCTTATTCATCAAATGTAGGCGGGGTGAGATGAAGCCATGCTCTTTTCATTTTTATCTTCTGTCTCACTCCTTCGCTTTTAATGAACATTACTCTCCCAGGCCGTGCGTGACTCTCTCTCTCACACACTCTCTGAATTAATCGCGTCTCTCATTAATCTCCTGGAAAAGGAGCACAAAATAAAAACACACACTTTCTGAAGAAGGAGATGGTTTAAGAGTGTTTAAATTTGCATAAAACACTCCATCATGCTGGGTTGGCTGGTTGTAGTATGACAGAAACCACCTTAAAATGGGTAACAAAATGTAATTAACAAGCTAAAACAGTTCAGTCAAAGTGAAGTCTGGTGTTGTTTTTTTACTGACCTCTACCCTCACATAGTTTATCATGCATGTTTCAGTCAAACACACTGGCATACAGATGTTTTATTATTTATTCATTTGTCATTTATCACACAGGTAAGATCCCTAAAAGCATTGTGATGGTACTGAGAGAGTCTTGCAAAATAGAAACTGTGATGAAGGTTCATGGATCTGCTTCTCTGCCGGGTTTGAACCTGCAAAGAACTCTATTTGTTACACATTTTTACATGCAATTACATATCCTGACCTGTCCAAAATGGCACATTAATTATATATATATATATATTAGGGATGCACGATATGAAATATTGTAACCAATACCGTTAACCGATATTTAAGTCCTTCTCACGGCCGATTCCGATACCCAACAAGATCATAGTTTTATATTAGAATTTTCATATAATCTGCAGTTTGTGCACCCAAGAGAATACACAATCTAAGATGCACTGATGAAACTGACATTTAGTAGCTCTGGCCTAACTATAATAGCAAACATCAGTCCTGACTCTTCAAATGTTTGTATTTTTCTGTTAAGGGCACCACAATACTTAGTAACAAAAATGGTTTAACAGAACTATGACAGAACTATGATTTATCTGCTATTAACAACTCATTAACAACACATTTGTAGTCAAGTATTTAATGCATAAAGAAATGCATCTATTCAACCTTTTTAGTCCATGAGGATGAGGAAGTTATATAGGACTTTAATCAACAGTTGCGAATGGAACGGCTACGTTGACCGGAAGTAAGCTGTTACACCGCCTTAGCGAAGAACATAAAATAATTAAGCAACAATAAACAGGACGGTACAACATTCAGTCATTTATTTAAATACAAATGATGGTTTATGAGGAGGATGTTTTGGCAATAATTGTTCTCTTCACATATATTTAGTCTCAGTGCTACCTGAGGTGCTGTTGCTAACAGCAGACATATCTTTGTACAAATGAAAACAATCGTTACAATTATCTTAAGATTAAAACATAATCAACACAGATTAAATTAAAGACTAATGGTAGAATCGTATACTGATTTAATTAAATGGTATATAACATAAAACGCAACATTTTAACTATATAAGCTGTCATGTTGTAACGACTACGGCAAAGCAGCTGTTCTCCCGTAGTAGACGGTTACAGAATGCCACGAAGTAGCAGCTGAAGTCGCGAGCGCGCAATATGACATTGGAATGCCATTACCATTCCAACAGTGGAGGCTCCTTAATACAGCTTTGATGACCTTTCAAGTGAGATATAAGTGAGAGTGAGACCTTTTTTCCTCCTCTCAGAATCCTTGCTGAACATACGTTGCAAATAGCAATGGTATTGTCCTTCTCTGCCACCGAGAACAATTTCCAGACCGGCAAAGAAATGTTCACAAAAGATGACGTAATGGTCACTGAGAGTCACTGCAATTTAAAGCTGCAGTCACTTGCACTCGGAAAGCGGATGAATCTCAGATAAATCAGATGATTGATTGATTGATTTACCATCAAGCATACTTAATCGGATCTAGATTATCGGATTTATCGGCGCAATAAACATTATGTAATTTTCACCCATAATCGGTCGATAATTTATCTGTCCGATAAATATTGTGCATCCCTAATATATATAAATATATAAGTAAAATTTTAAACAATATCTCAATGAACACAAAAACCATTTCCAAAATGTTGACAAGACTAAGTTTAATATAACATCTGTTTAACTTATAACATGAAAGTAAGGTTAATAATATAACTTAGATTACACATTTTTCAGTTTGACTCAAATTAGGGTGATGCAAAAATGAGTACACCCCACAACAAAAACTACTAAATCTAGTACTTTGTATGGCCTCCATGATTTTTAATGACAGCACCAAGTCTTCTAGGCATGGAATGAACAGGTTGGCGACATTTTGCCAGATTTTTCTTTTTCCATTCTTCAAGAATGACCTCTTTTAGAGATTGGATGCTGGATGGAGAGTTATGCTCAACTTGTCTCTTCAGAATTCCCCATAGGTGTTCGATTGGGTTCAGATCAGGAGACATACTTGGCCACTGAATCACTTTTACCCTGTTCTTCTTCAGAAATCCAACAGTGGCCTTAGATGTGTGTTTAGGATCATTGTCATGTTGGAAAAGTGCACGACGACCAAGGGCACGGAGTGATGGTAGCATCTTCTCTTTCAGTATAGAGCAGTATATTTGTGAATTCATGATGCCATCAATGAAATGCAGCTCCCCGACACCAGCAGCACTCATGCAGCCCCACATAAGGACACTGCTACATCCATGTTTCACTGTAGGCACCATGCATTTTTCTTTGTATTCCTCACCTTTGCGACGCCATACAGTTTTGAAGCCATCGGTTCCAAAAACATTTATCTTGGTCTCATCATTCCAGAGTATAGAGTCCCAGTAGTCTTCATTTTTGTCAGCATGGGCCCTGGCAAACTCTAGGCGGGCTTTTTTGTGCCTGGGCTTTAGGAGAGGCTTCTTTCGTGGACGGCACCCATGCATGCCATTCCTCTGCAGTGTACGCCGTATTGTCTCACGGGACATAGTCACGCCAGTTTGGCTTTCTACTTCTTTAGATAACTGCAGTGAACTTGCATGTCGATTTTCTTCAACCCTTCTCATCAGAAGACTCTCCTGACGAGATGTTAACTTCCGTGGACGACCTGGACGTCTCTGTGAGATGGTTGCAGTTCCATCTTTTTTAAATGTTTGTAACACTTTTGCTACAGTATTCTGACTGATAAGTAAAGCTTTGCTGATCTTCTTGTAGCCTTCAACTTTCTTGTGTAAAGAAATTATTTTCTTTCTCAGGTCTTGTGACATTTCTCTTCCATGTGGTGCCATTGCTGATAGCATGAAATGGGAAGGGGTTTTCACTCTTTTATAGTCAACTGTCACCTGTGTAATGAATAATTAGACTCACCTGTGGTTGAATTCTTGTTAAATTAGACATTTGTAGTCTAAAATTTAGCTTTGCTCCAGAGATTTTCAGTGGGGTGTACTCATTTTTGCATCACCCTAATTTGAGTAAAACTGAAAATTGTGTTCTCTAAGTTATATTATTAATCTTACTTTCATGTTATAAGTTAAACAGATGTTATATAAAACTTAGTCTTGTCAACATTTTGGAAAATAAAATGTTTTTGTGTTCATTGAGATATCATTTAAAATGTTACTTTTCAAAGGGGGTGTACTCATTTACGCTGAGCACTGTATATATATATATATATATATATATATATATTATGTACTAAGTACAATTTTCCAAATATGGTACTTCAGTCCTCTTAACATAAATGCACTAATTAGCACTATTACTGTATGCCACAAAAAAATGAAGTGTTTTGACGAAAGAGATACTTTTTTATTATTTGTACATTATATACAATACCAGTGCTCAACTGTTGTATCTATGTGGTAATACGGTAGTTATCCTTTCAATCTACGACTGTTTACATTTACATGAATTACATTTACAGTAATTTTAATGAAATGTATTTCAAATAGTTAATTTATTAATAATGGAAAACAACAGCTTCATGAATTGACTGCACAATATGTATAATTTTAGGACGTGTTAAACTTCTCTGGTGCAAACATGCAGGTTAAATGTGTACTAAAATTCACAATTTAACATTAGCATAAAGTACTTAATATATATGTTTAGATAGTATGTTAAAAGCACATTTTAGTTCATATTTATATAGTGTCTCAAAATAGCACATTCTTAAGAAATACTAAATAATTATAATTTTTAGTAAGTACAAATTTAGTGTGTGAAAACAGAGCACTTTAAGTACATTATGGAAGTATACTGAAATTAAGTGTATTTTAGTGCACTTTTTTTGCCTGGGCCACCAGGCTATACAACCCCCATAATGTGTTGACATTTTACGAACACAGGGATGAAACTCCAATAAAAGTCTAAAAATGACTAAACCAGAATTAAAAACTGAATTACTATTCAACAATATGAGAAAAGAGGGTCTGGTCCATATTGAAACTTTTAATGGATGACTTTTTACAAGCACATTGGTGCTTCGTGAATGTTTGATTTCACTTCCACATGGATCCGTAAGGGAAATCACTTGAGATGGAAGCAGATGGCAAGCTTTTTCTCCCACGCAAACATCAGCACATCCTCCGAGACGGCTGGCTACGCGAGTACCCATATAGATTTATGACCAAATTCACCAATTACAAACAGAATATTGTGCCTCCAGGCATTTCAGATCCCGAATCACTGATAAAGTCAGATAGGAACGTGTTTAACTGGTAATTTGGCCTCTTGAGACTTTCACATGAGAGGGCTGAGCACTCTTCCAGTGATTTCAATGGAACATGAAATCTGTACATATTCCTGGTCGAGATCAGGGTTGCACACAAACAAGAATTGCCTCTCAGCAATGACCTGTGACTCAGCTGTACATGTACGATGCATCAGGCTGCTCAGAGACAGGACAAATGAAGGACTGGGACATGAGCATTGGTCAGCATCATTCACTTGTATGTGTGTCACATAGGGTCTTCATCACTCATTAACATCAATCCAACTGTCTCCAAGGGCTATGAAATCAGATCATCCTCTTCGAGGGCCCTCTGGAGGATAAGTTATTGCTCAGATGTTGCGCTCTGAGAACAGAGAGTTCTCATGTATGTTTTGATATCAAGTATCAATTTGGTCTATCCTAAAATTCCTTAGGAGAACAAAATAACAATTGATGAAATACAATAAATACAAATCATTGGGGGATAAGCTTGGGTAATATGATCTTTTAATGTGATGAAAAATATCTGAGCTGAAAGTTCTCATTGCAGACTTCAGATATAACGTTTTGTGTGTGTGTGTGTGTGTGTGTGTGTGTGTGTGTGTGTGTGTGTGTGTGTGTGTGTGTGTGTGTGTGTGTGTGTGTGTGTGTGTGTGTGTGTGTGTGTAGGTAAACAGTATCGGTAAAATTAAGTTTAATTTTTATGTAAAATAATAATTGCTAGTAGAATCAGTAATCATGACTGCTCAGAACTACCACTGGAGTAACAGTACCATGATTGTCCTTAAATAACAATAAAATATAGACTAAAAAATACCACCTTAATTCTTAGTTTAATTACCATAATGTTATAAATATATCACATAAGTCATTTATTTCAATGAAATGCACACAGCCAGAACACATGACCTTTTGTAACTCCTACAACCAATCAATAGACATTACGATAAATGACATGTATCACAATCCTTTCTGAATCAGCACATGGAATCACAGACATTCTGTTAATTGAACTCAAAAATGTAATTTAGAAAACAAATGTTGTTCAGGCAAATATAAACAGTGTGTGACAATTCTACAGGAGCCCTTTGTGAGATTACTATTGTATTTATCTCATGAGAAGCAGAAGATTTACACTAAAGCCACCATTTACTCTATAAATGTAATCTAATTGATCCTTTGCAAACAGACTGATTGACAGGCGATTTGACCAATCATAACGCTGAATTTTGTCTGACAAACAAGCCAGATGGTAGAGTAGATTAACTTTGTTGGACTTAAACTATGTGCATTTGATATCTTTCCACGGATTAAATAAAATATGTTCTGATGTTCATTCATTTTTATTCCATGCTTTAAGTAAATATTAAAAAAGACAATAGGTTCACATGCAGCTTGAAATGCATACAACACATTAAAGAGCCACTTAAAAAAAGTGACAAAATTTGTAAGCTGAGACCTTGTTTCATACCAGGTGTTACCTGCTTTATCTTGTCTGTCAGCATGTTGTCTGTTTTCTCTTTTCTCATCGATGTATTTTTCACTACGTGAGATGAAAGTGTGAGAGTAGCATGGCTTGTCAGACATAGCAACAGTAACTAAGGAGGGTGGGTTTTTGCGAAGGGTCATTTGCATTGGTCACATGACAATGGCAACATGACGGATGCAGTACGTCCAGATTACATTCACACAATATGATGCCTTAAAATGCTGTCCATTTAGGCAGCTAACTAGGTTTTGGAACAAACGCTAAACTCATCCTGGGCCTGTAGTTCTTAACCCTCAACCAAATATTCCACTCAGAAATGAATCACTGTTTCCAGGGATCAAAGCTGTCAAGCACCAGCTTGTACGAAGAGTTTGATTGGTTTTACAGTCTGAAATTTAGTGTTAAAGTTGACATGGAACTTAATGTACCAAATCTCCCTTCACATTTAGCAAGTCCTGTACTGACAGAGTCCCTGATGGGTTCATACATTTGTTAAATGGGGAATAAGGGCGTACAGGGAGTTGCCTGTGGCATATGTGAGCAAATGCTCAGGGCAGTGTTAAATGGCGAGGTTTAGAGTGGTAGTTCTCACAGCCAGCGCTGGCAGGGGTCTTCCTTCCTGCTGGCTTCGGTCCAATCTAATCACACTGTAAGGACTATTTTGTATTGGTTAGGTGTCAAGGTTAGCATTTTCGACTTATTTTTTTTACCTCTCAGTGATGTTTAAGGGAAAGTTTAAGGTAGTTTAAGTTATTATTTCCCAGAATGCACTGCACAGATACCTTTCCTATATTAGTCTGACTTTTATCAGAGACAGTAACAGAATGATTAGAGGATCGGGGAAGACACTGCACGCTCCTGCGTCAGACAGGGGTTAAGTGCCTCGCTTGAGGGCATAAAGTCAGTGGCCAAAGGAAGTGCACACAGTGTTAATTAAATCTTTCCAATCACGTTATGGCACTCTTGCAGACTTAGACTACCTCTTCTGAGCTATGAAGGGAAAAGATAGTGACATAACGCATCAGCTTCCAATAAATAGATCAAATGTACAGAACCAAGCAAGAGTGTTCAGACTCACTCTTCAGGTTCAAAATAGAACATATGGAATTTTCTATTTTTTTATTTACACCTGTGTTGGGTAAATTATTTTAAAAACGTAATTAATTACTAGCTACTAATTACATCTTCAACAATGTAATTTGATTACTGTCCTATTACTCTCTCTAAAACATTAAAAGTAGAGGTGTGCATAGATTAATTTTTTAATCTAGATTAATCTAGATTAATTTAGGAATTAATCTAGATTAATCTAGATTAAAATGGCTCATTTGAATTCTGCCGAAGGCATTCAGAATCAGAATATGTGTGCTACCCAAATAATGACTAAAAGTAAGTCTTTGAGCACAGGTTTCTCAAGCCAGGTGGCGCATTAGACCAGGGGCTCATCTCCTGTTTCCAAAATGCATCACAAACTTTAATCTCTTCCCGTCCCAATCCCACAGAAAAACTGGAGGAAAATCCTGTTCCACTCCGGAAGAATGACTCCCATTCCCTCCCACTCCCGTGTTGTTGTTGTTTTTGCCGATAACTGTCAATTACAGTAAAATATAGTACAGATCACAGCGTGCCACCTTATTAGTTGAATAAAACCCCAAATGTCGTTTTTGTTATTATATTGAACTGAAAGCCATCTTATGCACAGTGTTGCACAGATTCAATTTCATGTAAATCATCCACGCTAACACACACGTTTGTCTTCTATGTTTTTTGTTTTAGACATTTCACTCTCTATAGATATATTTTCTATGTACTGTATTTTTAGATATATTCGAGTTTGAAGTTTCTCGCTCAAGTTCACATGAGACCTAAAGCGCATCCTGTTTGCTTAAAAGCGCAACGTTTCGTTGTTATTCTGAGTGCACACAAATAACGTAGAGTCTTTACAGATTCGAAAGATGTATTAGGCTACTTTTATCTGTATGACCAAAAATGAGGAGATTTTAAGAGCAAGTGAGCATTGAGCCTGTCCTGCAGCAAGCGCTTCCACACAAACACTTCAATAGCGCACATTTCTCTAGGTTAACATCATATTGAGCGGCCATGTAAAGTTGCTACTACATACATCTTTCAGATGAAAAGCCATATTTGAGGTTGATGAATGATAGGTGAGCGTTTGGATGTCCTGCCCGATTGTAATACCACAGACCAGCCGTTAACAATCTGTCCATCACGGACTGCGAGCCTCTAGTTAGAAGACTCGTTCTCCCCTACAGTGCAATTCGCTAGGTATACATCCGCTAAAATATCAGGGTGAAAGTCATCATAACGTAGTATAGACCCAGCTCCCAACCCAACTTTGAGAATAGATTAACGGCGATATTTTTTATCGCCGATAAAGTCTCACGTTAACGCAGCACGTTAACGCCGATAACGACCCACCACTAATTAAAAGCATTACTTCTAATTACATCTAAAGCATTACTTATTACTTTATAAATCATAAATCAACCTCGACCAGTTCAATAATACTTGGATAGACATGAAGCTTTCAAATAAATAATGTAAAAATACAAAAGTACAAACATGAAATGTAAACGTAATGTAAACATGTAAAGAAAATGTATTAACTAATAAATATATTTTTAATAAATTAAATACTGAGCAACTGAGCTTTGGTATTTCTAGCAGCATTACTCCCACATCCCTGTAGAGTAAAATAGCCAGAACATCTTCAATGCAACAAGTTATTACAAGAAGGTCATTACAAATTGAATATTTAAGGTTTTACAACCAGAGCCTGATATCAGATTGAATAAGCCTTAGTGTAGCAATCTTATGTATATGGAGTGAAGATTCTGTGAAAGGTGAGCTTCTATCAAAAGCTCTCATAATAGCTTTCATCCTCTTGAAGCCTGGCAACAAGCAAAAAGCATCCCTCATTCAAACACACTTTATTATTGAAATGAGCTCAAAGGACGCAAGATTGCTTAAGTGGAATCAGGCCAGCAGTTGATGGCTGTGTGTGTGTGTGTGTGTGTGTGTGTGTGTGTGTGTGTGTGTGTGTGTGTGTGTGTGTGTGTGTGTGTGTGTGTGCATTGACTCATTACCCAGTCTATAATTGGAGATGTTTTTATGATGAAAAAGCCACTTGGTGACAATCAAAGAGCATCTGAAAGCCTGAGCGCACCTAATGCCTTTCCACTGATTGAGCTACAACAAGGAAACATAGAGATCGATAGGATAGCAAACCCAGAGAGAAAAAAGGAGAGAGAGGGGAGATTGAGTTTAGAACCGACAAATCCATAAACAGCAAATGTTGAGTTGAATATAATAGAATTATCTTTAGTCTAATAGCATGTTTGAGGTGCTTAGCTAAAGAGGAATATGCTAAATAAGAATAAAAAGAGCTGCTTAAATCCATTACAGCATATAAAAAAGTATGTGTGCATGTATGACACATTTCACACACATTACATATTACAGTCAAAAAGGGAACATCTGGCAAACTGTAGCATGCATATTAGTGAGATAACAAACCGCGGAGCTTAATGTTTACTCTCATCACAGGTCATTTACTGGAACAACCACCTTAGAAATTAATACGAGGAATGTTTATCTTTATTACTGACACCAAAAAGATTAGATGTTGCTTAGATGGTTCATTATCCCAGCAATTTAAGCTCAACTAATGATGATGTATGATGAAAGGAGAGAGTGAAATGTCGCCTGCTGAGAGCAACAAATCTTCACGGCCTCAACTGAATCTAAGGGAATCTGATAATAAAGAACATCGCTTACAAGTTTACAAAAAATGATTATGGCGGCAATGAGGATTTACTAAGAATTAATCATGCTAAATGAAAGTGCAGTTTGTTTGTGTTATTTCAGCACCCGGTTCACTAAATGAATTATGCAAATCGGGCAACGACACAAACACGCCCACTTAATATGTGCTGAATGCGAATACCAAAGCTTGGTTGCATTGGCGGATGCATAAACAGCAGAATGGATCAGTACCATCTTGTTTATTGGGCAATATTAGAGTTTAAAGGTTGATAGTGAATATGTAATGACTGATATTGAATCTCTAAAATTGCAATTGCTCATTTCTACTAGATACATTAAGATTTCACTTAAAAAAAAATTTTTTTACAAACATTAAGACAAAATTATTTTATACAAAATGTAAACAATGTTTAACCAACTTGGGCTCATTGGGGAGAAATAAAAAAAAAAACGTAAAAACCTTGAAATTTACAGAAAATTATATTTCCTTGCTTCTTTCGCAATAAAGTGAAATGTCCAGTGAGTGGAGCTAAAAACATTTTCAGTTTTATCCAAAACAGATTAATGTGAATCCATTTTTCTGTGCTTCAATAAGTTGATTCTTTTTGTTCTTTTTTTGTGTTTCTTTCACAGGACTAATATCAGAGTACTTGGTATTACAAGTGCACTACTATACTAGGTGAGGTACCGAGCACGTTTACTTCACTAGAAAATCCATACTTTTCGTGCTGGTTATGTCATGCAAACATCCAAATGTATTAGTTTACAAATTGTACACTATGGTAAAAGTGTTTTGAGGTCATAACATAGCACTGTGCAAGCAGCTGTGATTCATTGATAGTAAATTTGCCCCAGTAATTATAATTTGTATGAAAATAATAAAAACTGCCGGGCTTTACTGTTGTGTTTAACACTTTTTAAAAATGACTATGAAATGTCATACTGTTCATTATAATGATGTGATTTAAATACATTTTAAATACATTTGTGAATTTACCTACGTTTAAGATGCATTTAAAATGACTTTATTTAAAATACAAAATAGTACATTTATTGGTTATCAGTCGATACACAAAATTAATAATTTATCAGCATCAGTTTTAATACAAGTGCATCCCTGAAGTTTAGTGAATTTGCCTCTGAGGGATTAAGGAAATACCGTAAAGAGTCAAATATGGAGAGAGAGAGAGAGAGAGAGAGAGAGACATGCACACCGACACAACCCAATGACCTGTGAAGTATTTTCCAGGTCAGCAGATTAGAGAGCAGAGTTTAGGCTAAAAATGTGCAAACAGTTTAACTTTGATTACAGCCAATGAGCTCCCCATTAAAACCATTAAACTAATTTCAGACTGTCTCCTTCAGGACAGGGGATCCACAGTCCACTCTAAACACACACACACACTGAGTCAATGAAGCATGGAATGCTGGGAAGGCGAAAAAACAAGGTAACACAGAATGTCTTTGTGCAGGACAAGAGTTTAAGTTAACAGTATGTTCATTCAAGCATGGGTCTTTGGAAATGATTATATTAGAGCAGTTTCTGCAACACTGCAACCATGTTTTATAAATAGTTGGGCACTAATAGCAAAAGCAGTTACATGTGTCCATGTCCAATATAATAATTTTCTAAATTTGATGAGATACAGAACAGGATGGAAATGAAAGTCATGTGAGACACTGACACAACTGTAACGGAAATATTTTTTTCCTACTTTAAGTATGTGAAAACATGTAACGTGTATTACAATTATGTGTTTCAGAGATTGTATTACACAGGTCAGGGAGAATGATTAATTACATACATTTTTAATCACATTAATATTTTCTTATGAATTACACTAATTAATACATTACTGTGACATCCCCAGTTTTAAAGGGAACCCATGTGATCATTATTTTGGGTTTCAGTATAGTTCAGTAAATATTGCATTAATCCAAATTACACTACAATTTGGGGTCAGTAAGATTCATTTTTAAATAAATTCATATTTTAATTCTGCAAGGACAGATTTAATTGATCAACGGTGACAGTAAATACATATATAATGTTACAAAATATTTTTATTTCAAATAAATGCAGGTCTTTTGAACTTTTGATTCATAAAAGACTCCTGGAAAAAAGTATCACGGTTTTCACAAAGCTATTAAGCAACAGTGTTTTCAACTCTTATAATAATATTAAATGTTGCTTGAACACAAAATCAGCAAATTAGAGTTATTTTGAAGGATCAAGACTGGCGTAATGATGCTGAGAATTCAGCTTTGCCATCACAATAATAATTGATATGTTTAAATATATAATTATATAAATTATTGCATATTTAAATGTATATATTTAAATATATTAAAATAGAAAATGTTCAAATGTAATACTATTTCCCAATATTACCATTTGTATTGTATTTTTTTGGTAAGCATAAGAGACATCATTGCTCTACTTTATTTACTGTAAAATTTAAGAAAAAAAAGACATTCTGAATAAAACATGATTGGTGCTGTTGTTGCTAGGTGGTTACTAACAAACAAAAAAATCTTAGCTCATTTAAAAGACTAGCCGTTTATGATTGCATGTGGATGGTGATGGAGCAAAAAGAGTGTTTTGCTGTATATAAATTCCAGTTTGCAATTGCTTTACAAGCTGCCCGGCAGAAAGTACATAGCTGTACATTACTAGAATGGAATGTAAAGAAATGTTCCTAAAGGGTAAGAAGAAAAAAAACAGCAGAGGATCACTATACAGTATGTGTTTACGAAGGAGAAGGCTTTACCACAGTACAAGTGTTCTTATAATGAAACATGACAGAAATTCCCAGATGATCAGTGGTCCTCATCTGATCCCAGAAATGCCACTGGGCTTTAGAATATCATATGGAAATTATGTCCTTGTGATCATGTATATAAGCACTGTAATCCATTATATCTTCTGACAGCGGCTGATGAACTATATGACAGTGTGGGTTGAGTATGGGCTGATCTTAGACCAGTATCAATGAAACTGAGAATTATGAAAGAAAGATGGTCCTAAATCATGTGTCACTTCAACCCTAATCTAAACAGACATGGCATGCCTTGTTAGTGTCTCACTGATGGGTTTCAAATGTTCTCGTAGCAAGGAAACCCACCGAGAGGCCACAATCACAGAGGCTCTCGGTGATGTAAAGCATATGGCCGTACGTATGTCAACCAGAATTACCACCAGCATGTGTGTGGGGGTGTGAGAAAGTGTGAGGGGGAAAAAAAGAAAACAAGAGAAAGAGAGAGATTGATTTTTGTAAGCACAATGTCAGAAGCAGTAATATAACTCTTTAGCCTTATGAAAGGGCTTCTTGTAATGTTTTTTTCTCTCTTCAGGATGGCAATTAGTCTAGCCATTTCATCACCTCATCACTTTAACATGGTTGCATGAATGGCCTTTTTTAAACCGCTGGTCATTCAGCAAAAAAAGAAAGAAAAAACACTGCATGTAGAACCTTTGCTTCTATCTGAAACACTTCACAATTGTGAAGTAAGCTGTCTGGAACGTATACACACACACACACAGACACCCATCAGCTCTTGAGGCCAAACATTCACAGATACTAATGGACATTTCCGTGCTCAATTTATACTAAATCTACAACCCACAATACAAAGAAGCATTGTAGCAGAGGTCAGGGAGAGAGCAGTGGACAAAACTATATACACCCCACCTTATCCTATACAGCTGACTAACATTATTTTTAAATGTGTGCATGATATATGCATATCAAAAACAATTATACATGCATTAATACAGTAAATACTACAATGCATATAAATATAAAATATAAAGTATCGGCTGATGTACATCCAATATTAAGTCATACTGGTACATAATACAAAAAAACTATTATTGTTTGAGAACCAAAGTATGTATTGTGAAAGATATATAACAAAGCATGTGCATATGGCATAGGCCAAAGTAGCTAACTTTAGTGTGAATTTTACAAGTATAATACTTCATATTTCAGGACAGATTTTCATTGAAAAGTGTGGTACAAAGCTAAAATAAAACCTACAATAAAAGTTTTAATATAACTGCATTTACTGTAGTTATACAATACAATACATACTCATAAAAGTGTATACACCATCTAAAAGTAGGACTACTAAAAATGTGATTATTAAAATTCATTTAAACCAGATTCCAACCATCTGAAGTGAGTAATGAAAGAAGGAAAGTGTGATCTATGATGGGAATACACTATTAGCATTGATTTAGCTAATTTAAGTCATTTGCTGGTGTGTGATTAATTACCATATTGCTACTGTAAACCACATATATATATATTTGTGTGTGTGTGTGTGTGTGTGTGTGTGTGGTTTTAACCAGATAAGGATGAATTGGATATCAGTGAAAACATGGCTACTCCATGCTTTATTACCTAGCGTCTGTTTCAATTTGCACCTTGATTGATGTTAATAAAATCATCGGTATGACATCTCACTTTAGGCTGAGGAAAACGTATATAATCTGTTTGACGCTAGTTGATAATCCGTGCCAAACGAACGTCACTTTACAGTGGCCTGAACATTCCTAGTGCTCCTGCTCCCTCAGCGTGGAGATTCGTATCTGACGCACGTCTCGTGTCAAATAGCGTGGTTATCCGTCAGCGTAAGCGTCTTGACAGGTGACGCTTGTGTGCTAAGTGGCAAGCTAAATGCTTTACATGTAAATATACTACACCTGGCAGGCCGTCTCATTTCCAAGCCATCCTTCATTTCACTTTGCAGCTTCACGGCTTTATGCAAATTGCTCTTCTCCTCTCATTTTGATAGAAATGGATGATTAGTATGTATAGAAGAGATTGTGTTTGATGGTGTTCAAACACGATGTCCCTAGCGTGTGCGTGTATGTAGATGAATGTGTGTTTTGGTTGAGTTTGAACATCCTGTCCCTCGTGTGCATTCTGGTCGCCATGTTTGTCACGTCGCTGTGATTCTTATAAATCCAGGCCTGGGGGACATCAAGGATTCTGTTTGTGTCCTATTTCGCAAATCCTGCTTTAAAAAAAAACATGTTGTTTCTGGAGTGTTTCTACCTCTCTATTATCTAACTGTATTTCTTTGTCTTGCACTGTTTGTTCTGCATAGTCTCGGTGTGGTGTCTGTTTCAACAGTTTATCTGGTTTTCACCGTTCTCCACTTTTGGGTTCAGAGTGTCTTTCTTCCTCTCATGTTGCGCTGTGGTTCCCTGGGAGGAGTTTAGATGAGGACTCATTCAGAGATGTGAAACAGCCTGTGACTGTTAAGCAGAAGCAGAGATTTGAGATTCGAGCCCTCTAAGGAATTTGTGGACCCCTATATGTCTTTGAGTCTTTCTCCTCTCTTTTGGGTGGTCAAATCAATAGATAGAAGTAAACTGACCCCATGTTTGTATATAGTTTGTGCTTCCTAAGGCACCTGCCGTCACTTAAACAATAGACAGAACAGCTATTTGGACGTCATTTTAGCAGACTTGCATTCAGGTCTGGCTGCAATCTGGTTTTAAAAGTCACTTTTAATGATGCAAATAATTCTCGATGGATCAAGTCATGTCCCAGACTACATTTTTCTCTGAACACTGAAACACATGACAGATTATCAGTACTTTTAGCTCTATGGACTCTATAGAAGAAGAAAAACTCTCTTAAACACACTTTTCAGTCTACTATCAAAAATAAGTTTACTGACAATGGTTACTAACATAACCAGTCATACGTCATTTCCACCAAGTCTAAAGCTATGTATTTAATTCACTAGTGGAAATTATTATTTTTTAAATAATTTTTTTTATAAAATATCAGAATCAATTTCCTTGCTGAGGGTAATTTATTAACTTCCATTTTATATTATTATACAGTATGTTTTATAATACTCAGGGGTATACATACGTGGTATGCAGGTTCACATGTGCCACCAAATAAAAAAAAATAAATGAGCTCTATAAGTAAGTTCTGGCAGCACATTTGCATACCAACATGGTTGACGGCTGTTAATGCACAACTAACAGTACAAAACCGTAGTGGATAAGATTTCTAATCAAACTGAAAGCATAAATCTAGGCTATCTGCGACCGTTTTCAAAGCACAATGCATTTCATTCACTAATGCTCTTCAATCGGAGGCGCTAAACCCGGGAGCGCATATACTTACGTGCTGGCAACCCGCCAAAATATAAGCCTGCAGATTTAAGTGTACAAATTATGAAAATTCATATATGTATATAAAAAAGTAGAAGTGGTAAATATTTGCATTTAATTTTTTAAGTGTAGAGTAAGATATTATGTTCACCTTTTTAATAAGAATAGTTATCAGAGAATAGTTAATAAAAAATATTTTTTAGAATAGTTTAGAATAGTCAGAACAGGTCCAATTCTTCTTTATAATGCATTTTTTCATAATACTTCACATAAGGTTGCAAGAAAATGTTTTGTTGTATTTATTTAGAAATACTTTTGATATTAGTTGGGTAAATGTATACTGGGATTGAAGCGATGTGGCTTGGTAAATGTTTTATTGCAGAAAAAAGGCTGATAATGGCTGAATATTAACAAAAGAGTTATGATAAAAGAATAATAAGGATTATGTCTCATACCTGGTGGAGGTGTAAAAGGTTCTGTTTCCTTAAACAAAAACCTTAAATACATCATAGTATTTTAAATGTGTGATTAATCATGAATAACGTCTAGGTTACTTGCGTAACCCCCGTTCCCTGAAGGAGGAACGGAGACGTAACGTCAGAGTGACTGACTAATGGGATCTCGCCGAGAGCCCAATCACCTTCAGTGTTAACAAAACAAGCCAATGACAGTTGGCGTGCGTGTTCGCCACGCGCACTCCGCCCGCGGTGCGGGTATAAAAGGAAGCGCGTGCAAACGCACATCAGTTTTTCGCTGAGGCGAGACTGTGTGCCCGGCCGTACAGCGGTGGTACAGCAACTATGGCGGCGGGGCGTTCGTCTCCGTTCCCTCCTTCAGGGAGCGGGGTTACGCAGTAACCTGAGGCGTTTCCTATCAGTCAGTCACGTTCGACGTAACGTCAGAGTGACTGACTAATGGGATCCTTGAAAACGCCACTATTGCTGACCCTCCAGTGCTCTGCAGAAGCCGGCAAGTCCCCACACCAGCTGGGATGGAAGATAGGACAGGGTTTAGGCAGAGATAACCGCACTGCTGTTCCGCTCAGTGGGTAGAATAACACTGGGAAAGCGTACCCCAAGTAGGGGAACGCTACGAGCCACATCCCGCATAAGGAGGTATCATGTGGAGATTACACATATGGACTGGCCGAGGGCAGTACTACATACGGAGTCTCTGAGGTAGACTCAGCCCGCCTGGGGTGAGGTAGCTACACAGCAGAGTGGGCAGAAGGTTTCTGCCAGGGAAGACACGGGCTCACCAAGGGGAGCCGTGCAGTGGAAGAATACACATGTGGGATCACCAAGGGGAATCACTACACACGGGCACCTAGCCCAGCACAGGGGTTGACCTTGGGCAAGCGTGCAGTACTGGACCTGGCGTCTGGTGCTCCGCCACACCTGACTGCCGAGGGTGCGGGAGGAACTTCAACAGGGTTCGCCGTGGGGAACTGAACTGAGAAGCAACAAGGCGCACGTATCCGGTCCGTGGGGAATGGCGCAGCAAGCGTGATTGACACCGGCGGGTTTCCAGTGTTACTGGCCATCCGAGACAAGTACACGGGAAGACACTGGCTCTATCGGAGATTGTAAAACCTCGCAAACGATTAGGTGTCGCCCAGCCGGCAGCTTTACAAATGTCTGCTATTGAGGCGCCTCGTGCCAGAGCCAAGAGGAAGCAACGCCTCTCGTGAAGTGTGCTCTCACAACCAAGGGGCACGCAGTAAGGCGCCCGGGCCTGATAGGCCAAGACTATAGCCTCCACTATCCAGTGGGCGAGTCTTTGTTTGGAGACAGCTCTTCCTTCTGCTGTCCTCCGAAGCAGACAAAGAGCTGGTCTGAGGTCCTGAAGCTCTGCGTGCGGTCCACATAGATGCGCAAGGCACGAGCGGGACAGAGCAGAGCAATGGCTGGGTCTGCCTCCTCCCGGGCAGCGCTTGCAAGTTCACCACCTGGTCCCTGAAGGGCATGGTGGGAACTTTGAGCACATATCCAGGCCGGGGTCTCAGGACAACGTGAGAGTCAGCCGGCCCGAATTCTAGGCACGAATCGTCGACCGAAAATGCTTGCAGGTCCCCTACCCTCTTGACTGTGGCCAATGCCGAGAGGAGCACTGTCTTCAGAGACAGAAACTTAAGCTCTACTGACTGCAGAGGCTCAAGGGGCCCCCTCAAGGCCGACAGGACCGAGGGAGATCCCAAGAGGGTACCAGGTGAGGCGCGGAGGATTTAGCCTCCTTGCCCCTCTGAGGAACCTGATGACCAGGTCGTGTTTCCCCAGAGACTTACCGTCTACTGCATCGTGATGTGCGGCAATAGCGGCAACATACACTTTGAGGGTGGAGGGAGACAGCCTTCGCTCCAACCCATCCTGCAGGAAAGAAAGCACGACTGCGATCGGGCATCTACGGGGGTCCTCCCGGTGGGGAGAACACCAATCGACGAACAGGTTCCACTTCAGCCTGTAGGCCTGTCTCGTAGACAGGGCCGTGGCAGAAGTGATAGTGTTTACTACCGCTGGAGGTAGCCCACTTAGAACCTCCGCGTCCGTCCAAGGACCATACGTGGAGATTCCACAAGTCTGGGCGCGGGTGCCAGAGGGTGCCCCCTCTCTGAGAAAGTAGATCCCTCCTCAGAGGAATTTGCCAAGGAGGGGCTGTCGCGAGGAACATCAGTTCTGGGAACCACGTCCGATTGGGCCAGTAAGGCGCAACCAAGAGGACTTGCTCCTCGTCCTCCCTGACCTTGCACAGGGTCTGTGCGAGAAGGCTCACTGGGGAAAGCATGTTGCGTAAGCCCCGAGGCCAGCTGCATGCCAGTGCATCTGTACCGAGGTCCCCTCGGACAGGGAGAAAAACAACTGGCAGTGAGGCGTGTCCGGGGAGGCAAACAGGTCTACCTGGCGTCCCAGGCGTCTCCAATTCAGCTGGGTACCTCGGGGTGGAGTCGCCATTCTCCCAGAAGGGCGTGCTGGCGTGAGAGCTCGTCGGCTGCACGATTGAGCTCGCCTGGGACATGAGCGGCGGCGACCTCAGATGCTTCTGACTCCAAAGGAGGAGATGGCGGGCGAGTTGCGACATGCGGCGGGAGCGTGGGACCGCTTGGTGGTTGATGCACGCAACGGTCGCAGTGTTGTCCAGCGGACCAGTATATGCTTCTCGTGTAGCAGCGTTCTGAAGCGGCGCAGAGCAAGCCATACTGCCAGCAACTCGAGGCAATTGATATGCCACTGCAGCTGGGGCCCTGTCCAGAGCCCTGCGGCTGCGTGCCCGTTGCACATGGCCCCCAGCCCGTGGCAGGCGTCTGTTGAACAACAACATGCCTGGATACTTGCTCTGGGGAACTCCTGCCCGAAGAAAGCAAGGTCCGACCATGGGCTGAAGGTGCGACGGCAGGACGGGGTGAGTGAGACCCGGTGTGCCGTGGCGCCATGCCCATCTCGGGACTCGGTCGTGAAGCCAACGCTGAAGCGGTCTCATATGAAGCAATCCGGCGTGATAGCGGCTGAGGATGCCATATGCCCAGGAGCCTCTGAAAATGTTTCAGTGGAACCGCCCTCTTGCGCTGGAGAGACTCCAGGCATCTCAGCATTGACTGAGCACGCTCCTCTGAGAGGCGTGCTGTGAGGTTGACCGAGTCCAACTCCTTGCCGAAAAAGAGATCCTCTGCATAGGGAGAGTTTGCTCTTTTCCCGGTTGACCTGAAGCCCCAACCGGCTGAGGTGCCCGAAGGAGGGCCTACTGGTATGCTCGCCTTTGTACGCAAAGCGGAATCGAGGAGGATCGAGACATGGAAGTAGGCGTCTTTCAGGTCGATCGCTGCAACCCAATCGAAGGGACGGACGCATTGAAAGAGGCGTCTCTGCGTCAACATCTTGAGCAGGAGCTTGACAAGGGCCGGTTCAGAACACGCAGGTCCCAGATTGGATGTAACCCACCGTGTTTCTTGGAGCGATGAAGTAGGGGCCTTTGTAGAGCCCTGACTCCATCTCGGCTGGAGGGGCCGGCTGTATCGCGTCCTTCGCCAGTAGGACCGCGACTTCTGCCAAGACAGGGCATCCTGGCTCAACACTGAGGTGAACCGATTGCCCCTGAACTTGGGAGCGCCGGGCGAACTGAATCGCGTGGCGAGTCTGATGGTCCTCAGGAGCCAGCGAGGCGGCCTGGGAGCTCTAGCCAGGCCCCAGGGCCGTGCAAGCGGGACCAGGGAGACATAGACGCACAGCGGTGGGGCAGCGCAGTGGAGCCCAGGGG